>CM062806.1:224442612-225050724 GCA_031772625.1 Pinus tabuliformis
TTCCATTAACTCCCTCACTCATGCACCATATTTCATATTTTGGTTTTAACTTTATATCATTTAGTTTTGGAAAGTATTAAAATATATGTTATATTACATTTTTATAATAATACATTATAGGATAATTATGATTTAATTATTATAATTATAATATATTTATATTTTAATTAAATTTTAAATTATTTTTTTATTAATCACTATCTATTTATAATTATAATTGAGATTAGTAATATAATTATAATTAAATTTGTATTAAGATTAATAAATAACTGTAATTTAATTTAGCGTTAGAATTTATTTTAAAAATTCTATTCTTAGTTTAAATAATAGAAATTTTAGCAATTTTAATATACTAATTTTGGAAGTTTATAAATGCAATTTTACTTTACCAAATGAGGGCCATGGCGGCTTACTGGAAAAATAAAATTATGAAGAATATTTCTAAAGTAGTTATATTTCTAGATTTGATCATTTATTGTGTCTAAAATCCAGTAGAATATCAAGCTCCAACTTTTTTTATAAAACTAGTTTTTGAGTTTAATTTTTGTACATTTTAATTTTCCCACAACTTCTTATGAGTGCATATCCATTCACCTATGTTCTCCTTGACCAATTAGATCATCACACACGTCAATAGAAATCTTTGATTCTTTTTCATTAATTATTTAATTAAGTTTTGATTATATATGTTTTAATTCCAAATCTGGCGTTTTGATTTTATTTTTGCATTTTAATTTTGTTTTGATTTATTTTTGCAGGAAAACAGTTGAAAATATGGAGAAAAGAAGATCTCAATCAATGAAAATGCTCCAGCAATAGAAGAATGGAATTTTGGGTCAATGAAAATTGATGGAGCAGAATTCTTCTTCAACAAACTTTCTTATTAAGAATTATTTTATAAATATTATAAATAACAAATTGTAGAATTTATCAAGGGTTTCTCTCCTCTACAATTTTGGAATTCTAAAAGCACTATTGTAATAGGGATTTAGAGCTGTAGGTAAGAGGAGAGAAAATCTCATATCTGAGGGATTATTGAGGATTTTTCTTTTGCATTCTGAATTATGTATGATAAGTAGAACTTGCACTACTGCAACTCTTGTTGTAACAACAGAAGTTGAAATATTGTAGAGCATTGTTGGAGACCGGAGTCAGAGATACAGATTCAATAAATTGGTATTTCTAATACTATTTTTTTTAATACTAGTTTCATTTTATGATGGTAAGAATGTGTTATTTTATTCATATTTGTAAACTATTGTCAATATGAGTAATTTGTCTCAATCATATTTTATTATTTATCTCTGCTCTTATGGGTTGAATTCTGATTTTTGAGTAACTATTTATTCATAAATCTGTCTTTTAATATTGATTTAACAAATAATGATACGTTGTAAACTATTTCCTCATATTATCGTTTAATTATTAGAATTATTGATTTAACAATCAATATCATTTTGAGAACTACTTCCTAAATGTTGTTGGTTGGTTGTTTTCGTTAAGAGGTCTCTGAAAAGAATTTGTTTTTGTATTCATAATGTTAGTTAATTGAACTACTTCCTTGGCTTGATATTCATTATAAGCCGGACATATTAAATCCCAATCATTTAAATATCTTTCTCTCAGCTAGATTAGATCTATATCTACCTAATTGAGATAGGATTAGGATTTAGTTCCTTTTACTTGCATTTAGAATACTTTTGCATTTAGATTAATTCTACATTCCTAAAATTCTTTTTCACAAAGAGGCAAACTTTAGTTGTGGGTTGGCTAAGCCCCAGATCAGCATAAGGATTATTTTCTTACCTGATCAGTAAGAGGTTTGATCTGATGTCTCTTCTCCATTGGTGGATGAAAGTTATATTTTAAGCGATTGGAGATTGAGAGAAAATAACTGGACCTAGTTAAACAAGTAGGAACCACCATTTCAAACAGAAAAGGAGTTTCTTTAAGGTCCAAACTGGTGGTCATCCCCAATTTTGTTGTAGTGAATTTCAAGGCATCAACAACACCTCATTAATACCCTCACTAAGCTCCAACTTTCATAGGGGAGCTTAAAAGGGTGCAGAACGATCTAGATGTTGCCCAGAAAATCCTAACGCAAAAAGAGAAGGAGCTAGAAACTACCAAGACAAAGACAAAAATCATTAGTAATAATCTACAAGAAGAAATCTAGGAGATCTCTGAGTTAAATTCAAAGTTGAAAGGAAACATGTCCTTGTTGCAAGCCAAGCAACTGGTCTGGTATGAGATCATCGAAAAGGTGAGGAACCACTAGGAGTATATAGCCTTGATGGATGAACAGAGGATTGTAATCATAGACTATGAAGGCTTCATCCTTTTAGCCAAAGAGGAGGGAGAAAAGAACTTTGAGATTGCCAAAAGGTTCATTCAGTTTGTGAATGAGAGGCCACTCAGTGAGTTGAGGCCCATAGATGTGGTGGACAGGGTGACTGTTATCATGGATATTTCTAAGGTTGTACCGAATGAGGAATCTAGGGTCAAAGCTAAGGAGTACCTCAAGGTGGTATCAAATAACGTGGCTTACTTTAACACTGAGTTCGAGAGGAACGTCATAACAAGGTTTCCCAGCTGCTGGGACTTTGGGGGGTGTTGATCTAGTAGGAATAATATAGTCAAAGACTAGTGGAGTCCAAAAGTAAAGTAGTCTCTTCCCATGAGAAGACTTCTACTCTAAAGGTTAAGATTGTGGTAAAATATTTAAAAAGGGACCTTCAACTATTGGGGATGGTAAGGACCCTATTTCGCCCTAGAATGAACTACACAGGTCTGACCAACCTAAAAATTTCATATCAACGGTTCTTCTAAGCTCTTCTACCACCGTCGGCACTGTGGAAAATATGTGAGAAGTTCATCAACCCTCCTATGCTCCAAATCAACGAACCATTTACCCTGCCTCTGTAACCTACCTATCATGACTGGCAACACTACATATCGTTTTGATTATGACACTTTTTATTTCCAATTTATGTAAATATTTTATTTCCAGCTAGTCAGTTGGGGTTTGGATAGTATAGTTGTGCCACGGAGCATGCTGAGGTTTTTGTTATTATTTTCCATTATAATGAAATCAAGAATGAATATTTTGTAATAGGTTCTCCCTCTAAGTCTAAAAATAGCTTTATGAGTTTGAACCAAGGGTTCAGAATTTTTGGTTTTACAAGAGAGGTTTTGTTTATTGTCAATGAAATGTATGCTCTATGGAAGATTAACACAATTTTTTGGTGATTCTAGCTCATTTGGATCTATAGTATGTGCTCTTTTGTGTTTGTTCCATATGTCTTTATTATTCTTCTCATATTACATGTAATATTAGTTGTTGGAAGTGTTTTCATGAATTTATGGATTCATCTTAATCTAATGCTGATGAAAGATGCCTATATTGATATGAAATCTAAACCTTAAAATGTGCTCCATGTATCCTTGCATTCCATTCAATTCCATGTTCCATCTATTTCACTCTGAATTTTCATGCATCAGATTCTTAGATTTAAGCCCTGTGTATCATTTTTTCCTCTTGCTGAAGTCTTCTACCAAAATACTATAACGACTGAAAAACTACAATTTCATGCGATGTTGGCTCTTGAAGATCTAATGTTAATGCTTCTGTGTGTAGAAATTCCTTGTAGATTCAAACTACATATTGTAATATGCTAAAACAATTGACTTGAATCTATTCTACTCATCAGCGAAAATAATAAATGATCGATGAAATCACGAAGCATAAAAGAGAAATAACTCAATCACACATAATGCAATAATTTTCTGGGGAAATCCACTACTAAAAACCCTTGTTATCTGTATATTACATCAATCAGAAAATATGAGAAGATTACAATGATTTGCTCAATCCTGAGAAACCTCTACACTATATCTAGATATCTCATTGCTTCCCAGACAAAATCTTGCCAATACTTAGCCAATTTTGTTTTCTTCCAAGCTCCTATTTCCTTTCTTTGTTCCCTTGGGAATTAGCCCATATTTAATTGGGAAATTACATAAATCTGAATTATGAAATCTTCATAGGCCTTCCTCTGATTGCATGCACCACATGTACAATTCGGATGATTATACAATTGGTAATACATTGTGCCTAAACTCCAATCTCAACTGGGTATTTCTCTAATATGACACACATGAGTTAATTATGATTGAATCTTCAGTTTACTAGCTTATTAGTGTTGGTTACACCCTAATACTACAAGTTACACCCCACTACTATATCTCCCATTAATTCCTCCATTAGTTGGAACTAGTTTAACTGAATTTAACTCAGTTAAATTGAATTAAATAATTACAACTCAAAATAAACTCAACCGGGCTCCTGAAAAGTAGGAAATAGTCTACATGACTCCAGTTAGACTCCCAAATCGAATTAACTGAGGCAACTAAGTCAAATTAACTTATTTAACTATTAGAAGTTTTTATAAGAGGTGGAATTACAATTTAATTCAAGGACAAAATTAAATTAGGATTTTCTTGTTCCATTTTCAACACTCCCTCTCAACAAGAAAGGGATTATCTGTTACCCCGATCCTACCTCTATGAAACTCAAATTTGCATCTTGACAATGCCTTTGTCAAAATATCTTCATCCTTCTCCTTTATGGTAATGTACTACAGCAACATGATTCTCCTCTGCTGACAATCTTGTAAATGGTGATACTAGATGTCAATATGCTTGAACCGATCATGAAAAACTGGATTCTTAGAGATTTTGATACAACTCTAATTGTCACACTAAATCACTATAGGATCCATCTGCTGACCAAATAACCCAACAAATATCTTCCTCATCTAGATAGCCTCACAAGTTGCTTGACTAGTAGCCATCTACTCTACTTATATTGAATTAAGTGCAACTGATCTTTGCTTCCTATTGTACCAAGAAATTGTTGTTGACCAAATACTAAAGATTCCCCCTAATGTGCTCTTCCTGTCGGATGGACTCCCTGACCAATCTGCATCTGTGAATCCTTGAAGCTTCACTCCCTTTGTCCATTTGTACCAAAGACCAAACTAAGTGGTGCCTCTGACATATCTCAACACATCTTTAGTTGCCTTCCAATAAATTTTGGTTGGCTTAACCATGGCTTGACTAAGTTGGTTAACTGCAAAACACATGTCTAGTCGTGTGTTCACCAAATACATAAGTGAACCCACAATCTTTCTATAAATACTAACCTCCACTACTTCACCTGAAGTAGCATCCTCCTTCCCCCATTTACCTACTAGAGGAGTCTTCATGGGTTTATTTCTCTCCATATGGAAATTCTTCAGTATCTCGTTGGAATAATTTCTCTACGAGACAAGAAGTTCCTCATCTCCTTTCCATACTTCCATTCCAAGAAAGTAATGCATGATCCCTAGGTTCATCTGGAATGCTCTTATAAGATTTATGGTGTAGGTAAATTCTCGATGCGGACACAGACAATTCCTCTAGCCCGAGAGAGCGGGTCTAGCCACAAACAAACAATCTATGGAAACTTCCTTAAGCTAGAATCAAATAAGAGGGCCTACCTCTTACAACGCTATTCCGCTTGGTGATGATCCTGCTTCCTTACTCCAGCTACTTTTTGTTTCCTTCCTTTGAATACCTGAAACAAGCAAACAAACAACAACAACAAATGTGATAACATACAAATTGTATTCAGCATACTTAACAGGTCAAGGAACATTAAGCCGTCAAATGTAAGATAACACTTTAATGTACAAAATCAATCAATAGTTGTATTCATATAAATTCATAAAGAGATTACAACCAATGCCTTGACGTTGTTGGTCTCCTCTGATGTATTCGGGTTCCCACACTTCTGCTAGCATCTCATGGATAGCCCCAACAATGGAATTTTTAAGGCTTCTTTCCTTTAGTCTCAAACCAAACCAAATAGATTATTCTCCCTCAAACATAAACTAGAGAGCTACAAGCTATAGATGTCTTGCTGATTATTCAAACTCGAAAAATACTAAGACTGAAAACTACATCCAAAAACTAGTTCAGCTTGGGAAAGAATGGGCTTATATAGCTTTAATGGAGGGAAGATGGTTTCTCTTCTAATGGGAGAGGCCTTATCTCTTGGGTTTGTTCCATCCTAATAATGGAAAGGAACCCAAACTGACTTCCTCGGCTCCATCCAACCCAACTATTTACTGGACTTCCATTATAAAGCTTCTAGACCTGGAAGCTTCGACTCCATATTTAAAAACATTGCCAAAAGAGGATCGGTGCGACTGAGACAAGGCTCAGTAGCGCTGATCGGAGCTAGTCCTAGTGTTAAAATCTGCATATCGGCATAGGGGATGCACTGGTCATTAGCGTCGGTATTGTAAACAGGGGTAAAAGGAAGATTTTTGGGAAATGATGCAAAAGGGAAATGTTCTGCTCATGAAGAGGGACATAATGGGAATTTCTTCATGATGGGGTAGCATGAGGGTCACTGTAGAGGTCCCTCGGGATCGTGGAATGGGGATTACAAGGATATTAACAAAATGTTGTGTAACATATGCCCCCTAAAGCATGAAGGTCAAACTAGAGTGAGGGGTGAAATGTTATACAAGTAGATGCGGGGAACCGGAGTCTATCGTCGGAAAACCTGTAAGAAAGCATACATGTAAATATCTGAAATCTAATAGTCATGTCTGATAAAAATTAGAGGCATATAACAACATGAATCCATGGTACAGGCACAGCTATCATAAAAAAAAAAGATCATGTGCATGGATCCTCGGCATGGACGCAATGATCCAACTGGAGGGATCATATGAAATAGATCCATGGTATGGACGCAGCCATGTGTCTAAAGAATCATGTATATAATCATGAATGACTCATTACTCCTCGTAACCTAGACTTTTGTAATCTAATCCCAGGGTCTTTCACTCCAACACGACCCAATTAAAGTACAAATTCTAATATTTGAATAAATGTGTTGAATTCGAACATGTTAGAAAGTTGCTTGATTACCGATCAATGATGTGAACCATTAACAAGCGCGAGAGAAACCACCAATAATGACAATGGCTCTCAAGGTACCAACAGCACAATTCACGAGGTGTGAATAAGGAACTGAATTCGAACACCCATGAAATCATTCGATCAAAGGCCAATGATGAGAACCTATCGTTGAGTACGAAGAACTTTTCATTGAGGCATGCAAGCTCTAAGGTACTGGAAAGGAGTTTCTAGATCAACTTCTTGGATAATGGGCTGAAGTCGACAGGAAGCGATCCACCGCAGTAAGGTCATAATGAATCCTTCATCATCGACATGAAACAAAAACACAATGAATGAGAGTAATCCAAGATGATCAGATAATGTACAGGTAGGAAGACTTCTCTTGAACATATGGATGACATGACTCCGGAGTTTGGCAGCATTTGACATCATAGGATCAAAGGTCATGGTGACGTGGTAGAGATCATATGAGAGGTTTAAAATGGATAACCCAAAACCCAAGGAGGCAAGTGACAGAGTGAGGATGTCCCAAAACCCAACATGAACAGCATATGAGTGTCAATGCTCAAGAGCGACAAGCTACCTCAAGTGAATACAACTAATGAAATACTTTCAATTTTCCCTCACCATTTCTGGTGAGTGCCCCGGTTATTTTTACACATGCTTGATGGGGATAACATATGCTTGTAATATAAGTCCATCCTTCAGATGAATCTGACCTAGTAATATTAATGATCCCTAGGAATGAGAAGCTCATGTTTGTCATGGTGACGAATCCGATGTCGTTTAATGTTTTAACGAGTCTGATAAAGGTGTAACTTGGTATCTTTTTCATTTTTAGAGAGTTTGAAAAAGACACCTAAAAGAAAACTCTGCATGGTCCATTTTCGTACATTTGTGTCTCTTGAGCCCAAAAAGGTAAAAAACAATACTTGAGAGAACCGCTTGAAGGAGTACCTTTTTCGTAAATAGTTTATCCCAACCCGAAAAAGGGGTAAACATATACTGGGTAAATGACATTTCGTAGCCTTTAACGATTTCAAAAATGACAAGAGCTTGACAATCTTTTTGTGTTTTAAGAGTCGGAAAAGAGCTGAAAGCAGACCCCCCATTTTTATTCTCTTTAACGAGTCAAAAAAGGGAAAAAATACTCAGCAATCTTTTCATATTTTACGAGTCAGAAAAGAGCTTAAAGGTGACTCGTCCTAGAGAAACGAGTGGTAAAAAGGGTAGTAATTGGTTCCAACAATGGAGGAACTGCTCAAAACATGTAATGGTCAAGAGGCTGGCTAATAAAACTACTCATTGTTGCGGTTCCTCAGGAAAGGAAAAAAACAACCAAGTGAAATCATATGATTGGCCAAAGAGATGGTGGCGATGGAATGAAACAACCAAGGCTCATCTAGCAGAAATCAGCTAATTAAAATGGTAATCACAAGATATAAATCGAGCATGGGTTCATTTTTACACAAGCTTGAACCATTGATAACTCTGGTTGGATTTAGTTTCATGTTTACACAATATTGAAACAAAAAACTATGTTTGAGATAAGTTTGCATGCCCCCAGCATAATGAATAAATTTGAGGTACATGCCCCCCAAGCTTCATTTCATTCAACTAGGTGAATGGAATGAAGGTTCACTTTCGAGATCCAGGAAAGAATCGACTGGGATTTTATGAGATCTTAATCAAAGACTCGATTTGGAAAAGGGAGGTGATTCATTTTTTAATGAGGTTGACACAGTAAAAGAACTATCCTCGAGACCCTTGTTTCATTTTTTAATGAGCTTGACACAAGACAAGGAACTATGTTCGCACTCCTTGATTCATTTTTTAACAAGGTTGTCACAAGACAAGGAACCATCCTCATGACTCCTTGTTTCATTTTTTAACGAGGTTGACACAAGACCAAGAACTATCCTCACGACGTCTGTTCATGACCCATAAGAGAACATGGCTCCCAAGAGGTCTTCACTAGACGGAAGAACCACACTCTGGGAGGAATACATGTCATTTGGTACCAAAGACAGATCGGGTTCCAATTCCCCCAGTACATAATGTACAATACCATCTATGTGAACATCAGTAGATGCAGAGACAGAATGGGTAGCCACATAATTGACCTGTGGCAGGGAAGGTACTACTTGCAAACAAGAGCCGATAGGGGATGATGGTTGCAAAGGAGGTGCCTGGTGACCAATGAACAACAGTTGATCAATGGTCACAATTATCCCTTCATGCGGAAAACAAACCACACGGAAAAGTGAAGAAACAAGAGCTCCCATGACATAAACATAGTCACGTCCAAGGACAAGATTCAAATCTAAGGGACCTTGGACTACCATCACATTTATATAGACAGTATTTCCTCCCAAAGTAATAGGGAACTTCGAAAGGACCCCCGAGGGTTGACTGGTTCCTCTGTTGAAAGCCAACAAATTCTAAGTGACAAGCACAAGCTATGGGGAGCCCAAATATTAGCAAGTAGTAGAAGATATGATGCTAAAAGATGCACCTTCATCTAATATAGTGTCATGTACTACCATATTATAGGCTTGTACTGTGATCTGGAAAGGCACATAAGATGGGAGGTGGAAAGCAGACAATTGAATCCAATTAAAAGAAATGACAGAACTACTTGGTGGGGGTATCATATGATTTCCCCCATGCCTTACAGAAGAAGGAAAAGGAGTCTCTTGAACAACTAGGATGGGAGGGTCACTCTTCAATTCATGAGAATATGAGGAGATGAGAAGAACATGCACCATATGATCACTACTCTCTTCGGGAACAGAGTGAACAACTGATGGCGTAGTCAAGTTGACACTCTTTTTTACCAATGTTCGGTCGGGAACAGACACAAGAGATTCATGCTCAGGAAGAGTAGGATGGGCAAGATATGAATCCAAGTCAATCTCTTTACCAACTAGGAGAGGGTTAGAAGAAAGCCTCTGATAACCAACAGGAAGTTGGGGTTGAGGAGCTGTAAGGTTTTCCAAAATTTTGGAAGATTTATCCATAAGAGGACAAAGGTGAAGAAGATGCTTCCCTTCACATAACCTACAAGGGAATCTAATCTTTCCCTTCTTCTTACCATCATTAGCTGAAGGTGTAGCATTGACATGATCTCCAGAGGTCGACGGGGATGGTCAATTCAAGTCTTGAGACCATACCTCTAAGACTCTGGGAATGCCAGGACAATCTCGAAGGAGATGGTCACCCTTACACAGCTTGCAAGGGAATCTAACCTTCCATGGAGGATCGGAAGGTTTGTCTATAGGAGGTTCATTTGGAGTAACAGCCGCACGATTAGCCTCTGGCTTATCTAGTTTCTTCTTCTTTGTCTTCTTCTTCTTCTTCTTCTTCTTAGCCTCCTGGTTACTGGATTTCAAACTTTCACTAGGCGAAGTAGAAGGGGAAGATGAAGAAATAGGGGAAGAAGGTGAGAGGTCAACCTTAGAATCAACATGATCTGGTTCAGATGAAGGAGATGGCTGGACAGGAGTTGGGACACTTGAGACCACCGAGGTCGAAAATAACCAGATAGGTAAACCAATGGTTAACCCAGGGAGGGACAATGTTTCCATATAAGGAGCACTAGCATTTCAAAAAGAAGGAAAAGGACTAGGATTCCCATCTGAGGGGAATCCTTGACTAGTAGACTCTGGAAATGTTGCCATTGGAAACAACCCTAAATAATCACTAAGGAAGATAACTTTAACCAAGAATATTTCATGAGTAGTTAATTTTAAGACACTAAAACAAACATTTTCCTTTTCATATTTTAAGAGTCAAGAAAAGGACGAAAGGTGACTCTAGTTGCTTTCAGATTTAAAACAAGCTTGAAAGGACAAGCGCTCAGCGATCTTTTAAATTTAAAGAGTCAAAAAGACCAAAATGACTACTCAGGGTAATCTAGGCAAAAGAGATTATTAGGTAACCATGAACTACAGAATTCCTCTCAGAAAACCGGAAAGTACGAACAAGAAATCTCCCTGAATTTTGAGTTCGGTGTATCACATTTACAAGGTGGCATACTCGACTTCCTACAGATAAAGGATTCCAAACCTAGTGGGGTCTCCCTTTATATACGTGACGGTATGGGGAGCAGAAGTCTGTACTACCATTGTCTAATGCTGAAGCGAACGACAACTGCTAGGTTTAAAGACGTCGGAACACGTCTCTAGCCTAGACCTCCAAATATAAGTGTTAAGTTTCAATGCTTCCTTAGGTTAATTCAATAGATTTTAATGGTTGATCTTGAATTAGGTTTCAAGTGCAAGGTCCTACCACTATCAACTAAAACAACTCCTATATGCAGCTATATGAGAAAGGAAATCTTTGTCTTCGATGAAAGTTAACACTAATTGAGAGATAGAGAACACACAATCAATGCAACAATCAAAGAATAAAATCTTTCACTAATAAATCTCCAAAATGCACTGAATCTTCCTATCGAATGCACTTCAAATAATCCTTTTAACAGTAAATAGAATTCATTTCTTCTCGAATACAAATGATGATACGACTCTAGTCTTCAATGATGCTAGCTAATGTAACATATTGATTCAGCAAAATAGAATTATGTATTTTTTAGTGGAATGATAACAAGAATATTTCACAAACACTTCAATGAAAATTTTTCAAAACAATCAACATTAATCAAATGGAAAGCACGAAAAGAAAATTCCTTCCAAACCATTGATGCAACGATTCAATCAAGAACAAGACGAGCAATGTAATATATGCCTGAAAAGAGATGCTTAATCAAGAGAAGAACAATCAAAACTTTTCAAACTTGTTTAATTGAAATCAAAGTGATAAAAGTACTAAAAAACAAAAATGCATGGAGTAGCTAACCAACAACTTGACTTGCTGAGCACACAAACAACTGAATGGATGACGACCTAGATGCCCTAGAGCCACAAACCATCCAAAGACTCAAAAAATCAAGTAAAAAAAGGCAAACCAAACAAGCACACAAAACAATCCAATGAAGCTTTCCAGTCAGGGAAAACACAGGGAAAACGAACTAAGAAGCAGAAATTAAGAAGGCAAGACACATTAGTTATGATCTAGGAGAAACCTTGATCTTCACCTATAGGAATCGGCGTAACTTCCTAACTAACAGCAAGTGTTGATCGACACGATTGGCCAAATTACAACTAGCATTGATAGGCCTGGTTGGCGTGACTGTTTGGACAAAATGAGCGTTGTTCGAGGGATTCAATAAAAAAATAAAATTTTCAAAGGCCAAAACCATACCTGCCACAGCAAATTTCGGACTCGGAGCAATAAACCAAGAAAAGAAAAGAAAAATAAAGGGAAATGGTGATACTAGAAAATTTCACACAAAACCATGAAATGATAATCAATCGAATAGGAGCTTTGCGTTCCCCAGTATGATCTCCAATTTGTGGCGTAGGTAAATTATCGGTTGCAGACATAGACAATTCCTCTAGCCCGAGAGAGTGGATTTAACCACAAATAAACAATCTATGGAAAACTTCTTTAAGCTAGAATCAAATAAGAGGGCCTACCTCTTAGAACGTTATTCCGCTTGGTGATGATCCTACTTCCTTACTCCAACTACTTTTCGTTTCCTTCCTAAGAATACTTGAAACAAGCAAACAAACAAAAACAACAAATGTGATAGGATACAAATTGCATTCATCCTACTTAACAAGTCAAGGAAAATTAAGCCATTAGATGTAAGATAACACTTTAATGTAGGAAATCAATCAACAGTTGTATTCATATAAATTCAGAAAGAGATTACAACCAATGCCTTAATGTTGCTGGTCTCCTCCAACGTATCCAAGTTCCCACACTTCTGCTAGCATCTCATGAATAGCCCCAAATATGGAAGTTTTAAGGCTTCTTCCCTTTAGTATCAAACCAAACCAAACACATTGTTCTCCTTCAAACATAAACTAAAGAGCTACAAGCTACATATTTCTTGCTAATTATTCAAACTCCAAAAATACTAAGATTGAAAACTATATCCAAAAACTAGTTCAGCTTGGGAAAGGAGGGGCTTATATAGCTTTGATGGAGGGGATATGGTTCCTCTTATCATGGGAGAGGCCTTACCTCTTGTGTTTATTCCATCCTAATAGGGGAAAGGAACCCAAACTAACTTCCTCAGCACCATCCAGCCCAACCATTTACCAGACTTTCGTTACGAAGCTTCTAAACCTGGAAGCTTCAACCCCATATTTAAAAAATTTCCAAAAAAGGATCGGCACAACTGAGACAAGGCTCAGTGGTGTTGATCGGTGCTAGTCCCAATGTTAAACTCTACAGATTGGTGCAGTGGGTGAACTGGTCATTAGCATCGGTCATGTAAATTGGGGTAAAAGGAAGATTTTTTGGAAATGATGCAAAAGGGAAATGTTCTGCTCATGAAGAGGGACATAATGGGAGTTTCTTCATGATGGGAAAGCATGAGGGTCACTGTAGAGGTCCTCCAGGATCGTGGAATGGGGAGTACGGGGACAGTGACAAAATTTTTTGTAACAAGATCCTCTTCGAAATATTTTATCAGATTCTTATCACCTTTTGAATCAAATCATCCAATTTACCTTCAACCACAATATGGTAAAGGTTTGTGTCTACTTTAATTTTGGTGAAGCCCAAACTGGTGAAATAGTTTTCAATCCTGGTATACCAAGCACGGGGTGCTTGTTTTAGTCCATACAGCGCTCACTTGAGTCTGCACACATGCAACTCTCTGTTGAAGGTCTCAAATCCTTCTAGTTTCTCAATATACACCTCTTCCTCAATCCTACCATTGAGGAATGTTGTCTTCACATCCATCTGATATATCTTCTGTAACACCCCCATCCCACATCTACCCAAGTAACCGGCCAACCAAGGTAAATATACGATGAGAGGCCACTATAATAGAACTCAACCTTGTAGGTGACCTTAAGAAATTGGAATCGATAGAAACACACCATATAGACCTTCCACATCAGCAATAGAACTCCCAAGATCCATCCCAACCACTCAAGTAACCATCCACTGAGACCAACCGAAGTTTTAGACCATTAAACCCCCATATGCTTCCTTGATATGGGCATGGATCCATCTAGGAGACTCTAGATGCTCCCACAACATGGGTATGCATGTGTCCATGGACTTTTCTCCTCAGACCTGTGCTTTCGTATTTGGGGTTTGTGCCACTTTTTCAGGCTCATAGCCCAAGTCACTAGCCAAAATTCAATGAAACTTTCGGAAATGAATTTACACAGCATAGCAATAATGTATTTGCAAAAACAATGATAAGTTCTAGACTAGACCCCTGCTAGCCATGACAGGCATTTTGTCAAACACGTCACAAATATGCAATCTACAGGTTTAAACACTAGATCTGAGCATAGGGGTCTCATACTTATCTGAGAATCGTTAAGAAGCATTGTTCCCTTACATCATTAGCTGCATTATCATTTATTAGGTCATAGATACATTTTTCATTCATTTACAAATAAAAACATGAGGAGAGCCATACATCATCATTATCATAATACATGCTTATAACCAACGTAATGGGTTAGAATAACACATTGAACAATGCCTAACAACAATAGATGGTCATATATGATAATTAAAATAGAATACCATAAAAACGTAGCAGCAAGCAATACCACGCTTAAATATTTGTAGGCTCTGCATTACAACACAATGTATTGTGACTCTTGTGCCCCAACAATATTAATACATAAATATAAGTATGTAATAAGTATTATTTATTTATATATTTATTTATTTATCATAATTCTCATTTTATAATGAGCTATACTTATTGGCCCTACCAAAAAACCATAATATGATGAATTCAAAATTATTGAATCAAAATTGCTTACATCACACAAGCTTACTCTGTAACATTATAGCACACTAACAAATTGACGAATGTTTGCATCAACATATTCTTACAACGTCAAATGAAACAAAATGTGGATTATTCGGTAGATGAGATAATACATTTTGGTTATAACTATCAATTGCCCCAAAAGGTGAAAAGAGACGTTGATAGGGTTGTTAAATTGAAAAAAATGTTCTTTGGTTTCATAATCAAGCAAATAACAATTGATATATTAAATTAGGAGTTCTTTATTTTTTGTTTTTTGTTTTTAATTTATAATTTATAATTGTATAATTCACATGAAAATAAATGGCCATAGAGTGATGGAGAAGAGGTGGAAGATTGAATCTTGGATGATACAATTGTCCATTAGCTTCACATTGATTTTTGAAAACTATTAAAGAACATGCAAAAATATGTAAAATAAAGGCAATTATTAATGTATTTAACATCTTACAAAACTCCACCACAAGCTACAACTTCTTGATGCTCTCGCACCATGTGGGAGGTGCAGGATAGGATATTTAGGCACATTTTTCAGCACTTTGATCCTCACTACCGTATTTAGGCACCCACTCAACCAAGTCAACCACTAGCTTGGCAATAAAAATCGTAACACCATTTAGAATTTTAAAAGACAATGCAAGACAAAAAAAAAAATGTCAAATCCTATCATATGTGTACAATGTTGGTATGACCGGACTCAAGATAAGATTTGATATCTAAATTTTAAAGGATATGGATTGTAATGAAGTAACAATTCTTTGTGAGTGAGTTTTAAGATGGATCTTGACCACATTAGAGACGAACACCATGGGAAAAAATAATGAGCGAAAGAATTTTATGTTTTTTCTTTTATTTTATTTAATGTTTTTAATTTTAATTTATTTTGTTTTATTTTGACTAAGTTAAAATATTAAACATCACAACATCTCTACCACATTGAAATGGAGAACACCTCTTAGCGTAACAATTATATTTAAAACTAAGACACACACAAAGCACTCTATGGTGACAAAACAAAGACTATGAAACTACTATAAATAATTACAAGCATCTCTTAAGAAATTGTAAACTACACAAGCAAATATGGAGTAAGAAATTACATAACTAAACTGCTCAATTAAAGGATGAAACCTTAAAGAAATGAATATATTAATAAATTAAATTTCATATAATCAAACTATTCAATAAAAAAATTAGTCAATCAGAGTAATGAAACATTTAAATTAAGTTTGTTTTCTTATAAATCAAGTGACTTGGAGGCTTCGGTTAAGAGCCAAAATGTTGAATAAAATAAATATAGCTCCCTAACATGTGACCATGCACTTAGGCTTTTATAGTTTGCAATAGTATATCAATAGTTATACAAAATGTCAATATTGGTCATCCACTTGAAAAAAATGATAATTAAGTCAGAGTGAGCATATGGTGTCGCAGTCAATTCATAATTTTACACAGACTTACAACAAGCATAGCTCTTGTTCATCACTTTACACAGATTACAAGCATTGCTTCAAAAACACCAAATACTCAAACGAGCTATAAAATTGATTAGAAATATATAAAGAAGCTAGTTTTGCTCCACTCCAATAAGGTGTGGAATGTTATAAGCACAAGCCAAGTGTTTAGAGTTCATCACTTGAGCTAATTGCTCAACACCATGATTTGTGTGAAATGGATGTTATTGTTAAGATGTTATGCTAAAAAGAGCTCACTTTCTTTGGTGTTGCAACCACCAATGGAGCTTTTGGAGAATTTGTAATAGTAAATTTGTCATGCATAAATTTGCTATCCACAATTCCATAATGGATTTATCTTTTGGAACAATCTTGTAGCAAAAGTGGCTTTTTAGTCCCTTTTGGCCCTTGTAACATGCATGATCAATGTTTTCTACTTATTGGAAAGTCCAGATTATAGAAAAAATACCAATATTGTCAGTGAGATGCCGCTCTTATCTTCCATTCTTCGTAACTTGCAATGATGAAGAGCTAACAAAGGTTATATTGCATTCAATTGCTACATGTGAATTTGAATTCATTTCTTGTGTACTTTATGTCTTCATAGACAACTGAGAACTTTTAATGTATTGTTATTTGGTTAAGTCTTCCTTGCCACATTTTGTTGATTTTTTTTTTCTATTGGCACAAATTTTTTTCATAGTGTGTGACTGAGAAAATTTTGTATGAGTTCAAAGGCCACAATTATGTAATCTCAAGACATTTTCCATCCATTTCTGAAGGATTCCTCTACGAAAAGTTAATTCTCAAAGGATATTAACTTATTTTTTATACACTGGAACGATTTCATGAGACTGAACTTCTCAATATTATCCAGACCATCAACATACTAAATTCCATAATGAATTCATCTTTTGGAACAATCTTGTAGCAATAGCAACTTTTTAATCCCTTTGGCCCTTGTAACACGCATGATCAATGTTTTTTACTTGCGAGAAATTCCAGATGAAATTTTTTTTACCAGCAATGGCAACGAGATGGTGCTCTTGCCTTCCACTCTCAGTAACCTGCAGTGATGAAGAGAAATAGATGTAAGAAATTCATACACTTGAAGAGCTAACAAAAGTTATATTGCATGCAAATTGTCCTGTAAGGTTCAATTGCTACATGTAAATTTAAATTCATTTCTTGTGTACTTTATCCCTTCATAGAAAATTGAGAACTTTTAATGCATTTCTATTTGGTTAAGTCTTCCCTACCACATTTTGTTGATTTTTTTTGTTGGCACAATATTTTTTCATATTGTCTCATTGAGAAAATGTTTTATGAGTTCAAAGGCCACGATTGCATAATCTCAAGGCATTTTTTAGCCACTTCCAAAGCAGTATTCTAAGAAAATATAAAGGCATTTGGCTTAGTTACATTCTCAAGAGATTTTAACGGATTGTTTTATACACTTGTATTTTTCATGAGATTACAGCTCCTCAATCTTATGCAGACCATTAGCATCCTGAATTAGGTGCACATATAAATTAACATCTAAGGCCTCATTTTTTCCAAACCTGTCCGCTCTGAATATCCTTTCTAGACCTTAAGGAAGATTGCTATAACCCTTGGATCTGGATAGATTAGTAGATTACAAAATGGCTATATGAAACCATCAGTGGCATGGTATTTATAAAAATATAAAGAGAAGCTTATGTTATCACCTAATCCTCATCAGAAAATGATGCATAAAATTATACATGCAAAGAAAGGAAAGCTTCATCCTTTGTCTGTTGGTCACTTCCACAGGAAGTTTCCTTTGAAACTGGCTACTTCCCCAGTAGCTACTACTTCCAAGATATAATCTTTAACCTCTTCAAATATTTCCTATGACAAAGAGAATTTGGTGAGTAATTTAAATGCATAGTCCTCAAAAGCATTGTCGAAGTCTTGCTTCCTCTTCAAAACAATGTTTCCACTAATTTCCCACATAGCAGGATTAACTTGTGCGTCTAGTATCTCTTGGTCCACATCTCCCAAAGCTTGTTTTTCTGCATAGCACTATTATAAAAACATCTCAACATTTTTAGAAGCATACCAAAGAAATTATAAACTTCACAAAAGTAAACATGAATGTCTCCAAATCACCATTAATCTGCTATCGTTGCAAGAGGGAGCAAAAAATATTGATACTATGTTACCATGCTACCACACTACTCAACAAAAATTTTGAAACTAAAACGCGCATGTTCTATCTATTCATATGGGAGTTATGTTTTAACCTTAATTGCAATTTGTAAATGAACGAAAATAAATCCATACATATTAAATAGATAAAAACCCCAACCAGTAACCATCAAAACTAATGTCAATTTTCTCTCCAAACACCCACATATTATTCTTGAAATACATGGCATTTTACCTTTAATACTAGCTTCCAATAAACTTTTCCATGGTTGAAGAACTCAATACTCACTTGCAATAAACTTTTCCATTTGTTTGAAAGAACTCACTGCAAATTATAGATCAAGTGAAACACTATGAATACAAATGGTTGCACATTGTACACCAATTTGGCAAATGACTGCACATTGTACACCAATTTGGTAGGACTAAACTCAAGATAAGATTTGACATCTAAAGACTACCCACTATAAATCATTACAATTAAATAGGATATTTTAAAAATAATTGTTATTTTTCACTTAACATATGTGTTTTGTGAACAATTTGTTTTTTCAACTGTGTGGGTTTAAGTCTCTTGAGACATGTAATCGGCTTGTTATAAGGCATTATGAATAGTTATATCTAGTGTAATAGTCACAGTTGAAATTACCAATTCTCCATAAATTCTCATTATTATTAAAAATAATAGTGTAATAGATCTACTTGTTTTAGAATAAGCCTTCAATCCATAAGGTTCATATACAGATGTTATGATTTCTTCAAGTAGTTATGCTCTTTAATTAATGTATCTCACATTAATTAATAAAAAAAATGTCATCGACACATGTTATATTGGGTTTTTGGTATTTTTAAGTCTTGGTACTGGCCTATGGAATTATAACAAAAGTTATATACAAGTTAAGAATTTCCATGGTAAAGTGGTCGTCAATCTCCATGGTTATTGTTACATGATTTTTTTAAATGTATGCATGCTTAACTTATACATTAATTTTTTTTATAATTAATAATAATTTTAATCTGGTCTTAATGATAAACCACACTTATTGGTTCGAAACACGTTGGCCAAAGAATTCTCTTATTTGATTTTTACCAAAAAAACTTTGCTTAATTTTTATTTTTGTTTTTTAATATAAGAATATGAGATGTATCATATAATAAATATTTTGATACTTATTATAAATTAATGTTTATAAACATTTACCAACTATTTAATTTTTATAATTGTCTTAATTTATTTAATTACAATATTTTCATATTTTAATAAATTAAATTAATTAATTTTAAAATATAATTTATTTTTTTGGTTCATTAGCGGAATTGGTAACGGTGGTGGTATCGTACTCGCGTTACACGGGGTCGAATCCCACCGACTGCCACTATAACCTCTAGGAGGAACCGCCCAGCGCGCAAGAACGGCCCTCAGGTAAGACGAGACTCAAACTCGTAACCTGCACAGTGGCACGGGTGACTTAACAAATCGTCCACTAGCCACAAAACCAAACCTTTGCGGGCTTAAAATACAATTATTAAATTTAATTATTTTTTTTTTTCTAAACTAACTTTAATATTTTTAATAAATTTATTTACATGCCATAGTTTCTACGCTAAATTTAAAAGGGCAACCAAATTTGTACGTTAAAAAGGGGAAACAAAATTTTTACGTTGAAAATGGGTAAAGAAAATCAAAGATCATAATCTTTTTAAAATATAATTCATTACTTTATATTGGTATATTAATTGATTATGAAACTGATGTGAACTAGTTTATTAAAGAATGAAATACTATTTTATAAGAAATCTTTGAAGTGGAGAGGGTGAAAATTTTTTGTATGAATTTTTTTTCAAAAGTCAAGAGTTTTAAATCTCTTTTAATATTTAATAAATTTATAGTTTATATATATTATATGGAATTTTTCATTCTCTAAATTGTATTGGAATATATTATTAGAGTTAATATCTTCACAATATATATACACATATTTTCTATATATTAGTTAATATGAATATTCAAAAAAAAATATTTAAATTTTATATTAAAATATTTATAAGAGAAATAAAATAAATAAATAACTTATTAATTATTTTCTTTGTAAAGTTGATATAATATTATATTATTTAACATAGATATCCAAATATTTTATTTATAACTCCAAGAGGAAAGGTGAAATATTTTTACCACATTTTCTTTATATTTAACTGTAATATTAACTAGACTCATCTTAACTATGGATCTACCATTCTCCAAGAAGGATCAATTATATCATGGTGCAAACCTCTTTTGGAGTGAAAAGAGATTTGGTAGCTTCGTAGATCCTAGTTGAGATGGTTAAGATGGATCTAGGATGATATTATATAAATTTCACATCTCTATATATATATATAAGTATTCTCATTTTTCATTTTATTAAAACCTTGATTTACATATATCTCAAAAGTATAACCTTTTTTCTTTTAGATTTAATTAAAAAATGTTATAAAATTAAATTAAAATGAAATGTCTATAAAATATTTTGATTGTGAAATTAGTTATGGTTTTTGGGCATGTGGTATCCATAAGTCATGGTATTGGTCCATGATATTGTAACAAGGCCTATTTACAAGGTAATAATATCTATGGTAAAGTGGGTGTGATTAACCATGGTTAAGAATCTTGTTATATTGTAATTTTATTAGAAGTATTAAGTTTTTATGGGCTTATTAATTAACTTTAAATATGGTTACAAATTCATTATTAGCCCCTAACCACTATAACCTCTAGGCATACCAACATGGCTCCTTACACAACACATAAGACTAGTAAGGGTTTGAATTAGCAACATCACAACAAGTGTCTTAACAATACACTCCATCACTAACTAATCTACACCTCAAGGACCCCATTCTCTCAAACTTAGAATAAACTTTCATGCCTCAACTACACATTGATTCCTAATCATAATGTTCTCTTTCAAATGGTGTTCAAACTCGTCTTTCCATCAATCCCATTGCAACACCAATTCTCTAATGTTACAATTTGTTCCACCACATCCTTTTCAAACTACTTCAACCCTTTTGCAAGTGAACACAACATTGATTTGTTTCAATGGTAATGTGTGATCATTGCGCTCATACGAGACTTAGGGTTACCCATGTCAAAATTTCCAATGCTAGTCATGTTCCCAATCTTTTCACCTACATACAAACAACAAACTCTACCTTAAACATGATCTGACCTAAACAACCTATCCACCAATTAATCCCATATATAGGAGATTTCCCTTTTACATTCTATGTTGCATGTTGGAGTGAGAGGTTGCCCCTTCAACACTATTCATAAGAGGGGACATGTGATAAGTGATGAGATGGCCCCTTCCATTTCATTTAATTGCTCCACGCTGAGAAAAACCCCTTGTTGGTTTGTTTATTCACTTTTGAGTACTATTCATGGGAGGGAAAATGTGATAAGCATGGAGATGATCCCTTCCCTTTCATTTCGTTGCTCCACACCGAGAAAAACCCCCTTGTTGGTTTGTTTATTCACCTTTGAGTTTATGTATATTGAAGGGGAGAGTCTATTCATGGGAGGGAACAAGTGATATGTGATGAGATGATCCCTTCCCTTTCACTTAGTTGCTCCACACCATGGAAAACCCCTTTGTTGGGTTGTTTATTCACCTTTGAGTTAATGTAGATTGAAGGGGAGAGTCTATTCTTATAGTGCTCTTATGAGATTAATGAAGTTGCCAAAACTTGTGACTTTACAAACTCCTTTTTGTTTGAGTGCAATGAGGTCCAGTAACACCAAAAACACTTTTGTGTCATTAATAGTGATGATACCAAATTCCTAAACATATTTTTAACATTTCCTTCCTTCAAAATTACCCTTCAACATCCCCATCTTATGGAGTAGAATGCATTTTATCATTCAACATTTTCAAAAAACGTAATATCACTTTAAAACACTTTAAAACACTTAGTATACCTAATTTTCAATATTAACAAACTAACCCAAAAAATTTAATATTTGTGAACTCTACACCCCAGTATGGGAGAGGTAATAAAGTAATATTTACATTAACAAACTAAAAATAGTAATAACCGGAAAATTTGATGTTGACCATAAACAAAATACTTTAATTTCCACCTTAATTTTACATATATTTTATATAAAGAGATTAAAAAAAACCTTTTTAGTACGAGGGAGATATCTACTTTTTTTGAATTGATTGAAAATAATAGTATTGATATTACATGATGTTTAATTCAATTTATGTTTAGTTTATATATATATATATATATATATAACAAAAAATATTTTACCTTGAGTCATAAAAAAAAAATTCAATGTCCATATTAAAGAAAAATAAAATAATTTGAGTTAAAAAAAATCTTATATTTTCACTTCCCATTATTTTATGATGGAGTTTGATATTTAAGATTTTAAAAATAATAATAATAATAAAGAGAGAGAATTTTTGTCGCATTAATAGTTGCTTTCTGATTTTAGGTAAGGAAAAATCTGGGTAGATCAACCCCTAAGGGAATCTTTTAAAGTTTGTAGGGGGATCCCAAGGGAGTGAAGAGAATTGACCATTTGACCTCCGGATTCAACCAGTTGAGCTAACCCTTGGGGCTGGTAAAAGACTCGACCAGTTGAACTAACACACTAACCCTTGGCACTGGTAAGAGACTCGACCCGTTGAGCTAACCCTTGGGGCTGGTAAGAGAAAGATTTATAATAATAATAAAAATAATAAGATTTATAATATTGTCAATATTTAATTTCTTTTTGATATACAACATTTACAAAACTATTAATAATAAAAATAATTAAATATATGCATAGTGAAAATAATATTAATAACAAAATTATTTTATATATATGTAGAGAAATGCTCAAAACCAGTATAGATTTATGTAATTTTGGATCTACTAAAAATTAAGAAGAATCAAATCTCTCGAAGTATAAACTTTTCCTCCAATTTTACAATCAAATATAGGTTTGTATTTTAAGAAATTTATTCAATCTTGATAGATCCAGAAAAAATAAAATTAAACTTATAAATTCTCAATCCTTGAGCATATATGTGAGATTTGTTCATATCAAAGATAACGAAAAGTGGTTTGTACATGCTTATTGCCATCGTAATCAATTCGCCCAAGCCGACATATGAGATTCGTTCATATCAGACATAACGTAGGTTTGCACATGCTTATTGCCTTACTCAATTCACCTAAGTAGAATTATCAATTCAGACGAACGATATCTATGCAATGAGAGGAGATAAACTTCTTTAATAAGCCTTTTTATTTTCTACCAAATGATTTGTATACTTAGCAAACATGGATATGAAATTAAACCAAAAAAATAAAAACAATTATTTTCAAAACCATCCCAAATCACTCAAAATCCACTGTTTTAATCTCGTCAAGTCAAAAATAAATGACTCGAGTTGTTGACTCAGCCTAATCAGACCCTAACTGACACACCCAATCAGTTAATGACTTCAACTCATTAACCGAAAGAATCGAAAGACCCTGACACTATATCTCAAATTTTTCCAGGGCTGGTTACCCTCATTTATCAATCATTGTTTGTATAAGTTTTGACTTTAATTTGGTATATAAAACATGTTTACTACGCTTATTTTAGAGAGGAAGGGAATCCATCAATGGTTATCTAAAAATTTGCAAATGGAAAATACAAACTGTTTTATCTCTTCAAAGCAGAATTGTCCAAATTAGTGTCATCTATTGTGTTCAATCTCAAAAAAATTGAGTCATCCAATATGTTCAATACATCAAAAGCTTCAAAGTTTTAAATTTACTTATACCAAGAAAAAAATTCTCTATCCATTTTCCCTATTTGTACCCTTCAGTATATTCTGTAATTTACTGTTTATATTTAATTTTATATATTTTAATTAAAATTTAAATATTTTACAAAGCTCGTGGAGTCTAAGTCTAACTCCGTTGATTATTAGTCCAATATAAAGGCAAAAGATATATCCATGTTGATTCATGGCAGATGTATAAGAAAGTTATACCCATGTGATTCATGGCAGACGTATGAGAAAGCATGGTGGGTTCATTTGATTATTAGTCCAATATAAAGCCAAAATATATACTCATTTGATTCCTGACAAAAGCATGGTGGTTCATTTGATTATGAGTTCAATATAAAGCCAAAATATATACCATTTGATTCCTGACAAACGTATAAGAAAGCATGGTTAGTTCATTGGCTAACATTTAAGTAATTCAAAATTATAATTACACCCCAAAAGAAAGAAAAGATGAGCCTCCCAGGGCTACTATCTAATTCTCAAAATAACCATTTAAGAAAGTAGATGTGCCCACTTGGTCTTTGGTTGCATATTGCAAGTCACTACCTGATTCTCAGCTTCTCAAAATCATTATCTACAAAAAGGGGATATACCCATTTGATTCATAGCAGATTTATAAGAAAGCAAGTTTGGTTCATTGGCTGAAGTTTTGGTAATAGATAATCATATTTGCTACCTTTCTGAATAATGATCTTGTTGTGGTAAATGCTTTTGCATGTTTTTTTATGCTGTTCCACCCCTGCCTAATCCAAAATTTCTCTCTTGCCACATCTAGATTTTTTGCATCAATTCCAATAGCCCCAAACAAGGCATGGTAGCAACCACGTGATATACTTTTTTCTTTTGGATCCATCTTGGGGACCACTCTAATCAACTCATGGAGTTTCAAATCAAAAGCATCTTTTGAAATAGCACCGCAATTGGAAAGCGTGGCCGTCTGGGAAGTCAAGTCTCCCTTTGAGATTGTAGAACTTTTTTACAGGTTGCGAAAAGAAATGGCAGCTTTGATGATTTCTGATCCTACTATAAATAATTAAAAGCATCTCTTAAGAAATTTTAACCTACACAAACAAATATGGACTAAAAATTACATAACCAAACTGCTCAATTAAAGAATGAAACGTTAAAGAAGTGAATATATTAATCAATTAAATTCCATATAATCAAACTATTCAATAAAAATGAGGCAATCACAGTAATAAAACCTTCAAATTAAGTTTATTTTCTTATAAAATCAGACAGCTTGCAAGCTTCTGTTAAGAGCCAAAATGCTGAATAAAATAAATATAGCTCCCTCCCATGTGACCATACACTTCAGCTTTTATAGGTGACAATGGCATGCTACTACACCTACCATATGGCCATCAAATGCATCTCTCTTTTCAATTTTCATGACAAAAGTATGCATACCATCCAAAGGCCTCTTCATTATAAACGGTCAATAGTTATCCAAAATGTCAATACTGATCATCCACTTGAACAAAATAAGAATTAAGTCAGAGTGAGCATATGGTGTCAAAATCGATTCATAATTTTACAGAGACTTACAACAAGCATAGCTCCTGTTCATCATATTACATAGATTACAAGCATTGCTTCAAAAACATCAAATGCCCGAACTCTGAGCTATACAACAGATTAGAAATCTATAAAGGATTTAGTTTTACTCCACTCCAATAAGGTGTGGAATGTTATATGCAAAAGCTAAGAGTTCAGAATTCATCACTTGAGTTAATTGCTCAACGCCATTATTCGTGTGAAACGGATGTTATTGTTAAGATGCTGTGCTGAAAAGAGCTCACTTTCTTTGGTGTTGCAACCAACTGGAGCTTCTGGAGAATTTGCAATAGCAAATTTGACATGCATAAATTTGTTATCCATAATGGATTCATCTTGATTCTTTTGGAACAATCTTGTAGCAACGGTGGCTTTTTAGTCCCTTTTGACCCTTGTAACACGCATGATCAATGTTTTTTACTTGCGGGAAAGCCAGATTCCAGAAAAATTACCAACAGTGGCAACAAGATGGCGCTCCTGCCTTCCACTCTCAGTAACCTGTAGTGATGAAGAGAAATAGATGTCAGAAATTCGTACACTGGAAGAGCTAACAAGGGTTATATAATATATTGCATTCAATTGCTACATGTGAATTTGAATTCATTTATTGTGTACCTTATCTCTTCATAGATAATTGAGAACTTTTAATGCATTGTTATTTGGTTAAGTCTTCCCTGCCACATTCTGTTGATTTTTTTCTGTTGGCACAATTTCTTTTCATAGCGTCTCACTGAGAAAATGACCGAGAAAATGTTGTATGAGTTCCAAGGCCACAATTGTGTAATCTCAAGGCATTTTCCAGCCACTTCCTAAGGAGACCTCTAAGAAAAGTTAAAGGGCTTTTGCTCAGTTAAATTCTTAAAGGATTTTAACTGATTTTTTTTTATGCACTTGTACGTTTTCATGAGACTACAGCTCCTCAATCTTATCCAGACCATCAACATCCTAAATTCCAAAATGGATTCATCTTTTGGAACAATCTTGTAGCAATAGCAGCTTTTTAGTCCCTTCTGGCCCTTGTAACACGCATGATCAATTTTTTTGACTTGCCAGAAATTCCAGATGACAGAATTTACCAACAGTAGCAATTAGATGGCGCTCCTGCCTTCCACTCTCAGTAACCTGCAGTGATGAAGAGAAATAGATGTAAAACTTCGTGCACTTGAAGAGCTAACAAAGGCTATATATTGCATGCCAACGGTCCTGTAAGGTTCAATTGCTACATGTTGTGAATTTGAATTCATTTCTTGTGTACTTTATCTATTCATAGACAATTGAGAACTTTTAAAACATTGTTATTTGGTTAAGTCTTCCCTACCACATTCTATTCATTTTTTTCTGTTGGCACAATCTTTTTTCATAGCGTCTCATTGAGAAAATGTTTTATGAGTTCGAAGGCCACAATTGTGTAATCTCAAGGCACTTTCCAGCCACTTCCGAAGCAGTCTTCTAAGAAAAATTAAAGGGCTTTTGCTCAGCTAAATTCTCAAAGGATTTTAACTGGTTGTTTTATACACTTGTACTTTTTCATGAGACTGCAACTCCTCAATCTTATGCAGACCATTAGCATCCTGAATTAAGTGCACATATACATTAACATCTAAGGCCTACATTTTTTCGAACACACCAGCTCCTAATATCCTTTCTAGACCTTGAAGGAAGATTGTTATAAGCCTCGGATCTGGCTAGATTAGTAGATTACAAAATGGCTATATGCAACCATCATTGGCAAGGTATCTATAAAAATAAAAAGAGCTTATGTTATCACCCAATCCTCATCAGAAAATGATGCTGAAAATTATACATGCAAAGAAAGAAAAGCTCCATACCTTGTCCACTGGTCACTTCCACAAGAAATTGCCTTTGAAACTGGCCACTTCTTCAGTGGCTACTGCTTCCAAAATAAAATCTTTAACCTCTTCAAATCTTTCCTCTGACAAAGAGACTTCAGCGAGTAATTTAAATGCATAGTCCTCAAAAGCGCTGTCAAAGTCCTGCTTCCTCTTCAAAACAATGTGTCCACTAATTTCCCACACAACAGGATTAACTTGTGTGTCTAATATCTCTTGGTCCATTTCTCCCAAAGTTTGTTTTTGTGCATAGCGCTAGTTACAGAAACACCTCAAGATTTTTAGAAGGATACCAAGAAATTCCAGACTTCACAAAAGTAAACATGAATGTCTCCAAATCACCATCAATCTGCTATCGTTGCAAGAGGAAGCAACAAATATTGGTACTGTGGTAATATGCTACCGTACTACTCAACAAACATTTCGAAACTAAAATGCACATGTTGTATCTATTCATATGGGAACTATGTTTGAACCCTAATTGTAATTTGTAAATGAACAAAAGTAAATGCATACATATTAAATAGATCAGAAACCCAACCAGTGACCATCAAAACTAATGCCATTCTTATTCTCCAAAACAGGGAGCTCTTATTCTTGAAATACAGGGCATTTTACTTTCAAAAGTCTTACAAACCATCTAATACTCACTTCCAATAAACTTTTCCATTGTTGCAAGAACTCAGTACTCACTTGCAATAAATTTTTCCATTTTTTGAAAGAACTCACTACAAATTATTGATGAAGTTAAAAACTCTGAATACAAATGGTTGCATATTGTACACCAACTTGGAAATACAAATGATTGCACACAGTACACCAATTTGGCAATACAAATAAAACTATGTAATCAAAAGCACTTATATAGAATACCTTATTCACACATTTCAAACACATACATTCAGCAACAAGACAAATAAAACTATGTAATCAAAAGTACCTAAACAGAATTCCTTATTCACAAATTCCAAACACATCCATTCAGCAACAAGGCAAATACATTCAGTTACCTTCTTCAAACACATAGAGTGCAATCAGTGAAAATGATTTATCCCTTACTTTCAATAGTTCATTGATTGCTGCCAAGGAGAAGACATAATTTTTCTGGAATCCCAACCCTCTTCTCTGATCCTCCGAGCATGCAATTCTCTGCACCCTTGATAAAATGCTCAAGGCCAGCACAAGTAAAGCACAAGGCAATCAGGCAAGCACTTCTCAGGAAGATTGTATTTTGCACAGCTTCCTTCTATACCCACAAGACGTAAATTGCTGCAGAATACACCAAATGATTGCAGTTGTGAGCAATGTTGCACGAAACGCGCTCCCCCGCAAGGATCCAAAGCAGGAATTGCGTCCCGTACAGATCCGTGGAGATCCACGGTTCGGAAATTTGAAACTGCAGATTGGGCCGGTGAAGACAGTTCCTGGAATCGGAATTTCGGAACCGCAGATGAGGCCGGTGAAGACGATTCTATAGTTATTGGAGGCTACTTAACAAGAAAGGAAAAATGCAACTGAATATAACCATACAAGTAA
Organism: Pinus tabuliformis; assembly: GCA_031772625.1. Classification (NCBI taxonomy): domain Eukaryota; kingdom Viridiplantae; phylum Streptophyta; class Pinopsida; order Pinales; family Pinaceae; genus Pinus; species Pinus tabuliformis. The sequence continues at coordinate 224,471,858 of CM062806.1, forward strand.
AAACTCAGGATTTACGTGGTAAAACCCTGACAGGGTGTCAAGGAAACATCCACGGGGCAAGGGATTGGAATTTCTATTCAATCAATGAAATGATTCTCCTTACAATAGTTTGGGCATTCATCAGTTTTATATGAGCCTCCTCAGTTACATAACTGTTGTATCGGTATGAAACTAACTTGTCAATAACTAATACAGTTTTACCCAAATTTACATTAATTAGTTGTCAATTACCAACAAACTCCACCTTGACAACAATTTTCCTAATCCCTTGCCCATGCCCATTCATCATCTCTTCTGCAAGCCAAGAGAAGCTAAACACCATCGCAGCTTCTCTACTGTAACTGGCTTTGTGAATATGTCTGCACAATTCTCCCGTGTATGGACCTTTTGAAGAGCTACTTTTCTGCCATCGATCACATGTCTCAGAAAATGATACCTTACATCAATGTGCTTGGTTCTGCTGTGATAAGCAGGATTTGTAGGTAAGTGAATAGCACTCTGACTGTCACAAAGTACACTCACTTTCTCTTGCGTCCTTCCAATCTCATCAAGTAGACCCTTTAACCAGATTGCTTCTTTACTGGCATCTAAAGCAGCTATATATTCTACTTTGGTAGTGGACAACACAACTGTTTCTTGAAGCTTTGACATCCAACTAATTGCTCCACATGAAAGAGTAAAGACATAACTTGTAGTAGATCTTCTTTTGTTCAAATCAAATGCATAATCAGCATCTACATATCCACAGACTGATCCTTCACTACCATTAAAGATGATGCAATGGGTCACTTGTGCCTCTTAGATATCGAAGCACCCATTTCACTGCTCGCCAATGTTTTTCACCTGGATTTGCCATGAACCTGCTGACAACACCAACTGCATGTGAAATGTCAGGTCTTATAGATACCATCGCATACATTAAGTTGCCTATAGCATTTGCATATGGTACATGAGAGATATACTTCTTTTCTGCATCAGTTCTAAGACTCAAAACCAAAGAAAGCTTAAAATGGGAAGCTAATGGAACTTTAACAGGTTTCACATTGTTCATACAGAACTTTTCAAGTATCTTCTCCACATACTTCTGTTGTGATAACCAAAGCTTACCATTTTTCTTGTCTCTGTGTATCTCCATGCCCAAGATATGTTTTGTTGCTCCAAGATCCTTCATATCAAACGTCCTAGAGAGCTGAGGCTTTAACCTGTTGATCTCTTCCATGCTTTTGCTTGCAATAAGCATATCATCAACATACAAAGCTAAGATAATGAATATGCCATTGAAACTCTTGAAGTATACACAATGATCATACTTACTTCTAATAAAGTTTTGGCTCACCATGAAGTAGGCAAACTTCTTGTACCATTGTCTGGGAGACTACCTCTGACCATACAATGATTTCCTAAGCTTGCAAACTAACCTTCTGCTGCGACCTTATACAAAACCTTCTGGTTGTTCCATATATAACTCTTCATTCAAATCACCATGTAGAAGAGTTGTTTTAACATCTAACTGTTCTAACTCAAGGTTAAGTAATGCAGTTAGTGCCAACACGATACGAATAGAAACAAGTTTTACAACTGGTGAAAAAATCTCATGAAAGTCGATACCTTCAACCTGAGAATACCCTTTTTCTACCAGTCTCGCCTTATACCTTTCCACACTTCCATCAACTTTCCGTTTCAGTTTGAAGACCCATTTGCATCCGAAAACACTTCTCCCTTCAGGAAGTTCTACAAGATCCCAGGTATTGTTCTTGGCTAAGGAATCCATTTCTTCTTCCATAGTTGTTTTCCATTTTTTGCTATTCGTATCATCTACTGCTTCTTGATAACAAGAAGGTTCCCCATCTTCAATAATCAAAGAAAAAGATGAAGCAGAATCTTCATACCTTTTGGGAGTTTTCCTTTCCCTTGTAGACCTTCTTAGAGTGACTGGTTGCTGAACTGGTTCAAAAACTTCAACAGCTTCCTTTGTATCTTCAACACCTTTTTCTCCAGAAGTCTCTTCTTCCTTTTGACTATCACTGAAAGGTCTAGCCTCCAACTGAATTTGTTGATTTGACGTTACCTGTCCCTGTTCAATTCTTTCAACATTTGATTTTAAAAGAGAAGATTCATCAAATGTTACATCTCTACTAATGATTATCTTCCTCGATGTAGGATCCCACAACCTGTACCCTTTCACCACATAGTCATACCCAACAAAGGGATAACATTTCGATTTTGGATCTAATTTTGAACGCTGATTTTTAGGAATAAGAGCATAAGCATCACAGCCAAATATCCTTAAATGTGAATAATCACAAGACTGACCTGGCCAAACTTCTTCAGGAATTTTACATTTAATTGCTACGTGATCTGTTAACTAAATAACAAACAGTGGATACTGCTTCTGCCCATAACTCCTTTTGCAGGTTAGCATTGCTGATCATGCTTCTGGCTCTTTCCATAAGAGTCTGATTCATACGTTCAGCAACACCACTTTGTTGAGGAGTATAAACAACAGTTTTGTGTCTAACAATTCCTTCATCCTTACAGTATTGTTCAAATTCTATTGAAGTAAACTCACCACCATTGTCAGTTCTTAAACATTTAATTGATTTGTCTGTTCTTTTTTCTACCATTGCTTTAAATTGTTTAAAGACATTGAATAGATCACATTTCTTTTTCAACATAAAGACCCAAACTTTACGACAGAAATCATCAATAAACGTTAAAAAATATAGAGCACCTCCATATGATACAACAGGAGATGGTCCCCACAAATCAGAATGAATATAGTCTAAAATATCTTTACTATTATGATTTCCAGTTTTAAATCTCTGTTTACACTGTTTTCCATACACACAATGTTTACAAAAATCCAACTTCAAGGATTTCAAATCAAGAAGTGATTTACGTTTCATCAGTACCTGAAGACCTTTCTCGCTCATGTGACCAGGGAAAATTTTAAGAACCCCCCTAAATTTATATATATAATAAATGGGTAAATCCCCATGATACACAGGAAAAATGGAAGGCGATTTTATCAATAATATAATATGTATATATAATTTTTTTGGCGAATCTCTCACCAAATTATATTATCTTGTAAAATCATGGCGAATTTTTCATTGGATTATAAAATCTTGTGAGATCTTGGCGAATATTCCACTGAATAATAAAGGCTTTGTAAAGGGCTAACAAAGTTCATAATGAGTATTTCTTGTAATGGCTTGAAGCCTTGCTAATCAATCCATCAAGAACCAAAACAAGTATATTCCTTATATGGAATATAAAGATATTTCTCATGGAAAGTCAATTAGGTTTAGCGCAGGTGGTAGGGAGAAATCCTACATGTGACAATGTGTTGGACTCATAATGAGTATTTCTTGTAATGACTATGAGCCTTGTTTTCTAAGCAATCCATGGAGGACTGAAATATGTATATTACTCATATGGAATATAAATATATTTCTCATGTATTGGAATATAAATATTTGAGTGAGGAGTGGGAAATGAGCCACAATAAGTCCTTACAAAATTGACATGAAGAAGACAAGTGCAACAAATAAAAAAGGTGAAAATGGAAAAATTGAAAAGAAATACAAAGGAAAAATGGTGAAAAAACAAATTAATAATCCATGGGAGGAACAATGATTAGAGATAGTGAGGGAAGATGTTCCCTCAGCCTAGGGGTAACAAAGGTAGACATTAGAACTCTCACTTATGCAAGTGTAGCTAAACAAACTTAAGCTCTATGCCAATCATGAGAGGGAGGAAATCTAGGAAAGAAATGTGAGAACAAGAATTTAAATGGAACAAAGCATTGGGATTACAATCCTTGCTCGTTGAGTTTGGGTACTTCCTTTGAGGCCTATTGAAAAATTAGGAATGATCTATTTATGTATTTTGTTATATAATTAATTTGTAAAATAGTTGCCAAGTAGCTATGTTAGAGCATGGATTTTGTGAAATGTTTTTTACTCATCCTACCTATCTTTATATGGAGATTAACAAATATGAGTATTGGAGATAGAATTCTCCCATTTTTTTGTTGTAACAAACTGTACAGGTATAGCCATGTCCATCATCAAGTATGCCCCAGCTGTATCGACAATATTCCCAAACCAAAAACTTTTTAGTACTAAAAAACATAAAAAAAAAAATCCCACAGTACATACTAAAAGAACATATTAATAAAATCTACATGATGAAAATCAACACGAAAGGTTATAGCGCATAAAGGTTTGCAATAGAAATAAGCCTTAAAACTCCTGTAGCCAAGCAAAACAATGATAATAAGCCTGCATCTCCCTTGGAATTTTATGTATCAAGATGAAACCCCAAAACACAAAGCCCTAGCCGAAAATAAGTGAGAACCCCTCGCATCAGTCAAAGAAGAGGTTTTTGCCCTGCAAAAATGCTCAACATTTCAAAGAGACATCCTTAAAATGTAGAGCCCTACATATATTCATAAGAGCTAAGAAGGAAGATGAGATTTTACTATTTGCAAGTAGGTAAATAGCCTGATCATGATTTAAGTAATGTTTTGTTAAATTTTGAGGGTTGCGGCTTGCAATTCAACTCAAAAAAATTATAATGTAATTAACTTATTTATTCTTTATCTTACAGTATTTTTTGAATTTCCAGTTTTTACATCTTAGTATCATCCTCCCAGCAATCTGAGCGCAAAGAAGCCTATCATGTGGCAAGGAATCTTTTTTTCTACTAGGGTTTTGGATTTTAGACCATCATTGGAAAACTTGGCTCGGTGTGAATAAAAATAAGTTTTGAATATTTAGTTTTTAAATATGTACTAATTAAAAAAGATTTTATATAACATTTGAAACTAAGGAGAGATTTAGTTTTCAGTTTTGAATATTTATTTTTTAGATGTATATTAATTACAAAAATCTAGGGAGAGATGTAGTTTTGAGAGAGATTACTAGATAAGTGTTGTTATGATTTTGCTTAGTGAATTTCAGTGTTAAAATTGTCTATATTTGTCTATATTGACAAAAATTATTACAAAATATTTAAATTTTAAAATGAATATACATGGTCACCTTAGGTGCTATGATTGTTTCCTTAACATGATAAAAAATGAACTAGCTAGAATCTAACAACACTTTAGGATACCTTTAAGGACACATAAAATAATAATTATAGTTATCATATTAAAATATTAATTTATGTTTTAATTTAACGGAGTCAACATAATATTATATTACATGATGGTTAATTTTCATATATATATATATATATATATGACAAACCCTTGTAACTTGAAATGACCTCTTTAGTTTTGGAATTAAATTATATATATATATATATATATATATATATAATGTTTTGTGAGTGACCTCCTTGTGGAAAAATATCATGTTTGAGTGATGATTATATAAATAAACCATTACAAATTTAATTTTATCTCAATTCAGAAATTGAAAGTTAAGATAATCATTCATTCACCAATTTGGACAACTTGTAATTATAATTATCAAATCACTTTCCCTTTATATAATATTGTCTCATAAATAATTTTTATATCAAGTTAATTAATTATAATTTAAATGAATTTAAAAAAATTAACCATTAAGATAGAAAGTGATTAAGTCGTTAATATAACATATTTTACTGTACACAAACTATAAAATATAAAGCAACAAAAAAAACATTTTTCTCATGATATTAGAAAACCTGAGTCTCCCAACAACTACTAGTGCTTCCAGCCTTTTTTCAGCCCCATAATTGATTTTTTCAAATTATTGATTTTTATTTTAATTTAAAATGAAAAAAAAATAGATTAATTAAGTGGATAGATGTCTTTTTTTTGGAATAGGGTTTCACAATCATGATCAACCTATGCAAACCTCCCAAGTGATATGTAGAATATGGGCACTTAATAGGCAAGGGTCATAGATGCTTCACCTGATCAAAACCATAATCAAAAGTAAACCATATCCCTATATAAAAAAACCTTACATTTTGCAAATCCAATAAACTATATGCCTATGTAAAAAACCTTACATTTTGCAAATCAGAGTATATTACTTTAAGAATTCACAATATACCTCTCTTTTGATACACACCAACCTAGATCCATCCTTAATTAAGGTGAATGGGAAATGAGAATCAAAACCTAGTGAGTGGGAAATGAGAATCAAAACCGAGGGTTTCGAGGGATACCCAGAGGAAGAGGGAGAAGATGGATCTAGGCTAGTTTAATTCCCCCTTTAAAAAGACTATATTCCACATGAATATCATGGGAAATACCATGGGTTCTCATAAACTTGGAGCTCAAAAACACTGGTAACTTCACAAAACAAGACAACATCCTTGGATGCAATAAAAAAAACCTCCCAAATGATAGCTAGAATATGGGCACTTAATAGACAAGGGTCATAGATGCTTCACCTGATCAAAACTAGAATATAGACACTTAATCGGAAAGGGTCTTGCACCTGATCAAAACCATAATCAAAACTCATCATACCCAGAATATGGGCACTTAATAGGCAAGACCATAATCAAAAGTAAACGATATCCCTATGTAAAAAAATATTACATTTTGCAAATCCAAGTATACTACTTTAAGATATCCCTATGTAAAAAAAATCTTACATTTTGCAAATCCAAGTATACTACTTTAAGAATTCATAGCATACCTCTCTTTAGATATACAAGAGCCAATATTCATCCCTCTCTAAGCTTGAGAGATCGAGAAATCTTGAGAGATCGATAGTTAAGGCTAATGTGAAATGTGAATCAAAACTGAGGGAGAGAGAGAAAAAGAGGGAGAATGAGAAGATGGATTTAGGATGGTATAATTCCCCCCTTTAAATAGACTATATTCCACATGAATACCATGGGTTCTTATAAACCTTGAGCTCAAAAACCAGTAATGGGCAAAACAATATCTCTTGATATAATAAAAAAATAATAATGTATAATTTTCATTTTTACATAGAGTTATTTTTATTTTTATTTCAAATTTACCTTTACTCAACAAAAATTGATTAAAAATAATAATAACCTAAAATTTTTACATAAAATAATAACGTAGACTTTTCATTTTAACATAGGGTTATTAATTATAAAATCTCTAGATAGATCCAAAGTTAAAATGGATTTAGGTTTGTTTAATTATTAATTATTATAATTATTAATTTTATTTTTTTAATGTAATTTCTATTTTTATGTAATTTCATTGAGTCAAAATATTTTAATTTTTAATTAATTAATTAATCAATTTTTTTTTAATTTGATTGAGTCATAATGTTTAGATAACATAACATGACATTACAATATCTTTTCCATACCAAAAATGTAATAACATTAAATTAAAAAAAAAAACATAAATAAATAAATAAAAATTAAAAAAAAAAACTATAGAATATTTTGATTGTAAAATGAGAGATGGTTTTTGGGCATGTGGTATTGATAAGTCATGGTATTGTGACAAAGCATGTTCACAACTTAATAATGTCCATGGTAAAGTGGGGGTGAATATACATAGTTAAAAAAATTGTTATATTATAAGTATTAAATTTTTATGTGCTTGTTAATAAAATTTAAATATGGTTACAAAATTATTAGACTAACTTATATGGTAAAATGGATCTTCATTTATAACTATTATTTATATCTCATATATTTGAATGTGATAAGGTATTTAGATATATCTTAAAAGTAATTATAATATTTTTGTTTTTAGATTTAATTAAAAAATGTTATAAAATTAAGTTCAAATAAAATATTTATAAGTATTTTGATTGTAAAATGAGAGATGGTTTTTGGGCATGTGGTATTGGCCCATGGTATTAAAAAAATTGCGCCCAATCTAAGCTATTAAATCATTTTAATCTCCCAAACCAGGGGCAAATATCAAAATTCGGCAATTTTAAGGGAATACGATTTCCCAAAACCAGCGAATGGGGCCAAATGAAGGTTTGGTTAGTTTATCCGCCCATTTTTTATTTTGGGCTAAAATAAAAAAATTAATTATTTTTTAAATAAAATTGGGGCTAACTATATGAAAAGGGTTTTTAATAAAAAATTCGCCCTCTTAAAATGTAAAAACCCTCAAATTTCGCCTTTGGGCTATAATTCGCCCATAAAATTTACCATGCATTTGACCCAATCTCTGATGCCATAGGCGAGTACCTTCTTCTCTGACATAATTGTTGCTTCACTTACCTGAGTACTTCCTTCGAGTCTGTAAAGATTTCTGACCTTTTCTGCTTTCATAACAACTAGGGCGCCTTTAGAGACTTTCAACACTCCATTCTGACCTGTAAACTTATAACCATCTGAATCCAACACTCCCAAAGAAATCAAGTTTTTCTTCAATTCAGGTATATGTCTAACACTACTTAATGTTCTAACTGTGTTATCATACATTTTAATCTTGATATTTCCCATCCCAACAGTCTGACATGTTACATTATTACCCATAAACACAAACCTATCATTTACATCTCCGTATGAAGTAAACTGATTTATGTGTGGACACATGTGATGAGAAGCACCAGAGTCTAACAACTAGCTTTCAAAACCCTGAGAGACATTACATATAGGTGAAGTTTCATCTATCATACATAATTCTTCAGCAGATAAAACTTCGTCTATCATACATGAATCAACTTGATTTGCTTCCTTCTTCGGGTTATCAGACTCTTTTCGTTTCCAACAGTCTTTCTTCAGGTGTCCAATTTTATTGCAGTGCCAACATTTTGCCTTACACTTCTTTCCCTTTGATTTAGATCTGGAAGACCCCCTTGTTTTTTCTCCTCTTTCCTTTGACCGTCCTCTAGCTATCATGGCTTCTGATGCAATTGTTTCAGTACTGGATTTCCTTTGTACTTCTTCAGACAAGAGAGCTCCCACAATTGATTCAATATTCAAATAATCAACGGTGCTCAAACTGATTGAAGTTATGAGGTGGTCCCATGACTCGGGCAAAGAACACAACAAGGTTATAGCTTTGTCTTCTTCCTGAATTTTAACTTCCATATCTAATAATTGGCATATAAGTGTATTAAAAACATTTAAATGCTCTGCAACTTTTGAACCCTCCTTTCGAAGAATGTACAATTGTATTTTCAAATAAATTCTATTGGTTAACGACTTTGTCATATATAGTTTTTCAAGTTTTTCTGATAAGCCTGAAGTTGTACTTTCTTCAACAATGTTGAAGAGAACTTCATCCGCCAAGCATAACCTGATGGTACTGAGAGCTAAGGCATCCAAGTCCTCCCAGTCTGAATCAGTCATGCTTGCAGGTTTGTTATTTGCCCCGTCCAAAGCTTTGTGCAACCCTTGTTGCACCAGCAAATCCCTAACTTTTAGTTTCCATAGAGCAAAGTTGCTCTTGCCGGTGAATTTCTCCACCTCGAACTTTGCATTCGACATCTTGGTCATTTCTTTCCTCCTAGGGTTTCAGTCTTTTGTCTGTCACCTCCTAGAGTTTCGATCTTTTGTCTTTCACCTCCTAGGGTTTCCTGGTTACTTGAGTTTCCTGTTTTTTTCTCAAAAAAAACTGGACAGAAAACCTACTCCAATAAAAAAATTCCAGAATTTTGTTCCTTTCCCAAAAAAAAAAATTGCCCCCCTTTTTTTCAATTTAATGAAAATCTGGGAAATTCTTTTCTTCAAATTAAAAGAAAACCGCTACAGTTTTCTGGAAAAAAATCACTGGTTTTCTTAACTCACAACAAATAATTTTTGAAAAGATTTGCTTTCGAAGAAAAAGGAATAATTTTTCACAAATACCCAGATTTTTCAATGAGTAACGATTTTCCTTCAGAAACCCTTTTCACGCAGCAGTGGCCCCCTCTTCCTTGTTCAACAACTGCTTCTCGATTTGCAAACAGGTTGATCTGCAACTTGCTTACTAGGTTCTGTCTTTCACAAGACGGCTCAGGACAAGCCAGCAACATAACACCAATAGTGGTGCCCTCCTGCTCTCCTCGACGCAAACCAACAGACAGTTTTGGACATGTTATCACCCCAAGAAACTCTCCTAGGTTGTATCTTGGAGATGCTCGGGAACATTACAAACTCAACAAAATGTTGGAAATGGGTGAATGGAAGGAATTATGCTTGTCCAAACCAGATAACCACTTCTACTATGCTTAACTCCAGACATGGGTGAACACCCCCAGACTACAAGGCTTTAGACCGCCAATTACTCACAGTTTGAGGATTAGGTGAATATGGAGAATACTGACCACACCAGCAGATGCACAAGACCATGTGATGGTCGGCTGCAACCAGTAAAGACGTCTGCTAATCTATTTCCTAATGCACAGACGGGATGACAGCTCTCTGATTCAATGATACATACTAGACTTCAACACAGAGGTGGGATAACAGCCCCTCTAACGCTAAATATCAAGGGCACATGAACAAATGCATAACAGGCACAGCCTAGAACAGAGTAGAAATGGAAAGTGAGCAATTAATAACAAAAGAAGCTTGTATTAGCTGAAAATGAAGACCAGACGCTGCAAGTATCAAAGTAGTTACAGTCTACAGAAGTTGAATCTTACATCAAAACTACAACTATCAACCTTCATTCCATCTCTGTTCTAGATATATATAGAGGTTGATTACAAAAATTACTCTGCTATTCTATGCATGGAGAGCCATAATTGGCCACCAACCACTTTAACTATCTAAAATGGTCCTTTGCTATGCCCTGTTGCTTCAATGAATTAATTTGACATTCTCTGGTACTCTGTTGTACTCCTCGAGCAGGTGAAGTGTTATATTGAAGAAGTTCCATAAGTAATAAATGCCCTAATCTGCTCGAGGCATGTCCTTCTCATCCTTCGGCCATACTGCTCTTGAATGCAGAGGTTGAGGATTAACTGCGCAAAGTGCTGAATATTGGCCACCTTCTTCCTTTAGATGCACGGGACAGGCCAAAGACACGAAAACTGCATAGGGAATGAATGGAAGGCAAGGAATAAATATTAGCCGTTGGATCACATGGATGGACGGTGGAGATCGGTTTACAGGGGGTATCGGGCGGAAACAGGAATGGACGAACGTGAGCCATCGGATCGCGGGCAAACAGATCTGACGGCTATCGGGCAGAAGAGATGCGCGGGGATTAACGGCCAGGGAAAATGGTTTGCGCAGTGGGACGGGTGGTATTCGTACGCGGGCGAGCGATGCGAGTAATCGGCCGACGCGTGGCGGATAAGACAGGTAGGAAACCGCTTTCCCCGCGAGCTAATGTGCGGTTATGTTATGGCAACGGGGGAAGCGTATGCCATTGGATATCATGGTAAACGATTGGACGGCGAGGTTTGGATATGCACGTTTTTTGACTGATGTGACAGGAAAAGCTGGAGAAAGTGCGTGGTCATGTGAACTTAGTCATATGATGGCTAAAACTTAGCGCTCAGGGGGTCAGAGGAACCACAAAATTACACAGAGTTTCAGAGGTAAAATGGAGGTAGCGGGTTTGAAAATATAAGCGGGGGTGAAGGGGAATAAGGAAGGTGACCGGTGTAGACCTTTTCTGAGCAGAAACTGAGGAAATGAGCTTGCTTAGGCCCCTTGAACATCAGCAACCTGTAGCAGAGCCAACAGTGGCTCCTTCTGGGGATGAGATCCTCCCTGTGAGGTCTCAAGAACCTACAGATCAATGCCTTTCCGATGAAAAGAAAATTAAACAAAATTCCTAGTGTTCCATTGGGCATGGAGTCTGATTGATCCTACACTAAAACTGATAAGATAAAATATTTACAACTTCAAGGTCAAAAGACCTTATATCACATAAATTTTCAAAAAACGCCCATTAACTGGGCCATCAAACACTGCTTCTCCCCCCATACTTTTCAGTATGAAGGTGTTGTTCCCTTGAATCTAAGAAATGCTAAAAGGCCCTGTCCAGAAAGCATCAAACTTTCCATGATTGCCTTTCTTTTCCTTTAGTGCATCCCACTTCAGAACCAAGTCTCCAACCTGAAAATTATCTGCTTTTGTCCCTTTGTCAAAAGCTTCCTTGATCTTTTTCTGATGTGCTGCAGCCTTTTCAACTAGCTGTTCTCGGATTTGATGTACCTCTACCAAATCAGTGATCCTTTTTTCCATGTCTTCTTCCTCATTACATTCATCTTGCAGGAGTTTTGCCACAGGGAGAGTTAACTGAATTGGGAATACCGCTTCAGTGCCATATACCAGCCTGAATGGAGAATTCCCCGTGGATTTCTTAATGGTCACTCTGTCAGCCCACAGTGCATATTTGAGTTTAGCATCCCAATTCTTTTTGTTGTCCTCCAATAGCTTTTTGATTATCCTTATCAGGCTTTTGTTAGAGGATTCTGCTAGACCATTGCCTCGAGGGTAGTATGAGGTGGAATGAACAAGTTTAATGCCCATTGAATTGCACATGTCCACCAATTCTTTTGCTCTGAAGGTTGTTGCATTGTCTGTGATTATTTTATGTGGACATCCAAACCTGGTAAAGATGTGCTCTGTCAAAAACTTCATGACCACATTATGATCAGCCTTCCTGGTAGGGATTGCTTCAATCCACTTAGTAAAGTAATCAATGGCTACTAATATCCATCTGTGTTGGCCACTAGAATGTGGATTGATTTCTCCAATGAAATCCAAGCCCCACTGCTGAAAAAGACCATTTGCATGTATTGGTTTTAAGGGCAGGGACTTCAGTTGCTATTTCCCTTCAAATCTTTGGCACCTGTCACAAGATTTAACAAATGGAAATACATCAGAAAAAAGGAGTGCCAATAGTATCCAGCTCTGAGGATCTTATGGGTTGTAGTTTTCCAATAGCGGCGTCCTCCACACATGCTAGAATGAAACTGCTGCATAACCTCCATTGATTGTTCTTTGTCCAGACACCTCAAAAGCATTCCAGATGGGTCTCTCTAGTAAAGCAGATTTTCATGAATGCAATATTTAGCTGCCCTAAGCTTTATCGTTCTGGCTTGACTTGTGCTTAAGCCTGGAGAGATTTCTAGCTTCAGCAAGAATTTAACTATTTCAGAATACCAATCACAAGAAGCTAGATTTTCTTCCACCGACTGCTTTCTCTCTGGTTCAGCTGCTTCCTCTTCTTCATTTGTCTGACCAATTTCTACAATTGTGCACAAGGAATCTACATCCAATGAATTGCAATTTTCTTCAGCTAACACTCTAGCAAGACCCTGACCTCTGATCAGCTTGGTGGACTTCAGTTCTATATTAAATTCAATTAGTTTTGCAATCCATTTAGCCCTTCTTCCATCAGCATCAGGCTATGTTAGGACATCTTTTATTGAAGCAGAGGGTATATATACAATTACCAGGGAAAATTTTAAGAACCCCCCCTAAATTTATAAATATAATAAATGGGCGAATCTCCATGGTATATAGGAAAAATGAAAGGCGATTTTATCAATAGTATAATATGTATATATAATTTTTTGGCGAATCTCTCACCAGGCATGGCGAATATTTCATGGCGAGTCTTTCACTAAATAATAAAACTTTGTAAAGTCCTAGTGAATCTTAGCATATGCTACATGCTGGTTTAATTCCCCATTTAAATAGGCTACACTCCAGGTGAATACCATGGGTCAATACCATGTGCCATTTTGGTGAATACCATGGGTCAATACCATGTGCCATTTTTATTTTTATTAATTCTAATATTAGGGTTAATAATGGTTTTTTGCATGGTATTAATAACAATCTAGTCCATGGTATTTGTCCCATAGTATTTTGGCCATAGGTTTCACCTAAATATAACCCATTTTTTGAGTGTTCGTAAATATAAAGTGACTTATGGAGTAAATATAAAAAATTTTTTATTTGTTTACATTAAGAAATTTATTGCATAACATAAATAAATACTGAGAGGAATAAATATAAAATTAACCAGCAATAACCATAAACACATAATGTGCCATTTTGGTGAATACCATGGGTCAATACCATGTGCTATTTTTATTTTTATTAATTCTAATATTAGGGTTAATAATGGTTTTTTGCATGGTATTAATAACAATCTAGTCCATGGTATTTGTCCCATAGTATTTTGGCCATAGGTTTCACCAAAATATAACCCGTTTTTTGAGTGTTCGTAAATATAAGGTGACTTATGGAGTAAATATAAAAAATGTTTTATTTGTTTACATTAAGAAATTTACTGCATAACATAAATAAATACTGAGAGGAATAAATATAAAATTAACCAGCAATAACCATAAACACATAAATACACATGTTTATCCAGGAAAACCCCAAATCCGGGGTAAAACCCAACCTAATAAGATTTCATTAGCATTGGCCAAAACCCTTTGCATTACAATGAAGTCCTTCCAGCCTTTTATAAGCTCCATTACATTTAATATCATGGGCAAAATACCATGGGTGCACAATACCATGTGCCCCAAAACCATCACTGTTTAACCTGGTCAACTTTGACTCTATCCTGAGTCAAGTTTACCTAGCAATATTCCCCCCTTAAACTTGACTTGGGGTTCCTTGACTAACTCCATGGGTGCACAATACCATGTGCCCCAAAACCATCACTGTTTAACCTGATCAACTTTGAATCTATCCTGAGTCAAGTTTACCTAACAATATTCCCCTCTTAAACTTGACTTGTGGTTCCTTAACTAACTCCAGCCAAACCTGCTAAGTGAGACAATCTCGCTCACTCTAGCTCTTACCCCCCTCAGAGTTTTTACCTGGGGTATTGTTAACCCGACATCCCCTCTATCACCTATGTTTAACCCAGACTTTACCGGTGATCACCGAGGGGTACACATGCCTTATCAGGTCTTACAGTAGTATGCCCATTTACATGCAATAATTTTGACTTCATTAATTTTTTTTTGTTTATTGATGCTGCGATCCATCCTCTTTCAATTTGATTTGCTCAAAAACTTCTATCAAACCACTCCAACTTGGAGAACCTCATAGATTCTAGCACTGGTGGCGCCTCACGTAGCAGAAAAACCTAGAAGAAAACGAACAATTTTCGAAGTTGTCTGAACAATTTTCTTCTGATGACATGCATGCAGCCCACGCCTACTCCATCTTTCAACACGACATAGAACACATAGGGAATATCCCTTATCGATTCTCTACGAAAAAGCTCCCAACAAAATCAGCCTTGAATTTTAATACTACCAAAGGTATTTCTCAACCTTCTTTAAATAGCCGCATGAATCCCGAACAATTCGTCAGCATGTTCCAAACTAGTAAATATCGCAAATTCTCCTCGAGGTTCTTCCCATTGTTCCACCATTATTTTCTAGACCTAGATCTGTAAAATGGCTGCATTGATCTCATCAGCCACTATAAACCCCTGGCATCAAAGAATCCCTTTGAAGCCAATATCTGGGTCCGATACCAGTTGTTAAGAAATTTACTCCATGACATAAACAATTACTGAGAGGAATAAATATAAGAAAAAACCAACAATAACCATAAACACATAAACACGCATGTTTATTCGGGAAAACCCCAAATCTAGGGAAAAATCCAACCTAATAAGATCTCATTAGCAGTGGCCAAAACCCTGGCCAATCTGACCAAGTGAGCCTTCACCACTCACCTCCAGGTCTTTCTTTACAATGAAATCCTTCCAGCTTTTTATGACCTCCATTCGATATAATACCACGGGCAGAATACAATGGGTGCACAATACCATGTGACCCAAAACCATCACTATTTAACCTGGTCAACTTTGACTCTATCTCAAGTCAAGTTTACCTAACCATTTATATTTTTATTAATTTACCATACCTCTTTTACAAATATGGTATTTGGCCCATAAGATTCACTTAAATAAAACCTCTTTCTTGAGCCTTCATAAATAGAACGAGGGTTATGGACTAAATATAAAAAGAGGTTTTATTTATTTACGATACGTCTAGTTTATTTATATTTTTATTTATTTACCATACCTTTTGAGTAAGTATAAAAAGATGTTTTATTTATTTACCATACCTCCACTTTACTTATATTTTTATTTGTTTACACCCTTACATGTATATAAGGTAACTTATGGAGTAAATATAAAAGATGTTTTATTTATTTACCATACCTCTCATTTATTTATATTTTTATTAATTTACCATACCTCTTTTATAAATATGGTATTTGGCCCATAGGATTCACTTAAATAAAACCTATTCTTGAAAATGGGCGAATGGATTCACTTAAATAAAACCTATTCTTGAAAATGGGCGAATGGAAAGTTGTAAGTCCTAATTTCAAGGGCTAAATTTACCTTTTTTACCCTCTCCCTTAAAATAAGGTGGGCTATTTGAGGTGATTTGTAAAAATGTACTATCATACAAAATATTTGCCCACTAAAAATTTAAAACCCCTTAATTTCGCCAAAGGGCGAACATTCGCCCCTAAAATTATCCTTGACAATTACCTTGGAATGCAGAATATAAACTCTAAAAGCTTTCAGAGACTTGATAAGAGCATATGCTTGTTTTTCAATAATATCGTACCTTAGCTCATCATCCCTTAAGGTTTTACTGAAAAATGCCACCGAATGCTCTGAACCTTCTTCATCTGCTTATAATAAAACTGCTGCAATGGTGTCTTCAGAGGCAAATGAAAATATATGGAACTCCCTACTGTAATCTAGACTGATTAAAGTGGGAGCCTCCATGATAGCCTTCTTAATAGACTCAAATGATTTTCTTGTTGCATCAATCCATCTAACCTCTGACCCTTTCTTCAACATGGAGGTAATATGTTTCACCAGCTCTGCAAAATTTGGTATAAACCTCCTCACGAAATTAATCTTGCCCAGAAAGGATTGGATGTCCTTCTTTGATCTTGGAACAGACAGGGTTTGTATTGCTTTTACCCTTTTTGGGTCAATTCGGACACCAGCAGCAGAAACAACATGTCCTAACAGCTTGGCCTCTTTTAAAGCAAATTGTGATTTTTTTGGATATTTAGAAATCCCAAACTTTCTGCACTTCAGGAACACTTTTTTCAAATGCTGCAAATGGTTTTGATGGTTGTTGGAGTATACTGTTATGTCATCAAGGTAGATAAGGACACATTTTTCCTTCTCCCCCACAAATGTTATATCCATAGTTCTCTAAAAGGTAGCTCCAGCATTCATCAACCCAAAAGGCATCTTAGAATACATAAAAGTGCCCCAAGGAGTGGTGAATGCAGTCTTTTCTTGATCATCTGGATGTACAACAATCTGGTTATAGCGTGAAAATCCATCCAGGAAAGACATCACTTTGGCTCCTGAGACATTTTGCAGCAGGTGCTCCATCTTTGGTAGAGGGTAATTCCCTTTTTAGAACATTTGTTTAAGTTTCTGAGATCAACACAGAGTCTGATTTCTTCACTTTTCTTCCTTACTACCACCAAGTTGGCTACCCATTTTGAATATCTGAGAGGGACTATGATTTTGGCAGCCAGCAATTTTTTTATTTCCTTTTCAATCAAAGGAAGGAGCAAAGGATTTATTGGTCTCAGCTTCTGCTTGAAAGGGATGGTATCTTTCTCTAGAGGGATTTTATGCTGAATAATCTTCTTATCATATGTTTTCAGGTCACTATATTCCCAGGCAAAGACATCAGCAAATTGCTTCATTAATTTGCAGTATTCAGAACTTTGGTCAGCAGATAGATGAGAAGAAAGATTTATGTATCTAGGTTGACCTGGACTCCCTATGTCATGCTTACAGACTGCAGATTGGTCTTCTTTTTGGGCAGCCTTGTAAGGCACATCATTTTGGTCAAACAACTTTTCTAATGGAACTAGCCCCTTAGGTATATGATTGTTGGGCAGTTGGACAATGCTATCTTTACCAATTCTGTTTCTAAGCTGGGATTGGGGATTTTCTTCCAAGGCTTCATTCTCTTGGTCAATTTGCATTTCGGAAAATTCATCAATGACTTGTAGAAATCTATTTATTTCATTATCATCTTCAAAAACTTTCCAATGCTGGACATTATCTGGCAAGGATGGTCTGTATTTCATTTGGACTTCATAAACTAGTCTGGGAGGCATGGGAGGGATAAACATACTAGCAGACACAGCAAGGGAATCAACAAGCTGATTTTTGGCTCTAGGGATATGTGAAATACATAAATTATCAAAGGAATCTTTGAGTCTCCATACCTCATCTCTGTATGCTTTCAGCCTTGGGTGCTTTGCTTGAAATGTTTTGTTTACTTGCTGAATGATCAGATCAGCATCTCTAAACACCTTTATGTTTCTGATCCCCCTGTCTTTAGCTGCATCGAGACCCAATATCAGAGCCTCATACTCTGCTATATTGTTGGTGACTTGAAAAGCTAACTTGAAAGACAGATGAGTGCTTTCTTGTTTTGGAGATATCAGCACCACCCCTGCTCCTGCAGTCTCCTTGGAACATGCTCCATCAAAAAACATCTCCCAAACCTGACTTCCTTGCTCTCCCTCAGCCTGATTTGTTGGTTTCTTGAGCTGCATTGAAGCCTTCTGGAATTCTTCTATTTGGAGGATACATGCTCCAAAATCAGTGTCCACAGCATATATGGGATGATTAGTAGGATTCTTCTCATCACTGATGATGTATGCCAACTGTGCTTCTCTGTACAATCTCCTGCTTTCTCCTCCAAAAACTAGGACATTGGCATAAGATAAATCATTCTGTAACGTCCCACCTAATCTCTTTATCCATCCTCTAGACAGCAGCATGCCAAACTTGGGAGGGACATCTACTACTACAATATCCATCATCATACTCTTTATGGGCAGCTGGGTTAGGGTAAAGGTCAGGTCTTTGATTAATCCTAGGCATTTCACTTTCCTTGAATCAAAAGAGAATAAATCATGATATGGTCTAGTGATATCAAGGCCTAACTCTTCCATGACAGCTTTAGGCATCAGATTGTGGCTGGCCCTTGTATCTAGCAGGCAGTTGTGGAGGATTTTGTCATGAATATTCAAGGAGACATAAAATGATGGAGAATTATTATCAGCAGGTTTAATCATGGGGCTAAGCACAACGCCAGGCCTGTCATCTTGCAAATTGACAGAGTCAGTGGAGGTTTGTGTGGTTTCCAGCTCAAGAGCTTCAAGGATAGGCTTTCTAAACACTTCACTCTTTACCAACTCTATCAGAGGCACATATTTTTAACTTCTGGACTTCTGATTCAAAGCTAAAAGAGGGAGGTAACTTGTCAGAACCTCTTACCTCTTGAACTAGAGCTTTGAGGATGACTGGATCAACTGCTGGTCTTCTCTGTCTGATATTCTGTGACTCTGTTTGGACAACAGCTCTTTGGGTAGGATTCTCCTTGAAATTTTTTGCATTTGACCTCAGATTATATCTTTGCTGCTCCTCAGTTTGTAGAACAGCCTCTCTGTCCCACCTTTGACTGTTTTGTTCCTGCAGCAAAGATTCTTCGTATGCAGCCAATGTCAAAAAGGCAGCATTGCCTTTATCTTCCATGCAATGAATTTCATCCTCCTCTTCAAGTTGGTCCTCCTCCATGACTACATTTTGAAAAGGAGCTTTAACTTTCTGTTCTTCTTTTGGTTCCTCACCCCTCTGAATGATTTGTAATTGCTCATTTGCTCTTCTGAAAGGATTTGGGTTTCTTGGAGCAAATGTGTTATGCTGCCTTGTCTTTCCTGAGTTCTGCTCAACCTCCAGCTTAGATATCTTAGCAGCCAATGATTCTATCATTCTATTCATTTTATCAAATTTGGGATCGGAAGATGATGCAGAGGAAGTAGAAGCCTAACCTCTCTGCCTCCTTCTGTCAGCTTGACTTTTGAGTTTTTCTGCAGCCATGATATTAGACTCTACTTCTAGGGCTGCATCCTGCATGTCTGACAGCGTAGCACATCTTCTTTCTCTTAATAATAGGCAGAAATCAGAGTCAAATGCATTGGCATAAGTAAGTTTAGCTGAGGTAGGAGTTGGCTTTACTTCAGCTGGTATCTTACTATACATACGATTGAATCTTTTATTAAAATCGGGCAAAGATTCCCCATTTTCTCTCTTTAGGTTACCAAACTCAGTATGGTAATATAGCAAGTCTTTTTTATCTCCCCAGTGCTTCAAAAATGCATCATCTAAGGCTTCAATATCAGCAATAGATCTAGGGGCTAGTTCTCTGAACCACTTTCTGGCCTCTCCATCAAGGCTCTAGACAAAAACTCTCATCCACACATCATTTTCACTTATGTCTAAGTTATCAACATAACTATAGAAAGCCTCAAGGTGTTCTTCTACTGTTACTCCCTCTGTACCAGTAAACTTGGGCATATATTTCTGATATTCTCCCGCAGGCATGGGATTCAAAGGAACAGGCAAGACCAAAGGTCCATATCTAGCAGCTACAATTCTTTCTATCTTCGTGGGTGCTTGCTGGCCTGCCATGACTGGGGTAGGTGGAATGATACTGGTAGATTGAGTACTATGAAGAAATGTAATGGATGACAGGGACAACGAGATGTATGGACTGTATGGGAAGCTTTCTTTGGGTTGAGATTCAAAAGGGAACTAAATGGAAAAGGAGCTTTATGAATCTCTGTAGGTATTTTTTTACTAGCAATACTAGGCTTTATATCTTCAAATTGTGTATTCTCAACTACAAACTCCTCATGCAGAGATAGATAAGATTTCTTGGGCTTACCTGATCCTGATGCTCCTTTCTACGATGTTTTCTTCGGTTTAACAATCTTCTCAGGGTCAGGCACTGGAACAGCTGGTGATTTCTGAGGATTTCTTCGAGTGTGTCTCACGAACTGAGCCAGGACTATAACGTGGAGTCGCCAAAGGTTGGTCTTCCTCCAGTGGAGTCGCCAGATAGATGATTACAACCAGAAATGTGCCCAAACTTTGTCTATCATCAAAATCTGGAACTGTGTCGTTTTCCCAGGGAAGCTGAGCTTCAATCTCCTCCCCCTGACAACGACGCCAATTAATGTTATCACCCTAAGAAACTCTCCTAGATTGTATCTCGGAGATGCTCGGGAACATTACAAACTCAAAAAAATGTTGGAAATGGGTGAATGGAAGGAATGATGCTTGTCCAAGCCAAATAACCACTTCTACTATGCTTAACTCCAGACATGGGTGAACACCCCCAGACTACAAGGCTTTAGACCGCCAATTACTCACAGTTTGAGGATTAGGTGAATATGGAGAATACTAACCACACCAGCAGATGCACAAGCCCATGTGATGGCCGGCTGCAACCAATAAAGAGATCTGCTAATATATTTCCTAATGCACAGTCAGGATGACAGCTCTCTGGCATTAAGTAAACAGAAACTTGCATAACACATTCAATGATACATACTAGACTTCAACATAGAGGTGGGATGACAGCCCCTCTAATGCTAAATATCAAGATCACATGAACAAATGCATAACAGGCACAACCTAGAACAGAGTAGAAATGGAAAATGAGCAATTAACAACAAAAGAAGCTTGTATTAGCTGAAAATGAAGACCAGACGCTGCAAGTATCAAAGTAGTTACAGTCTCCAGAAGTTGAACCTTACATCAAAACAACAACCATCAACCCTCATTACATCTCTGTTCTAGATATATATAGAGGTTGATTACAAAAATTGCTCTGCTATTCTATGCGTGGAGGGTCATAATTGGCCACCAACCACTTTAACTATCTAAAATGGGCCTCTACTACGACCTGCTGCTTCAATGAATGAATTTGACATTCTCTGGTACTCTGTTGTACTCCTCGAGTAGGTGAAGTGTTATATTGAAGAAGTTCCATAACTAATAAATGCCATAATCTGCTCGAGGCATGTCCTTCTCGTCCTTCGGCCATACTGCTCTTGAATGCAGAGGTTGAGGATTAACTGCGCAGAGTGCTGAATACTGGCCACCTTCTTCCTTCAGATGCATGGGACAGGCCAAAGACACGAAAACTGCATGGGGAATGAATGGAGGGCAGGGAATAAATATTAGTCGTTGGATCACATGGATGGACGGCGGAGATCGATTCACAGGAGGTATCGGGCGGAAACGGGAATGGACGAACGTGAGCCGTCAGATCGCGAGCGGACAGAGCAGACGGCTATCGGGCGGAAGATATGCGCGGGGATTAACGGCCAGGGAAAATGGTTTGCCCGGCGGGGCGGTATTGATGGCACCGCTTACGGGGATGGGCGGCATTCATACGCAGGCGAGCGATGCGAGTAATCGGCTGACGCGTGGCGGATAGAACAGGGAGGAAACCGCTTTCCCTGCAAGCTAACATGCGGTTATGTTATGGCAATGGGGGAAGCATATGCTGTTGGATCTCATGGTAAACGATCAGACGACGGGGTTTGGATATGCACGTTTTTTGACTAATGTGACAGGGAAAGCTAGAGAAAGCGCGCGGTCATGTGAACTTAGTCATATGATGGATAAAACTTAGCGCTCGGGGGGTCAGAGGAACCACAGAATTACACAGAGTTTCAGAGGTAAAATGGAGGTAGCGGGTTTGAAAATATAAGCGGGGGTGAAGGGGAATAAGGAAGGTGACTGGTGTAGACCTTTTCTGAGCAGAAACCGAGGAAATGAGCTTTCTTAGGCCCCTTGAACATCAGCAACCTGTAGCAGAGCTAACAGGACACACATAATAGGTCCACACAGAGCAGAGAGCAATGATTGCTCCTCGACGGTTCTGGAACGGGCCAGCAATAGGCCTCCTCGCTCCTCGATAGTTCTGGATAGGGCCTCCTTGCTCCACACAGGTTCTGGACATATGGACATGGCCAACAATGGTGGTCCATGCAGAGAGCACTCAAATTAGGGTTTGGCCTCCCTCAACTCAACGGCTCTGGCTTCCTCGACGGTCCTCGATTTTACATGCAGAGAGCACGGCTCTTGTCCAACGCAGAGAGCACTCCTCCTTGTAAACCGTTCCACACTGGTTCACACGCAGACTCTGGACAAGGCCAATGGTAACACGCAGATACCAGCCTCCTCTCGACGGTTCTGGACAGAGTGGTAACACGCAGCAGTGGTCCACTGAAACAAATGACCCAGCCAACCTTCCTTTTATACCACGCAGCGGCTCTTTCACCTTTTCTTATGCAGCGTCTCCTCAACTCAACTCAACTGGCTCTGATACCATTTGTAGTTATTGGAGGTTACTTAACAAGAAAGGAAAAATGAAACTGAATATAACCATACAAGTAAAAACTCAGGATTTACGTGGTAAAACCCTGACAGGGTGTCAAGGAAACATCCACAGGGCAAGGGATTGGAATTTCTATTCAATCAATGAAATGATTCTCTTTACAATAGTTTGGGCATTCACCAGTTTTATATGAGCCTCTTCAGTTACATAACTGTTGTTTCGGTATGAAACTAACTTGTCAATAACTAATACAATTTTACCTAACTTTACATTAATTAGTTGCCAATTATCAACAAGTTCCTAGAAATTCTAAACGACGGATCTGATGACAGATCCTCCTCGGTTCTGCGGCGTATCGAGCACAGATCCGAAGGGATACGGGCGGTTTCACAAGGTTTCATAGGGTTCTAAATATTTGTTTTATTTTTTTTTGACTTAAGTTGGGTTGGGACTTCTTTGACATTCCCAAGGTGCTCCTTAGATGCTTTCTAGATGCTCATTTATTTTTCATTTTCATCATTTTACTTAAATATTTAACATTACCATGAAATGACTCGGGATGTTTGAGAGTGGTTCCAGCGTCATCGGACTTCATATGGAGAAAATAGAATTTCATATCCTATTCAAAATTCAGCAGACTTGACAGTTTTCAGGAATTCAGGATTAATGGAATTGTGGCATTTCATTAGATTATATCATGTATGAGGGTATGTGATTAGCATTTAATCAAGAGCACCAAGCCCTATATGTACCCTAGTGTTGGTGTTGTTAATTGTTGAGCTCCTTTGTCATATCCTTAGCAAAAAATTACCTTTCAATCAAGTCAAAATCATCAATCAAGCATGTTAATATTTTTCTACCATATCTTAAGGCTTGGATTAGGCAGTTTGATCAAAATTGGGCAATGTTACCTAACTTTACATTAATTAGTTGCCAATTACCAACAAGTTCCTAGAAATTCTAAACGACGGATCCGATGACAGATCCTCCTCGGTTCTGCAGCGTATCGAGCACAGATCCGAATGGATATGGGCGGTTTCACAAGGTTTTATAGGGTTCTAAATATTTGTTTTATTTTTTCTGACTTAAGTTGGGTTGGGACTTCTTTGACATTCCCAAGGTGCTCCTTAGATGCTTTCTAGATGCTCATTTATTTTTCATTTTCATCCTTTTACTTAAATATTTAACATTACCATGAAATGACTTGGGATGTTTGAGAGTGGTTCCAGCGTCATCGGACTTCATATGGAGAAAATAGAATTTCATATCCTATTCAAAATTCAGCAAACTTGACAGTTTTCAGGAATTCAGGATCAATGGGATTGTGGCATTTCATTAGATTATATCATGTATGAGATGTGATTAGCATTTAATCAAGAGCACCAAGCCCTATATGTACCCTAGTGTTGGGTTTGTTAATTGTTGAGCTCCTTTGTCATACCCTTAGCAAAAAATTACCTTTCAATCAAGTAAAATCATCGATCAAGCATGTTAATCTTTTTCTACCATATCTTAAGGCTTGGATTAGTCAGTTTGATCAAAATTGGGCAATGTTAACTAATATGCCTAGACAATCAAGGTAGAGGCAAAGGCTAGACAAGAGGAGAAGAATCTAGATTCTAGATGGTTGATGTATCTAAATGATTGATGCTCGAATAATTAATCATTAGTGTACAATGGATACCATATCTACATTGATTTGTGTACAAGTATTTATGCTTCCATATCTTCCACAACTAATTTGGTATTTTGGATGTTTTTTTTAATATAAACACAAAATATATATATAGATGCTTCAGAGATGCTTCGCTTCCTATATTTTTGGAAAATGACGCTTCCGCATCCCTGCTTCCAAAAAATGTCCCAGCTCCGTGCAAACGTTGGTTGACACAGTGAGTATGTCCTAGTCCAACTTGTCTACAACTTTACCAAAGAGAATACATGGGCAAAAACACCCCAGCAAGCAAATCGCCATATCTGATTCGCAGTGACAGAGCCCGGGCATGAGACTTATAATATTCTCTTCTTTCAAACATTCCAGGACATCTTCACGGGTGAAGTCCAGCCTCTGCAATGCCGTTAGCTTCCAGGATCTTGAAGCATTGCTCTTCTTCAAAACCCTGTGTTTGATGATGGCAGCAGGCACAAATACCAGTGAGAATAATAGAAACACTATGACCAGAACCATCTTTCAGTCAAAGAAATTGAACCCTTCACATGAATGTGCAGCGATTTGGACTGAACTGTGCAAGGGCCCAGATACAGCCCACACAATCCAGGGTTTCCAACGAAGGAAGTTGCATTGAAGAAAGCCATTTGGTACAACACCAGACAGATTAGTGTAGGAGAAATCCACGGAAGTCAAGCTCAAGCTCAGAAATGATTCCGAGACCTCAGAGTAACAACCGATTCAATTTGGCCAGGGAATAAAGAGTTGACTTCTGACTCTGCAAAACTCGGAGTAGGCTCAGCAAATACAAAATATATAGTTCATTTTACAAATTTATAATTTTTTCATTAACATACAGAGAAACATAGCCATATAGATGAAGCTACCTGTCTTAAACTTCTGCAGTCCAGAATCTCTTTGTACTTACTCTGAAGAAAACTGCCTATTTTTATACTACTCGAAAACATTCTCATGATATTATGTTTGGGACAAAAACGAAGAATGAAGACTAACTTATGTTCAGCTTATTATAAACTATTTACTCAGAAGAAAACTGCGTCTGTTTTTATACTACTCGAAAACATTCTCATGATATTATGTTTGGGTCAAAAATGAAGAATGAAGACTAACTTATGTTCAGCTTATTATAAACTATCCCAGAATAACTTGGCACAAGCAGGAGGACAAATTATGTTTCAAACAGACAATAGACTCAATGCCTATGTTTCACCATTATCAAATTTTAGCTAAAGTTAAATTCAATTAAATTCAACCAAAATACCATACCTAAAGTCGCGAGCATCTGGTACTTGGGACAACTCTGATTCCATCGCTACAGACTTGATATTATCTGGATTTCAATTCAACAAGCTTTTTTTCATGATTGTAAACACCGAGACAAAATGCAGTGTAACACATCCCTAGTAAATCAAATCAAAGGCTGGGAGAAAATTTGTGCATTTTTCGAGTATTCCGAAACACCTGTAAAATAAAATTGTGCATATTATCTTGTGGAAGCATTTTGTCAATACCATAAAGCCTTTTCTTGAAAATGAACACTCGTTATCTAGGCAGCTCTTTCGTCTCCTAGACAACGATTTGCGGTTGTCTGCAGATTTATATGTAGTCTCAGTGAAAAGTGCAAACATATTAATGACAAAAACTCATTTGTTTGGACTTATGTTTACTAAAATCTGAGTAGAGTGTTGTTGCTACTGCATATCTTCTTACATGTGGCTCTAGAGATTAAATCCCCAAGTTAATGGAAATTCATAAAATTTTCTTTCTCGCCAGAGGTCAAATGAGAAATACAAAACAGAAACTCGTCTGATCGAGCAACATGCTAATAGAGATGGAACCCTGAAAGAAAGTGTAGTGTAATCCAAGTAATTATCAGGCCAAAAAGGTCAGAGAGTTTCCATAATAGATAATGAGATTAAGTAGTCCTTTGTAGAGCTTTTGACATTGTACTGTGACATGCAGCATGAGGTGATGTTGTATAGCCTGTTAGGACACTGCTTTATGCAAATTTATCCTAGGATTTTACAGCATTATTTTAGTAAAAAATGGACCAGTGTTTAGTCCTGTGGTTGGAAAATGGATTTCTTTTTGTAAATTAGTGAACAGACACTTATAAAATAAAAGTAAACTTGCAGAAAAAGTATGCAAATAATTGTCGGGCCAGAAGCATTAGAAACAAAAAAGTAGTGCAAAGAATATTTTTTTCTCACCTTGTTGCCAAGGTAACCCATCTCTACTTACCCAAATACAGAGAAAAATGCCAACCATCTGCTTGCTAGCTGCTAAATAGTACTTCTCCTTGCTTGAATTAAACTTGTTATTCATCCGATTTGAGTCGGAGTTATCTGACAATGGACTATTTAACATTGGAGAGTGGAAAACAGTAGAGGGAGACCATCCTTCACTCAAAGCATACTCGTCTTCTGATGAAACTGACATAAAAGAGGAACTGGAATCTACTCTATGAAATGATCTTCCTGGGAAGAGGTGGTCAGCAAGGCTACATTTCTGTTCTAGCTTTTTTGGGTCATTTGTAGCTTCATAGTGTGGCTTAGAAAAGATGTTCAATTCCAGAAAAGGCTTTCTGATCGAAAAAAATGAACTGTTACGCTCTTTGGAGCATTCGCAATCTGAGTCCAAACAATTAACGGCTTCTGGAATTTCTGCAAACTTTTCCCTACAATGTGATAAGCACCTGCATTGATTTCTATTCTTGCTTGTGCCTGAATTGTTCAGTGTTTGGTGAATAAGGGTCAGACGTTTGGCAGCATGACCATTGTTCTCTGACCCTAAAGTGTTTCCTGCATTTAAAGGCACAATTTCTTGAAACCTGGGAAAATCCACGTACAGACAGCATATTGTTAGACTTTTGACACAGCTGTGGAAATCATAATTAAAACTATCAAGTTTCAACGTCCAATTTCATTCTGAAATTTTAAAGAGTTTTAACTGATATCCTTTTATTCATAAAAATTACAAAATTCAAATGTATAAAACATTTTCAAGGCTTTGTTCATCTTGATGGTTTTGATGTAACGACGGGAGTTTGTTGATACCCAAAATGTAGATGTCTGTTGGATCTGATATATGCAACCATTCATCCAAATTCAGGCCATTGCAGGGCGCTTTACCTCCCAGATTCCATGTTCCCACAAATGCCCTTGCTTCGCACACATACAGTCACCTATTTAGTTCATTAAAGAAGTTGGTTTCTGATATGAACAACCATTGTTGAAATCAGAATTCCAACACATTTTCAAACACCATTATTCTGCGTTCAATACTTCCAAGAGAAGCAGCCCATCACAGAAATGGGTTCTCATATTTGAACATCAAGATGAGGTGGGTATTCTTATAGTCAAAATTCTGGACAAATGGTAACAATAGAATAATTTGATAGTGAAGAACATTTAAAAGCGTGATTTTTAACAACCTCATTTCTGTCAGCATTCGTTATCTGTATGATGGTTATTTGATACAAGCACATAGCAGATAGGAGAGTGATTTTCCTCTCAAAAAAACTGCGTCTGTTTTTATATTAATCCAATACATTTTCATGATATTATGTTTGGGGCAAAAATGAAGAATGAAGACTAACTTATGTTCAGCTTATGCTTTATTATAAAATATTTCAGAATAACTTCGCACAAGGACAAATTATGTTTCAAACGGACAATAGACTCAATCCCTATGTTTCACCATTATCAAATTTCAAGTTAAATAATTAAATTCAACGAAAATACCATACATCTGCGACTTGGGAAAACACTGATTCCATTGCTACAAGCTTGAAATTATATGGATTTCAATTCAACATGCTTTCTGTCATGATTGTAAACACCGAGATAAAAACCAGTGTAACACATTCCTAGTAAATCAAATCAAAGGCTGGAAGGGAACTTGTGCATTTTGCAAGTATTTTGAAATACCTGTATAATTAAATTGGGCATATTATCTTGTTGAAGGATTTTCTTCAGTACCAGTAAAGCTTTTCCTTGAAAACGAAGACTCATTATCTGGGCAGTTATTTTAGATCAGCGGATATCACACTTCAGATCAACGAGTGAAAGTATCACACGT
The DNA here is from genome assembly GCA_031772625.1 of Pinus tabuliformis. Taxonomy (NCBI): domain Eukaryota; kingdom Viridiplantae; phylum Streptophyta; class Pinopsida; order Pinales; family Pinaceae; genus Pinus; species Pinus tabuliformis. The sequence continues at coordinate 224,500,727 of CM062806.1, forward strand.
GATCAGGCGGAGCAGGGCAAAAGGGTAGACGAAAGTTGGCAGGAACGCCTAACGTAATGAGCCATAGGTAATGAACTCAGAGTGAAGATGGAACTCACCTCCAGCGTACTGTTGGTCGCTACTGTAATGATGAATTAATTATTGTTTCTCATATCAACAAGTCACTCTTCAGCCGTTCGCGCAGCAGCTCCAGCACTTCCCGGGCCCACTGCAAACTGGAGCACTTGCGCAAGTCCATAAATTTGAGGTTCGTCCAGTTCCCAGTTGAATCTGGGAGCCCCTGCAAAGCGGAACACCCGCAGAAGTCGATACTGTGGAGGTTCCTCCAGTTTCCAGCTGAACCTGGGAGTCCCTGCAGAGCAGAGCACCCAAAGAAGTCAATACGTTGGACGTTCGTCCAGCTCCCAACTGAATCTGGGAGAACCTCCAAAGCAGAGCAACCGCTGAAGTCGATATGTTGGAGGTTCCTCCAGTTCCCAACTGAATCTGGGAGACTCTGCAAAGCGGAGCAGCTCAAGTCGATGCGTTCGAGGTTCCTCCAGTTCCCAGCTGAAGCTGGGAGCCCCTGCAAAGCGCAGCACCAGCGCAAGTCGATACGTTGGAGGCTTGTCCAGTTCCCCGCTGAATTTGGGAGACCCTGCAAAGCGGAACACCAGCCCAAGTCGATATGTTGAAGGTTCGTCCAGTTTCCTGCTGAATCTGGGAGCCCCTGCAAAGCTGAGCATCCGCACAAGTCAATGCTGTAAAGGTTTGTCCAACTCCCAGCTGAATCTGGGAGCTCCTCCAACGCGGAGCAGTCGCGCAAGTCGATACGCTGAAGGTTCGTCCAGTTCCCAGCTGAATTTCGGATCCCCCGCAAGGCGGAGCATTCGCCCAAGTCGATACGTTGGAGGTTCGTCCAATTTCCAGCTGAATCTGGGAGCGCTTGCAAAGCATAGCAGCCCAAGTCGATCCTTTGGAGGTTCGTCCAGTTCCTAGCCGAATCTGGGAGGCCCTGGAAAGCGAAGCACGCGCTCAAGTCGATACGTTGGAGGTTCCTCCAGTTTCCAGCTGAATCTGGAAGTCCCTGCAAAGCTGAGCAGTCGCGCAAGTCAATACGTTGGAGGTTCGTCCAGTTCCCAGCCGAATCTGGGAGGCCCTGCAAAGCAGAGCACTCACGCAAGTCGATATGTCGGAGGTTCATCCAGTTCCCAGCTGAATTTGGCAACCTCTTCAAAGCGGAGCACCAGCCCAAGTCAATACATTGAAGATTCGTCCAGTTTCCAGCTGATTCTGGCAGCGACGTCAAACTTCTACAGCGCTTTAACTCCAAGTATTTCAAAGAATGCATATCACAAACTTCGTCTGGCAAACTTTCAAGCTCAACTTGACCCCACCGATCCCCACCTATATGTGTCTTCCAGTGCACAACAAATTTTTCAAGGTGCTTCAGCGTTCCAATGGACTTTGGAACATTTAAAAGGTTAGCATCAACATTTAACTCCCTCAACTGCAGAGGTGCCTGCATTGTTCACAATTTTCACAGTGGCCTGTCAACTTTTTGGCGTTGTGGTATACAAAGACAATACTTGAGAGCAATTTTTACAATTGGAAGAAAAAACAAAACGACATTTATGTGAAGAAATAAGATTACTACCTGACATTCATGATGCCACAGTGTTTCCAATTCGGCCCCCTGTATATATAAAACTCGCAAATTCTTTACTGAAATCCAGGAAGGTAGGGAGGAGAACGGACATGAATACCAGCAGAGCCATAGCAGCTGTGGTGGCTGCGCAACTCTAAATATTTTTTCCACGCTATAACCTTCAGCCCTAAGCAGCTGCAATCTGCCCATATTAGTTGGTATTTTAAAAGATTCTTCAGCGCTGTTTCCTTGAACCATACTAATTCCTCGCACCTGAATTGTTCATTCGGAGCTGTTAGAAAAAAAGATTTGACATTCTGGAAAAAAATTAAGATTCCAAAAAATGAGACAAAATTTTGATAACACAACCCTATTTTGACAGTCCGTGGAAAGCTTTAAACTACATACATATGATTGGTCGGTCACATTATGAACAAGGCTGTCAGCTAACCGCCAAAGCCGATGCGGAGTTTCTTCCCATGCCTTAATTTTGCCCATGTCTCTCAGGTGGTCGTGCATTCTTATACAGTTTTCCGAATCCACCTCCACAAGGCATTTGTTTTTAAGGTTTCGAAAACCCAACCATCCTTGCCAGCCGGATCCATCCCATATTCTTATGGCGGTATCCCTGTCTTGCCCTATAAAGAAACATGCAATATCTAAAAATATCTGCTTCTCCTCCTCATCCAGACTGTCATAGCTAATCGTGAGTCTGCTCAATATATCGTTGGGAAGAATTTTTGTAACTTTGTGCAATTGCTCTTCCCAATACTTCAAATCTTCGTAGCAAAGAAGCGCTCCGATCACTTGAAGAGATAATGGCAACCCATCGCAGATATCCAAAAACTTTTCAACCACTTGCTCAAATCCAATACAAGGATGAGGGTGGTTGAAAGCATGCCAGCAAAATAGCTCTCGGGAGTGTTCTTTATTAAGGCGGGTCTGCCGGTAAATAAATGACTTTACAATCCCCGATCTTTTAAGAAGATCCTTGTTGCGAGATGTAACTAGAATTAAGCTACCTGAATGAATGGTATGTTTAATTGGTAAAAATAATGCATCTAGTTGACTGACATGATCAACATCATCAAAAACAATGAGAGCCCGGTGAGAAGGTGAGAGATGCCTTTTGAGTTTCTCTATGCCTTCGTCGGTGCTGCTTATCTGTACATCCGATTGAGCCAAGTCTTTAAGAAGTGTACTCTGCAATAAATTTAGAGAGCACTTGGCTGCGATTTTTCTAACATCTGACAGAAAACAGGATCGATCGTAGTTTGATCTGTAACGGTTGAAGAGTTCCTTTGCAAGGGTAGTTTTCCCAACCCCGCCAAGACCCACAATTCCTACTACTGCAGTCTTCCCGCTTTGCTGCTGTGATAACACTGTCCTTTCAAAATCTTTAACTTTGTCCTCCACGCCAGTTGGGTGTTTCGCGACATTCAGAAGTGTTTTCCCAACCTTTTTCCAAATTTGTTCCACGACCTTCTGGACGAGCTGCCCCTCGTCACTGAATAATATTCATCATTCAATGACAAATAAGGAACGCCCACAAAAAAATATATGATACACGTCACAAACGAGTAAATAACTAAGGATAACAGGGAGAAGTAAGGCACTTACCCATTACAGGCGCTCAGCTCAAAACCGCTTATGTTTGATACAACAAAAAGAGATTCCCTCCATTTTTCAAGAGTGTCGTAGTCATATCGTGGCTTTTGTCTGTTGGTTTGAGAATCTAATGTTGTCTGCTTTCCTAGCTTGCGCAGGGCTCGAGCATACATTCCATTTTTGTTCCGCTTACAGAGAAGGATACATAGAAGGATATTTATGGGAATGGCCGGTTGAATGCTCAGGAGGATACAAAGAGGGATGCTCAGGAGAATAATTAACAGGGATACGTTTAAGGCTCGACTAAAAAGTCCATCTCCACCCCGCGTCCACCGAAGTTCTGAAGGACTGACATTATAGAAGATCGGAAGAATTGTTTTCCCTGACTCCAACATCTGGACGAGCTCCTTGAGACACCAACTTGATTCGGCATAGCGAGGAGAGAAAATCGCTACATGTACAGAGGCCGTCTTAATAGCCCCTTCGATTTGAGGAGTTAAGTTGTCTCCCCCTTGCAATTCCTCGACGTCCAGAAAGACTCTTAATCCGTCTGCAAGAAGACGATGGTAGAGATGGCTTGCAAGGCCTTTCTTGACATCAGGACCCCGGTGGTTAATGAAAACGTCAAATTGGAAGGAGTTGTTGCCAGTTCCATATGAAGTAGAAGGAGATGCAGATGCCATGGGATACAGAATAGTAATAAAAAAATGTGAGACTGTGACTCTGCGCTCACTCTCAAAATTTCCGTTGCCCTCAATCTGAAGAGTGCAGGGCGCCCATCAGCTGCTACTCTGTGTATCTATTTCTCAAAATGTAAACAAAACTCCACTGAAATCTGAAATCTGGTCAATTTCCCAGTTGCTTATTTCGTTAAACTACCCACGTCCTCGTTCCTGTCCTTTTTTATTATTAAAATATTTTCAATATACATTGAACGAACCTTATTTTCCTGTCCTTTTTTATTATTAAAATATTTTCAATATACATTGAACGAACCTTATTTCCGTTCTTTTTTGTTATATTTTTGATATACATTGAATGATTTTTTTTTACCATTACAATATTATTTAGAATGGACGGTTCAACTAATCCCCTAGCAGCTACTTTCCGGCGACCCATATTTCCCATGCTATCGGGGCATAAATGAACGGCGGGTGTATATGTCCACCGTTCGATTTCGGCCTTAGCAAAATCGAACGGTGGGCATATACACCTGCCGTTCATTTATGACCTGATAGCATGGGATTTATTGGTCCGTTCATTTATGACTCGATAGCATGCGATTTATTGGTTGCCGCTACTTTCCCTGCACTTTTATTATTAAATTACTTTTTATGATTGATTAAATAGAATTAAGAAGTTTTTGATAATTTTCTGTTTTTTCCCGTACACCTCCACCATTGAGTAGACCTGCGTTGATGAAATCGCTCTACGAGAAACTTCCAAGATATGATTCCTTTGGTGGGACAAGGCTTGGAATTTCAAATTATGTTTCTTATTGATAGGAAATTTGACGAAGTCGTTAAAAGGAGGATGGCAGCGGGCGGGCAGAGATACTTATTCAAGATTTAGTAAGAGACGATGAATTTGAACAGCGTTATAAGAATAAATCTTACAATAGAAACGCTTTCGGTGTAATTAATGTAGATTTTAGGAGTCTCAAATTTTTATATGATTTGAGGTAGAGTTGAATGTAGTTACTTTTGGAAAAGAAAACCTAATAAAATATTAGTTTATCACTTACGCGAGTAAGGATTTTTGGAAACCACAATTAAAATAATATGAGATATATGTTAACCTTAATGTATTATTAAAAAACTATTTTTTATAAAAATACTTAATTATTAAACAATTAATATATTAAAACTTATGTAATTATATAATTGTTTGAATCCTTGTATGCCATTATTTATAATGTTTTATCTTATATATACACATATTGATGTAAAAACTGAAAATACTATTTCTAAACATCTAAATTACAATCTAATAAGATTATATCAGTTATACGTCTTTGGATTATATACATAGAAATAAAATTACTAACATGTATTAAAAATTATTCATTCATATAATTAATAAGTTAAATACTAATCCTTTCACTTAATGACTCTAAAATAGCCTTTTTAAATTATTTGTATTATATTTTCAACAATAGTTTTCTAGAAATGCAATGTCTTTTTCAATACGCCTAATTTTCTATAAATCTGATAGGGCTGAAACGCAGCAAAATAATTTATAAACATCTGAAAAAAATATTTACATTTTCACCATTAGATTGCAAGCTTAACAGCGATTAATTTCAGGAATAAAATTTATATATATAAATAGTAAAGATTTTTATATAAAAAATTACATATTTTACTCTATATAGCATTACTTATAATATTCACATTAGATTGCAAGCTTAACCGTGATTAATTTCAGGAGTAAAAGTTTTATATATAAATAGTAAAGATTTTTATAAAACAATAATGAATAGAAAAGGATCAACCCATATTACTAAATATACACATATGCAACAAAATATTCCTATTTTTGAAAAAGATGGATAAACATTTACAACTTCCTAGTTTTGACAAGGATGAATAGGGACGCTTCCAAAATTTTATAACTATAAAAAACGAGAGAAATGATTTATAAAACGTATGCGTGTGTAACTAGAAAATGGGAAAACAATCTTTCTCGGAATTCCGTTTGCATCTTATATGCAGCTGATCAACTAAGGGTGACAAGAATAGATGCTTCAACTAAATTGTCTAACTCAACCTATATTTGCAAATTATTAGTAATATTTGAGTTTCATTTTTTCCTTACCTTGTCATCACTCGTGGAACTACCCTGTCATCACGGAGGAACTACTTGTAAATAAATTCTAAACACTAAATTTTTTTCGCTGTCAAATAAGTCTAAAATACAAAAGAAAAATGTTGTAGAAAGTCAAATTCCAGAGCTGGTTGGGACCCAATCTGTAATGTCCACGGGCTGCGGCGAGGGCGACAAGCCAAGGAAGCAGTAGTGCGGTGGAGGAAAAATACGAAGTGCGACTAAGTGTTGGGTCGTTTGGTTATCAGCCGAGGTGCGGTCCCGGCAAGGCGACGGGCGGGCGAAGCCAACCAAACGGACAGACAAGATGGTTGGGCGTTGGGTCGACCGAAGGGCAAGCCGACGTGCTAAGGGAATTAAAATGGCGAAGGATGGTGGGTCGGCAGGGCATGAGGACGTGACGGTTCCTGGAGGGCGAACCATATATATGGGCGAGCTTAGCATTTGGTTAAGGCATCGAACAATCCAACATACAAGCATCCAAGTGTGGAGGGTTGAAGTGCAAAGGTTGAGTCTGAAGCAAAGGTGTAGTGCAGGTGATCATAGGCCGAAGCACTCACGCCGAAACGGGAAGTGCAAGCCAAGGCGCAAGTCGAGGGTGCAGCTGAACGAGTTAGGGCGTAGGTTGAGGGCGCGGGTGGATGCACATGAACACGAGTTGCTGAACGAGCCGAGGGCGCGGCAGGGCATTTGGTTGAACGTCGGGCGAGGGCACAGCAGGGTGTCCGAGTGAACGACAAGTCGGGCAAAGGCGTGGCAGGGCGTCTCGCTGAACAGTCGACCAAACGCCGGGCAAGGGCGCGGTAGGGCGTTCAGGGAAGCGCCAAGTGAGGACGCGATAGGGCGTTCGGGTAAATGCCGGGCAAGGGCATGGTAGGGCATCCAGTGAAACGTCGGGCGAGGGTGCGGCAAGGCGTCAGGGTGAACGACAGTGGAACAGAGGGCGCGGCAGGACATCCAGGTAAACGAAGCATTCAGGCATAAACATGCGATGGGTGAAACGGTAGGGCGTGCGAGGGTGCCCGGTTGAACAAAGCATTCGGTGGAAACGTAGGAGTTGCCCGAGGCCGTGCGAAGGCGCCGAGTGAACAAGATGTGTGAACGCCGATTGGTGAATGGTTGAGCGCATTCGAGTGAATGTGCGGGCAAACGACGAGCTAGTCGACGAGTCATTCGAGCGGCCAGGTGGACGCGCCCGACTCAACGAGCCAAGCTGAACGAGGTGCCGAAGGGGAGAAATATTCTAAGTGTTAATTCTGGGGTTTACCTAGAGATTGTAGCTTGATATATTATATTGGGCAAGCTCATCGCAGGGAGTTGCTGGTAAAATTGGAAAATAGACTAAGTATCGAAGGTAGGCGTAGTCCACAATCGTTAGTATTGTTAAAAAGAAAAGGGTTGGTGGTGCCGCACCTCCTATAGTGCGGTTCGAAGAGTACCGCCAGTGTAGGGGCGTGATAGTTGGTATCAAAGCTTGATTCAGAGAATCGGATTTGCAAAAACGCTGATCCCACTGCACTTCGTGACAGTTGGTATCAGAGGTTGATTCAGTCGAACCAAGCTCATCGGAGGAATCTAAAGGGTGATTCAGATTGAAAATTTATGGTCTACACAAGATCGCAAAGAAGGAAGATGGCAGAGATGGCGGAGGAACCTCAGATTGTGACAGGTGAATCTAGCCACAATGCAGGTGAAGCTTTCCTGAACAAGGTATTGGAACGAATGGAGGAATTGGGTTCTAATTGGACTTCGATGAAGGCCGAGAACATGCAGGTTCGTGAAGGCTATGTGAAGATGAAAGAAGAACTTGAAGAACTCAAGGACTGATACGAGTATATTAAATGGAAGTATACACAAACGAAAGAAGAGGTCAAGAAGATTGGCAAGGTACGAGATCAAGGTTTGGCTGAAATCTTGAAATTGCGGCAAGCTCTTGACGAAGCTCTGGATGAGATCGCGGTTTTGAAGAAGGTCGTGAGACACAACTCAGGTGGAGGTGTGGCTCATGTCAAAGTCAAAGAGCCGGATTCTTATGATGGAACCAGGAGTGCGAAGACTCTTGGCAACTTTCTATGGGATATGGAATAGTACTTGGAACGCTTGGGATTATCCGATGAGGAAAACAAAGTGAAAGTGGTTGCTCAATTCTTGACGAAGGATGCTAAGATGTGGCGGTGAAGAAGGATGGACCAAATTGCCAATGGCAATGCTGGGGACATAACTTAGTGGGATGAAATGAATAAGGCTTTGCAAACCCACTTCAGTCCACAGGATGAAACATGGGATGCAAGGATGAAGATAAACTATATAAAGCAAACAGGAAGTTTGCAGGCATACCAGTGAGAGTTCACAAGTGCAGTTTTGGAACTTCCAGACATGGTGGAAAGGGACAAGGTGTTTAACTTTATCATAGGTCTGAAACCTTGGGCGCAGAATGAAGTGAAGAGACAAAAGATTAAGACACTTGAGGAGGCTTTTGTTGCTGTGGATTATTTGGTAGAACACTTTGATGAGGGTTCTGATGAGAAGAAGAAGAAGTATGACAAACCGAAAGAGAAGACTATGAAAGAGGAGACTTCGAGATCGAATGACAAGTCGAAGACGAAGAAATCGTTGAAGTGTTGGATATGTGTGGAACCACATACGGTGAAGAATTGTCCTTCGAGACCAAAGGTGGCTGCTGTGGCACAATCCAATGCGAAGAAAGAAGAAACTTCCGTAGGGGTTATGTAGATATTGGGAGCTATAGTGGCCATGGAAGCAATCTCTAGGAGAGATCCTGAGAGGAACAAATTGGAGTATGTTGAAATGAAAGTTGGGAGTGTGGATGTGCTTACTATGGTAGATAGTGGAGCAACTCACAACTTTATGAGTGAGGATGTTGCGAGAAGGATTGGGCTGAAGTTTGTACCAGTGCAGGCACAAATGAAGACAGTGAATTCTCCTCTAGATTTTGTGATTGGTGTAGCTGAAAAGGTGGATGTGACACTTGGTGAATGGATAGGGAAAGTCGATTTCACTGTGGTGCAGATAGATGACTATGAAGTTGTACTGGGTATAGAATTCATGAAGGAATTTGATGCGATGATTGTTCCCCATATGAGGAAACTGTACATTTACGATGGACGAGAGGATGTACCCATTGGTGTACCGACCGTGGGAGTAACTAAGGCCGAGCGTAAGCTGACAACGATGAGTATGGAGGATGGAAAGAAAGGTGAAGAAATCTGTAAGCATTTGTCTGTTGCAGAGACAAAACTTATGGAGCAGTCACAGGTTATCAGGGCATTGTCAAATAGCATCTTGGATCTATCTAGGAGGCTGGAGGTAGTGGAGGATGACGATGATGAAGAGTATGTGAGGCTGAATGTTCAGGTGGAAGATCAGGAGGCATACTTGCAGAGAATGGAAGTGGAGGATCCAGATAGGTGGATTGAGTTGATATGTGAGGGAGAGCCTTCAGGCTCTGCTCCCTCCTCATCATCTTAGACTATCATGGAGCATGAGGCTCATTGTTAGCTGCTCATGGTAGTGATCTAGGGGTGAGATGACACAAGCTGACAGATAGCATGCAATGGACAGTCATGACGATGTGGGGCATGAGTTCTTGTGGAGGCGATGCATGGTTGGATTAGCTACCCAACTAATCACCGACATGAGGGGTACCGACACATGATTCCTTGCAGCATAGTGCCACATCTATATCATGAGAACAGGTTGAGTAGTGGACATCTGGACTATGCGTATACACAATTGTATGGATGATATCTTGGTGACGGATGGTTGGTGGGATGGAAGATTGTCGAGGACGACAATGGTTTCAAGTGGGGGAGTATGTAACGTCCACGAGCTACAAGAGACACAACGAGGGTGCGCGAGGGCAATGAGCCAAGGGAGCAGCAGTGCGGTGGAGGAAAAATACGAAGTGTGATTAAGTGTTGGGTCATTTGGTTATAGGCTGACGGGCGGACAAAGCCAACCAAACAGACAGAGACGATGGTTGGGTGTTGGGTCAATCGAAGGGCGAGCCAACGTGATAAAGGAATTAAAATGGCGAAGTATGGTCGGTCGTTTGGGCATGAGGACGTGACGGTTCATGGAGGGCGAACCATATATATGGGTGAGCTTAGCATTTGGCTAAGGCATCGAACAATCCAACGTACAAGCATCCAAGTGTGGAGGGTAGAAGTGCGAAGGTTGAGTCTGAAGCAAAGGCGTAGTGCAGGCGGTCGTAGGTCGAACCACTCACGCAGAAACGGGAAGTGCGAGCCAAGGTGCAGGGCGAGGGCGCAATTGAACGAGTCAGGGCACAGGTCGAGGGCGCGGGTGGACACACACGGACATGAGTTGTTGAACGACCCGAGGGTGCAGCAGGGCATTTGGTCGAACGTCGGGCGAGGGCGCATCAGGGCGTCTGGGCGAACGACGAGTTGAGCGAAGGTGCAGCAAGGCATCTGGCTAAACGATCGGGAAAACGCCAGGCGAGGGCACGGTAGGGTATCCGGGCAAACGTCAGACGAGGGTGCGGTAGGGCGTTCGGTCAAATGTCAGGCGAGGGAACGACAGGGTGTCTGGGTGAACGACGGTTGAACGGAGGGTGCGGTAGGGCATTCAGATGAACGGCGGTTGAATGGAGGGCATGGCAGGGCGTCTGAGTGAACGAAATGTTCGGGCATAAACGTGCGATGGGTGAAACGGTACGGTGTGCAAGGGCACCCGGTTGAACGGAGCATTCGGTGGAAACATAGGAGTTGCCCGAGAACGTGTGAAGGCACCGGGTGAACGAGACGTGCAAACGCCAACTGGTGAACAGTTGAACGTGTTCGGGTGAACGTGCGGGCAAACGACGAGCTAGTCGACGAGTCGTTCAGGCGGCTGGGTGGACGTGCCCGACTCGACTAGCCAAGCTGAACGAGGTGCCGAAGGGGAGAAATATTCTAAGTGTAAATTCTGGGGTTTACCTAGAGATTGTAACTTGATATATTATATTGGGCAAGCTCATTGCAGGGAGTTTCCCCTCCCTTTATACTGTTGTGTATTTAATGTTAATGTTGATTCATGGTTAATGAATGTTAAAAGAAAGTTTCCGCTGTGTTATAATGAATGAATGTACTTGGTAAAATTGCAAAATAGACTAAGTATAGAAAGTATGCGTAGTCCACGATCGTTAGTATTGTTTAAAAGAAAAGGGTCGGTGGTGCCGCACCTCCTACAGTGCAGTTGGAAGAGTACTGCCAGTGTAGGGGCGTGACACAATCCTTTGTGCAAACCGCTGGCATCTACGGACATAAAGAAATGTTCGACTAGCCATACCGCATCTTACACATCTTCCCACCAACCATGCATCATGCAGGGTACACATCACAAGTTGAGTTCGGTAAATGCAGATGCAGGGTGAACATCACAAGTTGAGTTAGGTAAATGCGGAGGTGGGATGTGTCTTTTTAGCGTCACATTGTACTACTGTTTCATTTTTCGTTTTAGTTTTGTTTTTTTGGTTTAATACTCTTTTTTGGTTAGAAAATATATTTTATTCTCGTTTTTTTTTGTTATTGGTAAAATTAAGGAAGAGTGAATATAGTCCAGATAAACGGTATAAAAGTGATGTTTAATTGAGTAAAAAATAAATATAGTCAAGATAAATAGTATACATGTGATTTAAAATTGACAAGATAAAAATTTACAAAGCCCTAACTAAAAGGAAAAAACACAGTATATTCGTAAAAAACAAGAGAATATCTTACACCTCTAAGGTAGCTCCTAAGAAATTCTGGAGGCAGATTCTATCTAGGAAAACTAAAGATAATAATAAAATTGCTTTACAAGACTGGAATTCCTATCTTAAAAAGCTTTATGAATCTCCAAATGTCATGGATAACTTTGAAACCCTGCTCACTACAAAAGAAGTTTTCTCATTAGAAGATATTGATTTTGGGATTAATTGTTTGGTTAATGGGAAAGCTAAGGACATTGAAGGATACTAGGTGGAAATCCTAAAAATTGGAGGTCCTGTCCTCATCCCCCACATCCACGAGATTTTCAATCAAGTGGTCAAGCAAGGGTTCCCTAAACCATGGACTCAAAGCCTCATTATTCCTATTTTTAAAAGTGGGGATACAAATAACCCGTCTAATTATCAGACAATTATGATCAGCCCTCTCCTAGCCAAGTTATATGGTATTATTTTGGAAAAGAATTTGAGCATGTGGCTTGAAAGTGAAGGTAAGTAGGCTAAAGGCCAAACGGGTTTTAGAAGGCAGCACTCAACAACGGACCATCTTGTTACGCTTAGGATCATTGTGGAGGAATGTCGCAATGATAAATCCAATCTCTTCTATTGCTTTGTGGACTTTAGTAAGGCTTTCGATACGGTTCCTAGAAACAACCTATGAAATAGATTAGAAGAGCTAAAGGTTCCTTTTGAGTTGAGAGTTGCCGCTATAAGGTTATACAAGAATGTAATTGCCAAGTTAAAGAGCAATGAGGGGTGGTAGAAAGATATTAAGTGTAATATCGGAGTTAAACAAGGTTTCCCCATCTCTCCTACCCTATTTGGCATTTACATCAACAAGATAGAAGGTTGTTTAGAGGAAGCAGGATGTGCTGGCACGATCTTAGCTGGGATAGTCATCATCCTTCTTCTCTACACTGACGATATAGTTCTTCTCACAAGGTGCCCATCTCATCTTGATAACAAACTTAGACTTCTTAAGGATTTCTGCTCTACCATGGGTATGATTGTTAATACTGACAAAACAAAAGTTATGATTATCAAATCCAAGAAGGACACTTATGTTAATTTTATGTATGACAGTAGTAACTTGGAGGAAGTGTCTTCCTACAAGTACCTAGGAATTGATATTCATCACAAGCTCAACTGGAACTATAGCATTGAGAAAAGGATTAATGGGGGCTGGAAAGCTTATTTTGGTCTTGAAAATAATTGTAAAATGACAAACCTCGTAATGTGGGATAGAAGGAAGTTCATCTTTGAAACTTTAGTCACTTCGGTTATCTTATAAGGATGTGAGGTTTGGGGTTGTAGCATCTCTAGAGAATCTTGGAGAAAGATTGAGCAAATCCAGAAGCGTTTTATAATGTATAACCTCAAAATTAAAAGCAACACACCCTATCCTATTCTCCTTATAGAAGTGGGTCTCAATAACATAGGAGACCATAGACTTCCTAAGCTAGCTTTAAATTCTAGCCAAAACCACCCAAGGCTCAAGCTAGGCTAGTATAAAGACACGAGAGCCTGGTTAAACCATTGGGAGATCGACGAGAATGTTGCATTGCAAAACATTAATAACATTAAAAATATTGTTACTTCTAAGTTCAAAGAAAAAATGTGGTGTGAGAAAGATTTAACAGCTAAAAGAAAATTAAGATATTATAAGGTCATCAACCGAACCCTAGAAGATCAAAAGTATCTCTTTGTTTTAACTAGGTCAAAGAAGAAAATTAATATAGCCAAGATTAGAACAAACTCTCATGAGCTCCATAGTGAAATGGGTCGTTGGGCAGTTCTTAAAACACCATGGATGGAAAGGTTCTACCATCTCTGTGAGAATACGAACATCGAGGATGAAAATCACTTCCTCTTAAAGTCTCCCGCATACAACCACATTAGATCTCAGTTTCAAACTCTCTGTTGCAATACTAACCTTCCTAGCCTTTTACAATGTCAAAATTATAGTGAGCTCGCAAGGCTTCTCTCCAAGCTTTTTGAGCATAGGAATAAAATCTTAAATCAAACTAAATGATTCATTTCTTTAGGTCCGATAAACCAAAGTTTGGTCTCAGTGGACGTTAACCATCACCATCATCATCATCAATAAAATATCATGTTATAATGAGATTTGAATTTGAATAAAAAATTATCACTAAATTTTCTAATAATTTAAATTTAAATTTATAATTAATTTAATAAAAAACTTGTTAAATTTATTGTTAATTCAATAAGTTATTTATTTTTAATATTTTTATTAAATTTTATTTGTTTCCATAAAAATTCTCATATTTTTATTTAAATTAAATAAAAATAAAAATTATTAGATTGTATTAACCATTTATATGTTAATGCGTTTTTTTTTTTCATCTCGACCTCATCGAAATTAGATTCGTTCTTCATTCCCTTTCCCGAGATTTCATTTCCAATTTATGAGATTTTAGATAGCACATTTGATTTCTTAAATAGTGATCTAACATATTCGTTAAATAATTTTAAAATTTGAAAAATGTAAATGATATATTAATATTTTAAAATTGATCAAATTTGAAATTGTAATTTATTTTTTATTTTTTTTTTAGCATTTTACATATATGGATTATTTTGATTATTGTTATTGTAACTATCTTCTTAGTTAAGATTTTCCATTTTGTTTTATTTTTCTCTCATCACATTTTCATTTTCTATTTTACTTGTGTGGTCGTAAAAATGACTTTTATTAGAATTAGTTTTTTTTTAAGAATTAGGTTTCCTCTAAAGTGTTGTTTTATATTTTCTTTGTCATTTAACTCGCTTAATATTTTTATTATTTAAATCATTCGTCTCGATCTTTATATCAAAATATCCTCAATCACTCTATATTGAAATTATGATTATCATAACAATTAAAATTTATAATCACTAATATATTAAATAAAATATTAATTTTTTTATTATAAGTTGAAACTATTAAAACAATATATTAAAATTCTTATAGTTGAAACTATTAAAACAATATATTATAAATTATAATGATTATTGTTGTAATTAAAAATAAAAAAATTCAAAAAATAAAATTGTTAATATAATTACAAAAAATTAATTAAAATACATTTATTAAACTAATTATAAAAAATAAAAATTAAATTAATATTAATTAAAAAATTAAATTAATAAAATGTAAATAATTAACATTAATTAATAAATAATAAATTTTAACTTGAATTCAATTATAACACATTTTGTATATAACAAAAAATATATTAAATTCTAAATAATTATAAATTAATGGGGAGGCTGGAGCGGGAGGGGTAATAATCAACCTTGAAGAAAAAACAGAAGTAAAATATGCTTGGGGACTTGGGGTCACCTCTAACAACCAAGCAGAAGCATTAGCACTATGGCAAGGATTAAAAATATATTTGGATAATGGCGTCAACTCCTTGAATATATTGGGAGATTCTGAGCTAATCATTCAAAATTGTATCAGGCTTCTCAGAAATGGTTTCTATCTTGTTGATGAAACTTCCTCAATCATGGTAAGAATAATATACATGTTAAAAAGATTCGATAAAGTCAATCTATTTCACATGTTGCAAGCCAATAACCAGATGGCAGCCATTCAGGCAAATGCGGGGGTTATATTAGGGTTGGGTATAGTATGCATAAACCACCACATATCATTATGTCCCATCCCTTAGTCGATGGCTTCAAGCCGATGTTGTACGTTGGAGGTACGGGTCATCAGAACATCATGAAAGCAGTTAAGGAGACCAACTCCCTTAGGCGCCTCTGCGTAGTGGTAGTTACTTTGGACTACTACTCAAGGAACATTCACATCTTGATATTTGGGATGGTTGGTGGCAGTTTAATTCATAGTTGTAGTGTCGTCGGACGACAGGTCATGTGTGAGCACTGGTATGTTATGAGGTATCGTATTCTCGTTAGTCTGTATAATATATCAATTTCAATAGGAGAAGATAGCACCATTGCTGCGAGCCTTTGGTCTTGGAGGGGGGGCAAGCATGGATGGTATAGCATTTGATAAGACCCAACATTATTCCGCATTTATGAGAGACAGGTTGGAGAGGAATGTCAGGGTGGATCCAGTCGTTATATACCTCAGTTGGCTCTAGTCAGTGAACCACAAGATCTATGTCGTGCAGAAGCAGATTGCTGCTAAAATGTCATCATCAGGGAATGTCAGTGGGGGTGGTTCACACCCTAGGAGCTTGGGGACTGGCAATGGTGTCGGGAACGTTGGTATGGAGAGCCTGATTGAGGGCTGTTGTAAACATGTGATAAAGGAAATCATCAAAGAAATAAACAAGAATGTGGCGGTAATTTACGCTCAGTTTCCTAGACTAGGTAAAGACTGGGAGCTTATGCAGAAAATAATGGAAGGTTTGTGAATGGACGTTCTGGGTGTTCAACAAAAGGTTGACAATATAGAAATCAAGGTGAAGACAACTACCGTGGGAGTCTTAAAGGAGGTGTTCGGGGTTGGAAATCCCTCGGCCACCAATGCTAATTGTGGTGAGGATGCTGCTATGAAGGTTCTGGATAACGATGTTGATGAAGTTGTCGTTGCTGTGACGAAGATTCAGGGAGAAGAAGAGAACAAACCAAAGACTTTGAACACGTCTATGCGAGCCTGCGGGTAACGACGCCGAGACAGAAAGCAACTGAAAGTTCTCTCTCTCTCTCTCTCTCTCTATATATATATATATACACACACACACACACACACAATATCATTGTATAGTCTATAATGACACTTTTTGGAAAATCTATAGTTATATGTAAATAATAGAGGTAGCAAGAAGGTCCATACTCTTTGTAATGAAAAAAAGATACAGAAAGTCCAAGTCTAAGTTTTGTAAGAGATCTGTTTGTTTCCAAAAATCATAATAAAAATACTACCCATTCTTTTAATATAAATTAAAATACAAAATCATAAATTAACATAACATTAACCAAACAAATATTAAAAAAATTAAAAATTATAATAAAAGTAAAGTGAAATATTAAAACAATTACAATAATTTAAATTAAATATTAATTAAATTAAATATTAAAAAAATAGTAAACTAACCTAAAACCTTACCCACCTCCTAACTACCCTCACCTCATTATAATTCGTTCACTGTCCCATAACTCAACGTAGCCTTCGAATTTTAATGCATAACAAGAAGGTGTGGGGCTATGGGTATTACAATACCCACTCTATTTTTTCTTTTAAATTTAATGATATTCGAATCATGCCGACACGGTCAAGCCATCGGTTCTCGATTGGTATGGTTTCTTTCTCTCCCACGGAATCAACGAGAGTATTAAATATATTTAATAGATTTCAAATAAAGTTTAATGTATATATTATATTAAAATTCTCTCTGAAAATACTATATTAAAATTCACATATATATTTTTAAAAAATAAAATATATATTAATTTTTATTTCATTTCTATATTATTATTTGAAATTATATATATATATATATATATATATATATATATATTCTTTTAATGGGCAACTTTAATGCTCGAACTTTAAGCAACTAAGCTATTCTTCTAAGCAATCATTCCAACCCTAATCTTCTTTGGTTAGACGAAGACCTTCCTCTGGCTAGCCGGTACAAAAGGAGCTCTGAAGACCTCGGGGAGAATTTGTTTGGGTCGGAGTTAGTCAAGCTTTGTAGTGCTCAGGATCTCATAATTTGCAACGGTCTAAAGAAGTGGCCCAATTCTAGCCAGATGACTTGCATCCATGGGCTTGGTAGCAGCGTGGTAGACTATGTTATCTCTGATCTCCCTCTATACAACGAAATAACAAATTTTGACATCTTAAATGACCACGAGCCTGACTCTGATCATAGGCCTTTACTTATAACTCTCAATTTTGTCATGCATAGATATCCCATAGAAGATAATCCTTATAGCCAAAAGAAGTTAATCTTTGATAGAAATAAAAAAGATCTCTTTCTAAATGAATTAAAAACTAATTTGCTTCCTTTATCTAGTATAGACAACATAGAAGATCTCTATCATAATTTTACTACAACCCTCTCATATTCTATTAACAAGTTCTCAATTGAAGTTTCAAGTAATAAAAGAAATAGCAAAACCAAGCCATGGTATGACAAAGATTGTAAAAGTGTGAGGAGAGCAATTAAGGAATTTTTTGATGAATCTCTTAAAATTGGCAAGATAAAAATATACAAAGCCCTAACTAAAAGGAAAAAAATGTAGTATATTCGTAAAAGACAAGAGAATCTTTTACACCTCTCTAAGGTAGCTCCTAAGAAATTATGGAGGCAGAGTCTAACTAGGAAAACTAAAGATAATAATAAAATTGCTTTAAACGACTGGAATTCCTATTAAAAAGCTTTATGAATCTCCAAATGTCATGGATAACTTTGAAACCCTGCTCACAACAAAAAAAGTTTTCTCATTAGAAGACATTGATTTTGGGGTTAATCGCTTGGCTAATGGGAAAGCTAAGGACAATGAAGGTTACCAGGCAAAAATCTTAAAAATTGGAGGTCATGTTCTCATCCCCCACATTCACAAGCTTTTCAATCAAGCGATCAAGTAAGGGTTCCCTAAACCATGGACTCAAAGCCTCATTATCCTTGTTTTTAAAAGTGGGGATGCAAATAACCCCTCTAATTATCGGAAAATTATGATCAGCCCTCTCCTAGCCAAGTTATATGGTATTATTTTGGAAAGGAAGTTGAGCATATGGCTTGAAAGTGAAGGTAAGCAGGCTAAAGTCCAAGCAAGTTTTAGAAAGCAGCACTCAACAACAGACCACCTCGTTACGCTTAGTATTATTATGGAGGAATGCCACAATGATGAACCCAATCCCTTTTGTTTCTTTGTGGACTTTAGAAAGGCTTTCGATACGGTTCCTAGAAACAACCTTTGGAACATATTAGAAGAGCTAAAGGTTCCTTTTGAGTTGACAGTTGCCGCTATAAGGTTATACCAGAATGTAATTGCCAAGTTAAATAGCAATGAGGGGTGGTCGAAAGATATTAAGTGTAATATTGGAGTTAAACAAGGTTGCCCCCTCTCCCCTACAATATTTGGCATTTACATCAACAAGCTAGAAGGTTGTTTAGAGGAAGTAGGATGTGTTGGCACATCTTAGCTGGGATAGTCATCATCCTTCTTCTCTAGGCTGATGATATTGTTCTTCTCGCAAGGTGCCCATCTGATCTTGATAAGCAACTTATACTTCTTAAGTATTTATGCTCTACCATGGGTATGATTGTCAACACTGACAAAACAAAAGTTATGATTATCAAATCCAAGAAGGACACTTACGCTAATTTTATGTATGACAATAGTAACTTGGGGGAAGTGTCTTCCTATAAGTACCTAGGAATTGATATTCATCACAAGCTCAACTGGAATTATAGCATTGAGAAAAGGATTAATGGGGGATGGAAAGCTTATTTTGGTCTTGAAAAAAATTGTAAAACGACAAACCTCGTCATGTGGGATAGAAGGAAGTTCCTCTTTGAAACTTTAGTCACTCCGGTTATCTTATATGGATGTGAGGTTTGGGGTTGTAGCATCTCTAGAGAATCCTGGAGAAAGATTGAGCAAATCCAGAAGCGTTTTGTAATGTATAACCTCAAAATTAAAAGCAACACACCCTATCCTATTCTCCTTATAGAAGTGAGTCTTTCCCCTATCGAGAGCCTAGCTATGACTAGGCTTCTGTTGTACAAGCACAAACTCAATAACATAGGAGACCATAGACTTCCTAAGCTAGCTTTAAATTCCAGCCAAACCACCTAAGGCTCAAACGAGGTTCATATAAAGATACCAGGGCCTAGTTAAACCATTGGGAGATCGACGAGAATGTTGCATTGCAAAACATTAATAACATTAAAAAATTGTTACTTCTAAGTTCAAAGAAAAAACATGGTGTGAGAAAGATTTAGCAACTAAAAGAAAATTAAGATATTATAAGGAGGTCATCAACCCCACCCTAGAAGATCAAAAGTATCTCTCTGTTTTAACTAGCTCAAAGAAGAAAATTAATATAGCCAAGATTAAAACGAACTCTCATGAGCTCCATAGTGAAACGGGTTGTTGGGCAGTTCCTAAAACACCATGGATGGAAAGGTTTTGTCATCTTTGTGAGAATACGAACATCGAGGATGAAAATCACTTCCTCTTAGAGTGCCCCGCTTACAACCACATTAGATCTCAGTTTCAAAATCTTTGTTGCAATATTGACCTTCCTAGCCTTTTACGTTGTCAAAATTACAGTGAGCTCGGGAGGCTTCTCTCCAAGCTTTTTGAGCATAGGAATAAAATCTTAAATCAAACTAAATAATTCGTTTCTTTAGGTCCGATAGAACAAAGTTTGGTCTCAGTGGATGTTAACCATCATCATCATATATATATAATTAGAAATTAAAATATATATTTTACTATATAGTACATTATTGTTTATATATATAAATGTTATATTATTTTGATATTTTGATTATGTTTTTAATTAAATTTTAAATCTTAAGTTAAAATGTAATTAACATTTAAAATTAAAATCTAAAATTTAAAGTTATATTTTTGAGATTTTATTTTTATGGAATTAATGGTGAATGGAAAATGTGGATGTATGAGTTTAACGTGAAAAAAGTATTGGAAGGGGAATTATTCAAATTTTATATTGAAATGGAAATCTAGAATTTAGTATATATTTATTTCGGATTTCATTTCAAACTCATAATTTTATGGGTGAATATGCGTTATTTTTATTTATCATATATTATCTTTACGTTTCTTTATTTATGCAAGAATTTCACCATAGGCAATTTAGTTATTAATTGATTGAAGATTTGAACGGGAGATTAATGGGAGATATAAATATGTGTTTCTTTTAGTCAAAATAATAATTATTAATATAATTTTATTGGAAGTTCCAAGAACTAAAAATAAAATGAACTTCTAGACATTCAAAAAAGGAGGTAGAAGATTGTTCCAGAGACCTTTTTTGGGGCAGAATGAAGAATGGTGGTGCATTGGAAATGAAAACTTATTCTTTTTAAGGCCATCATGTACTTGCTATAGTGGTATTGTTGATTGTGACTTTGAGGATTGTTATTTAATATCTATTTCTTTCTCTTTTTTTGTGCATTATTTTTACGTAAGGTTTTATCTACTAGTTCATTGTGAAAGTTATTGATATAATATTATTATTCAATAATATTGCATGCAATAATAATTTAAATACTTGAATACTTGTTATTTAAAGTGGTTTTTTTTATTTGAATTTATTGGTTGCAGAACGAAACTCTAACAATACATGTTATTTACGGTTTTTATTTGCACATAAATTTAAAAAACCATAAAACGAGTCCTCCTATTTTATCTTTTATTGTTAATTTATTTTTCATTTTTCATTTATTTATTTTACTAGTAATATGTGGTGATCAGCAATGCTTTGACATGATTAGATTGGTTAATCTCCCACACAGTAAAATTGGTTTAGTTTTTCCAATATTTACTATTTAAAAAAATTAAATAAGATAATTTAATTGTTTTGTTGCAGGATGAATAATAATAGCACTTAATGCCATATTGTTTGAACTACAACATTTCTATTAAATGCATATTAACAAGTTTTTCCTCACTTCTGTCTTTTCATTTTTATTTTTAGTTTACTAACCTTGTGTTTCTAAGAAATATGATACATTAATTTAAACCTCATTTAATCATAATGATATTTTATTTTTAATAAGTTTTCATATGTTATATGTCTACTACCTCTATTTCCAAAAAAACATTATTTGAGTTAAAATACTCTTTATTCTATAATATGGCCTATTTATTTGCTAATTAGAAAATATATTTAATTTACATTATTCTACAATGATTATTCATTTTTATTACCACCAGGGATTACCCCCTATGGTGAAAGGGAGGCCAGCCCTTGTTACCTAGAGAGGGAAGATCTAGGATCCTCAGTGATGTGGTCTTAGGTCGTCCTCAGTTACCGGGTCAATCTGTGCACCAACAACTTGAGACCCCCGTACTTGCAAAAATATCCATTATCCATGATTTCTAGTTACCCTGTTTGTAAATTAATTATTTCTCGTGCTCTCTTAATGGACTTTATTCAATACACATTTTCCCTTAATATCCATGACTAAATCACTCAACATCAACTACAAATTTTGATCTGTAAACTATCATGGTGATTCCACTAGATAATTAGTCACAAATGGTCTACTAAAATATGTTCAAAAATATGAAATCTACAGAATAACGATTTATTTTTCCTTAGATTTTGGTTTTTTAAATTATTGTTTATAGTGTATGCATGAAAATTATAAATATATAGAAAAAAGAGAACAACGAAATAAAACTCACAAACCACAAATTGCTAAAAGATATAACCTCGAAACATTTTTGAGCGAAAATCTAGCTAGAAGGTGAGGTTGTTCTTCTTTTTTTCTCTGAATGGAAAATGGATGTGAGTACAAAAGAGTGAGGCTTATGGTCGGTGGGATACTACTATGAACAAACCTTTTTGTTTACTCTCTCCCTATCTACTCTAGGCTACTTTTCTCATCTATGGAACAAAATGTCTTTGAATAGAATATAACCCTTTTTCCTCCTAGTGGCCCAATTATAACACAACTTGATAACTTATTAGTAGTTAAGTTTGATTCATTTAACTCTTAGCTAGAGTTACAATATGGACTTTGTTAAAGTCTTCTTCAGCATGATCACATGGTTGAACCATTTTTCATGAATAATGAGGGCTGATGTGACATCCTCTCAAATTATGGTGGTCAAAATACGAAGGTCAAATTTTGAATGACATAATTTTAGCCTACAGAAAAATGGGTATTGAGGAAATACCCCTTTTTATTACGTCATTTTGAAGGTATTTGTTTGTGAGGTAGCGGAAAATGGTGTATCACTTAAGTGACAAAGTTTTACCCCCCAAAAAATGTCATTTGATTTCTCAAATTGTTTTTGGAAAGTTTCAAACCCAAATTTTCTTGTACTTTGAGGGCTACACTTGGGCACTTCTCTTATATGTGTCCATTGTTAAGTGTAAATTTCTGAACGGATGTGCCAAAAATCTACTTTTTACAACTGGTGATGAATTTTCCTAACAACAAAAAAGAAAAAGAAAACGATGCACAAAAACCCTACAATCTTTAGCAAAACATTCAAATAAAAAAGATGTGGTAGAGAAAATCTGCAAAAGGGTTCATGAAATCTAAAAACATATGCTAAAGATTATAACAAATAACTTAATGGAAAGAACTTTTATTTTACTAATATAACCTTTGGAGTAGTAAATAGAATTGAGTCTCTAATGTCCTCCTTTGTGGGAGGGTCCTTTTGTACCCCTACACTTCACATAGTTGTTTTCTCCCTCCTCTAGTTGCAAATGGGCAAAGAAGAAGAATGGTTGAACTCAATGTGGAGAGATAAAAAGTTATGTGATCAAAGTGACAACAATGATAATGATTAGATATCATTTTTTGGGATTCAACTGCGTTAAGTAAGTCATTCATCTATTACCATTTCCGTGAGAGGTACTCGTAACTGACTAATTTCTCATGATTTTTGAATAGTCCACTTAACACTCAGTGCATCAGGCTTTATTGAGCAATCTGGGATGGGTGACCTCCCGGGAAGTCCTGGTTACTAGCTGCAAGCCTCAGAAGTGATGATTGACCCTATGTGATTCATTTCATTAGTTTCAATCCCACTTCTTCACCCATGTGAGCATCACCTGATGCAATGAGTGTTAAGTGGACTATTCAAAAATCATGAGAAATTAGTCAATTATGATTACCTCTCATGAAAATGGTCATAGATGAATGACTTACTTAACGCAGTTGAATCCCAAAAAATGATATCTAATATAATGCACCGCGAAAACCCCTCAATACTTAAAATGATGATGATCATGTGTAAGGTGAGGAACAAACCTCTCTATTTATAACAAATGTTTGAACAAATCTAGATCTAGTCAAATAATAAATTATTATTAAACCAAATCAGGATCTGAATGTTATGAGTATTTTATTATATTTAGAAGAGGAAAAGATTAATGAAATAGTCAATAGTTTTTATTTAGTGAACTAACTCAAAAAATAATGAATAATTGAGTTAATTGAGTTAATTAAGAAAAGTAGGTAGAGTAATAAATAAATACAAATGATTTATTAATGGCGTAGTCTAACTTATAGACGAAGTTACAATTTTCATGATCATTTTTCTGGTTAATTTTAATAAAAAATGACAGTTATTTTTATTTTTATTTTTGTGAGTTTAAATTGTTTAATTTGCATAATTCAAGTGCTTTAGGGGTTTTCAAAGGCGCTGAATCCATTTATGCATTCAAAAATGTTTTAAACAACAAAAAAACTTGAAATTGTATTACCGGATTTTGGTGAATTTTGGTGAAAAAAACTATTTCGTCTATAAGTTAGACTACGCCTTTATTAATCACTTTGAGATATGGTCAGTGAAAGTTAGAAACAATTACTAAATAGTGATTTAATAATTATTTCATAGGAGAAAACTGTAATGATTAAGGAACAATAAATAAATAATAGTTTATTTAATGGAGTAGTCTTTAAGTGCGACTTTTTGAAGTTTTTAGTGGATTTCTAGTCGGAATCCAACGGAAAAATTTGTGGCCAAATATTGATCTATGTTGTTTAAAATAGTTTTTTGACTACATATATGGATTCAGGACCCTCAAAAACTCCTGGCGCACTTCAATTGTGAAGAATTCACTCGTCAAACATATGATTTCAATGAATTCCTATCAGATTTTAGAGAAATTAGATTGGAAAATAAACCACATTTTTTTTTCCAAAAAGTCACACTCAAAGACTACTTGTTATTTAATTATTTTTATGTAATATGGTCAAAATGGTTATAAATAATTAATAAAGGCGAGCCTAACTTATAAACGAAATGGCTTTTTTTCACGACCATTTTTCTGGTTAATTTTAATCAAAATCCGACAAAGATTTTTAAAAACTTGAGTTTAAATTGTTTAATTTGCATAATTCGAGTGCTCCAGGGGTTTTCAAGGGTGTTGAATCCATTTATGCATTCAAAAATGTATTTTAAACAACAAAAAATCTTGAAATTGTATTGTTGTATTTTTGGTGAATTCTGGTGAAATAGGTTATTCCATCTATAAGTTAGACTACACCATTAATAAATAGTGATTTAATAATAATTTCAAAATAGAAAAGTTAAATGATTAATAAATAATAAATAAATAGTGATTTATTTAATTATTATTATGGATGGGTGAATTTTTTTTTATTCAGTTTTACAAAATGGATAAATATGAAAACAACATGAAATTATTTAAATGGATTTCCGGGTTATTTTCAATTGGGTAAACAAAAATAATTTAGGAAAAGTGGTTTTCTAAATTATTGCCTAAGGTGAAAGTGGGTTTTAATGTGTAAAACCCATACTACATGGTGTATTTTGATCATCCTAGTGGAAAATGCCTAGGTGATCATTTTTGAGGTGACAAGTAATTGCCCCCTAATGTATGAGTGTTAGGAGCATATCATATCACTGAAATACATTGTAGGTTCACTTTCACTAGAAATTGAAGGACGGGTCAATGGAGAGAGAGAGAAAGTTGATATAACGAAGGGGTGAATAACTTGTGGAGGAGGCGAGATCTACTTGTCAAAGAGAAGTCTCCATATGGTGTGTACATGACCTCAATGAGGCGAGGGGGGCATTATTAAAATTATAGCAAGAAAAGGCTCCATTTGACTTATGCCTTAGCCAAATGGAGAAATTTAATTTTCCACATTAATAGGATGACTTGGACTGGAGTTAATTGGAGTGACATGGCTTTGTCTCCTAGCCAAATCAGTCAATTCGAGTTTGTGGGCTAGAAGTAGAGTTGTGCATGGGTTGATTGTTATAATCTAGTAATATAGTGGAGTTACTGTCATTTAAACTCAGTTATTTGAGCTCTAGTCATTAATAGAGTCAATAGGAGTTAAGTTGAGTATTAAAGACTATTGTTAACTCACTGATCTATCTCTTAAATGATCAATTTACTAAAAATAGTCCCTGTCATGCATGGAATTCAAATTGCCTAGTTGGAGTGGAGGAAAAGGCACATTGTAATTATCAATTGTATACTAGTTGAGTGTATAGGTTTTTGCATTGAGCATGAGATCATTTCCTCTAGGAATTGTGCAAGGAAATAAGGGATTTCCCTATCTCTTAGGAGCTAATTTCCTCAAGGATTGCACAAGGGAATAGGAGGAAGGTTGAGGCCTATTTTGGCTAACTGTTGTCCGGAGCTAGTCAGAGAGAAGGATATCAAAATTGGAGTGCAGTGTGTCTTCATGAGTGAAGCTTGCATTGTAATTGATCCATATTCTCATATGAATTAATGCAAAACAAAGGAGGGGTTTTTCCCAGTTGGTTTCCCTAGTAAAATGTTGATTTGGGGTAGCATCATATGTGCTCTAAGTCTCAAATTTTGCAGGGAGGCAGAGGCTTGGGCACATGTATTCCAAAGAACCGAGAAAGAATTTTGGGAAATTCCACCCGTAAGTTATTTTATTAAAATAATTAATGTTTTTAATGGGGTTCCTAAGGCTAGACTTAGAAAAATTAAAATATTAATGGGTATTAATCTAATCAGGGGTGAAACCTCTTGGAAAAAGATATGGATCAAGCCAAAACGATCTAAGCCTTTGATTATGATTTAATCCAAGATGTTGGGTGTCCAGCAGGAAGATATAAGAAAGGGCTTGAGGATCATTTGGAAAACACACCGGGAGATCAAGAGATCGAATTTCTGAAGTGAGAAGTTCTCAGAAGGAAATTCTGATCAAGGAGATTTCTTGCATTTGAGGGGCAGGGATAGTTGGGTTGGAGTATCCTCTCCAGAGCCCAGGATATGCAACAGAGAAACGCAGAGAGACACCAAAAGGGCCCATGCATAGCTTGACACTGTTGGACACCTAATCCTCAATGGGTTAGTGTGGAAGCCGAATAGACAAAAGGAGTCCAAGAGACCTTGGGATGTGAAACCCAATGGTCAAACCATGTACTATAAATGTATATCCCTTGTTAAGAAAAAAATGTATTCTCATGTTTTATCCTTCAGATTCTCAGCTGCCATGTGTGTGTTTAACATGGTATCAGAGCTGGCGATCTCCTACCCTGCTCAAGTGTGAGCCACCTGTTTTTGTGGCCTTTGTAAACCAATGCTTTCCTCTTGATTATATCTTTTTGAGCATTTCTTAATAGAGGTTGTTACCTTTATCTGCTCTGCCATTCCTCTGTTATGCGCAGCCCTGGCCCTCTGCGACTTAAATTCTCTATTCTAAAATCCTATCAGCCATATTTTAGCTACATTCTCTACACACACTAACCTAAATAGAAAATCCTGGCAGCTCTGACGCTGATGCTTCCACTGGCCTGACCGCATCATTATTCCACCTGCTATTCACTATTATTACTCCTGTCGCTGCTCCACCTGCATACAAAATGCTCACTGACATAGTCTAATAATGCTTGCAATACCAACGCTGCTCTTACCGTCGCCTGGAGGAGCCTCCGAGAAGGAAGGCATGGCTTCCGAACAAATGTACACAACCAAATGCGGCCTCTGAAAATTCAGCCACTGAACCCGCTCGTCCTAGCTGATTTCCTCCATTTTTCCGAGGCTCTCAGATGGGGTTTTCTTGGTCGACATATTGAAAAAAAAAATAGACAGAAGCTGACCGCTTCTTCTTACTAGATCCATTGTCGATCTGCTCGGAGAAAATCTGCAGTGGGACTGGATATTGAAAATATCGTTCTGCATTTCACCTTCGTCATCTCTATTGTTGAACTGATAAAAAAAATAAAATTTGGTGAAACTTTCTTGGACTGGATATCCTTTTTCTTTTCGAATTCTCCATCGCTGGTGTTGAATCGTTGTTGCTGAATCAAGTCGATGATCTCATTCTCTAGCTTGTGGATTTCAAAAGCATATTTGAGGTTCTGGAAAATATTAAAATAGTTGTTATCACACTTTCGTTTTAATACATGCGCGCTACCTTGGTGCGGTGAGCGTGGAGATTTCAGACGTATTGCTCCACAAACAATAGAGGAGGCAAAGTGGAAACTGGGCGCGTCGTGACAAGGGTTTCACATTGCTCTTATTTCAGTGATGACCTCAGGCTCGATTGTCGATTGACGTTGCAGAATACACATCCATCGATTGTCATAGCCAGGATTGCCTTATCCGTGGCCACCCAGATCACCGTGCGTTTGATAGTCTTTCAGATTTCGAGGGAGTCTGAGGTACGTGAAGTTTTCTGTCAACAGAGTGTATGGCATATCCAAGCATTTACACTGCAACCAGCTGATTAACAGCTCCAACAGCAAATTCATGCCATCGTATCTCAGGAAGAGCACGGACTACAGCAAGGTGAGCTATCGAAATGCACTACTGATGAGGGCTTGAGGGCTTGTTTTCAGATATCTGTTTCAGAGATGAGATAATTGCAGGTAAACCGAAGAAGAAGAAAGAGGCCACACCGCCATTGTATTCAATCTCGCAGCAAGGATTCTGACCACTGTTAGCACCGTGGGCAAGCTCGGCCCCATATCTCATCATCGTAAGTCCCAGCGTTGTGCCATGCGATTCGAACCATGATCGGCGCACAGTTCTTCTCTGCAATAAGAGCTCGGAGCTTCCTCTTGCATTTGTCAATGGCAGCCTTGTACTCCTCGCTTATGGTGGGATAAGCCTTCACCATAGTGTCTTCACCTGCAAATGACCCACAAAATTCCTTTGGAGAGAGCTGAGAGACTCGAACTAGGATCTATTGTTTGCAAATGTGACAGAGCTACTTCAGTGGAATGATCTGTATGGTGAAGGAGGTTCAAGCCTTTTCAAGTGGAATGTATCCAATACCGAAGTTTCCATCTACATGCCATGTATAATAGTGTTTTTCTTACTGGTTCTCGGAATTTAGAGTCCAAGCTGATTTTTGGACGTTTTTGCTAGTGGGCTTCACATTATAATCGACCAAGAGATGATCACATTTTGGCAAAATCCATAACGATCAATTAGTGTTCCTTGCATCCTCAGTGCGCCTTGAATGATTGAATTAAGTTATATATTATTGGTAAAATAATCTTGTTGTTCAAGATTGATTAGGGGCAGTTGAATATCCTCTACGCAGTTTCCATAGTGTTTATTGTGAGTTTTCTTTTCCACTACAATGGCACCTGTTCTTATGCTTGGAATCGGTCTTGGTTGAATCCATTATATGTTGTGTATTCACTGCATTATATTGGTATAACTTAGTTCATGTCAAAATATCTTGCGTTGTATAATGATCTGACAAGAACACTTGATGGTTCGTTAAGTTGGGTCAAATAATGGAGTTGTCAACATGCATAAGAGTTGCAGTGTCAAATGAACTTAGAGAGAAAGGTTATTCGAGTGGAGAAAAGGCCCAAGAAATCCTCGGTAGAAGAGCATGTTAAAATTGTCCTTGACATGATATTCATAGTTGAGTTGCTTATAGGTGAAGGATACCCATATTTTTGGAGATAATATTTCCTATTAAAACTATCAATCTGATAAGCCCTTTTGTAGCTTAAGCCTATTATTGAAGAACAATCCTTAAAAGATTCGTCACCAATTTACCATTTTATTTCTCTGACCATTATCATTTTGTATTGCAACAAATTGGTGGTTACTATTGTTGATTGGCATATTGTTCTGGTGCGGATTTGCAATAAAACTGTGCATTTGGTTTCTTAACACTTTGCCCATTTGTTTGGTTGAATAATGGCGAAACATCATGGCTTATTAGAGTTACTAAAAACTCTAATCAAGTCCACTACTGACAACACAGTCAAAATTAGCAAAGCCTCTCTTTCTGAGATTCAAACATGTCTACAATATGCACAAGAATAGATTGAATTTTTGCAGCTTGAATCTCAACTACAACAGGAAGAATTACAGCAGTGGAGTCATCATTCTGAACCTGTTTCTGTTCAGAAGATTGAAATAGACTCCCATAAATAGCAAGACAATAATGTTACAATTGATTCAGATCCAGTGCCCAATAAAGCAGCAGTTGTACATGCAGATGCAGAAATTCAGTCTGCGATTTCCAAGCCCATCATCAGACCTTGGGAAGAGCTTGTCCATAACAAGCATAGAACTGGTCTTGGATATGACAAGGATTTGTCCTTTCATATTCTAGACTACTCCAAACCAATCCAATTTCAAAGTGCTAGATTCATTCATGACAGTTCACCTACTCCTCATGACAGTTCACCTCCAACAGTTCTAGATTTTGCCCCTCTTTCACAACAACAACAGCAGATTGTGAAATGCCAACACTGTCACCGAGTTGGCCATTTGAAAGATCACTGTTTTGATCTTCATCCATGTAAGCACTGTCATAAAACCACCCATTCTTCACACAGATGCTTCAGAAACAAACGTCCTGCAAGAACAAAGATTCATCTTGGATGGATTGCTTCTTGGCAATGGGCATCAACAGCCAAGAAGATATTTCAGTCACATGTCAGAACTTGTTATAGAGTATTGAACAGTCTTGCAGTTGAGTTTTCTCCATCATCTCACCTTGTATCTGACAAGGGGGGAAATGATGGTCATCTACAAGCTTCAAAGTCACATCAAGCGAGCCTGAGCCACAACCTGCCACACTAGATTCAGAGTTGTAGCCAGAAACAAAGATGCCCCTGAGCATGCCTTCAGTTGGTAATCTGGGACACTTCCTCTAGCAGAAGACTTCAGCGCCTTGCCAGCTTCGGAAGAATTCCAGGAATGAAATTGAGGACACTTCCTCTAGCAGAAGACTTCATCTTCTTGCCAGTTTTGGAAGAGTTCCAGGAATTGCGTTAAGCATTCCAGAGTTGTTGGTCATCCTTAAACCATCACAGGTTGAGACTTACCTTTCCAGGTTGAAGTTCTCCCTTTTATGTGGGGTGAGACCTCCCTTTCATGGTTGAAGGTTTCCCTCTTCAAAACAATAGGAGCACTTCCTATAGCAGAAGACTTCAGCTTCTTGCCAGTTTTGGAAGAGTTCCAGGAACTGCACTAAGCATTCTAGTGTTGGTGGTCATCCTTAAACCACCGCCCTTTATACCAACATTTCAGAGAGCACATTCAGCCTAGTGCTACCATGCATTTTTGCACATTTTGTATTACAACTCTCTTCTTGGACTCATACATAACCCTTCGGATTAAGGGGGGGAATATTGGACACCTAATCCTTAATGGGTTAGTGTGGAAGCCAAATAGACAAAAGGAGTCCAAGAGACCTTGGGATGTGAAACCGAACAGTCAAACCATGTACTATAAATGTATATCTCTTGTTAATAAAAAAACGTATTCTCATGTTTTATCCTTCAGATTCTCTGCTGCCATGTGTGTGTTTAACAGACACTGAGCCAGAAGGGCCCACGCAGAGGCAACTCAGTCACCCATGCAGAAGTTCATGTTTTGCAGAGGAGCTGACATTTCTAAGCTGCGAGGGTTGGAAACTGCTCTAGAATGAAAGACGTTTTCCAATTGAGATGACACAAAGCCTCAGAGAGCACCATGTATGCCCACGCGTGTACTATGCATGGGTAGCGTGGTTGTAGCTGGGGACAGTTGATTCAACTGCTAGAACAACTAGGATTTGCTGGGTAGAGTGAGGTAATCTCACAATTCTTCTCTGCTAGTTGTACTTCTCTGTAACTGGATTGTCGAGAGGGCATCCAGAGTTATATTTAAAAACTACTTCTTAATAGTATAAAACCCTCAAACCTGCTGCACCAGTTTTACCACATTGGGTTTTTCCGGGGACATTTGTCCAAAAATAATGATAACCATTGTGTTGTATTTTCTTTCTTGCTCAGTCTCTTGTTTCCACATATAATTTAATTAAGTGAAGGTTGTAGTAGTATTTACTTCGATATTTATCGTAGAACACAGTAAATAACTTGTATGGATTAACAAGTAGGAGAAGTAATATCAGTTTGTTGTAGTAGGAATTCTAGTTGTGGAATTTTCACATGGTATCAGAATTGTTGATGTGAAGCAGGAAGAGCAGATTTAGGATTGAAGCAAGGGCCAACTTGTTGCAACAAGCAGTGGTTCAAATCCCCTGAGGGATTCTGCAGTTCTAGCCATTAGGGCTATATTTTCATGTGTGTCTCTTTTTGAGTACGCTGATAGAGAGGTAAGATTGTTGGATCGATAATTTTCCAAGGCAGAGCGAACCTCGCAGAGCATCAGTACAGAGCTAGAGGGGTGCAGTTTTCCACAAGTTGAGTGCTGGCAAAAAAATCCGTTAGAAGAAGGAAGCAAATTCGATAGTAAGGGAATACTTCCTCAATGATTTCCTGCCAAGGAAATCAATATTTCTCAATTTACTGGGCAACAAAGGAGTAGAAAACTTACTAGCTCCATTAGGGAGTGTGTAAGCCAGCCTAGAAGCTACGCAGTAAGGAGAAAGAGGGATTTGTTCGACAATTTTTGGAGGATATGGCAACTAGTGGCTTGAGGGATCAAGACAGGTTGGATGGAGCTTCCAACTACGTCATTTGAAAGGCTAGAATGTCCTTCCTTCTAAATGAGCATGCCCTGAAGACATATGTTGATAGTGTGGTAGTTTTCCCTGCGGATGAAGTTCCACTAAAGAAGTACAAAGATGAAATGGCAAAGGCCAAGAGGATGATCCTGGATGGAGTCAAGGATCATGTGGTGTGTCACGTTGCTAGCAAAGGGACTTCTAAGGGAATGTGGGATGCCTTGGCCACATTGTATCAAGGATCTTCTGAGCAGCGGAAGACGTACTTAGAACATTATTCAAGATCTTCATAGATGCATAAGGGAGAACGTGTGGATCCATTCGTCACGAAGCTGAAGGAGACCCATGATGAGTTGTCGGTTGAAGGGCATACACCTCAAGATTCGGAGTTAGTGAGGCTGGCTCTAAATTCTACCTTGGATGAATGGCAAGTCTTTGGCCAGAGTATCCTGGGCAGAGCAGCATTACAAAATTGGGACAAGACATGGGAAACTCTGAAACAATAAGAGCTGAGGAGAGACCTTCTCAAAGTCAAACTTTATGGGAAGCAACATCAAGAGTGGGTTGAAGCCCAAGGAGGAGGAGGATAATGCAACCCTTGCATCGAAGGGGCAACAAAGATGAAAGAAGGACGTCTCCAAGGTGAATTCCTTCACATGTGGTGAGATGGGCCATTATGCATCCCAGTCTCCTTTGAAGAAAAAGGACAAGGATGAGAAGCATGATCCTAAGGTTGCAGCCACAAAGATCGAAAAGGAGGAGTTCGCCATGGCAGCCAGGATACCTCTAGGATGGAGGTGGGATGATATAGAACTGTAGTTCGATAGAGCTGCAAATGGGCAGGATCCTTGAGGAGCCCACCTCTCGGATCATCACCTTGCTACAGGAGCCTATGATCAGTAGTAGTGGGATGGAGGAGTTTTTAGTTGGTGTCATGGAGTTTCGATTCGACAGGTGCAATAGTTAGTAGCGCCAAAACTTGAGAAATGAAGAGCAGAGAGGCAAAATTGTGTGGAGGCACAGTGCAGAGCTTCAGCGGCGCAATGGCTTCAAAAGACAATGTAGGACTAGCAACAGTCAGGATTTCAGCATGGAGGTGTATCCATTGGATACTTGTCCAGTTTTTGGGTGTTTTTAGTTACTTCTCTCAGCAACTGAGTTGCAGTACAGATGCAGTGTTAGCAGTGCCAGTGCTAGCAGCATAACATATGTAGCATTTGAGAGGAGTTGTAGTACATATGTAGCATTGGTAGTGGCAGTGTCAAAGGCAACAATATAGTAGCAGCAACAACGCAATAGTTGGTGGACAACATGTTAGACATCAAAAATGCAGTTGTTAGTGGAAAACATGTCAGACATCAACAACACAGAGGACGATGCTTTAGAGTCAGAGCAGTATGCAGTAGCAGTGTATTATTAGAGCACATTCCTTGCTAAGAGCATTGGTTTGGGGCAGCATCGAATATGCTCTAAGCCTCAAATTTTGCAGGGAGGCTTAGGCACATGTATTCCAAAGAACCCAGAAAGAGTTTTGGGAAATTCCACCCAGAAGTGATTTTATTAAAATAATTAATCCAGGCCATTGGTTTTCCAACAAAAATATATAAGAAGGGGCTTGAGGGTCATTTGGAAAACACACCGAGAGATCAAGAGATCAAATTTCTAAAGTGAGAAGTTCTCAGGAGCAAATTAAGATCAAGGAGATTTCTTGCAGTTGAGGGGCAGATATAGTTGGGTTGGAGTATCTTCTCTAGATCCCAGGATACACAACAAAGAAAGGCAGAGAGACACCAGAAGGGCCCACACAAATCTTGAGGATGAGCCAGAAGGGCTCACATAGAGGAAATTCAGTCACCCACGCAGAAGTCTGAGTTTTGCAGAGGAGTTGACATTTCTTAGCCAGGAGGGCTAGAAACTACTCTAGAAGTCAAGATGTTTCCCGATTGAGTTGACACAAAGCCTCAGAGAGCTCCATGCAGGCCCATGCAGCTACTGCGTAGGGGCATCGTAGTTGTAGCTGGGGATAGTTGATTCAACTACCGGAACAACTGGGATTTGCTGGGTAGAGTGAGGTAATCTGGCAATTCTTCTATGCCAGTTGTATTTCTCTGTAATTGGATTGACTAGAGGGCATCTAGAGTTGTATTCAGAAACTACTACTTAATAATATAAAACTCTCAGATCTATTGCACCAATTTTCCCACATTGGGTTTTTCCGAGGACATTTGTGCAAAAATAACGGTGTCCATTGTGTTTTATTTTATTTCTTGCTCAATCTCTTGTTTCCGCTTATAATTTAATTAAGTGAAGGCTGTAGTAGTATTTACTTTGATATTTACCGTAGAACACAGTGAATAACTTGTATGGATTAACAAGTAGGAGAAGTAACATCAGGTTGTTGCAGTAGGAATTCCAGTTGTGGAATTTTCACATAAAAATCATTGTGTTCCTTGTGTTTTAATGGTGGCATGTTCATTTCATGTGTTTCTATTGTATGTTTTCTCTTCCACAAATTGAGTAGAAGAAATTTGTGTCATTGTTTTCAGTTTGAAGTCATTAGAAGCTACAAATTTCTTGCAATTTCTACATTGTATTAGAGCCTTAAAAACTATATTGGAACCAGATTCTAGATCTCTTAGAAAAATTTCAAATTGCAGAGTTTGTGGAGCAAATTTTCTTCAGTGCGAGAAAAATGTTTTACAATGGATTGAGACTTTAGTATGCCCTAGAGGGAAGCTCGAATTTCATAGCTTGGAAGGACGAGATGAAATTTGTGATGAACGACAATGGAGTATTGGAATACACAAAAATTGATATTGCAAAACTCCCAACATCTGATGCAAAACAATTGGCCCAGTGGAAGAAAGATAGTGCAAAAGCCATGAGGATTATCCTAGAGGGTGTAAGAGACCATATAGTTTCAAATTTACACGTTGATGAGCTCCATCAATAGGTATATTTTGAAGATCATCATGCCATCCTCTAGCCTTAAAACTATCCTTCTCTCACATTAATTCACATTTTTTGTTATATTATGCTTAGTAAGAGGAGTAAAAGGTGTTTGTCATAGTATGTAGCCTAATGTGGTTTAATTTCAAGAAAAAAAAATTGAGGCAATTACTATGCAGGGGCTTGATGGAGACAACCAAGAGATAGTTTAAGGGGTTTTTCCACCTCCTTAACTCCCTAACTCGACTTGGGATCACAACATCCTCTCTCACTAGTTCGAATTCATTGGCAGTCGAGTGACTCCTAGTCCAAGTGAAGATCAAGAGGGACAAGATCCACGATTTCTGAGATCAAGGAGGGAATCACTCCTATTTTCAAGGGAGTTGCTATCAACTACCCTTTTGTATAAATAGACAAGAATAAATTATCATTAGGATTTGAAGTTTTGATTTAGCTAGGTGTAGCTATTGAGCTTGAAGCTTAACATTGTCATTTTGAATTTTTATGTGATGTATGAGACCTTTACTTTCTGATAATGAGAAGTTGGACAATAAGATGCATCTGAGTTAGTTTCATAGGGCTGAGACCCTTAGGTTTGGGCCCAACCCAGATGCTTTGGTTCCTCTTTTTGTACTTGTGTTTTGTTCTTGATTTCAACCAATTCATAGTTTCTATTATTTCAGTAGAGATTAAGCTATAAAAACTTGTGGTTGTAAGCTTCTACATCACCTCTCTTATGGGAGAATGAGTGGAAGGATTCACAACCTCAGTCCAAAAATATTGTGTTTATGATTTCTTGGAAATAGATGAATGTTAGTTGTTCTGCTTTACATTTGCTTTATGTAGCTTAGAAGTCAGTTTAGTGATTAGAGTAGTGTTATGGCATAAAATAGATGTGATTTAAATTCAACTCATCTTTTCCATCATAGGTTATGTCACTTTGTTAATGATCAATGGATGTATGCATGTGATTAGTTGCAGGGATGTGTTGATCTATAGGGAAGGGCACCTTTTCCACTTCCATCTTGGACTCCTCCATCTTCTCTTTCCACCCTCAATTTTGTCCCAAAACTCTATTTCCATAAATCATTTTTCCTATTAAACTTAGGACACCATGAGCATTCATCCTAGTGCAAGACAAACCTTTGAGAGGTCTTGAGCTTGGCTAGGGAGATCAACCCAACCTCCCTTCATTCTCTTTAACCTCCATCCACCTCTCCATGCCCTCAAGGCATCATTTTCACCCTAAAAAGCATCTCAGAACTCCTCCTATAGCATTACAGTCCCTCTTGTAGCAATACAGGACCTCCTGTAGCAGCCACTTGTAGCAAGCCTATAGTATCACTTTTCTTCACCAGTTTTGATCCCCACTTCAACTTTAGCTCAATTAATATGAATAATGACCCCCAACTATGATTTGATGATCAGGGAAAGCTACTAGGCCACTCCAAACATTCCTTTTCCTCACTGCAAAACATTGTAGAACTAGTTTTTTAATCACAAGTATGAGACAAGTTAGATTTCTTATTCTCAAGCAAGTGTAAACTAGGTAGATGATACATGAAATTATGTTAGTAATTTGATGAATTATGAAAGATAAAGTAGCTTCCTTTCTGCAAGTAGATTTGGTAGTTTGATGAATTTTGCAAGATAAAATAACTTTCTTTCTACAAGTAGATTAACCCTTGTCCTTTCATGAATTGATTAATTAACATCTACAAGTTGAGAAAATGGCATTTCCACTTTCATAGCTAGAATTAGTTTTCAATTGTATTTTCATCAACAAGCTTTCATTATAGTTCAGTAGGAGGAATGGTCTCTGATTACTTTGATCAAATTTCATGACTGAGGGTGGCATGAGTAGAACCCAATCTGTTGCGCATATAGCATTGTTACCTCTAAGTTTGTACGAACCTCGGGTTGATAATTTGAGTTGAGGGAGCCCTTGGGAGTTACACCATTCTTGGTGCAATACTAGGGCTCATCACATGGCAAGGAGAATTTTTTTTCTACGTGAAATACCCTCACAGACCTATTCAAAAGTAGTAGTGATGCTAGGAAATTGGCATTGAGAGACAAGCTCAGGAACATTTGAATGTAGAAAAATGAAACTGTTGTTCAATACCTCTCTAGATTCACTTAGGTTAGAGATGAACTTGGAGGATTTGGAGAAAATGTGCCAACATATGAACTTGTGAGTTTAGCACTCCTTAGCCTTTCGAAGTCTTAACATAATGGTAAGTATTTAGTGAATGGAAGAAAAGTTACCAAAATGGGAGAGACTTTGGTTTAATTTGGTGCAAGAGGATAGTAGAACAAACACTCGAGATGGTGTCACATTCAAAGTTGAGGAGGAAGAAAATTTCCCTGTTAGGAAACCAGCTCACAAAAAGATAGAAAATATAGATCAATGCTTTAGAATTCAGCCTCTTCGAGGGGGCAACCTCCTTTACATTACACAAATGAACAATTCTTGGATGATTCAAATGACTAAACTTCCCTTCTATATATAGGAGTCTAAGGGGTCATAATATAATCAAGCCGACATAACAGTAATAACATAAGGGCACAATAATAACAATACTGGGTTTCTATGGAGCACACTAATAACAATATGGGGACAATAGGGGAACAATAATAACAATAAGGGATACAATGGCAATAGTAATGGGGGAATCACTAGTATTATAGGGACCTAACATTCTCCTCTCCTTCCAAAAAGCGTTGTCCTCAACGCTTGAGTAGTTCTGGATGTTTCTGTATAAAATTCTCATCCTCCCATGTGGAATCTTTAGCGGACAAGTTCTTCCACTTGATGAGATACTTCGAAATTAATCGATTTCGCAGCTGTTGAGTTCTTGTTTCAGTGACTGCTTTCGGTTCCAATATGATTTTTCCTTCCTCGTCAAGTTCTGGCAATACTATTTGAACTGGGAGCTTGTCACCTATAACCTTCTTTAAACATGAAACATGCAAAACTGGGTGCACTCAGGAAGCTGCAGGAAGCTCTAATTTGTATGACATAGTACCAATCTTTTGCAACACCTTGTACGAACCATAATACTTTGGTGATAATTTATTATCCTTCTTAGATTGCTTGAGGGACATTTGTTTATATGGTTGTAGCCGTAGGAATACCCAATCACCTACATCAAAACTTCTTTCGCTGTGATGTTGATCTACCTGTTGTTTCATTCTATTTTGCGCCAATGTGAGGTTATCCTTTAAGAGTTGGAGAACTTTTTGTTGATGCTCGATGTGATGTTCCACTGCTTGAACCTTAGAATTTTCTCTTTAATATGATGTGATGGATGGTGGATGATATCCATAAAGTGCCATAAATGTGGTCATTTTTGTTGTAGTATGGAAGGAAGTGTTATACCACCATTCAACTAGAGGCAACCATTTGACCCATTGTGTCTGTTTATCAGATATCCTTCCAAACATTTGTTTACTATCTCAGTTTGCCCATTAGATTAAGGATGATAAGATGAGCTATGAGCTAACTGAGTACCAAGACAATAAAATAATTATGTCCAAGAATTTCCAATAAAAATGGGATCTCTGTCGCTTACAATAATCTTTGGGTTTCCATGTAGCTTTTGAATTGTTTCCATAAATGCAGTAGAAACTATACTGGCTTTAAATGGATACGATAATGCACAAAAGTGTGCATACTTTGTAAGTCTATCAGCTACCACCATGATGACACTCTTTCCTTCGAACTTTGGTAAATCTGTGATAAAATCCATTGAAACCTCCTCCCAACATTGGCTTGGAATGGATAAAGGTTGTAATAGACATGGGGTCTTAATTGTTTCAACTTTATTTTGTTGGCCAACCAAATATTTTGCCACAAACATTTGAATATCCAATTTAAGGCCATTCCAAAAAAAATTCCTTCTTAACCCTATGGTAAGTTTTTAAAAATCTTGAGTGCCCTCCTAAGGGAGAAGTGCGCATTTCCATAAGAATATTTTGTTTGACTTGGGAATTCTTACATAGGTATAAGCGATCTTTGTACCATAACGAATCATTTTTCCAGCTAAATGTATCAGATGTACTAGGATCTTGTTATAACTTTTGAATGAGTGCCCACACTTCTTCGTCATTCTTCCATTCATCCCTTGCTTCATTTATCCAATCTAGTTGGATAATAGAAATGGCACACAAAAATGCTTCCACATCCTCATCCTTTTTTGAGAGTGCATCAACCACAACATTTTGCTTCCCTTTTTTGTAGATGATTTCAAAGTCATAACCCAACATCTTTGTGACCCATTTTTGTTGCTCTTCAGAGGATAATCTTTGTTCTAAAAAGTATTTAAGACTATCATGATCCGTTTTTACCTTGAAGTGTGTTTCCATTAGGTAGGGTCACCATTTCTTAAGTGCATGTAGTTTTGTCCACATTTCCTTTTCATAAATAGCTTTGTGTAAATATTTTCCTTTGATTGGACGACTTTTGAAAGCAATGGGTCTTTCATATTGCATTAAAACAACACCATTTCCATTTCCTAAAGCATCACATTCCACAATATAGGTTTTTGTGAAGTCCAACGTAACTAGGACCGGTGCTTGGCACATTGCCTCTTTAAGATGTTCGAAGGCCTTTGTTGCTTTTGAAGTCCATGCAAATGCATCTTTCTTCAATAAGGTTGTTAGAGGTGTTGCTATTCTCCCATAATTCTTAACAAACTTGCGATAATACCCTGTCAACCTGAGAAATGCTGGTAGATGCTTTATGGATGTAGGGATTTTCCATTTCTTAATGGCTTTCATTTTGCTAGGGTCTACCTTAACACCTTCATGAGATACAATATGACCCATATATTCCACCTCTTGTACTCCAAAGAAACATTTGGAGATTTTTGCATATAATTGTTTCTCATCCAATAGTTTGATGAGTAAATCAAGGAGCAGTTGTTGAACAAGGAAGAGGAGTTGTTGTTGTGAGAAGAGGGTTTCTGAACGAAAATCCAGTATTGTTACTCACGGGTAAATCCGAGTATTAAGAAACCTGCTAGCATGACAGATTCAGACTAGGAGGAGTTGGTGCCCGAGCTCTTAGTACCATCAGGTTATGCCTAGCGGATGAAGTTCTCTTCAACATTGTTGAAGTGTTGAAGAGAGTACATCAAGAGGTTTATGGGAAAAATGGAAAAATTTTATATGACAAAATCATTAACCAATAGAATTTATTTAAAAAGACAATTGTATAGTCTTCGGATGAAGGAGGGTACAAAAGTCGCAGAACATTTAAATGTTTTTAATACACTTATATGCCAATTGTCAAATATGGAAGTTAAAATTCAGGAAGAAGACAAAGCTATAACCTTCTTATGTT
This sequence comes from Pinus tabuliformis, assembly GCA_031772625.1. Taxonomy (NCBI): domain Eukaryota; kingdom Viridiplantae; phylum Streptophyta; class Pinopsida; order Pinales; family Pinaceae; genus Pinus; species Pinus tabuliformis. The sequence goes on from CM062806.1 coordinate 224,541,400, forward strand.
CTCTGCCCAAGTCGTGGGACCACTTCGTAACTTCAATCAGTTTGAGCACTGTTGATTCTTTGAAATTTGAATCAGCTATGGGAGCTCTCTTATCTGAAGAAGTACGGAGGAAATCCAGTACTGAAACAACCGCACCATAAGCCATGATAGCTAGAGGACGATCAAAGGAGAGAGGAGAAAAAACAAGGGGGTCTTCCAGATCAAAATCAAAAGGAAAGAAGTGTAAGGCAAAATGTTGGCACTGCAATAAATTTGGACACCTCAAGAAAGACTGTTGGAAACGAAAAGAGTCTAATAATCCAAAGAAGGAAGCAAATCAGGTTGATTCAGGTATGATAGATGAAGTTTTATCTACTGAAGAATTATATATGATAAATGAAACTTTACTTGTATGTAATGTCTCTCAGGATTTTGAAAGTTGGCTATTAGACTCTGGTGCTTCTCATCACATGTGTCCACATAGAAATTGGTTTACTTCATAAGAAGTTGTAAATGGTAGTTCTGTGTTTATGGGTAATAACGTATCATGTCAGACTGTTGGGATGGGAAATATCAGTATTAAAATTTATGATAATACAGTTAGAACATTAACTAGTGTTAGACATGTACCTGAATTAAAGAAAAAATTGATTTCTTTGGGACTGTTGGATTCAGATGGTTATAAGTTTATAGGTCAGAATGGAGTGTTGAAAGTCTCTAAAGGCGCCCTAGTTGTTATGAAAGCAGAAAAGGTCGGGAATATTTACAGACTCAAAGGAAGTACTCAGGTCAATGAAGCAGCGATTGTGTCAGAGAAAGAAGAAGAAGGTACTCGCCTATGGCATCAGCAAATAGGTCACATGAGCGAGAAAGATCTTTAGGTACTGATGAACCGTAAATTACGTCCTGATTTGAAATCCTTTAAGTTGGATTTTTGTAAACATTGTGTGTATGGAAAACAGTGTAAACAGAGGTTTAAAACTCGAAGGCATAATAGTAAAGAAATTTTGGACTATATTCATTCTGATCTGTGAGGACCATCTCCTGTTGTATCATATGGAGATGCTTTATATTTTTTAACATTTATTGATGATTTCTCCCATAAAGTTTAGGTCTTTATGTTGAAAAAGAAAGCTGATGTATTCAATGTCTTTAAACAATTTAAAGCAATGGTAGAAAAAAGAACTGGCAAATCAATTAAATGTTTAAGAACTGACAATGGTGGTGAATTTACTTCTCTATAATTTGAACAATACTATAAAGATGAAGGAATTGTTAGACACAAAATTGTTGTTTATACTCCTCAGCAAAATGGTGTTGTTGAACGTATGAATCAGACTCTTATGGAAAGAGCCAGAAGCATAATCAGCAACGCTAACCTGCAAAAGGAGTTGTGGGCAGAAGCTGTATCTACTGCTTGTTATTTATTTAACAGATCACCTTCAGTAGAAATTAATTGTAAAATTCATGAAGAAGTTTGGTCAATTCAGTCTTGTGATTATTCACATTTAAGGACATTTGGTTGTGATTCCTATGCTCTTATTCCTAAAAATCAACATTCAAAATTAGATCCAAAATCGAAATGTTATGTCTTTGTTGGGTATGACTATGCGGTGAAAGGATATAGGTTGTGGGATGCTACGTCGCGAAAGATAGTCATTAGTAGAGATGTAACATTCGATGAATCTTCTCTTTTAAAATCAAGTGTTGAAAGAATTGAACAGGAACAAGTATCGCCAAATCAACAAATTCAATTGGAGGCTAGACCTTTTTTTGAAATTCGAAAGGAATGAGAGACTTTTGGAGGAAAAGTTGTTGATGATACAAAGGAAACTATTGAAGTTTCTGAACCAGTTCAGGAACCAGTGACTCTAAGAAGGTCTACAAGGGAAAGAAAAACTCCCAAAAGATATAAAGATTCTACTTCATCTTTTGTTTTGATTACTGAAGATGGGGAACCTTCTTGTTATCAGGAAGTAGTAGAAGATATGGATAGCGAAAAATGGAAAACAACTAGGGAAGAAGAAATTGATTCCTTAGCCAAGAACAATACCTGGGATCTTGTAGAACTTCCTGAAGGGAGAAGTGTTGTTGGATGCAAATGGGTCTTCAAATTGAAACGAAAAGTTGATGGAAGTTGTTATGAAACCAGCTCACAAAAAGATAGAAAAGAGAGATCCACGCCTTAGAATTCAGCCTCTTCGAGGGGGCAACCTCCTTTACATTACATAAATGAACAATTCTTGGATGATACAAATGAAAATACCTCCTTTCTATATATAGGAGTCTAAGGAGTCACAATATAATCAAGCCGACCTAACAATAATATTATAGGGCACAAAAATAACAATAGAGGGATTCTATGGGGCACAATAATAACAATATGGGGGTAATGGGCACAACAATATAAATAAGGGGTATAACTACAATAGTAATGGGGTAATCACTAGTATTATAGGGACCCAACATGCCCCTCTCCTTCAAAAAAGTGTTGTCCTCAACGCTTGAGTAGTTCTGGATACTTCTGCATAAAATTCTCATCCTCCCATGTGGAATCTTCAGCGGATAAGTTCTTCCACTTGATAAGATACTCTGAAATTGATCGATTTCGTAGCTGTCGAGTTCTTGTTTCTGTGACTGCTTCCGGTTCCAATATAATTTTTCCTTCCTCGTCAAGTTCTGGCAATATTGTTTGAACTGGGAGCTTGTCGCCTATAACCTTCTTTAAACATGAAACATGGAAAACTGGGTGCAATCGAGAAGCTGCAGGAAGCTCCAATTTGTATGCCATAGTACCAATCTTTTGCAACACCTTGTACGGACCATAATACTTTGGTGATAATTTATTATCCTTCTTAGCTTGCTTGAGGGACATTTGCTTATATGGTTGTAGCCGTAGGAATACCCAATCACCTACATCAAAACTTCTTTCACTGCGATGTTGATCTGCCTGTTGTTTCATTCTATTTTGTGCCAACACGAGGTTATCCTTTAAGAGTTGGAGGACTTGTTGTTGATGTTCGATGTGATGTTCCACTGCCTGAACCTTAGAATTTTCTCTTAAATATGATGTGATGGATGGTGGTTGATACCCATAAAGTGCCATAAATGGGGTCATTTTTGTTGCTGTATGGAAGGAAGTGTTATACCACCATTCAGCCAGAGGCAACCATTTGACCCATTGTGTCTGTTTATCAGATACAAAGCAACGAAGATATCCTTCCAAACATTTGTTTACTATCTCAGTTTGCCCATCAGATTGAGGATGATAAGATGAGCTATGAGCTAACTGAGTACCAAGACAAGAAAATAATTCTGTCCAAAAATTTCCAGTGAAAATGGGATCTCTGTCACTTACAATAATCTTTGGGTTTCCATGTAGCTTTTGAATTGTTTCCATAAATGCAGTAGAAACTGTACTGGCTTTAAATGGATGTGATAATGCACAAAAGTGTGCATACTTGGTAAGTCTGTCAACTACCACCATGATGACACTCTTTCCCTCAGACTTGGGTAAACCTGTGATAAAATCCATTGAAACCTCCTCCCAACGTTGGCTTGGAATGGATAAAGGTTGTAATAGACCCGGTGTCTTAATTGTTTCAACTTTATTTTGTTGGCAAACCAAACATTCCGCCACAAACTTTTGAATATCTGATTTAAGGCCATCCCAAAAAAATTCCTTCTTAACCCTGTGGTAAGTTTTTAAAAATCCTGAGTGCCCTCCTAAGGGAGAAGTGTGCAATTCCATAAGAATCTTTTGTTTTAGCTGGGAATTCTTACAGAGGTATAAGCGATCTTTGTACCATAACGAATCATTTTTCCAGCTAAATGTATCAGACGTACTGGAATCTTGTTGTAGCTTTCGAATAAGTGCCCACACTTCTTCGTCATTCTTCCATTCCTCCCTTGCTTCGTTTATCCAATCTGGTTGGATAATAGAAATGGCGCACAACAATGCTTCCACATCCTCATCCTTTCTTGAGAGTGCATCTGCCACCACATTTTGCTTCCCTTTTTTGTAGATGATTTCAAAGTCATAACCCAACATCTTTGTGACCCACTTTTGTTGCTCTTCAGAGGATAATCTTTGTTCTAAAAAGTATTTAAGGCTATCATGATCCGTTTTTACCTTGAAGTGTCTTCCCATTAGGTAGGGTCGCCATTTCTTAAGTGCATGGAGTATTGCCAACATTTCCTTCTCATAAATAGCTTTGCTTAAAAACTTTCCCTTGATTGGACGACTTTCAAAAGCAATGGGTCTTTCATCTTGCATTAGAACAGCACCAATTCCATTTCCTGAAGCATCACATTCCACAATAAAGGTTTTTGTGAAGTCCGGTGTAGCTAAGACCGGTGCTTGGCACATTGCCTCTTTAAGATGTTCAAAGGCCTTTGTTGCTTCCGGAGTCCATGAAAATGCATCTTTCTTCAATAATGTTGTTAGAGGTGCTGCTATTCTCCCATAATTCTTAACAAACTTGCGATAATACCCTGTCAACCCAAGAAATCCTCGCAGATGCTTTATGGATGTGGGGATTTTCCATTCCTTAATGGCTTTAATTTTGCTAGGGTCTACCTTAACTCCTTCATGAGATACAATATGACCCAAATATTCCACCTCCTGGACTCCAAAGAAACATTTGGATCTTTTTGCATATAATTGTTTCTCCTCCAATAGTTGTAGCACCCTGTCAACATGTTCAACATGATCCTTCCAAGACTTGCTGTAGATTAGTATATCATCAAAAAATACTAACACAAATTTTCTAAGGAATGGTTTGAAAATTGAATTCATCAAACCTTGAAATGTTGAAGGTGCATTGGTAAGGCCAAAAGGCATGACCAAAAATTCATAATGACCCTCATGAGTTCTAAATGCCGTTTTTGGAATGTCTTCAATCTTCATTCTGATTTGATGATATCCTGAACGAAGATCCAACTTGGTGAAGTAAATTGATCCATGCAATTCATCCAGTAATTCATCAATGACAGGAATGGGGAACTTATCTTTAATAGTGAGCTTGTTGAGCTCCCTATAATCCGGACACATGCGCCATGATCCATCCTTCTTGTGCACCAATACTACTGGAGCAGAGAAAGAACTTTGACTCGGTTGAATTATACCAGCCTCTAGCATTTCTGCAACCATACGTTCAATTTCACTTTTTTGGACATAGGGATATCTGTACGGCCTGATGTTTGGAGGAACACTTCCTGGAATCAGATGAATAGCATGATCATGATCACGCATAGGTGGGAGACCTTTGGGAGTCTCAAATACCTTGGAATGATTGTCCAGGACTTTTTGGAGATCTGGAGAAATAGATGATTCCAATGTGGAAACATCTAGCGAACATAATTGTGCAATTACACCTCTTTGCTCCTTTTTTAGAAGCTTTGTCATACCATTAGAGCTGATTATCTTTCCTGGTTTCCCTGCAATACCCCTTAATTCAACTTCCTTTCCTTCCACAGAAAATTTCATGAAAAGTTCTTGAAAATTAAAAGCTATTGTACCCAAGGATTGTAGCCATTGGACTCCTAGTACAACATCAGCACCTCCCATTGGAATGGAAAGCATTGGGCTAGTCAATACATATTCTCCCATGGATAGCTTGATATTATGGCACTTTCCAGAGCAATTTATTGTTCCTCCATTTGCAATCATCACTTGACACTCTGGTGCTGGATATAGGAAGCAATTCAATTCTTTTGCTACCCTACAATGAATAAAATTGTGGGTGCTTCCTGAATCAATCAACACTATTACCTTTTTCTTCTTGATTTGTCCTTCTATCTTGATGGTTTGAGGAGTGGTAATTCCCGCCAATGCATTACAAGATATGGTCGGATTTATTTGTTCTTCATCTAGGCTTTGTTCCTGGAATATATCCTCTTCTTTTGACCTTTCTTGCTCCTTTTCTTCTTCCTCTTCACAATCTATGTAGAATAATTTCTTCTCAGCACACTTATGACCTTTTGTGTATTTGCTATCACAATTGTAACAAAGCCCTTTTGCTCTTTTTTCTTCCAATTGTTGTGGTGTCAACCTTGTAGGTTGTGGAAGACTATGGGCAACAACACTTCCATCTTTATAGTTGTGAATGGTATGCTTCCTAGTTGCCATAATTTTGCTTTCCATTTTTCTTGCTAACCTGAATGCCTTCTCTAATGAATCAGGTTCCCAAAGGCGCACATCATGTTGGATATTATCCTTTAAAGACCCTATGAACACATCAATCCTATGCTCCTCTGGAATATCTTTTACCCTTATGTTCAATTTTTGGAACTCCTCAATGTGCTCCATTATTGAACCCTTTTGTTTGAGACTTATCAATTGGCTAAAAAAAGTGTTGCTTTTTGTATCCTCATAATGTGCTATCAATTCTTCCGTAAAAATTGCCCAAGTGATAAATTGTTTACGAGAACAAAGCCATTGATACCATACAAACTGATTTGGTTCCAAATATAAAGTTGCCATACGTACCTTTTGTGTGTTTTGCACATTATTGAGATCGAAGAATTGCTCCATCTGTAATATCCATGTGGCGGGATCCTTGCCATCAAACTTCCTCATATCGATTTTTGGAACATGGTGAGTCTTCGATCCAACATTAGAGTCTATGGAATCATGATTAACATTTCTTTTGTTCTCATCATGAGTTTCCTTTACTACCTTTTCACCATTAGTGACCCTTTCTTGTAGCAACTTCTTTAATTCATCCATCTTATCATCCATGCCATCAATTTTAGCGTCCATGCCATCAATTTTAGCATCAATCTTAGCTTCCATGCCATCCATCTTAGCTTCCATTCCCTTTATCTTAGATTCCACGCCATTTACCTTAGATTCCATGCCACTTATCTTAGCTTCTGTTAGCTTTTGTGAGCGTGACATTTGTTGCACTTGTTCTTGTAATTTTGATATATCATGTAGCATTTCTTCCTCTTCTTCATGAGTCATGCTAGAGCTTTCAGGTTCCTTACTAGGTGTTTGCATTTTCTTTCCTCGGGGCATCAGTTACCGATAATAATGCTTTACTATGCCCTTTGAATTCCGTTAAACCAAGCTTACACAAAATTAAAAAAAAAAAACTACACACCTTTTTTCACTTTATAGAAGCCTGATATTGAATCTGATGTATCTCTGTAATTTCGGATCATCCAATTCTGAAATTGCTACCTGTAGTAGCCTTCTGCGTCCTCTTTCCAATGCCACAAGTCTGATCCAAATTGGATTCTCCAAGGAAGAGTTATGTGAAATCTCCCACAGTGACTTGCTTTTAGACTGGTTCAGTAGAGCGAACTTGTACGACGTGCCACGAGTCACTGTTTCAACCTTTGAATCTGAAACATACACACAAGAAACTACAGTCCGTCCTCTTTCTGTACCTTTTTACGAAATTTCAATCCGATCCTCAGAGAGAGAGTTATGACGATTTTCCCCAGGTCACCTGTTTTGAATGTAATTCAGGAGTCTGCAAAAAGACCAACTTCCTCAGATCATATCTCCGAAAATATTGCGCAAAAAGCTCTGAAATTCGGACCCAAGGTTCAGCGCCAATTCTTCTCAAATGGGTTTTTTTTGCGACTTCTGAAACGTCACAGAAAAAAAGTTATAGCGAAAATGCCACGATGACCTGTTTGGAGCAGCGAAACCCTAGAATCCAAAGCTCTGATACCAAATGTTATGAAACCAGCTCACAAAAAGATAGAAAAGAGAGATCCACGCCTTAGAATTCAGCCTCTTCGAGGGGGCAACCTCCTTTACATTACATAAATGAACAATTCTTGGATGATACAAATGAAAATACCTCCTTTCTATATATAGGAGTCTAAGTGGTCCCAATACAATCAAAGCCTACATAACAATAATATTGTAGGGCACAACAATAACAATAGTGGGCTTCTATGTGGCACAATAGTAACAATATGGGCACTACATGGGTACATCAATATAAATAAGGGGTATAACTACAATAGTAATGGGGTAATCACTAGTATTATAGGGACCCAACAGAAGTATCAAAAGGTATAAGGCGAGGTTGGTAGCAAAAGGGTATTCTCAAGTTGAAGGTATTGACTTTCATGAGATTTTTTCACCAGTTGTAAAACTTCTTTCTATTCGTATTGTGTTGGCACTAACTACATTACTTAACCTTGAGTTAGAACAGTTAGATGTTAAAACAACTTTTCTACATGGTGATTTGGATGAAGAGATATATATGGAACAACCAAAAGGTTTTGTACAAGGTCGCAGTAGAAGATTAGTTTGCAAGCTCAGGAAATCATTGTATGGCCTGAGGCAGTCTCCCAAGCAATGGTACAAGAAGTTTGACTCCTTCATGGTGAGCCAAAAATTTATTAGAAGTGAGTATGATCATTGTGTATACTTCAGGAGTTTCAGTCGCATATTCATTATCTTAGTTTTGTATGTTGACGATATGCTTATTGCAAGCAAAGCATGGATGAGATCAACAGGTTAAAGGCTCATCTCTTTAGGACGTTTGATATGAAGGATCTTGGAGCAACAAAACATATCTTGGGCATGGAGATACATAGAGACAAGAAAAATGGTAAGCTTTGGTTATCACAACAGAAGTATGTGGAAAGAGTACTTGAAAAGTTCGATATGAACAATGTGAAAGCTGTTAATGTTCCATTAGCTTCCCACTTTAAGCTTTCTTCGGTTTTGAGTCCTAGTACTGATGAAGAAAAGCAGTATTTGTCTCATGTACCATATGCAAATGTTGTAGGCAACTTAATGTATGCGATGGCATCTACAAGATCTGACATTTCACATGTAGTTTGATAAAAATGGCAATGTTTGTATTAATGAAAATAAAACCCACTGGTCATCTCTACGAAAGAGACTCTGAACCAGGAGAGTCTAGCTCTGCAGAACGCTCTACATTGTTCATTGTTAAATAGAATACATGGTTTTAGGGAAGTTAGAATAACATCCGAAGAAATAGAAACTAATTCCTATCCTGAGGCTACGTGAACCAACTCTACCTATTCTAGGATATTCTCCATTATCTTCAACACTCCCCCTTAATGGAGAATGGGTTCACATATATGCCTAACATCTCCCTAAACATTTGAAATTTTACTTTTCCAAGGGGCTTAGTGAAAATGTCTGCAACATTATCACATGTATTACAATATTCCAGATGAATTTCTTTAGATTGCACTTTCTCCCTTACAAAATGGAATTGAGTATCAATATGTTTTGTGTTTTTGTGAAACACCGGATTGTTGGCCAGCTTGATTGAACTTTGATTGTCACATTTGATTGTTGTTGCGACTGTCTGTTCTTCCCCAACATCCTGGAGAAGTCTCTGCAACCAAACTGCCTCGCACGTTGCTGCACACATGGCTTGATACTTTGCTTCTGCTGAGGACAAGGAGACTGTGTTTTGCTTCTTGCTGCTCCAAGTGATCACCTCAGATCCAAGACTGAATGCATACCCTATTATAGATCTGCGATAATCTACATTTCCTGTCCAATTTGAATCTGCAAATCCTGCTAGTCTAACATCAGAAGAGTCAGTGTAAATAATTCCATAATCTACAGTACCTTGTAGATACCTTAAAACATTCTTCGTTGCATTCCAATGGCTTTCAAGTGGCTTAGACATAAATTGGCTTAACACACTGACTGCATAAGCCAAATCAGGTCTAGTGGTGGTTAGGTAGATCAGACTCCCAACCAGCTATCTGTAAAGTGTTGCATCCGCTGCTTTTGAGCCATCCTCACACTGCAATTTGATGTTCTGCTGCAATGGTACTGGTGCCGGCTTACACTGATCCATTCTAAACTTTTCTAACAGGCCTTTGACATACTTTGCTTGAGACAGAAATGTTTGACCTGAATCTCTCCAGATCTCGAGACCTAAACAGTATCTGAGTTCACCAAGATGCTTCATCTCAAACATCTATGACATCTGCTGCTTGATTTCATCAATTAGATATATAGCATCACCTATAATTATCAAATCATCTACATATAATGAAATCAGCACTACGCACCCTTGTTCATCTTTCATGGTGTAAAGATTAGGGTCATTCTTACTTCTATTGTAGCCAGCTTGCAGAAAAAATGAATCAATTTTCTCATACCATGACCTGGGAGCTTGTTTTAGTCCATAGAGTGCTTTCTTCAACCTACAGACTAAATGTTATTTTCCCTTCTAGACAAACCCTTCCGGTTGCTCTAAATAAACCTCTTCTTTCAGTTCCCCATTCAGAAATGCAAACTTTACATCTAGTTGGAGCATTATGCAATGTTTTTAAGTACCTAAAGCAATTAAAATTATGATAGTGTTCAATTTAGCTACAGGGGCGAAGGTTTCCTCATAATCTATCCCTTCTTTTTGTGTGTACCCCTTTGCAACCAGCCTAGCTTTCAGTTTTTCTATAGTTCCATCTGCATTAATTTTCGGTTTATATAACCATTTGCAACCTATGACCTGTTTTCCTCTAGTGAGTTCTACCAATTCCCAAGTGTTGTTTATGATTATTGAATCATATTCCTGTTCCATGGCTATTTTCCATTCATTACTTTCATTTGCTTCTTCATAACTAGACGGTTCAACAACATTCATCATACTAGTTATAAATGCATTTTCCTATATCTTGCAGGCATTTGAGCTTTCCTACCTGATCTCTTGAGTGGTGGGGTGGTGGTTTCAAACCTTTTTTCTTCCTCCTGTTGTTGTTGCTATTGCTGTTGTTGCTGTTGCTGCTACTGTCGCTGCTGTTGTTCATCCTCTGCCTTTGTTTGCTGCTGATCCTGATTGTTCTCTGCATCCTCTTCTTCAAAGTACAGAATGTCCCATCCATCATAGTGCTCATCAGTTTCTTCACTATCCTGCTCATGGAATTTAACATCTCTACTAACAAAGATCTTGTGAGTAGAGGGATTAAATAATCTGTATGCTTTATATGATGAACAATACCTTATAAAAGTACATTTGATGGCTTTTGAGTCTAATTTTCTTCTATCTTCCTCTGGTATGTGGGCAAATGCTTTACATCCAAATATTCTTAAGTGTTTTACTGTAGGCTTATATCCATACAAAGCTTCAAAAGGAGTTTTAAACTCAAGACTTCTTGTAGGACTTCTAATTTTTAAATAAACCGCAGTACTTACTGCTTCAGCCCAAAAACCATTTGAAAGATTCTTACCTTTTAGCATGCTTCTCGCATTCTTCCTTTCTGTTACTCCATTCTACTGTGGAGTATGGGGTGCTGTAAACTGCTGCAAAATTCCATGATATTTACAATATCTGATGATCCAGATTTAAACAGGAATGCAACAAATTACAGAGATAACCATAAACACAGAGATGTAGCGGAAATAATACTTCATTTCATTAATGTAAAATACTGAAATATTCTTACAAACATAAATGGAAATAAACCAGTTAGGGCGATGGTAGCTTATCTCTGAGAAGAGATGTGACGACTATATGCCTCTGAACTGTGTTACAATGAGGCTCGAAGGCCTATTTATTTTTGAGAACAGTGGAAAACCCTTTACATCCCAAAACCTAACCCTAGAAGATGAAATGCCAAATTGTGGGCCCTGTTTGGGTAAATTGGTACATCAATTTCCCGAGGTCGTAACTTTGGCACCCGATCTCCGTTTGACGCGTACAATAGCTCGTTAGAAATATCTATCCGAGAACTATAAATTTGGGAAGAGCAACATCGGTCCATAAACCCATGTTGCTCCCAGTTTTCCCAAAAAACATCGTTTAGGGCCTCAAAACGGCTCCGAAAGTTCAGGACCCGAAAAACTGCTAAAAATAGTAAGTTGTGCTACAATTAAGGAAACTGAAAAAGCTGAGAGAAACAATGGTGGGGGTCCAAGTGGAATTGGCAGGTGGCCACCAATATCCACCTGAATCATTCATCCTCTCTTTGGAAGCAATGGTCCCCATTACATTGAGTTCCTCCATGAGATGAGGAAACTTCTGCTGAACTTGGTCCCTGCTGAGCCACTTGCCCTGGTGAAGGAGTTGGCCTGCTTTGACAACTCGATACAGTTCGATATTCTGTTGGCGAGTGTGCTTGATCTGTGTGTCCATGATCCGATAAGTTGCAGCTTGTTCCATGCAATCTGGATTTAATTATGTGGGTGTGAGCTGTTCTGTAATGTCGGATGTGTCTAATAATGGTAGAAAGTATGGCCGAAGGCGGTACACATTGAACACTTGGTGCAGGCGAAGGAATGGAGGAATGATATGCTCCAAAGCATTATTTCCCACAGCCTTAGTAATGGTCTAAGGACCATGTCGGCATGGTCGTAGCTTCTGATGGGCTCTTGTAAGGCGTTCTTTCTGCAGATGCAACCAGAGTTTGTTGCCCACCTGAAGCTTGTGTGGTACCCTTGTGGGTGAGGAGAAGTTGTTCCTGTGTTCTATCATGACTGTATCCCTTTGCTACTGCTGCTGCCATTGTGTGGAGGAACCCTTCGCGGGGGTCATGGATGTGGCAACGAACTTCCCCTTACTTTGGGAGCGAACCAGACAGAAAATAAATTTCCTAGTCTGTGAGATGAGCTTGCTACCTTTCTTGGCAATGATCAAAGAGGTGGCAGTAGGTCGGGCTACCTCTGGTATCTTGTATAATGAATTACACAAAGAAATAATGACAGCACGAGGCCTTGACTCATACACAGCATGTCGCCTCCACAAGTATGGCTAGTTTAATAGTACATCACAAACATCCAGAGGTGTAACATCACATAATACCTCATTTCTGAAAGGCTTGACGCTGTAGGGAAGGCGACACTGTTGGCGAACTTTGAGATTTCGTCCTTCATGAAGCCACCCGATACTATACAGGTGCGGGTGTGGTGTAGTCGGTAGTCCCAACCGCTTCACGACCTCTGCTGAAATGAGGTTCTTTTGGCTGCCATTGTCGACAATGAATTGCAGTGGCGAACCCTTCACCCACATCTGTGAGTGGAAAAGGCGTTTCCCCTCCTCTGGATCTTCAGGTTCATTCTTTTGGATCTTGGCGGTGACAACAGTGACGTTGGGCTCCGCATCAATGATATGTTTCCCTTTGTCATTCCCCTTGTAGGATTCTGACTCAGGGTTGGAACATGCACCTGATTCTAAAGCCTTCAACTCGGCCACCAGTGACTGCTTGGTCCGACACTCACTTGTGTTATGAGTGGGACTCTTGTGGAACTCACACCACTTCCCTGTGTCCTTCTTTGAATTCCTGGTGTTGTCTTGGGTCACACCACTTTGGCTTTGTCCTTTGGTCTTCGGATTCGCAAATCCAAAGTCTCGCTTCTTCTGTTTGAACTTTTGGTCGATTTTGACAGCGTATCGGTACGTCGTGCCAAGCAAGGAGATGTTCAAGAACTCCATCTCTTCCTGGATGTATCTGTGTAGGTAGCCGCGGTATTTGAGTACCAAATGTAACTCAGAGTCCTTGATACCCAACTGTGTGCGAAGGGTCCGAAAACTGGTTGTGAACTTTGGCACATCTTGGTCCCTTCCCTACCGCAGTGTGGTCCTTTTGATGTATTTGTCCTCATAGCTTTTGATAGGGTAGTACTGATCCTTGACGGCATCCCGGAATGAATCCCAAGTGGGTGCGGCTGAAAATAGTGAGCTCGTACTTTCATTCTTCTGCTTGCAGTGGGTTTCCCACCAGTCCTTGACGCGGGGAGCTACTTTGAGAAGAGCGAAAATAATCTTTTCCCGACTCAAAAATTCATGAACAGAAAAATACCCATCTAGCAGATTTAACCATTTATCTACGACATCTGCGTCTATCTGACCTTCGAATATGGGGATTTCAAAATTAACTTGTACCTTAAACGGTGTGGTGTTTCCAGAGTAGCTGTTGGAAGCCGATGCGTCGCTTTTGGGTAGCTGCTTAAGGATCTGCACAAAGCTGTCCATCATCGCGTTCCTTTGTCGCTCAAGGGCTTCTTCAAGCAAGATTTTGATAGGATCTCCTGTCCCCTTGTCTTTCTTCTCATCTGCCATGGGAGGCCGTCAGGATTTTCGAGGCTGGTCTTGTAAAGGTTCGACCGGTTCAAGCCCTAACTCCTTATATTCTGACCTCGTTGGGGATCTGCAAAGAAAAACAGAGAAAAAACAGACCGCTCTGATACCACTGATCCGAATTTAAACAAGAACGCAAAAAATTACAGAGATAACCATAAACATAAAGATGCAACAGAAATACTACTTCATTTCATTAATGTAAAATACTGAAATATGCTTACAAACAGAAATGGAAATAAACTAGTTAGGGCGATGGTAGCTTATCTCCGAGAAGAGATGTGGCAGCTACATGCCTCTGAACTGTGTTACAATGAGGCTCAAAGGCCTATTTATTGTTGAGAAACAATGGAAAACCCTTTACATCCCAAAACCTAACCCTAGAAGATGAAACACCAAATTGTGGGCCATTTTCGAGTAAATTGGTACATCAATTTCCCGGGGTCGTAACTTTGGCACCTGATCTCCATTTGACGCGTACAATAGCTCATTAGGAAGATCTATCTGAGAACTATAACTTTAGGAAGAGAAAAATTGGCCCTTGCTCTTGGTCCATGGACCCATGTTGCTCTCAGTTTTCCCAAAAAAAGTCGTTTAGGGCCTCAAAACAGCTCCGGAAGTTCAGGACCCGAAAAACTGCTAAAAATAGTAAGTTGTGCTACAATTAAGGAAACTGAAAAAGTTGAGAGAAACAATGGTGGGGGTCCAAGTGGACTTGGTAGGTGGCCACCAATATCCACCTGGATCATCTAATCAGCTCATATTTCCTATATTCTCCCCCTTGATCAGAATAGAGAATTTTTATTTGTTTCCCTGTTTGTCTTTCAATCATATTTTTAAACTACTTAAAGTATTCGAATGTATGACTCTTCCTACTTAAGAAATACACCCAAGAAAACTTCGTACAGTCATCAATAAACAGTAGGAAATACACTTCACCTCCTAATGATTTTGTCTGCATGGGACCACATAGGTCTGTGTGCACTAACTCCAGTATATCCCTCTGTTTCTATTCTACTCTAATAGGGAATTCTTCTCTATGCATTTTCCCTAAAGTACAAGCATCGCAATCATTATGTACTTGCTTTAGCAGAGGAAGATCTCTTACCATTTATTTCCTCTGTAGTAAAAACAAATCATTGTAATTGATGTGGCCGAATCTCTGGTGCCAAAGCTCTTCTATAGTCAGGCTCACTGCTATCAGTGCTCGAACCGATGCAGGTCTCACATCCAACTTGTATAGTCCTCTTGTTCGGATTCTTGTAGCAATTGTCTTCATTCCATCTAGCAGATCCTTAATGTAACAGTTAGATTTTAAAAATTCAACTTTCAAATCTTGATATGTAATCATTGGTACAGAAATCAAGTTCTTTGTTATGCCAGGCACATACATTACATTGTAAATTTGTTTAATATTACCATCAGGTAGAATGACAGAAACTTTCCCACATCCTTTGATTTGATGACTTTTGTCATCTCCTAGGTAAATCTGTGCGCCTTCGTTGATCTCTTTAAAATCCTCCAGCTAGTGCTTGTTCCTTGTCATGTGTGTTGATGCTCCTGAATCTACATACTAGATGTCTGCATCAACATTTTCATCACGATCTGTCATTAACAACCTCAAATTCTGCATCTGATCACTGTTCGCGAGATGACCTGTATGTCTCTTTGGCTTCTGTTGTTCTTCATGATACTTCTTTTTCCTACATTCCCTAGCAATATGACCCAATTTTCCACAATAAAAACATTTAGTTTCAGAGTAGTTTTTATTCGGATGCATACCTTGGGTCAGATTTGGCCGTTTATGTGAACTTGCTCCGTTTTGCTGTTGTGGACCTCCTTTCCCTTTGTAGAAGTTCTTCCTCGCCACCAATGCAAGATCGGCACTCTGGGGCTTCAGAGTCAATCTCCTCTCTTCTTCCTGCATTAGTATACATGTCAGCTCTTCAAAATGCGAGATCTTCTCTCTGGCATTGATCCCAGTGATGAACATCTGATAATCATCAGTGACACCATTCATTGTAATGGTCACAAGATCTGTATCGTCCATTGTATGACCAATATCTAATAATTTGGTTTTCAGATCCTTGATCCTTGCTACGAATGAAGCAATCATTTCATTCTCCTCCATCTTCATGGACAGAATCTTACTCTTGAGGAACAGAAGACGATTTGAATTTTTGATCTCGTACAATTCCTTTAGAATTCCCCAGATCTCGTTAGCTGACTTACCTTCTCTGATATGTGGTATAATACAGTCTTTCACTGACATCTTTAACATTGTCCTTGCTCTGCTTTCTCGTTTCTCCCAATCTGGGACCGATGCTGATCCAGCCGCGGGCCTCGGCTCATCCCCATTCACAATCTGCCAAGCACTCTGCGCTTCTAGCAAAGTCTGCATCTTAAACTTCCAATTTGCATAATTGGAACCATCGAGCTTGTTATGCTCGTTCATGCATGCTTCAAATATGTTGTTATTCATCTTGGCGATTTAGAAAAAAAATTTCGATAGGTAAAAGATGTTAAATTTACCCCAGATTTGTGACAAAGACAGATCACTGTTGTTAGATCTCGCAACACACGTGCAAATCTCCGTGGCTTTCTTCTCAGCCTCCAGACAACCTCCTATTGTCAGCTACAACCTTTTTCTTGGCTTCCCCCCTCAGCTTCTCTGACAGCTATAGACTTGTTCTTGGCTCCCTTTGCAATTTCTTTGATTTACACGATTGTCGCAGATATTTGCCCAATATCCGAGACTAGTCGCAACCATCGTAGAAATACACCAATTTTCAGAGACTAATCGCAACTGTACACTGGAAAAATGCGACGATCGAAAAAATGAAATTTTCGAGAAGTGTAGTAGTATATCGTCACATCTATCCACTCAAAACCTGCGACGATTTCGGTTCAAAGAACCACCCACTAGCCAACGTATAGGTTCCTCAGCCCTGACGCTCTCATACAATGATAAAAAATGACAATGTTTGTATTAGTGAAAATAAAACCCATGATGCAGGAGCATCAAGGCCAATTTTCATTTTTTCAATATGTAATAAAGGGGGGTGTGATATTTTAATTGTTTTATTAATTAATTTGTTATTTTCAAATAAAATAGGAGATAAACTATAAAAGTGAGGATTTTGTAAATATTCTTTTACTAATTAAAAGGATATGAGAGAAAATAGAATTAGGTAGAAATTTTAGGAAGTAGAAATGCTATGTATGGGACTTAGTTGAGTCCACACCAAAAATATATTTAAATTAGATTTAGTTTCAAGATTTTAGGGATAAAATATAGATTGTAGGGGTGTTGAGATATTCGAGGACTTTGTTGAGTGATTAAAGGGATTTGAACCTAAATTGGTTCAATTCAATTTGTATAAATTATCAAGCCTCAAAGGCGTTGAGATGAGTGAGATTGAGAGGGAGAGTGTGAGTAGAGGGCAGGAGTTTCTATTTGGAAGCCTTCGGGCAGATTGTAAAAGGGCCAACAATTGGGAAATCAGGTCAAGTAAGGAGGCTATTATGTAAGTACTGTATATTTATGCAGAATTTGATTTCTGGAGTTTACACCTTTATTGAGTTTGTGTTTCAATGAATAAGATCAATGGGATTATGAATCATGTTGTTGAAGTTGGATACGAGGAAGAGTAACTCGATGTGCTTGAAATTACATCGACTCTGTGTGAAACCTGAAATACATAATCGTTGATTGTTATGAATGTTGAATCTTGGCATGAGTGGGTATTTTCCAATGTATTTGGGCCGCAGTTTGGTGTTAAAACCCGTGCATAAAGCTCTGTCTGTCGGGCTTGTTGGTTACTTATAAAAGCTTGTGTTACTCAACATAATCGATAGTGAATCAATTGCATTTATCGCTATTGACTTAGGGTGTTGAAGCCATAAAAACTGAATTCAGCTTAGAGACTGACGGAATTAACGAATGTTGATTCTCTGAAACCCATATTGAATTTATCACTGCGTCATTCTCTCAATGGAAACCGAGAGTTCCAACTTTGATTCATGCTGGAAGAAACGCGGTTCTGATTGTGGAAGATCGATTTGTATCCGATCCATGCTACCACGTGAAGGAATGATTTGTTTGTAAAGAAATTGACATCGATTTGTGTTAAAATCCAGTACATGATAATCGATAACTCAATGTTGATTATTTAACATGCTCAATATGTGAAATCGATATCAGGAAAACAGTGTTTGCAGGAGTGACAGTGTTGAATTGAGAAACAGAGTTTGCAGGAGCGATGGGAATTCTGAGCTGAATTAAATTTCATTAATCGACTTATTGATTAATCCAAACATCAGGTTGCATACAGAGAAGGAAGCAGCGATCGAAACTTAGTTGATTGCATCTGGTCGAAGATCTGATTGGTAGCGCAGAGGTTACAGGTATGTGAGTTAAAGTTTGTTGAATTAAAGGGGGATGCGTTGGGATTCAATGTACTGTTAATGTGGAGGCTGAGAGCGATGGAGTTTCCACACAATTTATTATGATTTTAAACCATATATTGAAAAGCTTCCGCATGCAAATAGTAGTGTGTGAGTTGAATTTGCCAGGTATTGAGGTTTTTATTTGGAAAAATGCTGAAATGCATTTTTATATGCATAGTATTTAGAAATTCTGGGTTTGCAGGGTTGGCCCTGCATCAACCCATTGGTCAGCTCTACGAAAGAGAGTCTGAACCAAGAGAGTCTGGCTCTGCAGAACGCTCTATATTGTTCATCAACATTACACATTAAATAGAATACATGGTTTTAGGGAAGTTAGAATAACATCCAAAGAAATAGAAACTAATTTCTATCCTGAGGCTACGTGAACCAACTCTACCTATTCTAGGATATTCTCCATTATCTTCAACACAGTTGGAGTTGTTAGCAGATTCATGGCAAATCCAGGTGAAGAACATTGGCGAGCAGTGAAATGGGTGCTTCGGTATTTGAAAGGCACAAGTGATCATCGCGTCATTTTTAATGGCAGTGAAGGATGAGTCTGCAGATATGTGGATGCTAATTATGTAGGTGATTTGGACAAAATGAGATCTACTACAGGTTATGTCTTTACTCTTGCAGGTGGAGCAATTAGTTGGATGTCAAAGCTTCAAGAAACAGTTGCGTTGTCCACTACTGAAGCAGAGTATATAGCTACTTCAGATGCCAGTAAAGAAGCAATCTGGTTAAAGGGTCTACTTGATGAGATTGGAAGGACGCAGGAGAGAGTGAATGTATTATGTGACAGTCATAGTGCTATTCACTTGGCTACAAATCTAGCTTATCACAACAAGACCAAGCACATTGATGTAAGGTATCATTTTCTGGGACATGTGATCGATGGCGGAAAAGTAGCTCTCAAGAAGGTCCATCCAAAGGAGAATTGTGCAAACATATTCACGAAGCCAGATACAGTAGAGAAGCTGCGATGGTGTTTAGCGTCTCTTGGCTTGCAAAAGAGATGATGAATGGGCATGGGCAAGGGATTAGGAAAATTGTTGTCAAGGTGGGGTTTGTTAGAATTTGACAACTAATTATGTAAATATTGTATTAGTTACTACGAAGCTAGTTTTATACTGAAACAATAGTTATGTAACAGAGGAGGCTCTTATAAAACTGATGAATGCCTGAACTATTGTAATCATGGAGAATCATTCTTAATCAAATAAGAATCCGATCCCTTGCCCCATGGATGTTTCCTTGACGCACTGTCAAGGTTTTACCACGTACAATCTTGTGTTTTACTTGTGTGTTTGTATTTAGTTTCCATTCAGTTTTAAATTTCATTTCTTTCTTGTTTTAAAGAACTGCTCAAATCAACATGGGTCAAAAATGAAGAATGAAGACTAACTTATGTTCAGCTTATTATAAACTATCCCAGAATGACGTCGCTCAAGCAAGAGGACAAATTATGTTTCAAACAGAGAATAGACTCAATCCCTATGTTTCACCATTATCAAATTTCAGCTAAAGTTAAATTCAATTAAATTCAACCAAAATACCATACCTAAAGTCGCGAGCATCTGGTACGTGGGACAACTCTGATTCCATCACTACAGGCTTGATATTATCTGGATTTCAATTCAACAAGCTTTTTTTCATGATTGTAAACAAAATGCAGTGCAACGCATCCCTAGTAAATCAAATCAAAGGCTGGGAGAAAACTTGTGCATTTTTCGAGTATTCCGAAACACCTGTAAAATAAAATTGTGCATATTATCTAGTGGAAGCATTTTGTTCAATACCATAAATTTTTTTCTTGAAAATGAACACTCGTTATCTAGGCAGCTCTTTCGTCTCCTAGACAAGGATTTGCGGTTGTCTGCAGATTTATATGTAGTCTCAGTGAAAAGTGCAAACATATTAATGACAAAAACTCATTTGTTTGGACTTATGTTAACTAAAATATGAGTAGAGTGTTGTTGCTACTGCATATCTTCTTACATTTGGCTCTAGAGATTAAATCCCCAGGTTAATGGAAATTCATAAAATTTTCTTTCTCGCCAGAGGTCAAATGAGAAATAAAAAACAGAAACTCGTCTGATCGAGCAACATGCTAATAGAGATGGAACCCTGAAAGAAAGTGTAATCCAAGTAATTATCAGGCAAAAAGGGTCAGAGAGTTTCCATAATAGATAATGAGATTAAGTAGTCCTTTGCAGAGCTTTTGACATTGTACTGTGACATGCAGCATGAGGTGATGTTGTATAGCCTGTTAGGACACTGCTTTATGCAAATTTATCCTAGGATTTTACAGAATTATTTTAGTAAAAAATGGACCAGTGTTTAGTCATGTGGTTGGAAAATGGATTTCTTTTTGTAAATTAGTGAACAGACACTTAAAAAATAAAAGTAAACTTGCAGAAAAAGTATGCAAATAATTGTCGGGCCTGAAGCATTAGAAACAAAAATGTAGTGCAAAGAATATTTTTTTCTCACCTTGTTGCCAAGGTAACCCATCAGCCCACGTCCAACGCATGAAACTTTCAAATTTCATAAATGTTGTTTCAAATCGCTACGTACCAAAATACAGAGAAAAATGCCAACCATCTGCTTGCTAGCTGCTAAATAGTACTTCTCCTTGCTTGAATTAAACTTGTTATTCATCCGATTTGAGTCGAAGTTTTCTGACAATGGACTACTTAACATTGGAGAGTGGAAAACAGTAGAGGGAGACCATCCTTCACTCAAAGCATACTCGTCTTCTGATGAAACTAACATAAAAGAGGAACTGGAATCTACTCTATGAAATGATCTTCCTGGGAAGAGATGGTCAGCAAGGCTACATTTCTGTTCTAGCTTTTTTGGGTCATTTGTAGCTTCATAGTGTGGCTTAGAAAAGATGTTCAATTCCAGAAAAGGCTTCCTGATCGAAAAAAATGAACTTTTACGCTCTTTGGAGCATTCGCAATCTGAGTCCAAACAATTAACGGCCTCTGGAATTTCTGCAAACTGTTCCCTACAATGTGATAAGCACCTGCATTGATTTCTATTCTTGCTTGTGCCTGAATTGTTCAGTGTTTGGTGAATAAGGGTCAGACGTTTGGCAGCATGACCATTGTTCTCTGACCCTAAAATGTTTCCTGCATTTAAAGGCACAATTTCTTGAAACCTGGGAAAATCCACGTACAGACAGCATATTGTTAGACTTTTGACATAGCTGTGGAAATCATAATTAAAACTATCAAGTTTCAACGTCCAATTTCATTCTGAAATTATAAGAGTTTTAACTGATATCCTTTTATTCATAAAAATCACAAAATTCAAATGTATAAAACATTTTCAAGGCTTTGTTCATCTTGATGGTTTTGATGTGACGAGGGGAGTTTGTTGATACCCAAAATGTAGATGTCTGTTGGATCTGATATTTACAACCATTCATCCAAATTCAGGCCATTGCAGAGCCCTTTACCTCCCAGATTCCATGTTCCCACAAATGCCCTGCTTCGCAAACATACAGTCGCCTATTTAGTTCATTAAAGAAGTTGGTTTTTGATATGAACAACCATTGTTGAAATCAGAATTCAAACACATTTTCAAACACCATTATTCTGCGTTCAATACTTCCAAGAGAAGTAGCCCATCACAGAAATGGGTTCTCATATTTGAGCATCAAGATGAGATGGGTATTCTTATAGTCAAAATTCTGGACAAATGGTAACAATAGAATGATTTGATAGTGCAGAACATTTAAAAGCGTGATTTTTAACAGCCTCATTTCTGTCAGCATTCGTTATCTGTATGATGGTTATTTGATACAAGCACATAGCAGATAGGAGAGAGTGATTTTCCTCTGAAAAAAACTACGTCTGTTTTTATATTAATCGAATACATTTTCATGATATTATGTTTGGGGCAAAAATGAAGAATGAAGACTAACTTATGTTCAGCTTATGCTTTATTATAAAATATTTCAGAATGACTTCGCACAAGGACAAATTATGTTTCAAACGGACAATAGACTCAATCCCTATGTTTCACCATGATCAAATTTCAAGTTAAATTCAATTAAATTCAACGAAAATACCATACCTAAAGTCACGAACATCTGCGACTTGGGAAAACACTGATTCCATTGCTACAGGCTTGAAATTATATGGATTTCTATTCAACATGCTTTCTGTCATGATTGTAAACACCGAGATAAAAACCAGTGTAACACATTCGTAGTAAATCAAATCAAAGGCTGGAAGGAAACTTGTGCATTTTGCAAGTATTCTGAAATACCTGTATAATTAAATTGGGCATGTTATCTTGTTGAAGGATTTTCTTCAGTACTAGTAAAGCTTTTCCTTGAAAACGAAGACTCATTATCTGGGCAGTTATTTTAGATCAGCGGATATCACACTTCAGATCAACAAGTGAAAGTATCACACATGATCAGGCAGAGCAGGGCAAAAGGGTAGACGAGAGTTGGCAGGAACGCCTAACGTAATGAGTCATAGATAATGAACTCATAGAGTGAAGATGGAACTCATCTCCAGCGTACTGTTGGCCGCGAATGTAATGATGAGTTAGTTATTATTTCTCATATCAACAAGTCACTCTTCAGCCGTTCACGCAGCAGCTCCAGCGCTTCCCCCGCCCACTGCAAACTGGAGCACTTGCGCAAGTCCATAAATTTGAGGTTCGTCCAGTTCCCAGCTGAATCTAGGAGCCCCTGCAAAGCGGAACACCCGCAGAAGTCGATACTGTGGAGGTTCCTCCAGTTTCCAGTTGAATCTGGGAGTCCCTGCAGAGCAGAGCACCCAAAGAAGTCAATACGTTGGACGTTTGTCCAGCTCCCAACTGAATCTGGGAGCACCTCCAAAGCAGAGCAACTGCAGAAGTCAATATGTTGGAGGTTCCTCCAGTTCCCAACTGAATCTGGGAGACTCTGCAAAGCGGAGCAGCTCAAGTCGATGCATTCGAGGCTCCTCCAGTTCCCAGCTGAAGCTGGGAGCCCCTGCAAAGCGAATCACCAGCCCAAGTCGATACGTTGGAGGCTTGTCCAGTTCCCCGCTGAATTTGGAAGACCCTGCATAGCGGAGCACCAGCCCAAGTCGATATGTTGAAGGTTCGTCCAGTTCCCCGCTGAATCTGGGAGCTCCTCCAATGCGGAGCAGTCACGCAAGTCGATACGGTGAAGGTTCGTCCAGTTCCCAGCTGAATTTCGGAGCCCCCGCAAGGCGGAGCATTCGCCCAAGTTGATACGTTGGAGGTTCGTTCAATTTCCAACTGAATCTGGGAGCGCTTGCAAAGCATAGCAACCCAAGTCGATCCGTTGGAGGTTCGTCCAGTTCCTAGCGGAATCTGGGAGGACCTGGAAAGCGAAGCACGCGCTCAAGTCGATACATTGTGTTGGGGATTTTTCTGTCAAAATCCCAAAAACACAATATAAAATGCACACAGAGAACAATGCTCTGTTTGACTCCAGGATCTTCACACAGCGGAAAGCTACAAATTATTTATCAGAACAGAGTATTACACTCATAAACAAGGATCTGTATTCATTAAAATTGAAAAGCCTGATACAATATTCTTCCTCTTCTGCTCAGAGGGATTCACAAAAAAAACAGACACACATAATACATTATAGTCTACGCTGCTGCGTAAAAAAACATTCACTTGCGCTGCTGCGCTACACTTTTGTCACACACTCTCACACCGACAACTACAAATGCACACTACTAACTTACATACAAAATCTGAGTAGTTTTAATGAACAAAAAATGGCGTCCCATATTGGGAACTGCTCGAGGCTGTCCTTCTCGTCCTCGGCTGAAAAAAAAAAACATTAACTGTGGTCGCTGGAAATTCAATGTGCAGGAGCTTGAACGCAACCTGCTTCCTTCTCGGCCATGCTGTAAATTGAAAGCTTCTACCTACTATGCTGTACTGTTCCATGCTCACTTTAACTGCCTCCGCGCCAATTCTCTGTTTCTCCATATATTTGAAAACATATGCAAAACACTGCTAAATCATGAAAAATGGCCTTGGGTGGATTTCAAATATTATACAGTTTGGCTCCGGAAACCCATTGGGTCCGAGCTTCATCGCATAGCGCGCATATATGAAAAGTTTTGCACCCATGGTTTCCCTGATTGCGATATGCCGAACGCACTGTGTGCCGATACCTCCGATCATATATATATATGCCTGAAATACATTAAACATGCCCTGAGCGCGGACTTGAAAGTTTATCAAAAAACTATTTATAATGTTGTCGGGTCCGCTCCATCACATCGCTACATAACTCATGTTAAAGGCCCCGACTCTATGACATTGCCGATAGCGATGTGCCGATAGCGAAATCGGCGATCGCTCATCGCAAACACAAAAGCATTTTGTAAATCCTTCCGCTGCGACTTCGCCGATGCGATATCGGCGATCGCTCATCGGCGATATTTCATATCGCTGCCGCTGCCTGCCTCCGATGCTCCAACCCGCCGATATGTAGACTTGCCGATACGCCGATACGATCTAGACCGTTGATCAGTTAGATCTGACGGCTGAGGTTAAAGCGGATCTTTAAGCCTGCAGTTTGATTTTTGAAAGTTCTTGCCTCCCGATCCTTGGTGAAGCGCTCGGTTATTGTCTTCATGCTGCCGCATGGCTCAACTGTTGCACAGTTGAAATTATATTTTCAACACATTGGAGGTTCCTCCAGTTCCCAGCTGAATCTGGAAGTCGCTGCCAGTCGCGCAAGTCAATACGTTGGAGGTTACTCCAGTTCCCAACTGAATCTGGGAGGCCCTGCAAAGCAGAGCACTCACGCAAGTCGATATGTTGGAGGTTCATCCAGTTCCCAGCTGAATATGGCAACCTCTTCAAAGCGGAGCACCAGACCAAGTCAATACATTGAAGATTCGTCCAGTTTCCAGCTGAATCTGGCAGCGACGTCAAACTTTTACAGCGCTTTAACTCCAAGTATTTCAAAGAATACATATCACAAACTTCGTCTGGCAAACTTTCAAGCTCGACTTGACCCCAACGATTCCCACCTATATGTCTCTTCCAGCGCACAACAAATTTTTCAAGGTGCTTCAGCGTTCCAATGGACTTTGGAACATTTAAAAGGTTAGCAACAACATTTAACTCCCTCAACTGCAGAGGTGCCTGCATTATTCACAATTTTCACAGTGGCCTGTCAACTTTTTGGCGTTGTGGTATACAAAGACAGTACTTGAGAGCAATTTTTACAATTGGAAGAAAAACAAAACGACATTTATCTAAAGAAATAAGATTACTACCTGACATTCATGATGCCACAATGTTTCCAATTTCCCCCCTTGTATATATAAAACTCGCAAATTCTTTACTGAAATCCAGTAAGGTAGGGAGGAGAACGGACATGAATACCAGTAGAGCCATAGCAGCTGTGGTGGCTGCGCAACTCTAAATATTTTTTCCACACTATAACCTTCAGCCCTAAGCAGCTGCAATCTGCCCATATTAGTTGGTATTGTAAAGGATTGTTCAGGGCTGTTTCCCTGAACCATACTAATTCCTCGCACCTGAATTGTTCATTCGGAGCTGTTAGAAAAAAAGATTTGACATTCTGGAAAAGTTTAAGAATCCAAAAAATGAGACAAAATTTTGATAACACAACCCTATTTTGACAGTCCATGGAAAGCTTTAAATTACATACACGTGATTGGTCAGTCACATTATGAACAAGGCTGTCAGCTAAGCGCCAAAGCCGTTGCGGAGTTTCTTCCCATGCTTTAATTTTGCCCAGGTCTCTGAGGTGGTCCTGCATTCTTATACAGTTTTCCGAATCTTGTTTTTAAGGTTTCGAAAACCTAACCATCCTTGCCAGCTGGATTCATCCCATATTCTTATGGCGGTATCCCTGTCTTGCCCTATAAAGAAACATGCAATATCTAAAAGTATCTGCTTCTCCTCCTCATCCAGACTGTCATAGCTAATCGTGAGTCTGCTCAATATATCGTCGGGAAGATTTTTTGAGACTTTGTGCAATTGCTCTTCCCAATACTTCAAATCTTCGTAGCAAAGAAGCCCTCCGATCACTTGAAGAGATAATGGCAACCCATCGCAGTTATCCAAAAACTTTTCAACCATTTGCTCAAATCCAATACAAGGATGAGGGTGGTTGAAAGCATGCCAGCAAAATAGCTCTCGGGGGTGTTCTTTATTAAGGCGGGTCTGCTGGTAAATAAATGACTTTACAATCCCCGATCTTTTAAGAAGATCCTTGTTGCGAGATGTAACTAGAATTAAGCTACCTGAATGAATGGTATGTTTAATTGGTAAAAATAATGCATCTAGTTGACTGACATGATCAACATCATCAAAAACAATGAGAGCTCGGTGAGAAGGTGAGAGATGCCTTTTGAGTTTCTCTATGCCTTCGTCGGTGCTGCTTATCTGTACATCCGATTGAGCCAAGTCTTTAAGAAGTGTACTCTGCAATAAATTTAGAGAGCACTTGGCTGCGATTTTTCTAACATCAGACAGAAAATGTTGGAATATTAATTCCAACTGCAGCCAAGATCGTGGACGTGGCATGGACTATGGCGGCATCAGGACTACGCATCCAAGACCTCAGCACCGGCGTGGATTGACCAGAAAACGGCACCGGATTCTCTCGGGTTGATTTCAGGCGAAAGGAATAAACCGGCGATCGAACCCGAGAACATATAGAGATGACACGTGGTTTACCACTGACGTAACACAACGTCACGTTCTCGGGAGGTAAACCTCAGTAGTTGTATGGTTTCCGATATCAACCTCCGCCGTCCGATCTGGTTGTGTGTTCTCCACCGTCGATCTCTGAAGTTGCAGCCCGTCCGCGTCAAGTCAGAATTTTTGCGTGGAGTGTGGACAATGCTTGGTTGACTGTCGTCCTATCTGCGATGGAAGAATTAATGGTTTTTAATGGTTTTCGTATTGTTTGGTGGAGTCCCATTAATATGGGCATGGCCGCTTAGTTTTAACATAGTTTTTATATATATGCGTTGACCATTATTTTCATAAATACACATGGAACGAAAAAAAAGAGTGCGTGTTTTTATATGTGTTGGTCATTGTGAAATGAGAGCGCGCGAGAGCTGAAGTGTATGCTGTAGTTTTTATTGAGTGGTGCCTGCGAGCAAGTTATTTTGGGCATGGTGGCTGTGCACAATGTGAGTGTGTTTTTTTTATATATGTAATGCCCATTAAAACCAGAGGTGAGCGTGGTTTATATGTTTTATACATATATGTTGGCCATCGTGAAAGAGATGAGCGTGGATTGTTTTAAGTGTTGGCCATTGTAAAAATGATGGAGGCAGCATAGTGCACAGCAGTGCATAGTAAAGCAAAGAGGAGATGAATGCACAGCAGTGCTATCCGCAAATATGAAAGGTGCAGCAGCGAAAGAGCAGGGAGAGCTCAGAATGAAGACCAGCATGTGAAGCAGGGGAAGATATTGCACAACAGTGCATAGATCTTTTTATGTATTGGATTTGCATGGAAATGCAAAAGAAAAGAGTGCTCAAGCATTCTTGAAATTGTGAATGTAATTTACTGCATATGTGTAAAATATTTTTACAGCAGTATGTGTAAAAATAGTTTTACAGCAGTAATGTAAAAATGGGTTTTACAGCAGTAAACCCAGCACAGTAAACTCTCAGTGGAGAGAAAAGACAAAGCTTTTGTTTTTGCTGAATGCAAGTTTTTTGGAAGATCCCTCTGAGTGAAAGAGGATGAATGTGTATCAGTGTTTTTGTTTTAATGAATTGAAATGATTTTATGGCTGTGTAATACTCTGTTCTGAGTTATTTTTTTTTCAAGAAAGAGGTTCTCTGCAAATGATCCTGGAACAGTAGAAACAGAGCATTGCCTCTGTGGTATTTTCTTGAATGGTTTTTGGTATTTTCCCCACCTAAAAAATACCCAACAGTGGTATCAGAGCAGGTCCATGCTCTTTGATGGTGACAGAGCTAGTCCAGGCTCTTTGAAGACTCAAAGAAGCTGAAGGAAGGTGTTGTTGCAGCAGTCAAACCTCTCCAGCAGTGTGAAGACTCAGCCAAAAGAGTTAAGGTATTTTTCAAAGCTTTCCTTTGTGTTATTGTTGAAGGAACAGTCAGTGATTTAAAAGAAAACACAGTCAAGTATTTAAAGACTAGATAAGAATGGCAAGGTCAAAGAAGAGAGCCTCCAAGCCTACTAAAAATGTGTCTCCCTCTTCTACTAAACTAGAAGGCAATCTATTTGAAAGCATTGTATTTGAGGTTCCAAAGTTTGATGGAAACTTTGATGTATGGGAAATAATGATGAGGACTTTCCTAATGTCTGAGGGGATTGAAGTCTGGGAGTCAGTGATTGATGACAGCCAGAAGGATAAAGAATCCATGGAGTATGATGCACAAGCAACAAAGACTATCTTGGATGGTCTGCCTGATTCTGTGAAGAGGAATCTAGGAAAATATTCATCAGCAAAGGATATATGGGACAGACTGCATGACCTTCATGCAAAGGGAGCACTGACCATGACCATCAGTGAAGAACAAAATTCTGAACCCATCATAGAAGTTGAAAATGAGAGGCTTGACCTCATCAAGCTTCAAGTAAAAGAAAGAGATGAAGAGCTTACCAAGCTGAAGAAGGAGCTTGACCAATGCAAGAAGAAACATCATGAAGAAGTCATATCCATGACAAATCAGCTGAATGAAGCAAAGAAGTAGGCAGATGCCTTGACAAGTCAACTTGAACAAAGACACAAGAAAGTGAATAAGCTTGTAGAAGAGATTGGACAGTACAAGGTAGAGGTCTCCTCCCTTAAGTCCGAACTACAAGAAGCCAAGAAGCAGGCACAAGGAGCTGAAAAGAAAATGAAGAGCAGTCAAGCAAAAGATGAAGAAATCTCCAAAATGAAGACAGATATTATCTCCTTCAAAATAGTAGCAGCTGAAGCTACTCGTAGCAAGGAAGAAATCGAGGGACAACTAGCAAAGAAAAATAATGAATGTGAAAAGTTAGAAGAAGAGATTGTCCTCCTCAGGAAGAAGGTTGAAGGGATGAACAAGATCATGAAGAGCTCTCAAGCTTTGGATGACATGCTCAGCTATCACAGATCTCCATATGATAAATCAGGACTTGGGTATGTAGGTGAACCCTCAAACAAGGATGAGGATGCTTTAAGTAAAGGAGATGTGAAGAAGCCAGAAAGAGATGGTGATGCTCCTAGTTCCAGCAAAGGCAAGGAGAAAAATGAAGGCTGCAATATAAGAAATCCTGCTCCAAGTAGAAAACCAGCTCCAAGAAGAAATGTAGCTGATGGCAAGAAGGCAAGAGGCAATGGTGATCATCAAAGGATCTCAAGGCAGCAAGACTTCAGAGGTACATCAAGGAAACCTCCATCTCCCAGGTACCAAAGTTCATTTTATGGTTATTGTTATGCTTGCTCAAACTTTGGTCATATGGCAAAACACTGTAGAGCATTTCATGGAGATAAATGTTGTGGTCCCCGAAAACCTCCAAGAAACAATTTCACAAGAAGAAATCATGAATTTTTATTCATGAAAAATGTAGAATGTTTCAAGTGTCATAACATTGGGCATATGGCACGAGATTGTAACTTGACATGGGCTCTTACACAAGCTAGACCCATGCAAAAGAAGAAAGTTACACAAGTATGGAGAAGAAAAGAAATACAGTGTGAAAGCCCCTTAAGCAACGCAGCTGATCTAAGTTTATTTTGAGAAGAATCTGCTAAAAGAAGACAAGCATACATTAAAGGGGAGCTTGAAATTTTTTTTGTTTGCTGAACTGTATTAACAATCACCTTTTGATGAAGACCTTTTTATAAAGGAAAAATATGAAGTTAAATCTGCCATAAGAGCAGAGAAGAAAAGGAGCCAGCACTCAAATGTAAAGTGCAGCAACGCAATAAGAAGTGTGCAAAGCATGGAGACCCTCACAGCAGTGGGAAGATAAAACACGAAACAGTAGTTTGGAATTTTTTTTTATGGAGCACATGCAAAGAAATGCATAAAGAAAAATAGGGACAGCAGATCTTTAATGCACATGGGTGAATGATAATGTGTGGCAGCAGCAAATTGAAAGGAATTGCACAGCAGTGCGTTGTGAAAAGAAAATGAATGAAGTTGAAGATTGTGTGAAGCAAGGGTGCATAAGAAAAGGCAGCAGCCAGTGTTTTTTGTGGAGAATGAAGTGCCAAGAGTATGATGAAACAAAAGGCAGCAACCGTGCAAATTGCAGAGGCAACGCAGCAGCAAATAAAAACCCAGTGATGACAGTCTATGGTTATGGGTATGGACAGCAGTGAATATGAAAAATGCAGCAGCAAGAAGTGTATGGATAGCAGCGGCTTGAAGAAAAGTTTTCCCATCGTGAAGAAGGAGAAGCACACAACAATGCAAACAAGAAAGATGCAACAGCATTGAAGTTTTGTTGAAGAAATGAAAGGTAATGGACAGCAGCACATGTAAAAGAAATTTTTTCCTTACAGCAGTAAAGGTAAATGTAATGAATTTGTTGTTCATTGAATTGAAATGCAACATATGCAACAGCAGTGAGTGTAAGAAATGTTTACACACAGCAGTGTAAATTTGTAAGGTGGGACAAAGTAATTGTTCCAGAAAAGACAGAGTATTTTGTCTTTGAAAAGTGCACAAGCAGTGCAAGTGTAGACACAGCAGTGTGGGGTAGACACAGTAAAGAAGATGGCACAACAGTGCAGCAGAGAATATGCAGCAGCATAAAAGAACAATGTAATGAGTTTGCACACACAGCAGTGCAATGATTGTTTGTTTTGGAACTGCATTTGAAGCAGTCATTTGGTGAAACCCTCTATTAAAGAGGAAGGTGCTTTTCAGCACATTGTCATTAGTGAATCCCTCTGTTGAGAGGAAGATGCTTTTCAGCATAGTGTGGTAAATCCCTCTATCAAGAGGATGATGCTTTTCAGCATAGTCACAGGTGAATCCCTCTGTCATGAGGAAGGTGCTCTTAAGCAAAGTTTCAGGTTAATCCCTCTACTAAGAGGAAGACAACTTTGTTTGTTTGTGAACTGCATCAGAAGCAGTTGGTGAATTCCTCTATGCGAGGAAGATTGGTGAATCCCTCTATGTGAGGAAGTGTTTGGGTAAGATTGAATGCCCAGCAGTTGAAATTAAATGGGAGTGTTGGAATATTAATTCCAACTGCAGCCAAGCTCGTGGACGCGGCATGGACTATGGCGGCATCAGGACTACGCATCCAAGACCTCAGCACCGGCGTGGATTGACCAGAAAACGGCACCGGATTCTCTCGGGTTGATTTCAGGCGAAAGGAATAAACTGGCGATCGAACCCGAGAACATATAGAGCTGACACGTGGTTTACCACTGACATAACACAACGTCACGTTCTCGGGAGGTAAACCTCAGCAGTTGTATGGTTTCCGATATCAACCTCCGACGTCCGATCTGGTTGTGTGTTCTCCACTGTCGATCTCCGAAGTTGCAGCTCGTCCGCGTCAAGTCAGAATTTTTGCGTGGAGTGTGGACAATGCTTGGTTGATTGTCGTCCTATCTGCGATGGAAGAATTAATGGTTTTTAATGGTTTTCGTATTGTTTGGTGGAGTCCCATTAATATGGGCATGGCCGCTTAGTTTTAACATAGTTTTTATATATATGCGTTGACCATTATTTTCATAAATACACATGGAACGAAAAAAAAGAGTGCGTGTTTTTATATGTGTTGGTCATTGTGAAATGAGAGCGCGCGAGAGCTGAAGTGTATGCTGTAGTTTTTATTGAGTGGTGCCTGCGAGCAAGTTATTTTGGGCATGGTGGCTGTGCACAATGTGAGTGCGTTTTTTTTATATATGTAATGCCCATTAAAACCAGAGGTGAGCGTGGTTTATATGTTTTATACATATATGTTGGCAATCGTGAAAGAGATGAGCGTGGATTGTTTTAAGTGTTGGCCATTGTAAAAATTATGGAGGCAGCATAGTGCACAACAGTGCGTAGTAAAGCAAAGAGGAGATGAATGCACAGCAGTGCTATCCGCAAATATGAAAGGTGCAGCAGCGAAAGAGCAGGGAGAGCTCAGAATGAAGACCAGCATGTGAAGCAGGGGAAGATATTGCACAGCAGTGCATAGATCTTTTTATGTATTGGATTTGCATGGAAATGCAAAAGAAAAGAGTGCTCAAGCATTCTTGAAATTGTGAATGTAATTTACTGCATATGTGTAAAATATTTTTACAGCAGTATGTGTAAAAATAGTTTTACAGCAGTAATGTAAAAATGGGTTTTACAGCAGTAAACCCAGCACAGTAAACTCTCAGGTGGAGAGAAAAGACAGAGCTTTTGTTTTTGCTGAATGCAATTTTTTTGGAAGATCCCTCTGAGTGAAAGAGGATGAATGTGTATCAGTGTTTTTGTTTTAATGAATTGAAATGATTTTATGGCTGTGTAATACTCTGTTCTGAGTTATTTTTTTTCAAGAAAGAGGTTCTCTGCAAATGATCCTGGAACAGTAGAAACAGAGCATTGCCTCTGTGGTATTTGCTTGAATGGTTTTTGGTATTTTCCCCACCTAAAAAATACCCAACAGTGGTATTAAGCTACCTGAATGAATGGTATGTTTAATTGGTAAAAATAATGCATCTAGTTGACTGACATGATCAACATCATCAAAAACAATGAGAGCTCGGTGAGAAGGTGAGAGATGCCTTTTGAGTTTCTCTATGCCTTCGTCGGTGCTGCTTATCTGTACATCCGATTGAGCCAAGTCTTTAAGAAGTGTACTCTGCAATAAATTTAGAGAGCACTTGGCTGCGATTTTTCTAACATCAGACAGAAAACAGGATCGATCATAGTTTGATCTGTAACGGTTGAAGAGTTCCTCTGCAAGGGTAGTTTTCCTAACCCCGCCAAGACCCACAATTCCTACAACTGTAGTCTTCCCGCTTTGCTGCTGAGATAACACTGTTCTTTCAAAATCTTTAACTTTGTCCTCCACGCCAGTTGGGTGTTTCGCGACATTCAGAAGTGTTTTCCCAACCTTTTTCCAAATTTGTTCCACGACCTTCTGGACGAGCTGCCCCTCGTCACTGAATAATATTCACCATTCAATGACAAATAAGGAACGCCCACAAAAAAATATATGATACACGTCACAAACGAGTAAATAACTAAGGATAATAGGGAAAAGTAAGGCACTTACCCATTACAGGCGCTCAGCTCAAAACCGCTTATGTTTGATACAACAAAAAGAGATTCCCTCCATTTTTCCAGAGTGTCGTAGTCATATCGTGGCTTTTGTCTGTTGGTTTGAGAATCTAATGTTGTCTGCTTTCCTAGCTTGCGCAGGGCTCGAGCATACATTCCATTTTTGTTCCGCTTACAGAGAAGGATACATAGAAGGATACTTATGGAATGGTCGGTTGAATGCTCACGAGGATACAAAGAGGGATGCTCAAGAGAATAATTAACAGGGATACGTTTAAGGCTCGACTAAAAAGTCCATCTCCACCCCGCGTCCACCGAAGTTCTGAAGGACTGACATTATAGAAGATCGGAAGAATTGTTTTCCCTTACTCCAACATCTGGACGAGCTCCTTGAGACACCAACTTGATTCGGCATATGGAGGAGAGAAAATCGCTACATGTACAGAGGCCGTCTTAATAGCCCCTTCGATTTGAGGAGTGAAGTTGTCTTCCCCTTGCAATTCCTCGATGTCCAGAAAGACTCTTAATCCCTCTGCAAGAAGACGATGGTAGAGATGGCTTGCAAGGCTTTTCTTGACGTCAGGACCCCGGTGGTTAATGAAAACGTCAAATTGGAAGGAGTTGTTGCCAGTACCATATGAAGTAGAAGGAGATGCAGATGCCATGGGATACAGAATAGTAATAAAAAAATGTAAGACTAAAATAAATGTGAGACTGGGACTCTGCGCTCACTCTCAAAATTTCAGTTGCCCTCGATCTGAAGAGTGCAGGGCGCCCATCAGCTGCTACTCTGTGTATCTATATCTCAAAATGTAACCAAAACTCCACTCAAATCTGTTCAATTTCCCAGTTGCGTATTTCGTTAAACTAGCCACGTCCTCATATGCATTGAACGAAGTTTATTTCCGTTCCTTTTTTATTATTAAAGTATTTTCAATATACATTGAACGAACCTTATTTCCGTTCTTTTTTATTATATTTTTGATATACATCAAATGATTATTTTTTACCCTTAAAATATTATTTACAATTTACAATTTACAATCGACGGTTCAACCAACCCCCTTAGCCGTACCATGTATATATGGAAGGCAGTTCCTATTTCAGACCCAATTTACAATCGACGGTTCAACCAACCCCCTTAGCCGTACCATGTATATATGGAAGTCAGTTCTTATTTCAGACCCTATAGAAATATAAATGAGCGCTAAGTACCTGTGACAGGACATTCGTGCATCTGAAGGCATGCTACATATGCGTGAAAGCCATACATCTCCATGCATATTCCGGCAACTCGATCACCCTACCTCCGGCAAGACGCGACACGAGCTCGATGGATGATAAATACTGTATACGAAATGATGTATCAGGTGGAATCAGTGTTGTACGCATTAATACCATTTATTTATATTCAAATTTGTAAACCCGCCCCGCCCAAATTCGAAATTTGAACTTGTAAACCAGTAGCGCCGACAAACGTGGGTCAGAGGCATTCAGGCCTTTCTGGAACCTTCAAGGCACCCCCCGGTTTCCTTTTCTATGAGGGGGAGGGGGAGGGGGAGGGAGAGGGGGGAAAGGCTCTGTAGCTTTATCTTTTACAGAAATGGGCGTTGCACAGGTTGTGATTCTCCTTCTGGTTGTGTATTTGGGATGTTCCTTTTGCCACTGCATTCAGTCTCACTGTCCTCAAGATCCTCTCGACATCGAAGCCTCTCAAGATGACTTCAATTGAGTCGATTTACAACGGGTTTGCAATTTTTGTATTGTTTTTCTGTTTCAGTATTGGTTCTCTGTTATTGGGCAGGATCAAGAACGGTGAATAAGGTTTGAGCAGTCAGAATTTATGCAGAGGAAGCCTCTCAAGATGACTTCAATTGAGTCGATTTACAGTGGGTTTGCAATTTTTGTATTGTTTTTCTGTTTCAGTATTGGTTCTCTGTTATTGGGCAGGATCAAGAACGGCGAATAAGGTTTGAGCAGTTAGACTTTATGCAGAGGAATTGGCTGGGGCTGGTTTTATATTTTTCAATTGCTACCATTGTATTTTTTAGGTGGTTATTGTATTTTTAGTAGGCACATGTATATGGGATTTGAGCTTTGAATTTCTTTTCACATAACAAATTTTGTTATTTTTATAGCCATGAGATTTGAACTCTTCTCGCACATAACGTATTATTTTTATAGCTATAGAGATTTGTATAAGAGTTCAGAGGCGCACAACTTATCAACACAACACAGAACCAAATCTGAACACTTGCTTCATTCACAGATTTAACAAGTATATATACAAGTTGTAGATGTTTCTGGAGATCAGTTGAGTCGGTGGCTTGTTGGAGAAGCTTTCCTGTTGTCAATGTTTCTGCCGACTTCTAGAACAGCGGCTAGCTGATTTCTAGATACAACATTAAATGATTGTTGAATATTGCTGTCTGGTTGTTGGAATTACTTATGGTTTCCAACACTCCCCCTTAATTCCAACTACATACAATAAACAAGACACTATACTCTTAATTGTCATGCCTGCTGGTCTAAGTCTCAGCTAGACTTACAACAAAACATTTCATTTTTGTTTTCTTGCTAAAAGGTCCATTCTTGTTCATTTGTTGATGCAACTTCATCTTCACTTTTCTTGCCATAAAATAGTGATGGAGCTTCTCCTTTCTTGATTGCAGGGTAACATTCTTCAACATTGCTTCACGTTCTTGGGACCCATACTTGTCCTTAATGGTTGCAATTTCTTCCAGTTTTGTTGCTTCTTCCTGATTGTGAATATCTGCATGCTCAAAAACAATGTTAGATTCATAAACAAAACCATATTGATTTTTGTCATCATGCTCTTTGGAAAGAGCTTTGCTTCCTTCATTTTTCTTTTCTAACATAGTTGGTTGATTCATGTCTTCAACCTCTTTCGTCAATTTTGTTACTGCAGACATGTTGTCCTGCATTTGATTGGTGTATGGAGGTAGGCAACTCTTCTCACCAAACAACAACTCATCAATAAGATGCTTTTCATGCATCATGTTTAACCACTCATCATGGGATACATAATTGTCATCAAATTTGACTTCATAGTTTTCTGCATCATAGGTAATTTCTTTACTATCACATGCTACACTATTGTCAGTTAAAGACATACTTTCAGCCTTAATCCCAGCTATGATACTTTCAACACAATCACTTTTAGCTACAACACCTTCATCAACTTCAGCTTTCTCACTACCCTCCATACTGTATTTCATTTCAAGAATATCCCAAAATATTTTTGCATCACGTATTTCACCAAATTCATACAAAATATTAGACAAAATGTTTTCATCTAAAGCTGATATGATGAGAAACAATGCTATTGCATTTCTACGCTTATCATTAAGATTTATAAAATCTTCTTGGACAAATTTCCATAAATCTACTGAACCAAGCAATCCTTCCATTTTAATTGCCCAAAGCTTAAAATTTTTACTTGAGAAAATTGGCAGCACTGGCATTAATCGTTTTAGTATTGCATCAGTGTCTTCCAATTCTTCTATCTGATTCAGATTTTCTTCTGCAACTATTGCCATTTGAGAAAATTCAACTGCCAGGCTATACCAAGCCACAAGTTTTTTTACTCGCCAGTCAGCACCAACTAGGTCCACACAATAGTCAACACAAGACTCCTTTCAATTTTTACATTCAACACATACTTCAACACACTCTGTTGACAAAGTTGTAGCGGCAATGCAACCGATCTCCCTCAATGCACCAAACCTTCACGTTTTTATTTTTAATTAATTTTTTTTTAATAAACTCCCTTCACCACTTAAAAATATATATATTTAAGGACCTTATCTCCTTTCTAGCATTCAAACTTTCACATATGACAAAGAAATTTTTATAATGACCAAAAGCAATATTTTTACCTTAATCCAATTAATTTGTTCTAGGAGGCTCCTCAGCAACATGTGGCTTGAAGAAACCTCTCAATCTTCATCTTCGCCATCTCTGTGGTGACTCTAGGCTCTCCATAGTGCATCGCACGGGCAGATTCAGAGGTCCCGCTCGCTGGCTGGAGGCCTCCCTACTTACATATCACTGCAAAGCCAATCCCTTGTGCATATGATCCTTAAATTGCATTCCTCTTATGACCATATATGCGCAAAGTTGAATCAGGTACCGGCACACCCCAAATTTGTCTCAGACTTGGCACGGGGTTTAACTGACTCAGCCTGGAGAAAAACTTTTGCGGGGTTCACGAACTCGCCCAGCAAATTCAGTTTCTTATTCAGAAAATTCCGTCTTCAGTGTCCGGGTCCTCTGTCGCTGCCTCTATCACGGCCCTTCTCTCTCGACCTTAGATGCAACCACCAATTCCTTTCACGGCCCTTCTATCTCGGCAGCTCTTTTACCAGCGATTATTTGTATCACACTCTATTTCTCCTCACAGTGCCTTTCTCTCACAAACTCTTTCAAGGTCGCACTCTCCACCACAGCGGCTGCTGCACTCTCTGCAGAGCGATTTCTCACAGTCGTTTAGCAGCACTTGGCTTCACACCACACTTTAGCTTCAAGCAACACTATACTGTTAACAACAGCGCTTCGACTTGCACTCCACACACAGATATTTCACTCAGTCTGATAGCTCGACTTCCACACAGATATATTTCACTCAGTCTGATAGCTCGACTTGCACACATTAGACACAGCGGAAACCCTCACTACAAGCTCACAGCTCATTCGCCCTCGCTCATGAGCTCTCGGCTCAGCGATACTCACTGAGCTCACCACTCTGCCGAAACCCTCGGCTCTGATACCATATAAGAGTTCAGAGGCGCACAACTTATCAACACAACACATAACCAAATCTGAACACTTGCTTCATTCACAGATTTAACAAGTATATATACAAGTTGTAGATGTTTCTGGAGATCAGTTGAGTTGGTGGCTTGTTGGAGAAGCTTTCCTGTTGTCAATGTTTCTGCCGACTTCTAGAACAGCGGCTAGCTGATTTCTAGATACAACATTAAATGATTGTTGAATATTGCTGTCTGGTTGTTGGAATTACTTATGGTTTCCAACAATTTGATCAGATTTGAACTATAAACTTTTAGCCATAGAGATTTGAATCTTGAATCTCCTCTTACATATCATATCATTTTTATAGCGATAATCAATTAAACTACCCAAAGACTACCGTGAAACTGTTATTGATTCAAGTACTGTAAATAATTTTAATGGCGGATTTGTGGGTTTGAAGCGAACGGGAAGATTGCATGAAATCTTGCTCTGGCACGACTGAGGTAGGGATTTGATTGCCTGGAATCTTGCTATGGCACGGCTGAGGTAGGGATTTGACTGTATTGTTTGAGAATATTGGAATGCTCAACAGAGCTGCAGAATGGGTTTTACAGACCGGCCTCGTTTTAGTATCTGCCCTGCGATTTTTGCATGCGTTTTACTGTATCGATCGCATTGCAGAGCCGGTTCTGCTCACTTGAAGGCTCGGCGCGTTTAAGAAAGTACAGTTTTCGATGTATTTTTTGGGGTTAATTTAATTGAGAGTTACCAATGCCCCGCTTCTATTTTTTGGTGAAGGGTTCGGATTGGGAAATTTAGAAACGGATGGATCTCGGTTACTTTTTCTGGAAAGATAAATTGATTATGCCTTATTGGCTCTTGGTACCAAATTGTGTGAACGTCTGGTAATTTTCGTTTAAAAAAAATGTGTAGATTTAAATAATTGGTTTTTTTTTTGGATTTTTGAATAATTATTACTGAAATTTGTTATAATTATCTGTTATAATTATCGATCAAAGTGTAATTTTTTATACGAATAGCTGATAATTATTTTTCACATTTTGGAAATTTTTGGCATATTTTCTAAGCCATTGTATTTGAAATCTGGAAAATATTTTCTTAATCACAAGTTTGAGTCATAATTTTTATGATACAGTTGTTCTTAAAAAAATATTTAATCTATTTATGTAATGAAAATAATATTTTAAATGATAAAAAATCACAATCTAATCATAATTATAAATAAAATTTAAATTTAAATCAAGAAAAAAATAATTTAATTAAATTAAATTTTGGTAGAAATTACATAGGAGAAATTTTTGGCCTCTTTCGAACTAATAAGTGTGGTTTATCAATGATGAACCACACTTGTTAAATGATGAACCAAGACACTTGTTAGTTGGAAACACGTTAGCCAAAAATTTCTCTTATGTGATTTTTACCGAAAAACATTACTTAATTTATTACATTACATTCTTAAACAAAACAATTAAATCTTTATGAACTAGATTGCAAATTCCTATTTATATTATCTTTAATTCCATCTTGGTTTTGTTATTTCAATGTATACTAACACAATATACTTTACCTTGATTATGTATTTTGTTCACGATAAGTATTGTTCTTAAAATCAAAATAAGTAGGACAAAATGAAGGGTATTCCAAAAAATATTTCCTCCATGTGAAACTCTCATAAATTGTTAAATTGTTATTATTATATTTGAAATCCAATAATTGTTATTATTATATTTGAAATCCAATGATCAATTGGTATCTAGTATTTATAATGAGAATTTATATGGAATTTCTTAAAAGATTCAATATTCTCTTACTTTAGGGGTTAACAAAAAGAACCCAATTATTTATTTCTTTATTTTCAAACCCACTTTTCGTGAGAAATTAGGGTATTCAATATGAGGCATTCTGCAAGGTGCTCACCACAAATATTCTTTTGGAAAATTTCATAGACTAGATTTACAAATTGAAAATTTCAAAGGCTAGATTTACAACTAATCCCTTCTTTATGTGGGTAAAGAAATGCAAATAAGTATCTTTAACAAAGTTTATATGTAATTTCGAGAGATG
This sequence comes from Pinus tabuliformis, assembly GCA_031772625.1. Lineage (NCBI taxonomy): Eukaryota > Viridiplantae > Streptophyta > Pinopsida > Pinales > Pinaceae > Pinus > Pinus tabuliformis. The sequence continues at coordinate 224,581,952 of CM062806.1, forward strand.
AGTAATGGATAAGAACTCATCATTTTCAACTTCAATATTAACTAAACTTGAAATATTTGTTTTCGAGCATGTTTTAGATTTTATGAAGAATAAGTGTTTATGAGTATACGATGATCATAGGAATGTTTTAAATTTTATGAAAGTTTAATGATTGTAAGTATGAAATTTAGGTTTAATAAAAAATTATTAAAAATATGTATTATGATTTGTTTTTAAAATAATAGTGTAAAATTATTTTACCTTTATTTTTCTCTTAACAAGGTAAAGAAAAGCAAAAGAAATACAAATCTCTCTTTATGTGAAAGATCAATTTTAACATTTTATGTGAAGGAAATTATCAAAGAATTAAAGATGTGTAAGTGGATATATATATATATATATATATATCTATATATCTATGGGGTTTTATAAAATACGATAGCTGTCAACATCACAACAAATTTTAGAAAATCATTATCATTTTTTGTCAAACATTAGATATTGGAATACATTAAGTTTAAATTAAAATGAAACATAAATGAGCGCTAAGTACCTGTGACAGGACATTCGTGCATCTGAAGGCATGCTACATATGCATGAAAGCCATACATCTCCATGCATATTCCGGCAACTCGATCACCCTACCTCCAGCAAGCTCCAGTATTCAATGTATCTGCGACCACTGTCAGACCTGTCCCGTCTCCTCCTGCAACCTCCGTTGGCTTCCTCGTCTACCACCGTTTTCCAAATTCCGTTTTATTTTGAATTTAGTAAAGGCGCTAAAGGAATTCAAATTTGAATTTTGAATTTGTAATTTCATTCCGTCCATATTTTATTTGGTTAGAAGGTGGCTTTTTGGCTCGTGGTTCATGTTTGTTTGGCTCGTGGTTCATTCTGTTACTCCATTCTGCTGCCATTTATGCACCGACTCACACTTGTTGTGATCCACATCGTCTGATGCTAGGGTTTCAATAGTGTGGTCCAGGTTTCTCTAGGACGGTTAAGGGCAACCGTCCTTCCCTCCAACCCTATGAACGCATTGTTCCTCTACCTCCCATCGAGTTCTACTCTGCAACGTCTCGCTAGGTTTCCTCTTCAGTGAGCTTTGTCTAAATGGTAAGATCACTTACTGCGTTTCTTTGCTCATAGTTGTTTAGTGTCATTATGGTTTTGCTGAAGTATTTCATTGTAATCATTCTATAGCCACAATGGCCGTTTTCGGCAATGGTAACTCAACGGCAGTGCAAGTTATTCCTTCCACAAAGGTAAATATTAATTTATTTTTTTATTTGTTATCTTGTAGCTCGGCAAGGTGTTCAATATTTTTCTTGCTTTCAATGGTCTTCTTGAGGGTGTCAGGGTTCAACTTTCCCTACATAGTTCCTCTCTCACTCTTTACAGGTATTACTCTTTTAACATTTCCCAAGTTAAGTATTTTAGGTGGACGCTCTAAGATTATTTGTAATATGTCTCTTTATTTGTTTGCAGGTTTGGAAGGATTCTTGATTTTCCTTCTTATTTTCCAGTGGTCAGCTCAATCTGTCCTCTATTAGTTCCAAAATGTTCCTTGTTCTAGGTTAGGAGCCTGACTTGCATGGTTCAGGTTGATGGGCCATCAAATATATCTCCCAATTACTTAAATGGATTATGTATATTTTTGGTTGAATTTTAACAACCATACAAAAATCCCTCTTGGGGTTTCTTTACTTTTACTCCCCTTGAATGTTTCTATCACGGTCTAAGTAACTTTTTAGGGTATTTAAATGTGGTACTGTTACAGAAGTCAACATATATTTTACTCATGTGGATTCTTAGTATTCAAGTTTTGATTAAAAAAATGTATTTGCAGTAGAGGTTCTCTTTCCTGTTAGTTAAGAAACTATTTGTTTTCTTAAGGAATTATATGTACTGGGATTATCAAGTTCATATCAAGAATATTATTTATGATTCATGCATTTTGTACTCTTTCCATTTTATATTGTTGGTAAATGGTTAAGTTGTTTTCCTTCTTAAATAGTTACCATCTTGTTCTGAGTTTGATGGGTTTCCCCTAGACTCGTTCGAGGGTAATATTGTTCGCAGTCTTCTATCTTGGCCTTACTTGGGATTCTTTACCCATCCATGATTCTTCTCTGTGGTAACAACAATTTTTTTGGTAACTGTATAGGACAATGTTCTCTGTCACTTAGGGCTATATGTTTATATATTGGCTACAAACATTCTCTGTTCCGTATTGTGTGTTTTTCTAGCACATATTTTAGGAATTCATTGCTTTTTTTCCTCGCAATGCGGGCTGTTGGATCTCTGAGTTTCTTTTGAAATATTCACCTGCATGTTTGTTCTTATTATTGTTATTGTTTTAATCATCTACTTATATAGATGCTACACAAAAAAACCACATACATTTCCTCAGTTTGGTTCCACATGACTCTGGTGTAGTTACTTATTAACATGGAGAGGGACTATTTTCCAAGGAATCCATTGGCTCACCATCGGAAAACTAACCATCGAAACCCTCTATAATTATTTTCAACGTATTTTGGAAGTCATGTATCCTGGTACATGCAAGAATTAGTTATTACAATTATTATTTTAATTTTCAGAGATTTGTCTCCCTCGTATTGCGTTGCTTGAGTCTAAGTTCTTCTTAATACCGACTCTTTCTTTTAATATCCACAAACTCAACCAACATAGAGAGTTAATTTTACCGAAGAGAGGAAGTATATCTCACAAAAGAAGTCTACTCGCCAAATTTTATATGCAAATACAGAAAGGGTTTATGGCATATTCTTTACCCTTGTGAACATTTATTCTCAATGGTCAACTTGGTTTCTTTTTGTTTACCTAATAGTCATAAGAAACAATATACCAATCTGTTTAGACTTCCTTTCTTTTACAAGGAATAACACATAGATTATCATTTGTAGATACAGCTTGAGTGGGCCTAATGGTTAAGAGCATGTGTTTCCTCCTAAGAGGTCACGGTTCAAAACCAGAGGGGGGTAGAGTATGTATGCCTTCGTAGACTTAAGCAGTCAAATCGCTACGCGAAGGTGGGTCCCTTGTCCCACAAACAAGGGGGTCTCATACACCAATTTGGTGTGGCTTGGCTGTGACCTTAAAAATGGATATTATTATTATTATATAAAGATCATGACAAAATTCAAATCAAAGTAGTTTTGGTTAGCCTCTAAGAGAATAGAACCAAGGTGGGACTTTAGTATCCTCCCAATCATTTGTTTCCGTTAGCCTGTAAGAGAAGAGAACCAAGGTGGGACTATAGTATCCTCCCCACCAACGATACTAGCAATTATGTCCAAGTCTGCCCCTAAATCTCTTTAGTTTCCAAGGTAATAAAAAACAACAAACGTTTTATGACCTCAAGAACCTAGGTCCAATCCAGAAATTCTTATAAGGTTTCCACTAGCTACAATAAACCTAAGAAGACCCTCAAGAACCTAGGTCCAATCCAGAAATTCTTATAAGGTTTCCACTAGCTACAATAAACCCAAGAAGACCTTCGTTGCAATACAACTGCAGCTTGACCAACGTCTTGTAACAAGCACTTCTTTTTCCTCTTTCCTCAGGCCACTTGTGGCCTCATCCAACTGAGAGATTTCTTTTAATCGCAGGAAAAAGATAACTGTCTAACTACCTAGAAACTAAAGATTTTCCTTTTAAAATCTTTTCCCCTATAAAATAACAACACAATGAAATAATGATAAATATACTTTTGTTTTCAAGTTCGTTTACCAACCTATAACGAGTTACCATGTCTTTGCATAATAAAAGAAAGTAAATAACTATTATTTACATAATCAGTAGTGTCACACCATCCATTTGACAAATTTACGGGAGCATTCTTCACCATTGTGTTACACCAATAGAAAGATCACATTAAAATTTTCTTTTATCATCCGTTTCAAAGTACATTCTTAGCTCATCCAATTAACAATGCCGGAGGAAATGAAAAGTTTGTTTCCGCAAAGGAGAAAAAGAATGTCGTGGACAAAGATTTTATGCTTAAGAGAACTATTTTTGAAGTTAATACACCAGTAAATGACAAGAACCCATTAAGAATAGAGTTAAATATTGAAATCTCACCTTTTAAAGGAGATGTAAATGACAAGAACCCATTAAGAGTAGAGTTAAATATTGAAATTTCACCCTTTAATGGAGATATTAATACAAAAGAATTTACCTTTTAATGGAGATATTAATACAAAAGAATTTAGAAACAAAATTATAGTCATATTTTCTTAATAAAGAAAAAGCTTGTATTATCAATTTAAAATGTGTGAAATTACAATTTGAAAATATAAATCTCAAATTTAAAAATGGTAAAATATTGAATTTTAAAATATAATATAAAATTAAGTAAAAGTACATATGTAATATTATTAATTTAAAAATTCATAATTAATTATTCATTTATAGATTTTAGAATTATGTGGTTTATTTTGTAAATAATATATATATAAAGTTCTGAATTTAAAATATCATTGGAAAATCTAAACTCTTTGTATACGATAATTATTCATTATTAATTTATTTCATAAATCCATATTTTTCTATAAAAAAAATTACTGATTGAAAATCAATACTATTTAATTATTTTTAAACCAATATTATAAAAAATTAAATTAACTACAAAAATATAATGCTCTATCTTAAAGGGAGGAAAATGGTGGAACCCTAGCTAGGGTTTACAGCTGAACTTCGATCCATGGCGGTTAACAGGTATGGATTCCGGTTTTGGTGTGATCGGTCGGCATAGTCGCGGCATCCCTCTCGGTTTTCACGGTTTCTTTGTTTCTTTCTGCGGTCCCCCCTGAGCGCTCTCTGTCGCTCTGACTTTCCCGCTGACGGACCCGTTATCGAACCCCGTCCCCGCCTCATTATCGACAGTTTATGATGGGGGATGAGGAGCTTGTCGATTATGAAGCGGACCCCATGCCGCATCAAGCCATCTGGGCACATACAAGGAGGCCGCTATTGCTGCCGCGGAGCGTTGCACTTGGTTCATCGACGGGTGTTCCATCTACACAGCCACACTTGTCCGCATCTGAGAAAAACAAGGCACCGGCTCTACCTCCCGTGGAATCCTCGCCCCTTGACTGCCCCCCTCTCTCCCCTGCGACTGCACAACTTCTGGGCACCTGCTTTCTCAGCTCTCCTCTCACTGACTCCCCGCTGCAGTATCACTTTCGCCCTGTTTCAACTCCGCCCCCTCCACCTCCGCTCCCTCCGCCTCCACCTCCATCGAGCTCCCACTCTCCATCCGTCTCATTTATGCCGCTGGCTCAGCATCAATCCATCCATCCTTCCGCACCGCTCATTCCTGGCACCAATTACAATTCCCCCCGCACTCCGATTCTCTCTGGGGCCTTCCCCACTCCGCCCCTGCCGGTGCGCTCCGCTGCATCCGCCCAGCACAGCACCTCGGACCCCTGCCGCAATTCTCTGAAGGGCTTTCCTTTCGGCAGACACTCTGAAAAGGTGACGAAAGGTCGCTGCCACCGCTCTATTGACCCGGACTACAATATCAACATCGGGCCTGAAGCTCCTCTTCCGGACGTTATGGAAGCCGCCCACAAGGTTCTGGTTGGCAGAGTTCGGGGCCGAACATACTCTGCGGCGCGACTCAAACTTTGGGTGGACGAGATTTGGGGTCCCTACTTCAAAGAACTTCCAGAGGTTATGGTGCTTACTAGAGGCTGATTCGCTCTCCATTTTCAGCGACCCGCATACACACAGTGGGTACTCTCCCAATATTGGCACATTGAGCCCGGTCTTACTCAAGCGATGGGATCCACTCTTTGACCCTGAACGTGAAAAATTGGGGGAAGGGCCCATTTGGGTGCGCCTACCTGGGCTACCATGGCAATTCTGGAACCAGTACACCTTCAAATTAATCGGGGATACTCTTGGCACTTATCTGGAGCACGACAGGTCATATGAAAAAACTGGAATTAGGACCATGGCTCGAATACTAGTCAATATGGATATCAGGCCCGGATTGGTGGAAAAAATTACTCTGCATCACAATCATGTATCACGCAAGCAGCCTCTGGATTACGAAGGTGTTCCTTACCGTTGTCGTAGGTGCCACAAAGTCGGCCACCTCTACAAGGACTGCCCACTGATTTCGAGGGTAACTTCTGAGGATGCCAAGGGAATTCGACAACCGGCTACTGAAATTCATCAGGATGGAGACAACGCTCCTATGGAGCAGGCACAGAACCAACAGGAGACCCCTTCCACGAAGAAAGGGGACAGCGCTACAAAAGCAACTCGCAGAAAGGACTTGGCTGCATCGGGACCGCCGCGGACTCGCTCAAAGACTGCTGCAAATGCTTCTCTACCTGCGGAGACTGCACTCTCTCGTCCGGGTAATGAATCCATTCCCACTTTCTCTCAGTCTTTTACTATGAACATGCATTCTATTGTTCATTCATCTGTTCAAGCTCCACAATCTGCAAATGTGTCTCTCCCCTCCATTCTCTGTACCATTGCCCCCCCTCCACCCACCTTCTCTACCACTCCTCCCTCGCACGATCTGATCATGGGTGGTTCGGACACCCCATCCTCTCCGGGTGCTTCCGGCTCACACCACTACCACCTTAGACCAAGAGTTCGGCTCCGCACCTTGGGTCTGGGATCATCCCCTTGTCGCCATCTCAAACAGAAGCGTGGCAGACCCTCTCATCTATCTTCGGCAAAGCTTAATGCCGTTGCTGATGTCGCCATGGGGCGACAGGTTACTATTGAACGGGCACTTAGAGCAATTGAGCCCTTGAAAAGTGGTGATCCATGATCTGGCTCTCCTTCAACTGCAGGGGATTAGCCAACCCCAAAAAGCGTGTGTCTCTTAAAAGACTTCTTCAAGTATCAAGATGTGATATCATTTTCCTTCAAGAAACTCTCTGCTCGGCTGAGGTGGCGGTGCGTTGCTTGCAATCCCTGCTCCCGGGATGGACTCTGCATGGACTGGATGCGTGTGGGCGATCTGGTGGACTTCTCATTGGTATCAACCCTCGGAATTGTAGGCCCCTCACGGCCTGGGGGGGCAGAGGCTTTCTTGTTATGGATATTATCCCAGGTGACCTGGGTATACCGATCAGAATTATCAATATATATGGGCCTAACCAGAATCGTCTCCCCTTCTGGCAAGATTTTCTCAATGGGGGCCATATTACTCAGAATACTGTAATGGGGGGGGATTTCAATTTCTCTTTAGGAGCTGGAGAGTCCTGGGGTTATAACGCCCAATGTGACCCCATTGCGGAACAAATGCAAATGCTCCTAGACTCAAACCATATTGTGGACATCCCCATGAACAAGAAGCTACCTACCTGGCACAATCAGCGCACTGGTGAGGCTGCTCTGGGGCGGCGTCTGGACAGGTTTATGATGCATCAGGAACTCATTCAGATATGCCCCCTTTACAGACAATGGGTGGGCTCAGGGGGGCTATCTGACCACCATCCGATTCTTCTACAGATCAGTCAGCATAACTCGAAGCCGCGGTCCCCTTTTAAATTTTTTGCCGGGTTTCTCAAAGAACCGGATTATATCAAATTGGTCTCGGACTTCTGGACAGCTCAGCCCCCTCTGCGGGAACAGAGAAAAGCTTCTGATTTTTGTGAGAGACTCAGAAACCTCAAAGGCTTAACCGAGCACTGGGCGAAAACAAAGAGGCACAGAGATGAGCAGACTCTGCAAGATACCGAAGCACAGATAGCCTCATTGACTGATGAGAAGGGGACGGGTTATATTTCGGATGCCTCCAAAACTCTACTAAAACAATTGTTTGAGAAAAAAGCAAAAATACTACAAGAAAAGGAGGAGCAGTGGAGACTTAAAAGCAGAGCCATTTGGCTCAAAGAAGGGGACTGTAATACTAAATTCTTTCATAACATGGCAAATGGCAGAAAGGCTTCAAATACCATATGGAGGCTTCCAAAGGAATCAGGAGGTTGGGCCACCACACACCAGCAACTGGCAGGCTTAGGGGTCTCACACTTCAAGAGGCTCTTCATGGCTCTGAATGATATTAACCTTCCAGATATCATTAGAATTGCAGAAAAGTTCCCTCGGTTCGTTGGTCAGGATGATATTGAAGACCTTACTAATCCTGTCACTGCACAGGAACTTGAAAGTACACTTAAATGGTTCAAGAGAGACAAGAGCCCGGGTCCGGATGGCTGGCCTGTCGAATTCTACCTGGCCTTTTATGAACTTCTGGGAGAGGATCTTTTAGCAGTTGTTGAGGAAAGCCGGATCTCGGGGCACATCCACCCTCCTATGAACCAGACCTTCATAGCCTTGATTCCCAAATCAGATGACCCCACATCCTTCAATGATTTTCGCCCTATATCTCTCTGTAACTGCCTCTACAAGATCATTGCCAAAATCATTGCAAATCGCATTAAGCTGATTCTCTCCTCCCATATATCTGCAGAACAATTTGCATTTCTACAAAATCGCCATATTCAAGAAGTTATTGGTACTGCCCAGGAAACATTACATTCCATCAAGTTGAAGAACCTAAAAGGTGTTTCCTTAAAAATTGACCTCTCAAAGGCATTTGATAAGGTTAACTGGCTATATCTGAAAATGGTTCTTACCCATCTGGGTTTCCCTCATCTGTTTATTAATTGGATCATGGGATGTGTATCCTCTGTCTCGTTTGCTATTCTTATTCATGGTGCAGCCTCTGATCGATTCTACATCAACAGAGGAATCCGGAAAGGATGCCCACTCTCCCCACTACTCTTTCTTATAGTTATGGAGGGCCTGAGTAGGCTGATTGCGGATGCAAAACGGAATGGGGAGCTGTCCGGCCTCAAGATTACTGATCAATTCTCCATTACACATTTATTATTTGTTGATGACATTCTTATCTTCCTCAATGGCAGCATCAGAGATAGCACTGCTCTATATCATATCCTCCTACTCTTCTGTAAAGCCACGGGCATGGAGATTAACAGGGACAAGTCCACCAGATCTTTGACGAGATGTACTCAACAGGAAACTCAACTGGCTGAACAATTCTTTCCATATCTGGAAAATAACCTACTGGAAGGTATTAAATATCTTGGTTTCAGATTAAGGCCGGATGGATATAAAACCGAACACTGGGCATGGCTGGTTAACAAAATTGACAAAAGGATTACAAGCTGGCACCACCGTTTTCTGTCAAAAGCAGGCAGATTACAGTTGATCAAATCAGTTCTGGAGGCTACACCTGTTTATTGGATGTCCCTCACATGGATTCCAAAGGGCATCTTACTAAAAATTCAACAGCTCTGCTACAGATTCCTGTGGAATGGAAATAAAAAGGGTAAGGTTTTTTCTTGGACAAGATGGTCTCTCGTATCCATGCCTAAGAAATGGGGTGGATGGGGACTTAAATCCCTCTCTGAATTTGCTCAAGCCTTAACTGCAAAACAGGGCTGGTCTCTCCTTAAGATGGATAGTTTATGGGATGAAGTTATACATTATAAATACATCTGGCCATCCAACATCATTGATTGGCTCCGCAGACCTTCATGGAACCATCAGAGTGTTTCTGCTATATGGAGAGCTACCCTAAAAGCACTGCCTCTCATCAAGGATAATCTATTATGGAAAATAGGTAATGGTACTCAAGTTCGCATTGGGCTTGACCCTTGGCCTGGGTCTGGGAACGCTCACCTCCTGCCGGACGACCTTATCAGACACCTCAACAATAGGGGCATTAAACATCTGGCACAGGTTGGTGATCCACACAGATCCACCATTTTCACTCAGGCATGGGTTACGGATCAACAGTGGCATCTGACTGACGAATGGACTGATATTTGGCTAAGATACATACAGGAACTCACGGAATCTCATATTAAGCTACATGAGATGGAGGACGAACTCATATGGGCACCGGCCAAAACTGGTTCTTATGCACCAAAGTTGGGCTACATTAAGCTCATTGAAGACAGAAAGCCTGAATCTCTCAAAAACTGGTGGTCGGATATCTGGCAGCTACAAGCTCAGCCTAGGACCAGACTCTTAATGTGGAATATCTTGGCAAATAAAATACCTTCTGGGGACAACCTTAAAAAAAGAGCTTTTGCTGGTCCGAACTGGTGTGTTCTTTGCAGAAAGGCGGAGGAATCTACATCTCATCTCTTTCTCACTTGCGAAGTTACTATTGCGATCTGGCAGCAGGTCACACAGACCCTCAATATTCCCACTGTCTGGCATGCTAATGATATTTCAGCTGCCTGGACGCATTGGTGGACTGCCGTGTCCTCGGAAAAGGCTAGAAATCTACCTTTAGTTGTGTCCTGGTATATTTGGATCAACCGCAACAATATCATCTTCGAGCAGGGCAGGGTCAACTGGCAGCTCCTTCCGCCTTCCATCTGCGCAGCCTACACAGAAATCCCTTTTGAATTAAAACCTAAACCACCTAGACATATCTTGCCCGAAATCATCAATAGGGACATGCCTTGGGCCTACTTTGATGGGGCCGCATCGGATCTTGGGTGTGGAGGGGGTATACTTTTTCATGTCACTGATACACATTTTTTCCACCTGAGACTGGGACTCGGGCGGGGTACCAATAATCATGCTGAGCTTATTACACTGAGACATCTGCTATTTTTTGCACTATCTAAAAATTATCGACAAATTCAAATATTTGGGGACTCAAAGATAGTGATTGACTGGGCAAATAATAAATCCGTCTGTCATACTTATTCTTTGAAACATATCTTGGAAGAAATTGTTTTTTTCAAAACACATTTTGACCGGATCACTGTTTCTCATATCTACAGGGAAAGAAATTCAACTGCTGACCGGCTCTCGAAAGAAGCGGCGGATCGGCCTCTAGGTGATTGGATGATCGAAGAATACAGTCCAGATGGGATGCACAGGTTCTATCATCGTCCATACATTGATGGTCTCCAACAGGGGGGCAGCCACCCCATCTGAAGATTTTTGATATACAGAAATTTTTGTATATAATCGGCATAGCCTGACCGTTACTATTATCTTGGTTTTTAGTACATGACCGGAGGTTTATACACCTCACTTTTTACATCTTTACTGAACTTGCTAAGTTATTTTTCTGATTATAATGTATGGATACAGCCCCATCGTATCCAAAGAGACACTTACTGGTTAGCTTTTTGTAACATCTCAGAACTGTGGTCAAATACCACACTACCGCATATGCCTTGGCATCAACAACATGTAATCTCTATTATTTACTCCTTAATAGATATTACGAACTCTATTTTCCCCGGAAAAATAATGCTCTATCTTAAGGAGGGAAAAACAAAAATTAACACATTTACCCATCTACGAATAATAGAAGTTATACTCTTTTACCCAAAAGGATTTTCGTTATTTTACTCATGTAAAAAGAAGATAATGATTACATTAAATTTCCATGTTACGCATTATTTAAACCACTTTCTTCAAAAGATTTTTACAATAAATTTCCATGTACCACATTATTTAAACCATTAAATATTATTTACACTTTCCTTGAGTATTAATAAGTATTGTAGCTATAATTGAAATTATAAGTTTATTTTATTTATATTTTGGGAATATTTATCAATTATATCTATGTTAAGTATTGTTGGATAAAATTAATAATAATTAAAATTATATTTTTATATTAGATATTTTAATTTATTTATTTTGAAAACTTTAACATATTTTTACTATTTATTTTATGTATAATTATTGTATAACTATTTTAGGATGGATTGTATAATCCACAATAAGTGGATGTTGTATTATCACTATCCTACTAGAGACTCAAGAGAGTAGACATGGAAATGCATCTTTCCAAATGAAACATTTACTACTCCTCCCATGGTTTTATATGGCTTTTAATTGTTTTACGATGGTGGAGGATGCTCATTTCGATATTGGTTTAATGTGACATTTCACTTAGGGATTTATCATATCTTGGTTGGGATTGCTACGTTTTTTTTGGTCACTAAATTTCCTAGTTTGGCCTAGCCTTAGCATATGTATTAGTCATTTCAGAAGGTGGCAAACACTCATGCTACATGGTGCTATCATCCTACATAGGAGAAGAACTTATTTTCACATGGAAAGAGATTTACAATGAGTTTTATGGTTCCTCATGAAAAGGTTCAGTTCTATATAGTCAGTGCCACATCAAGTAGCTCCTTAGACTTCTTTTATATATCTTCTAGTTCTAATAATTTTGAATTTTTGTTTCCCTAGCTCTTTGGGTAAACCAATTAACCCTTTTTCTTTTTCACATCAATTGTCTAGAAAGATTATGTGGTTGGGATCGGGGAATTCTATTGGAATCACGATTGTCGTTAAACCAAAACCTGCAGGTGTTAGTCAACGATCGCATCGCGAGAGATAAGGATCCATGAGAGGTTGTTAGTCCATGTCACAGAACACTCAAGGAGCGTTGGTTTATCCAATGTCCAACAAATTCCTCTCTGCCCTATGTCACAAACTCATATTTCCCACCACCCTAGTTGCATCTTATGAATTTTTCTACTTCTAACACCTCACACAATCTCAGATATTCTAGTATTCCCTATCCCAATCCTCACAAATGTGCCTAGTTTGTAAATGCTCCTTCCCCAACCACTCCATGCATTTACTTTATCGATCACTCAGCTCAAACATGGAAAAGTAGTTTCTTCATAAATATGCCCTATCAACAAGTTTGAAGTCGCAAAGGAGTTGCATAGTTCTAAGAGAAAAGTGGCTCTCACACCCAATAATGGGTTGAGTTGTATAATTATGGTGATAGAATTGCAAATGCTTAAGAAATTTTAATCTAAATCAAGATACATAATTCTACTCTACTAATCTGTGGAATTTAATTCACAATTTAGAATAACATTCACAAACATGCAATAAGAAAAAACACACAAAATATGTGCATATCTTCTGTATATGAACGTCGTTTACGTATTTGCATCGTATATGCGCAAATTCAATATACAGAAATTGCGCATATACGGAAACTGTGCATATACGGAATATATGTTCATATACAGAAATTGCGCATATACGGAAGATGTGCGCATGTCTTCCGTATATCCCTAACATTCCTGTATGTGCATATCTTCCGTATATGCACGTCGTTCATGTATCTGCATTGCAGATGCACAAATTCCATATACAAAAATTGTGCGTATACGGAAGATTGGGCATATACGGAAGATATGCGCATATACAGAAACTGGGAATATACGAAAGATATGCGCATGTCTGCCGTATATCCCTAACTTTCCTGTATGTGCATATCTTCCGTATATGCACGTCGTTCATGTATATGCATCGCAGATGCGTAAATTCAATATACAGAAATTGCGCATATACAGAAACTGTGCATATACGGAAATTGCGCATATACGGAAGATATGTGCATGTCTTCCGTATATCCCTAACTTTCCTGTATGTGCATATCTTCCGTATATGCACGTCGTTCATGTCTTTGCATCGCAAATGCGCAAATTCCATATACAGAAATTGCGCATATACGGAAGATTGGGCATATACGGAAGATATGCGCATATATGGAAACTGGTCATATACGGAAGATATGCGCATGTCTTCCGTATATCCCTAACTTTCCTGTATGTGTATATATTCCGTATATGCACGTCGTTCATGTATCTGCATCGCAGATGCGCAAATTCCATATACAGAAATTGCGCATATACGGAAACTGTGCATATACGGAAGATATGCACATATACGGAAATTGCGCATATACGGAAGATATGCACATCTCTTCTGTATATCCCTAACTTTCCTGTATGTGCATATCTTCCGTATATGCACATCGTTCATGTATCTGCATCGTAGATGCGCAAATTCCATATACAGAAATTGCGCATATACGGAAACTGTTCATATATGGAAGATACGCGCATATACGGAAACTTGGCATATACGGAAGATATGCGCATGTCTTCCGTATATCCCTAACTTTCCTGTATGTGCATATCTTCCGTATATGCACGCCGTTCATGTATTTGCATCGTAGATGCGCAAATTCCATATACGGAAACTGTGCATATACGGAAATATGGCATATATGGAAGATATGCGCATGTCTTACGTATATCCCTAACTTTCCTGTACATGCATATCTTCCGTATATGCACGTCGTTCATGTATCTGCATCATAGATGCGCAAATTCCATATACAAAAATTGCGCATATACGGAAACTGTGCATATAAGGAAGATATACGCATATACGGAAATTGGGCATATACGGAAGATATGCGCATATTTTCCGTATATCCCTAACATTCCTGTATGTGCATATCTTCCGTAGATGCACGTCGTTTATGTATTTGCATCGTATGCGCAAATTCAATATACAGAAATTGCGCATATACGGAAACTGTGCATATACGTAAGATATGCGGATATACGTAAATTGCGCATATACGGAAGATATGCGCATGTCTTCCGTATATCCCTAACTTTCCTGTATGTGCATATCTTTCGTATATGCACGTCGTTCATGTATCTGCATCGTAGATGTGCAAATTCCATATACAGAAATTGTGCATATACGGAAACTGTGCATATACGAAAGATATGCGCATATACAAAAATTAAGCATATACGGAAGATATGCGCATATCTTCCGTATATCCCTAACTTTCCTGTATGTTCATATCTTCCATATATGCACGTCGTTTATGTATCTGCATCGTATATGTACAAATTTCATATACAGAAATTGCACATATACAGAAACTGTGTAGATACGGAAGATGTGCGCATATACGGAAACTGACATATACGGAAGATATTCGCATGTCTTCCGTATATCCCTAACTTTCCTGTATGTGCATATCTTCTGTATGTGCACGGCGTTCATGTATCTGCATCGAAGATGCGCAAATTCCATATACAGAAATTGCACATATACGGAAACTGTGCATATACGGAAGATGTGCACATATACGGAAATTGAGCATATACGGAAGATATGCGCATGTCTTTCTATATCCCTAACTTTCCTATACGTGCATATCTTCCGTATATGCACGTCTTTCATGTATCTACATCGTAGATACGCAAATTCCATATACAGGAATTGCGCATATACGGAAACTGTGTATATACGGAAGATATGCGCTTATACGGAAATTGGGCATATACGGAAGATATGCGCATATCTTCCGTATATCCTTAACTTTCCTGTATATGCATATCTTCTGTATATGCACGTCTTTTATGTCTCTGCATCGTATATGCGTAAATTCAATATAAAAAAATTGCGCATATACGGAAACTGTGCATATACGGAAATTGCGCATATACGGAAGATATGCGCATGTCTTCCGTATATCCGTAACTTTCCTGTATGTGCATATCTTCCGTATATGTACATCGTTCATGTATCTGCATCGTAGATGCGCAAATTCCATATACAGAAATTGCGCATATACGAAAACTGTTCATATACGGAAGATATGCGCATATACGGAAACTGGGCATATACGGAAAATATGCGTATGTCTTCCATATATCCCTAACTTTCCTGTATGTGCATATCTTCCGTATATGCACGTCGTTCATGTATTTGCATCGTAGATGTGCAAATTTAATATACGGAAATTGCGCATATACGGAAACTGTGCATACGGAAATTGCGCATATACGGAGGATATGCGGATGTCTTCCATATATCCCTAACTTTCCTGTATGTGCATATCTTCCGTATGTGCACGTTGTTCATGTGTCTGCATCGCAGATGCGCAAATTCCATATATAGAAATTGCGCATATACGGAAGATTGGGCATATACGGAAGATATGCGCATATATGGAAACTGGGCATATACGGAAGATATGCGCATGTCTTCTATATATCCCTAACTTTCTTGTATGTGCATATATTTCGTATATGCACGTCGTTCATGTATCTGCATCGCAGATGTGCAAATTCCATATACAGAAATTGCGCATATACGGAAACTGTGCATATACGGAAGATATGCACATATACGGAAGATATGCGCATGTCTTCCGTATATCCCTAACTTTCCTGTATGTGCATATCTTCCGTATATGCACGTCGTTCATGTATCTTTATCGCAGATGTGCACATTCCATATACAGAAATTGCGCATATACGGAAGATTGGACATATACAGAAGATATGCGCATATATGGAAACTGGGCATATACAGAGGAGATGCGCATGTTTTCCGTATATCCCTAACTTTCCTGTATGTGCATATTTTCTGTATATGCACGTCGTTCATGTATCTACATCGCAGATGCGCAAATTCCATATACAAAAATTACGCATATACGGAAACATGCATATACAGAAATTTCGCATATACGGAAGATATGCGCATGTCTTCCGTATATCCCTAACTTTCCCGTATGTGCATATCTTCCATATATGCACGTCGTTCATGTATCTGCATCGCAGATGCGGAAATTCCATATACAGAAATTGCGTATATACGAAAACTGTGCATATACGGAAGATATGCGCATATCGTCCGTATATGCACAGTTTCCGTATATGCGCAATTTCTGTATATGGAATTTGCGCATCTTCGACGCAGATACATGAACGACGTGCATATACGGAAGATATGCACATACAGGAAAGTTAGGGATATAAGGAAGACATGCGCATATCTTCTGTATATGCCCAGTTTCCGTATATACGCACATCTTCCGTATATGCACAGTTTCCGGATATGCGCAATTTCTGTATATGGAATTTGCGCATATCTTCTGTATATGCCCAGTTTCCGTATATGCGCACATCTTTCGTATATGCACAGTTTCCGGATATGCACAATTTTTGTATATGGAATTTGCGCATATACGATGCAGATATATAAACAACGTGCATATACGGAAGATATGCCCATACATGAAAGTTACAGATATACGGAAGACATGTGCATATCTTCCGTATATGCGCAATTTCCGTATATGCACAGTTTCCGTATATGCGCAATTTCTCTATATTGAATTTGCGCATATACGATGTAGATACATAAATGATGTGCATATACGAAAGATATGCGCATATACAGAAATTAAGCATATACGGAACAATACCGGAGCTCCATAAGGGGACCTTGAAGGTCTGATGAAACTTGCATCAGTGAACTCCTTCAACTATCGTTTCAGCTCCTCCAACTCAGGTTCTGACAACCAATAAGGTGCTCTAGCTAGAGGCTGGTTCTCTGGCTTAAGATCTATGCTATGGTCCACTGCACGCCTTGGTGGAAGATTCTTTGGTAGCTCATCAGGCATCAAATTTGCATATTTGGCCAATACCTTAGAAATTTCGGCTGGAACAGGCGTCCCCACTCCATCACCTCCGACTCCCTTGATCATCACCACATATGTCTCTATATCTAACTCCTTCATAGCCTTAGCCTTCAAATTCCATATACAGAAATTGCGCATATACGGAAATTGTGCATATACGGAAAATATGTGCATATCTTCTGTATATCCCTAACTTTCCTGTATATGCATATCTTCCGTATATGCACGTCGTTTATATATCTGCATCGTATATGCGGAAATTCCATATACAGAAATTGCGCATATGCGGAAATTTTGCATATAGGGAAGATATTTTTCCATATATGCACAATTTCCGCATATGCGCAATTTCTGTATATGAAATTTACGCATATACGATGCAGATACATAAACGACGTGCATATACGGAATATATGCACATACAGGAAAGTTAGGGATATACGTAAGATATGCGCATATCTTCCGTATATGCCCAATTTCCATATATGCGCATATCTTCCATATATGCACAATTTCCGTATATGCGCAATTTCTGTATATGGAATTTGCGCATATACAATGTAGATACATGAACGAGGATATGTACAAATTTCTTATATAGAAATTGCGCATACACGGATATTGTGCATATACGGAAGATATGTACATATACAGAAATTGGGCATATACGGAATATATGCGCATATCTTCCGTATATCCCTGACTTTCCTATATGTGCATATCTTCCGTATATGCACGTCGTTTATGTATTTGCATCGTATATGCACAAATTCAATATAGAGAAATTGCGCATATACGGAAACTATGCATATACGGAAGATATGCGCATATATGGAAATTGCGCATATACGGAAGATATGCACGTCTTCCGTATATCTCTAACTTTCCTGTATGGGCATATCTTCCATATATGCACGTCGTTTAAGTATCTGCATCGTATATGCACAAATTCCATATACAAAAATTGCGCATATACGGAAACTGTGCATATACGGAAGATGTGCGCATATACGGAAACTGGGCATATACGGAAGATATGCGCATGTTTTCCTTATATCCCTAACTTTCTTGTATGTGCATATCTTCCGTATATGCACGTCGTTCATGTATCTGCATCGAAGATGCGCAAATTCTATATACAGAAATTGTGCATATACGGACACTGTTCATATACGGACGATATGCCCATATCTTCCGTATATGCACAGTTTCCGTATATGCGCAATTTCTGTATATGGAATTTCCGCATCTGCGATGCAAATACATGAACGACGTGTATATACGGAAGATATGCACATACGGGAAAGTTAGGAATATATGGAAGACATGCGCATATCTTCCGTATATGCGCAATTTCCGTATATGCATAGTTTCCGTATATGCGTAATTTCTGTATATGTAATTTGCGTATCTGCGATGCAGATACATGAACGACGTGCATATATAGAAAATATGCACAGACAGGAAATTTAGGGATATACGGAAGACATGCGTATCTCCTCCGTATATGCCCAGTTTCCGTATATGCGCATATCTTCCGTATATGTCCAATCTTCCGTATATGCGCAATTTCTGTATATGGAATTTGCGCCTCTGCGATGCAGATACATGAACGACATGCATATACGGAAGATATGCATATACAGGAAAGTTAGGGATATACGGAAGACATGTGCATATACGGAAGATATGCGCATATTTTCCTTATATGCACAGTTTCCGTATATGCGCAATTTCTGTATAAGGAATTTGCGCATCTGCGATGCAGATACATGGACGTGCATATACGGAAGATATGCACATACAGGAAAGTTAGGGATATATGGAAGACATGCGCATATCTTCCGTGTATGCCTAGTTTCCGTATATGCACATATCTTTCGTATATGCCCAATCTTCCGTATATGCGCAATTTCTGTATATGGAATTTGCGCATCTGCGATGCAGATACATGAATGACGTGCATATACGGAAGATATGCACATACAGGAAAGTTAGGGATATATGGAAGACATGCGCATATCCTCCGTATATGCGCAATTTACGTATGCACAGTTTACGTATATGCGCAATTTCTGTATATGGAATTTGCGCATATACGATGCAAATACATGAACGATGTGCATATACGGAAGATATGTACATACAGGAAAGTTAGGGATATACGGAAGACATACGCATATTTTCCGTATATGCCCAGTTTCCGTATATGCGCATATCTTCCGTATATGAACAATTTTAGTATATGCGCAATTTCTGTATATGGAATTTGCGCATATACGATGCAAATACATGAACGACGTGCATATACGGAAGATATGCACATACAGGAAAGTTAGGGATATACGGAAGACATACGCATATTTTCCGTATATGCCCAGTTTCCGTATATGCGCATATCTTCCGTATATGAACAGTTTTCGTATATGCGCAATTTCTGTATATGGAATTTGCGCATCTACGATGCAGATACATGAACGATGTGCATATACGGAAGATATGTGCATGTCTTCCGTATATCCGTAACTTTAACTTTCCTGTAGGTGCATATCTTCCGTATATGCGCATATCTTTCGTATATGCACAGTTTCCATATATGCGCAATTTCTGTGTATTGAATTTACGCATATACGATGCAGAGACATAAAAGACGTGCATATACGGAAGATATGCACATACATGAAAGTTAGGGATATATATGTGCATATCTTCCGTATATACCAAATTTCCGTATAAGCGCATATCTTCCGTATATGCATAGTTTCTGTATATGCGCAATTCCTGTATATCGAATTTGCGCATCTACGATGTAGATACATGAAATACGTGTATATACGGAAGATATGCACGTACAGGAAAGTTAGGGATATAGGAAGACATGCGCATATCTTCCGTATATGCTCAATTTCCATATATGCGCACATCTTCCGTATATGCACAGTTTCCGTATATGTGCAATTTCTGTATATGAAATTTGCGCATCTTCGATGCAGATACATGAATGACGTGCATATACAGAAGATATGCACATACAGGAAAGTTAAGGATATACGGAAGACATGCGAATATCTTCCGTATATGCCCAGTTTTCGTATATACGCACATCTGCTGTATCTGCACAGTTTCCGTATATGTGCAATTTCTGTATATGGAATTTGTACATATACGATGCAGATACATAAACAACATGCATATACGGAAGATATGCATATACAAGAAATTATGGATATACGGAAGATAGGCGCATATCTTCTGTATATGCTTTATTTCTGTATATGCGCATATTTTTCGTATATGCACAGTTTCCGTATATGCACAATTTCTGTATATGGAATTTGCGCATCTACGATGCAGATACATGAACGACATGCATATACGAAAGATATGCACATACAGGAAAGTTAGGGATATACGGAAGACATGCGCATATCTTCCGTATATGCGCAATTTCCGTATATGCGCATATCTTATGTATATGCACATTTTCCATATATGCGCAATTTCTGTATATTGAATTTGCGCATACGATGCAGATACATAAACGACGTGCATCTACGGAAGATATGCACATACAGGAAAGTTAGGGATATACGGAAGATATGCGCACATCTTCCGTATATGCACAGTTTCCATATATACACAGTTTCTGTATATGGAATTTGCGCATCTACGATGCAAATACATGAACGACGTACATATACGGAAGATATGCACATACAGGAAAGTTAGGGATATACGGAAGACATGCGCATATCTTCCGTATATGCCAAGTTTCCGTATATGCGCATATCTTCCGTATATGAACAGTTTCCGTATATGCGCAATTTTTGTATATGGAATTTGCGCATCTACGATGCAGATACATGAATGATGTGCATATATGGAAGATATGCACATACAGGAAAGTTAGGAATATACAGAAGACATGCGCATATCTTCCGTATATGCGCAGTTTCCGTATATGGAATTTGCGCATCTGCGATGCAGATACATGAACGACGTGCATATACGGAATATATGCACATACAGGAAAGTTAGGGATATACGGAAGACATGTGCATATCTTCCGTATATGACCAGTTTCCGTATATGCGCATATCTTCCGTATATGCCCAATCTTCCGTATATGCGCAATTTCTGTATATGGAATTTGCGCATTTGCGATGCAGAGACATGAACGACGTGCATATACGGAAGATATGCAAATACAGGAAAGTTAGAGATATACGGAAGACATGCGCATATCTTCCGTATATGCGCAATTTCCGTATATGCGCATATCTTCCGTATATGCACAGTTTCTGTATATGCGCAATTTTTGTATATTGAATTTGTGCATCTGCGATGCATATACATGAACGACGTGCATATACAGAAGATATGCACATACAGGAAAGTTAAGGATATACGACAGACATGCGCATATCTTCCGTATATGCCCAGTTTCTGTATATGCGCATATCTTTCGTATATGCCCAATCTTCCGTATACGCACAATTTCTGTATATGGAATTTGCGCATCTGCGATGCAGATACATGAACGACGTGCATATACGGAAGATATGCACATACAGGAATGTTACAGATATACGGAAGACATGCGCACATCTTCCGTATATGCGCAATTTCTGTATATGAGCATATCTTCCGTATATGCACAGTGTCCGTATATGCACAATTTCTGTATATTGAATTTGCGCATATACGATGCAGATACATAAACGACGTCCATATACGGAAGATATGCACATATTTTGTGTGTTTTTTCTTATTGCATGTTTGTGAATGTTGTTCTAAATTGTGAATTAAATTCCACAGATTAGTAGAGTAGAATTATGTATCTTGATTTAGATTAAAATTTCTTAAGCATTTGCAATTCTATCACCATAATTATACAACTCAACCCATTATTGGGTGTGAGAGCCACCTTTCTCTTAGAACTATGCCACTCCTTTGCGACTTCAAACTTGTTGATAGGGCATATTTATGAAGAAACTACTTTTCCATGTTTGAGCTGAGTGATCGACAAAGTAAATGCATGGAGTGGTTGGGGAAGGAGCATTTACAAACTAGGCACATTTATGAGGATTGGGATAGGGAATACTAGAATATCTGAGATTGTGTGAGGAGTTAGAAGTAGAAAAATTCATAAGATGCAACTAGGGTGGTGGGAAATATGAGTTTGTGACATAGGGCAGAGAGGAATTTGTTGGACATCGGATAAACCAACGCTCCTTGAGTGTTCCGTAACATGGACTAACAGCCTCTCATGGATCATTATCTCTCGCGATGTGATCGTTGACTAACACCTGCAGGTTTTGGTTTAACGACAATCGTGATTCCAATAGAATTCCCCGATCCCAACCACATAATCTTTCTAGACAATTGATGTAAAAAAGAAAAAGGGTTAATTGGCTTACCCAAAGAGCTAGGGAAACAAAAATTCAAAATTATTAGAACTAGAAGATATATAAAGGAAGTCTAAGGAGCTACTTGATGTGGCACTGACTATATAGAACTGAACCTTTTCATGAGGAACCATAAAACTCATTGTAAATCTCTTTCCATGTGAAAATAAGTTCTTCTCCTATGTAGGATGATAGCACCATGTAGCATGAGTGTTTTCCACCTTCTGAAATGACTAATACATATGCGAAGGCTAGGCCAAACTAGGAAATTTAGTGACCAAAAAAAACATAGCAATCCCAACCAAGATATGCTAAATCCCTAAGTGAAATGTCACATTAAACCAATATCGAAATGAGCATCCTCCACCATCATAAAACAATTAAGAGTCATATAAAACCATGGGAGGAGTAGTAAATGTTTCATTTGGAAAGATGCATTTCCATGTCTACTCTCTTGAGTCTCTAGTAGGATAGTGATAATACAACATCCACTTATTGTGGATTATACAATCCATCCTAAAATAGTTATACAATAATTATACATAAAATAAATAGTAAAAATATGTTAAAGTTTTCAAAATAAATAAATTAAAATATCTAATATAAAAATATAATTTTAATTATTATTAATTTTATCCAACAATACTTAACATAGATATAATTGAAAAATATTCCCAAAATATAAATAAAATAAACTTATAATTTCAATTATAGCTGCAATACTTATTAATACTCAAGGAAAGTGTAAATAATATTTAATGGTTTAAATAATGTGGTACATGGAAGTTTATTGTAAAAAACTTTTGAAGAAAGTGGTTTAAATAATGCGTAACATGGAAATTTAATGTAATCATTATCTTCTTTTTACATGAGTAAAATAACGAAAATACTTTTGGGTAAAAGAGTATAACTTCTTTAATGTAATCATTATCTTCTTTTTACATGAGTAAAATAACGAAAATCCTTTTGAGTAAAAGAGTATAACTTCTATTATTCGTAGATGGGTAAATGTGTTAATTTTTGTGTTTCCCTCCTTAAGATAGAGCATTATATTTTTGTAGTTAATTTAATTTGTTATAATATTGGTTTAAAAATAATTAAATAGTATTGATTTTCAATCAGTGATTTTTTTTATAGACAAATATGGATTTATGAAATAAATCAATAATGAATAATTATCGTATACAAAGAGTTTAGATTTTCCAATGATATTTTAAATTCAAAACTTTATATATATATATATATATTATTTACAAAATAAACCACATAATTCTAAAATCTATAAAAGAATAATTAATTATGAATTTTTAAATTAATAATATTACATATGTACTTTTACTTAATTTTATATTATATTTTAAAATTCAATATTTTACCATTTTTAAATTTGATATTTATATTTTCAAATTGTAATTTCACACATTTTAAATTGATAATACAAGCTTTTTCTTTATTAAAAAAATATGACTATAATTTTGTTTCTAAATTCTTTTGTATTAATATCTCCATTAAAAGGTAAATTCTTTTGTATTAGTATCTCCATTAAAGGGTGAGATTTCAATATTTAACTCTACTCTTAATGGGTTCTTGTCATTTACATCTCCTTTAAAAGGTGATATTTCAATATTTAACTCTATTCTTAATGGGTTCTTGTCATTTACTGGTGTATTAACTTCAAAAATAGTTCTCTTAAGCATAAAATATTTGTCCACGACATTCTTTTTCTCCTTTGCGGAAACAAACTTTTCATTTCCTCCGGCATTGTTAATTGGATGAGCTAAGAATGTACTTTGAAACGGATGATAAAAGAAAATTTTAATGTGATCTTTCTATTGGTGTAACACAATGGTGAAGAATGCTCCCGTAAATTTGTCAAATGGATGGTGTGACACTACTGATTATGTAAATAATAGTTATTTACTTTCTTTTATTATGCAAAGACATGGTAACTCGTTATAGGTTGGTAAACGAACTTGAAAACAAAAGTATATTTATCATTATTTCATTGTGTTGTTATTTTATAGGGGAAAAGATTTTAAAAGGAAAATCTTTAGTTTCTAGGTAGTTAGACAGTTATCTTTTTCCTGGGATTAAAAGAAATCTCTCAGTTGGATGAGGCCACAAGTGGCCTGAGGAAAGAGGAAAAAGAAGTGCTTGTGACAAGACGTTGGTCAAGCTGCAGTTGTATTGCAACGGAGGTCTTCTTGGGTTTATTGTAGCTAGTGGAAACCTTATAAGAATTTCTGGATTGGACCTAGGTTCTTGAGGGTCTTCTTGGGTTTATTGTAGCTAGTGGAAACCTTATAAGAATTTCTGGATTGGACCTAGGTTCTTGAGGTCATAAAACGTTTGTTGTTTTTTATTACCTTGGAAACTAAAGAGATTTAGGGGCAGACTTGGACATAATTGCTAGTATCGTTGGTGGGGAGGATACTATAGTCCCACCTTGGTTCTCTTCTCTTACAGGCTAACGGAAACAAATGATTGGGAGGATACTAAAGTCCCACCTTGGTTCTATTCTCTTAGAGGCTAACCAAAACTACTTTGATTTGAATTTTGTCATGATCTTTATATAATAATAATAATATCCATTTTTAAGGTCACAGCCAAGCCACACCAAATTGGTGTATGAGACCCCCTTGTTTGTGGGACAAGGGACCCACCTTCGCGTAGCGATTTGACTGCTTAAGTCTACGAAGGCATACATACTCTACACCCCTCTCGTTTTGAACCGTGACCTCTTAGGAGGAAACACATGCTCTTAACCATTAGGCCCACTCAAGCTGTATCTACAAATGATAATCTATGTGTTATTCCTTGTAAAAGAAAGGAAGTCTAAACAGATTGGTATATTGTTTCTTATGACTATTAGGTAAACAAAAAGAAACCAAGTTGACTATTGAGAATAAATGTTCACAAGGGTAAAGAATATGCCATAAACCCTTTCTGTATTTGCATATAAAATTTGGCGAGTAGACTTCTTTTGTGAGATATACTTCCTCTCTTCGATAAAATTAACTCTCTATGTTGGTTGAGTTTGTGGATATTAAAAGAAAGAGTCGGTATTAAGAAGAACTTAGACTCAAGCAACGCAATACGAGGGAGACAAATCTCTGAAAATTAAAATAATAATTGTAATAACTAATTCTTGCATGTACCAGGATACATGACTTCCAAAATACGTTGAAAATAATTATAGAGGGTTTCGATGGTTAGTTTTCCGATGGTGAGCCAATGGATTCCTTGGAAAATAGTCCCTCTCCACGTTAATAAGTAACTACACCAGAGTCATGTGGAACCAAACTGAGGAAATGTATGTGGTTTTTTTGTGTAGCATCTATATAAGTAGATGATTAAAACAATAACAATAATAAGAACAAACATGCAGGTGAATATTTCAAAAGAAACTCAGAGATCCAACAGCCCGCATTGCGGGAAAAAAAAGCAATGAATTCCTAAAATATGTGCTAGCAAAACACACAATACGGAACAGAGAATGTTTGTAGCCAATATATAAACATATAGCCCTAAGTGACAGAGAACATTGTCCTATACAGTTACCAAAAATATTGTTGTTACCATAGAGAAGAATCATGGATGGGTAAAGAATCCCAAGTAAGGCCAAGATAGACGACTGCGAACAATATTACCCTCGAACGAGTCTAGGGGAAACCCATCAAACTCAGAACAAGATGGTAACTATTTAAGAAGGAAAACAACTTAACCATTTACCAACAATATAAAATGGAAAGAGTACAAAATGCATGAATCATAAATAATATTCTTGATATGAACTTGATAATCCCAGTACATATAATTCCTTAAGAAAACAAATAGTTTCTTAACTAACAGGAAAGAGAACCTCTACTGCAAATACATTTTTTTAATCAAAACTTGTGTTATCACAAAACCAGTACTAGGGACTGCAACCAAGCCAGGTCTCATGTAACTGTTTCAGACCATACTTTAGATTAGGAATTAGCCTTCCTAATCAGAGAGGGCTCTCTCATGACTCTTGACAAAATCTTTCAAACACTAGAGGGCTAACTCTTCACACATTTATAAAAATATAGCTGGCTGGACATACATCAAATTAGTCTTCATTGGGCTATGGAGTCTCTCACAGTTAATAAACCAAATCACAGTCATCTCATAGAAGCCAAGGCTCTTTGCATAATCAAAGGTTCAAACATAATTTACCTAAATCAAAGCTTGCTGAACATACAGGAAGTCAGAGCATTAACAAATGAATTCTGAGTGATGTTCAAACATGCTTCACCAAAACCCACAGCCTGTCAAGCACACAGGAAGTCAGAGCATATAATATGAATTCTGAGGGATTGTACCATAACAAGGCTGTAAAAAGAACATTAAGAAACTAAACCACCATCACATTTGAACAAAAAGATGCATTGAGAATCTTGGGAAGAAAAAACCCTGTTTGCCATTACTGTAACAGTCCTTTCATAAGCTCTATAAAACTCTGTTTTTGTATATACAATCCAACCCTTTTTACATCCTACCTTGATCCATATATAGGCAAGCAAACTAAACCACCTCGAGCTTCCTCCTCCAGCATGAGGGGAGCCTCGAAGGTGGCTATTAACTATTCCTACATGCTATTTAATTAATGCATTTATCACAAAGTGCTGAAATGTAATTGCACACAATCCTAATCAAACTAAAACATTAATTCCTTTTTCCTCGTATGCTTGATGCTTTACTGGCTCTTGACACTTGTCCTTTTGCTGATTGAGTTGAGAAGGCTGAGCTACAGATACAATGAATACTGATTTTGGATGCTTGAAAGCGCTGATGGCTCATTAATTGACCAAGAGATGTGCTCCTATTTTAACGGTTTCTGTCTCCCATTTTCTTTCATCATATAAATACCACGCTCCAAACTCTTTAAACCTTTAATGACAACGCATAATAACCATATGCCATATGATCTGAATGCTTCATGGACCAAACAGGTGTACCAACCGAACATGCTGGTAACCCCACCAATACCCTAGTAGCTCGGTCATAAATTGCCTTTGAGAAAACTTTATGAAAATAAACAAAATATTTTATTTTCCCTTCAAGACCTACACCTGTCACTGCTTGAGCTGTTATGAAATCCATGTATGATTTCCCTGCCTGTGTTTGAGACCTTCTTTTTACCGTTAGCTGACCTCATCATCAAAATTCATTGTTTTTCCACAAAACAGCATTCTACAGCAGTTTCGTAGCGCGCTACGAAACTGCTATAGATGTCAAAACAGAACCTATGTATCTTTGAAGCATTTTCTGCTTAGATTCATGATCTCTTCAGACATTTGTACAGCTATTAGGAACCTAAATAGTTTTAAGAAGATGAAACTTGCTTCTGTCATTACATATCACAGCAAACTTGATTAGCATCAAACCAATAAAAAGCTTCATAAATCCCAACTGGAACGTAAAATCACTGTAGTATTCCTTGTTGTCTTCAAATCTTCAAATGAAGTGGTCTTTTTCAAAGTACAGATCTTAAAGTTGGAAGAATTCAACACTTGGACATTAATCTCCTCAGGATTATCAGACCAAACTATCTCACCCTTCTGTACCAATTTGACTGGGTCTACATATATCAACTTCGGCTTGTCTGTCAGAATCAGCTGCATCTTTTTGTTGTAAAGTTTCCGAATTTTCTTAACCAATGAAACCATCACAATGAACTCCCCTGGATCTAGAAATTTCTCCCATTTAGAGTCAAAAGCATCGATAGTATAACATTTAGCCTTGTGCTCCTTATTCTCTACTGCCACTGATGATGAGGCCAACTCTTTCTCTTTGGGAGGTGCTTCATCATTAGTAGAACCACATCCAGCATGTGAAAGAAGCCACCCAGCATCTTCAGCTTCATCTTCCTTATCAACAGTTAATGGTGGGGCTAACTTTGGAGCCAGCATACCCCTAACATTATCCCAGTCAACTCCCTTGAAGAAAGGATGGCTCTTGAGAGAAGCATACCCTTCAGGACCAGAAGCCAATCTTTTAGATGGGTCCATATCCAGCAAACAATCAATAAGGTGCCGTGCTTCAGAAGGAAAATATTTAGGAAATTTGAAACCTCTATCCATGATCCTTTGGAATGTGAGCTACTCACTGCCATCTTTAAAAGGTGATATGTCAGACAGCATCTGATACAAAGTGCAACCTAGTGCCCATAGATCATTTCCAGTTTGTTTGAGTTTTCCATCCTCAAACCATTTAGCGCAGCTAAGGCCTTCGACTTATTATATACAAAATAGCCCTCTCCAACTCTAAAAATCATCTTCACCTGAAACTGTAATATGAATTTGAATGAAAAGATCATAACTGGCGCAGAAAGGAAAACATTCAAAGAGTATATTCCGGTCACCATTATTTGACAAAGTGCTCCAGTTTCTCTGATATAAATTGCACAACCTCTGACAACCCGTGCAGCACCATGGCATTCAATTGCTGGATGTAGGTTATGAAACATATCCCAATCAGGTTGTATGAATTCTCCAGCAACAAGGTATTGTAAGTAACAGAGGAAATATAGTTCTTCATGGGCAAACTTATATTCTGCTTCTTGAGATTTTGTTTTTTAGGCCATGAAGAGCTTGGTTAATTTAATTCTCAAATTTCAGAGCTGTGATATGAACCGGTGCATTAAGTAGAGCCGAGGATCCATCTGTTTCTTCTGGAAGCAACCTCGATCTTCTCTGTAATATATTATGAACAAATGAACTTCTTTTCTGAGAAGTCACATCAGATAAAGTATTTACTGCTTGGAAGATATCATATGGTTGGGCACGAGTTGCAAATGAACCGCCAGATGAAGATTCACTGGTTTTGTTGTCTGCTACTTGAATTCTCCGCCATCCTACTCCATGTACATAAAAATACAACTTAGTTTTGCAAAAAAAAACTCGGGCTTCTATCAATTGTCTCCTAGGCGCGCAGCAACAAACAAACTCAAAATGTGAGCAACGCTCAAGCATCCCGCATATGAATTGCAAAGCCCTATCCATCAACAGCGAGTTTGTCATCAGTCTTTTCCCACAGGTTTGAGGGCATCCGTCAATGGCTTTACTAGAGCAATAGAAATCTCCCCAGTAATCTTTGCAATTACTCTGTAAACGAACTCTCTTACAGCTTTCATTGCATTTACAAAACCGCTCTGTTTGTTTAGAGGTGTATGATATGTACAGAATTCAGATGCTTGAATTACTCCATTCTCATATCCTTTAAAATCAACACTATTTGGTGTAAGCACGATGACCTCCTTTTGCGCAATCTGCAGATGGCAATGTTATCAAAAACCATGGCGATTTCTCTCTGAATTGCGTTGTAGATGGGCGGTCTCTGATCAATTCTGAATGTCCACTTTTAGGATAAAAAATCATATTGCAGACGTTCCTGTCCTTCACAAAATGATGACAGAAGTCCGACAGTAGACACGCCTCCAGATCGCTGCTCCTTTTTGTTTTCCCACATCTTATCTTGCTCTTCCTTGGATACTAACACGTGGTGGACCTCGCCTCAGCCTTTTTAGTGTCGGTGGAAGTTTCACTCTCACCCTTGTTATTAATAATGACAGAATCATGAACAGATGTTACATTCCCTTTCATTAACCCCTCCTTTTACCGAACAGATGCTACAGTCATCTAAGTCTCTCTAAAAATCCGCTGTTACAAATAACACGATTTTTCACAAGCGGAGAAAAGCCTGACGGTGGGTATGCAACTAGAAATGCCGTATTACAAATGACTTTCCTGGTATCTCCAGTGTCGACCTCCATAATTGAGACATATGTCATGGTGACAGCGTCCAAAGGTGGAGCATTGTTACAGCTCAGTTGAGTTTATTTGTCGACATATTCTCCACACAACTTGAGAAATCAAACAATATAACCAAGCTAACATTGATAGATGATACCGACGCTTTTATATCATTTGCATGAAATATTGTGATTTCTGTATGCGCAAGAGGGCGCCACAGTAAAGAGCGTTGATAGGCAGAGGCAACTCAATTTTGTTGTTTTATCTCTGAATTCACAACCCTTACATATGCTACCTGACCCAGAAAATATAGAAAATTAATCTTAAAACATGTCCTTACTTCCTTCTCGAGGATCTTGGTTTTGTGTAGTTGCATACGAACTCCTCTTGCAGCTGTACCCTCAAATGAAAATCCTTGCCTATGACTCTCCAAAACTGGACTACGAGAGCATATCTGGATTCCAGTTCCCTCACGATCAAACGATGGATTAGGGACCTCCCATAAACAAGAATCATGATTCTCCAGCTCCCCTATGGAAGGTATTAGATTCTTTACCTTTATATAACCTCCATTCAAAATATCAGCGCAGCTATCTCCAAGGGAAGTATGATATGTTTTAGAATTAGTGTAGTCCTGTGAGGCCACAGACAACATTTCCCCCAGCATTCTTTCTTCTTCAAAATATGCATCCATACGTCCATTTGGAACTCTGTACTGAGAAAAGCTTATATTAACTGGAAATTTTGGGAACTCACTTTCCACAGATGGAAGACATGCAGATTCACATTGCATCCTTGGAGTGTCTAGCATAGCATCAACCTGTGTGTGAATTGTGTCCTCCTCAGCTACCACACTTTAAGAGTTTGAACTAGTGTCGTCCAGAAATATGTCTAACCATTTCATAAGTGGCGCACTATCTCCAGTTGTATCAATTAAAATCTTCGATGATATTTTTGATAGTAAATGTAAATTTACATCAATCCCCTCCACTGGCTTTGACTGATCTTCTGATTGCACTTCAATGTCACCAGAGTAACCAAGGGAGGGATTTTTCTTTGTAGGAGATAAATCACCCTTCTCAAGTGATGCCGTGTACTGTTCTCCACTTTTTTCACCAAGTCCACTCTTCACTGAGAAGCAGTTTAGCTGCATCATCATAGGGTGCCTCCTTGGACACACTGTCACTGCTCTCATCAACATTCCTGGAGGGAAGCAAAACTCTATACAATAGGCATGCTAGGATTTGGACCCTTGCTGAAAACTCGAACCAATTCCCAATTTCGTAGCACGCTACGAAACCACGCAAACAGGTAGCGCTGCGAAACTGCTAAAAATAATTCAGGCGCTGCGAAAACACCCATTCTTTAAGCCAGGCTAAAAAATTTTGACTACAGCATTTTCAGTGATAACAACTTGAATACTAAGAATCCACATGAGTAAAATATATGTTGACTTCTGTAACAGTACCACATTTAAATACCCTAAAAAGTTACTTATACCGTGATAGAAACATTCAAGGGGAGTAAAAGTAAAAGAAACCCCAAGAGGGATTTTTGTATGGTTGTTAAAATTCAACCAAAAATATACATAATCCATTTAAGTAATTGGGAGATATATTTGATGGCCCATCAACCTAAGACTACATGCAGAGAGCCAGTGAACCATGCAAGTCAGGCTCCTAACCTAGAACAAGGAACATTTTGGAACTAATAGAGGACGGATTGAGCTGACCACTGGAAAATAAGAAGGAAAATCAAGAATCCTTCCAAACCTGCAAACAAATAAAGAGACATATTACAAATAATCTTAGAGCGTCCACCTAAAATACTTAACTTGGGAAATGTTAAAAGAGTAATACCTGTAAAGACTGAGAGAGGAACTATGTAGGGAAAGTTGAACCCTGACACCCTCAAGAAGACCATTGAAAGCAAGAAAAATATTGAACACCTTGCCGAGCTACAAGATAACAAATAAAAAAATAAATTAATATTTACCTTTGTGGAAGGAATAACTTGCACCGTCGTTGAGTTACCATTGCCGAAAACGGCCATTGTGGCTATAGAATGATTACAATGAAATACTTCAGCAAAACCATAATGACACTAAACAACTATGAACAAAGAAACGTGGTAAGTGATCTTACCATTTAGACAAAGCTCACTGAAGAGGAAACCTAGCGAGACGTTGCAGAGTAGAACTTGATGGGAGGTAGAGGAACAATGCGTTCAAGGGGTTGGAGGGAAGGACAGTTGCCCTTAACCGTCCTAGAGAAACCTGGACCACACTATTGAAACCCTAGCATCAGACGATGTGGATCACAACAAGTGTGAGTCGGTGCATAAATGGCAGCAGAATGGAGTAACAGAATGAACCACGAGCCAAACAAACATGAACCACGAGCCAAAAAGCCGCCTTCTAACCAAATAAAATATGGACGGAATGAAATTACAAATTCAAAATTCAAATTTGAATTCCTTTAGCGCCTTTACTAAATTCAAAATAAAACGGATTTTGGAAAACGGTGGTAGACGAGGAAGCCAACGGAGGTTGCAGGAGGAGACGGGACAGGTCTGACAGTGGTCGCAGATACATTGAATACTGGAGCTTGCCGGAGGTAGGGGTTGCCGGAATATGCATGGAGATGTATGGCTTTCATGCATATGTAGCATGCCTTCAGATGCACGAATGTCCTGTCACAGGTACTTAGCGCTCATTTATGTTTCATTTTAATTTAAACTTAATGTATTCCAATATCTAATGTTTGACAAAAAATGATAATGATTTTCTAAAATTTGTTGTGATGTTGACAACTATCATATTTTATAAAACCTCTTATGTTTGACAAAAAATAATAATGATTTTCTAAAATTTGTTGTGATGTTGACAGCTATCGTATTTTATAAAACCCCATAGATATATATATATATATATATATATATATATATATATATATATATATATATATATATATATATATATATATATAATTTCCTTGAGATTTTAAATATATATCCACTTACACATCTTTAATTCTTTGATAATTTCCTTCACATAAAATGTTAAAATTGATCTTTCACATAAAGAGAGATTTGTATTTCTTTTGCTTTTCTTTACCTTGTTAAGAGAAAAATAAAGGTAAAATAATTTTACACTATTTTTGTAAAAACAAATCATAATACATATTTTTAATAATTTTTTATTAAACCTAAATTTCATACTTACAATCATTAAACTTTCATAAAATTTAAAACATTCCTATGATCATCATATACTCATAAACACTTATCCTTCATAAAATCTAAAACATGCTCGAAAACAAATATTTCAAGTTTAGTTAATATTGAAGTTGAAAATGATGAGTTCTTATCCATTACTCATCTCTCGAAATTACATATAAACTTTGTTAAAGATACTTATTTGCATTTCTTTACCCACATAAAGAAGGGATTAGTTGTAAATCTAGCCTTTGAAATTTTCTATTTGTAAATCTAGTCTATGAAATTTTCCAAAAGAGTATTTGTGGTGAGCACCTTGCAGAATGCCTCATATTGAATACCCTAATTTCTCACGAAAAGTGGGTTTGAAAATAAAGAAATAAATAATTGGGTTCTTTTTATTAACCCCTAAAGTAAGAGAATATTGAATCTTTTAAGAAATTCCATATAAATTCTCATTATAAATACTAGATACCAATTGATCATTGGATTTCAAATATAATAATAACAATTATCGGATTTCAAATATAATAATAACAATTTAACAATTTATGAGAGTTTCACATGGAGGAAATTTTTTTTGGAATACCCTTCATTTTGTCCTACTTATTTTGATTTCAAGAACAATACTTATCGTGAACAAAATACATAATCAAGGTAAAGTATATTGTGTTAGTATACACTGAAATAACAAAACCAAGATGGAATTAAAGATAATATAAATAGGAATTTGCAATCTAGTTCATAAAGATTTAATTGTTTTGTTTAAGAATGTAATGTAATAAATTAAGTAATGTTTTTCGGTAAAAATCACATAAGAGAAATTTTTGGCTAACGTGTTTCCAACTAACAAGTGTCTTGGTTCATCATTTAACAAGTGTGGTTCATCATTGATAAACCACACTT
The DNA here is from genome assembly GCA_031772625.1 of Pinus tabuliformis. Taxonomy (NCBI): domain Eukaryota; kingdom Viridiplantae; phylum Streptophyta; class Pinopsida; order Pinales; family Pinaceae; genus Pinus; species Pinus tabuliformis. The sequence goes on from CM062806.1 coordinate 224,616,568, forward strand.
ATTAGTTCGAAAGAGGCCAAAAATTTCTCCTATGTAATTTCTACCAAAATTTAATTTAATTAAATTATTTTTTTCTTGATTTAAATTTAAATTTTATTTATAATTATGATTAGATTGTGATTTTTTATCATTTAAAATATTATTTTCATTACATAAATAGATTAAATATTTTTTTAAGAACAACTGTATCATAAAAATTATGACTCAAACTTGTGATTAAGAAAATATTTTCCAGATTTCAAATACAATGGCTTAGAAAATATGCCAAAAATTTCCAAAATGTGAAATATAATTATCAGCTATTCGTATAAAAAATTACACTTTGATCGATAATTATAACAGATAATTATAACAAATTTCAGTAATAATTATTCAAAAATCCAAAAAAAAACCAATTATTTAAATCTACACATTTTTTTTTAAACGAAAATTACCTGACGTTCACACAATTTGGTACCAAGAGCCAATAAGGCATGATCAATTTATCTTTCCAGAAAAAGTAACCGAGATGCATCCGTTTCTAAATTTCCAAATCCGAACCCTTCACCAAAAAATAGAAGCGGGGCATTGGTAACTCTCAATTAAATTAACCCCAAAAAATACATCGAAAACTGTACTTTCTTAAATGCGCCGAGCCTTCAAGTGAGCAGAACCGGCTCTGCAATCCATACAGTAAAACGCATGCAAAAATCGCAGGGCAGATACTAAAACGAGGCCAGTCTGTAAAACCCATTCTGCAGCTCTGCCGAGCATTCCAATATTCTCAAACAATACAGTCAAATCCCTACCTCAGCCGTGCCATAGCAAGATTCCAGGCAATCAAATCCCTACCTCAGCCGTGCCAGAGCAAGATTCCATGCAATCTTCCCGTTCGCTTCAAACCCACAAATCCGCCATTAAAATTATTTACAGTACTTGAATCAATAGCAGTTTCACGGTAGTCTTTGGGTAGTTTAATTGATTATGGCTATAAAAATGATATGATATGTAAGAGGAGATTCAAGATTCAAATCTCTATGGCTAAAAGTTTAAAGTTCAAATCTGATCAAATCTCTATAGCTATAAAAATAATACGTTATGTGCGAGAAGAGTTCAAATCTCATGGCTATAAAAATAACAAAATTTGTTATGTGAAAAGAAATTCAAAGCTCAAATCCCATATACATGTGCCTACTAAAAATACAATAACCACCTAAAAAATACAATGGTAGCGATTGAAAAATATAAAACCAGCCCCAGCCAATTCCTCTGCATAAAGTCTAACTGCTCAAACCTTATTCGCCGTTCTTGATCCTGCCCAATAACAGAGAACCAATACTGAAACAGAAAAACAATACAAAAATTGCAAACCCGCTGTAAATCGACTCAATTGAAGTCATCTTGAGAGGCTTCCTCTGCATAAAGTCTGACTGCTCAAACCTTATTCACCGTTCTTGATCCTGCCCAATAACAGAGAACCAATACTGAAACAGAAAAACAATACAAAAATTGCAAACCCGCTGTAAATCGACTCAATTGAAGTCATCTTGAGAGGCTTCGACGTCGAGAGGATCTTGAGGACAGTGAGACTGAATGCAGTGGCAAAAGGAACATCCCAAAAACACAACCAGAAGGAGAATCACAACCTGTGCAACGCCCATTTCTGTAAAAGATAAAGCTACAGAGCCTTTCCCCCCTCCTCCTCCCCCTCATAGAAAAGGAAACCGGGGGGTGCCTTGAAGGTTCGTTGAAGGTTCCAGAAAGGCCTGAATGCCTCTGACCCACGTTTGTCGGCGCCACTGGTTTACAAGTTCAAATTTCGAATTTGGGCGGGGCGGGTTTACAAATTTGAATATAAATAAATGGTATTAATGCGTACAACACTGATTCCACCTGATACATCATTTATCATCCATCGAGCTCGTGTCGCGTCTTGTGTTTCGAGCTTGCCGGAGGTAGGGTGATCGAGTTGCCTGAATATGCATGGAGATGTATGACTTTCATGCATATGTAGCATGCCTTCAGATGCACGAATATCCTGTCACAGGTACTTAGCGCTCATTTATATTTCTATAAGGTCTGAAATAGGAACTGCCCTGCGTTGATGAAATCGCTCTACAACGATCCCAACTCCCAAGATATGATCCCTTTGGTCGGACAAGGCTTGGAATTTCAAATTATGTTACTTATTGACAGGAAATTTGACGAAGTCGTTAAAAGGAGGTTGGGGTGAATACCGGATACTTATTATATTCAAAATGAAGTGATATTAAATTTAAATTTACCAAAAAACTAAATTATGGAATTTAAATTTTATATTAAAAATTAATTTAATTTATTTTTAAAAGAAATTTTTATTTTTATTTTTATTTTTTTTTGCCTTTTGATTGGTTAAATCAAAATAAATCTTATTGTATAATAATACTGATGTATATCAATTGTCACTTCATAAATGAATGTTATTGTGTAAAGATAATGGTATACCATCAATTGTCACTTCATAAATGAATGTTGGTACATTAGTCTTAACCCCTGTCTTTCATCATTATATGGAATTTACTTCTTAGTTTTTCAAAAATTTTGATAAATTTAAATTTAATGTCAACATCAATTTATTTTGAATACTTTATCTAAAGTTTACATTAGAAACTAATTTAATTCACTTTTAAAATAATTTAATTTCTTCTTTTTTTCTGCATTTTGATTGGTTAAATCAAAATAAGTGTTATTGTGTAATGATAATGGTGCACAATCAATTGTCACTTCATAAATGAATGTTGGTACGGTAGTCTTAACACTTATCTTTCATCATTATATGGAATTTGCTTCTTAGTTCTTAGCTATAATTGTGTCAATAAATTTTTAAAATAATTTAATTTTTTCTTTTTCTGCATTTTGATTGTTTAAATCAAAATAAGTGTTATTGTGTAATGATAATGGTGTACCATCAATTGTCACTTCATAAATGAATCTTGGTACGGTAGTCTTAACACCTATTTTTCATCATTATATGGAATTTGCTTCTTAGTTCTTCGTTATAACACGTAGTCTAACGAGGCGAAGGAGTTGCTCAGAAAGTTATGGAAATTTTGGTCATATTTAGAGAAAATCCGACAAGGATTTTTGTAAATCCAAATTATAGTTATTAAACTTCAAAATTTTAGGTGCCCTAAACGTTTTTGATGGTGCTGAATCCATTTCCACCATCAAAAGCACGATTCAAACACTGTCTCTACAAGATTTTTTGAAATTTTTTTGCCCAGATTCCAGCCACTTTTGACCATCCAAGCAATTCCTCTGTCTCGTTAAACAACTCCTTCGCTATAATTGTGTCAATAAAATCACTTCAGTGTTACTTCAAAATAAATGTTTTTATTGTAATCTTTAACACGCGTCTTTCCATGATTATATGGAATTTGCCTCTTAGTTCTTCGTTATAATTGTACATGACATGTATCAATAAAATAACCAAACACCACGTGTCCATCAAAACCAAATTCATAAAGAGGTTTTATTCAAACTTGGTATTCTTCTTTTTCAATGGTAATTTATATCCAATTTCTTTATGGAGTTCTTCCCATGTGTCGAACATTCCAATGTTCTTGGCTTGACCGATTTCTATCATTTCGAAAGTTCAATTCTATTTTTTCCCTTATTATTTTAAAGCTTGTAAATGAGTTTAATTCTAAATTTCCCTAAGAAAGGCATCATTTTTAATGAAAAAAGAAAAAAAGAAAAAAAGAAGGCATTTACATCATTTTTAATTTCATATCAATGAAATTTTGAAAAAAGCATTTACATCATTTTTAATTTTATATCAATTTTTAATTCTAGATGATGGAATGACAAAGATTATTTAATTAGCTATCAAACAATACCATTTTTAATGGAAAAAAGGCATTTATATCATTTTTAATTTCATATCAGTTAAATTTTGAAAAATGCATTTACATCATTTTTAATTTCATATCAATTTTTAACTCTAGATGATTGAATGACAAAGCTATTTAATTAACTATCAAACGTTGAAAAACCAGATGCGCATTCCAATGGGCGCCAAGAAGAATAAGAAAACATAAACTAAGGATCAAAACTTTCTTGATATGGTGTGGAGGTAATGTCATCACCCATAAAACTAGTAATTGCTCCTAAAGGTGCAAAGATACATTGAAGTAATAGTAGATTTGAGAATATCATCTTGTCAAAAATAGAATCCGTCAAAAATAGAACCCGCTATTGAATGCATGCTCATAACGAAATTCTAAGTTCATAACTAAATTTTATTTTTATTTATAAATTTTACAACTCAAAAGAGATCTCTATTTAATGTACCTGCCACAAGTTCTTATAGTGCCATATGCATACTTTTATCAGCCATGAGAAATGAGGTCTTTTTGTCACCTACAAAATAAGATGTTATAATGGATTCCATTTTTCTTTTATTTTTCAGTGAGGGAAATACAACATATATTACTTGAAAAAGATATACATAATGGCACAATGAGAGTTACAACACTCTAAAGTCATGACTACAAGGAAATTCCAACCCCTAAAAAGCTAGAAATGCTAACATATGAGGCATTGTCTCTACACATTGAAGCCAAAAACTAATGTTCTATCTTCATAGCTGGAAATCAACATTTGACATTTGGACACAAGAAAACATTTAACATTTAACATTTGGATACATCCACATACTGTAAAAGATAAATAGATTGAACTTGTAAAAGGTAGTTTTTCTTTGTTGGTTATGCCATACTCTTAGTTTTGTATCCCTCCTTTTATTGAACAGAAGAATACAAACTCGAGTAATCAAATGCACCTCTCATATAATTATAGTCTAAAACCTAACAAGATTCTCAAAACTACTGAGATTACACACAAAAGGAAAAAAATAATAATTTTAATACAGAAGAACATGAAAACATTTTGAAGCAAAGTTCACACACCTTCATGATTTAAAGGACAACATAAAACTCTTTTAAAACATTTATATATATATATATATATATATATATATATAATTTAATTTAAATAGAACTTTCCAAATTATCTAAGAAAAGATAATTTGCTTGATAAAATTTCGGATTTGATGAAAATTTCAGATTTGATGGTGTAAACATAAAATTTTAAAAATTTAGATATCTTTAGATGTAAAAGGATATAATTTAATATATATAAACATTTCCAAATTTTCTAAATGTAAATTTATTAATTTTGATGATGTATACATCAAATTTTAAAGATTCATATTTATCTTATGTAGAATCCAAAATAAATATTATTCATTTTCAAAATACCTACTATAAAGATGCATAATATTATTTAAATCAAAATTTATAAAAAATAGTTATTTTTTATAAACATTTAAAAAAATCATAATAATAATAAAATCTATATTATAAAAATTAAATAGAATTTTATTTAATCAAGTAAAAAAATTAATTAGATAAACCGATTTTAAAATGGAGTTATATATATATATATATATATATATATATATATATATATATATATATATATATATATATTTTTACAAATATATATATAAAATATTAATTATAAAAATAAATCTTAAAAATTATAATATTAAAATATATGTAAAAATTTTAAAACTTATTTTCAGTATAATACAAAATAATGATTTCAATGTTTAATTTTTGGATTTTTATTAACACAAACAAAATACAAAATATATGATGTTGACCAGTTACCAAAACCAAACAAAAAATTAGTTGTATCATATTATTACGAAACTCGTTGTATCATATCATTACGATAGACCCGCCTGAGGATTTTCATCCATAACCATATTACCGGAGATGATTTGACCTGCAATTTTTTTAAAGTATTTTATAATATAAAAATTTAAATAAATAAAATTTTTATCTATTAAAAAATAATTATATAGAAAAATTTAAAATATAAAGTGAAAACTTTTTTATTTTATTTTTTTAAATAATATTTAATAAAAAAATTATCAAAACTTAATATCACCAAAACAACAATATTTAAAGATACTAATCCAAAATAATGCTAATATTAAAATACTCAAATATATGACCTATTTACAATACCAATCCAAAATAATACTAATATTAAAATACTCAAATATATATGACCTATCTATAATACCAATCCAAAATAGACTTAAATATATTATCTATTTACAATACCAATCTAGAATAATGCTAATATTAAAATACTCAAATATATGACCTATTTATAATAGCAATCCAAAATGATGATTTGGATATTTAGCTCTTGGATTTTTACCAATTAGAAATAAAATATATAATCCAAGCTAGTTACCAAAACGATACAGGCTAGGGAAAGGCTGTGAAAAAGTGCAAGAATGAGATCAAGTTTGTGGACAAGGAGTTCCATAATTCTAAAACGGAGTCAAATCAGCTGTGGAAAACCATGACAATTGTTCTTCTGATCTACAATGGAGAATAAAAAGGTAGATAAGAGTCGGTGGTGAGCTCTTTCAAAAGAGAACACTTTCCCTGTAATTAAATACTAGCGCAACCACATTTACCAATGTGATTGATGAAAGCCAATAGGGGTATATGAAACATATATACACCCACATTTTCCAATGTGGTTGATATATGTCGATGGGCTTATATCAACCACATTAATAATTATTATGGGTATTTAGGATTATTAATAACTATATACATATTATCAACTAGATTTAGAATTATTAATAACTATATAAATATTAACAACTAGATTATTTCTATATATTATTATATAAATATTATATAATAATAATATAAACTCCTAATAATATTATAATATTGATTATATTATTATTATAATAATAATTATATTGGTATATTATTATAATATACCAATCAATCCAATTTATTTTGTTGCTTTGTGGACTTTAAAAAGGCTTTCGATACAGTTCCTAGATACAACCTTTGGAATAGATTAGAAGAGCTAAAGGTTCCTCTCGAGTTGAGAGCTGCCACTATAAGGCTATACGAAAATGTAATTGCCAAGCTAAAGAGCAATGAGGGGTGGTGGAAAGATATTAAGTGTAACATCAGAGTTAAACAAGGTTGCCCCCTCTCCCCTACCCTATTTGGCATTTACATCGATAAGCTCGAAGGCTATTTAGAGGAAGCAAGATGTGATGGCACGATCTTAGCTGGAATAGTCGTCATCCTTCTTCTCTATGCTGACGATATTGTTCTTTTGGCAAGGTGCCCATCTGATCTTGATAAGGAACTCAGGCTTCTTAAGGATTTCTACTCTACCATGGATATGACTGTTAACACTGACAAAACAAAAGTTATGATTATCAAATCCAAGAAGGACACGTACGCTAATTTTATGTATGACAATAATAACTTGGAGGAAGTGTATTCTTACAAGTACCTAGGAATTGATATTCATCACAAGCTCAACTGGAACCATAACATTGAGAAAAGGATTAATGGGGGCTGGAAAGCTTGTTTTGGTCTTGAAAATAATTGTAAAACAACAAACCTCGTAAGATGGGATAAAAAGAAGTTCCTCTTTGAAACTTTAGTCACTCCTGTTATCTTATATGGCTGTGAGGTTTGGGGTTGCAGCATCTCCAAAGAATCATGGAGAAAGATTGAGCAAATCCAGAAGCGTTTTATAACTTATAACCTGAAAATTAAAAGTAATACACCCTATCCTATTCTCCTTATAGAAGCAGGTCTTTCCCTTATTGAGAGCCTAGCTATGATTAGGTTTCTGCTGTACAAGCACAAACTCAATAACATAGACGATCATAGACTTCCTAAGCTAGCTTTAAATTCCAGCCAAAACCACCTAAGGCTCAATCGGGGGTGGCATAAAGACACAAGGGTCTGGTTAAACTATTGGGAGATCAACGAGAATGATGCATTGCAAAACATAAATAACATTAAAGATATTGTTACTTCTAAGTTCAAAGAAAAAATGTGGTGTGAGAAAGATTTGGCAGCTAAAAGAAAATCAAGTTATTATAAGAAGGTCATCAACCCCACCCTAGAAGATCAAAAGTATCTCTATATTTTAACTAGCTCAAAGAAGAAAATTAATATAACAAAGATTAGAACGAATTCTTATGAGCTCCATAGTGAAACAGGTCATTGGGCAGTTCCTAAAACACCGTGGATGGAAAGGATCTGCCATATATGTGAGAATAGGAACATCAAGGATGAAAACCACTTCCTCTTAGAGTGCCCCGTGTACAACCACATTATATCTCAGTGTCACAATCTTTGTTGCAATACTAACCTTCCTAGCCTTTTACAATGTCAAAATTACAGTGAGCTCGAGAGGCTTCTCTCCAAGCTTTTTGAGCATAGGAATAAAATCTTAAATCAAAATAAATAATTTGCTTCTTTAGGTCCAATAGACCAATGTTTGGTCTCAGCGGACGTTAACCACCATCATCATAATAATATAATATTATTATAATATTATAATCAAATATTATTATTATTATTATTATTATTATAGTACAATATAATTGTTATTATTTTTTTTATAATTTTATATTATTAGATTATTTAAATAATATAACGATAATCTAATATTATTATGAAGTATTCTTATTATTAATTAATATATTATTAGGAGTTTATATTATTATTATAATATTAATATAATAATATATAAAAATAATCTGGTTGTTAATATTTATATAGTTATTAATAATATTTGATTATAATATTATAATAATATACAAATTTATTATTATTATTATTATAATATAATCAATATTATTATAATAATATTATTATAATAAGAACAATAAAGACCAATTATTTATTATTTATTATAATTAATAACTATACAAATAATAACAACTATATTCTTCTTTAATTATATATTTATGATTATTATATTAATATTATTATAATAATATAACAAATATTCTTATAATAATATTTGATTATATTATTATAATTATAGAAAATAGAAAATAAAATAGAATTATTGGAGAATAAAATGATGGCAATGGAGACTAGATTGCAGGTTATAGAAAAACAAAACCAAGATACTATCCAAACATCCTAGCAAGGAGATGCTGATACTTTAGAGAGTTTTAGAATGAAGGACATGATTAAAGAACTAGAAGAAAAAGTTAATAGTCGCCTCACCCTAAATAAAGTCGTAGATAAATTAGAGATCAAACCAATTAAAGATGAAATAAAAAAATTAATAGAATTAGACCATGAGTGTAACAAAAGGGCCTTGAACCTTATAATCTTCGGTTTAAAAGAGGAGGTGGATAAGGATAATTTAGCCATAGCCCAGAAAGAATTACATAATAGATTACAAATTGAAACAACGTGTCTCATAGAAGAAACAAGGTTGTGGAAATTAACTGAGAATAAAGGAAGATTGATCTGAATAAAGGTGAGCTCTACTAATTATAAGTATGACATACTTAGTAAAACCTCAAGTCTAAAAAGAACGGGAATATTTATAAATGAAGATCTCATTCCAGAAGATCAAGTAGAATTAAGAAAGGAGGTTCAAAAGGTAAAAGAAGCTAGGAAGGAACGAAAATGGGTAATAATCAGAAATAGAAAAACCTTTATTCGAGATAGAAACCAAAAAGATAGTAATAAATAACAATTCAACATACTCCGGATTCTTTCTTGGAACTGTTGGGGTTTTCCATGGAACAAAGGCCCCAAGCTAAGTTGGATCTCAAATGATGTTGATATTATTTTGCTTGTTGAAACTTGGGAGCACGAAGAATCTAAGGCCCCTAACATAGATGACTTTACGCTATGTTCTACCTGGAACAAGCGATCCTCCCGTAGAGGCATTGAGGGAATAGCTTGTTACATTAAGAAGAACATCTCCCCCCATGCTAGGATTTATAAAAATGACCATTACAACCAATATATTTGGATAGAGATCACTGACATTAATAATAAAAAGACCTACATAGCAATATGTTATTTTCCCCCCATCAATTCTAACTTCTATAAGAAAAATAATCTAGATAAAAAGAATCCCTACAATGGTTTAGAGAATGATATTTCTAACCTAAGGAATGAAGGTAATATCCTTTTAATAGGGACTTTAATGCTTGAACTTCAATCAACCAAGTTATTATTCTAAGCAATCATTCCAACCCTAATCCTCTTTGGTTAGACGAAGACCCTACTCTGGCTAGTAGATACAAAAGGAGCTCTAAAGACCTCAGGGAGAATTTGTTTGGGTAGGAGCTAGTCAAGCTCTATAGTGCTCAGGATCTCATAATTTGCAACGGTTTAAAGAAGTGGCCCAATTCTAGCCAGATGACCTGCATCCATGGGCTTGGTAGCAGCGTGGTAGACTATGTTATTTTTGATATCCCTCTATACAAGGAAATAATAAATTTTAACATCTTAAACAACCACAAGCCTGACTTTGATCATAGGCCTTTACTTATAACTCTCAATTTTATCATGTATAGAGATCCCATCGAAAATAATCCTTAGCGAAAAGAACCTAATATTTGATAGAAATAAAAACGATTTTTTTCTAAATGAATTAAAAACTGATCTGCTTCCTTTGTCTAGTATAGACAACATAGAAGACCTCTATCATAATTTTACTACAACCCTCTCATATTCTATTAACAAGTTCTCAATTGAAGTTTCAAATAATAAAAGAAATAGAAAAACCAACTCATGGTATGACAAAGATTGTAAAAGTGCAAGGAGAGCAATTAAGGAAGTTGTTGGTGAATCTCTTAAAATGGGAAAGATAAAAATATACAAAGCTCTAACTAAAAGGAAAAAGAGGTAGTACATTCGTAAAAGACAAGAAAATCTCTTAAACCTCTCTAAGGTAGCTCCTAAGAAATTTTGGAGGCAGATTTTGACTAGGAAAACTAAAGATAATAATAAAATTGCTTTACATGATTGGAATTCCTGTCTTAAAAAGCTTTATGAATATCCAAATGTCATGGATAACTTTGAAACCCTGCTAACAACAAAAGAAGTTTTCTCATTAGAAGACATTGATTTTTGGGTTAAACGCCTAGCAAATGGAAAAGCTAAGGACATCGAAGGTTACCAGGCAGAAATCTTAAAAATTGGAGGTCCTGTCCTCATCCCCCACATCCACAAGCTTTTCAATCAAGTAGTCAAGCAAGGTTTCCCTAAACCATGTACTGAGAGCCTCATTATCCCTATTTTTAAAAGTTGGGATACAAATAACCCCTCTAATTATCAGACCATTATGATCAGCCCTCTCTTAGCCAAGCTATATGGTACTATTTTGGAAAAGAAGTTGAGCATATGGATTGAAAGTGAAGGTAAGCGGGCTAAAGGCCAAGCGGGTTTTAGAAGCCATCACTCAACAACAGACCACCTCATTACGCTTAGGATCATTGTGGAGGATTGTCGTAATGATAAATCAAATCTCTTTTGTTGCTTTGTGGACTTTAGAAAGGCTTTCAATACGGTTCCTAGAAACAACCTTTGGAATAGATTAGAAGAGTTAAAGGTTCCTTTCAAGTTGAGAGCTGCCACTATAAGATTATACGAGAATGTAATTGCCAAGCTAAAAAGCAATGAAAGGTGGTCAAAAGATATTGAATGTAATATTGGAGTTAAACAAGGTTTCCCCCTCTTCGCTACCCTATTTGGCATTTACATCGGCAAGCTTGAAGTGTATTTCGAGGAAGCAGGTTGTGCTGGCATGATCTTAGCTGGGATAGTCATCATCCTTCTCGTCTATACTGATAATATTGTTCTTCTCGCAAGGTGCCCATCTGATCTTGATAAGCAACTTAGGCTTCTTAAGGATTTCTGCTTTACCATGGGTATGACTGTTAACACTGACAAAACAAAAGTTATGATTACCAAATCCAAGAAAGAAACTTACGTTAATTTTATGTATGACAATAATAACTTGGAGGAAGTGTATTCTTACAAGTACCTAGGAATTGATATTCATCACAAGCTCAACTGGAACTATAGCATTGAGAAAAGGATTAATGGGGGGTGGAAAGCTTATTTTGGTCTTGAAAATAATTGTAAAACGGCAAACCTCGTAATGTGGGATAAAAATAAGTTCCTCTTTGAAACTTTAGTCACTCTTGTTATCTTATATGGATATGAGGTCTGGGGTTGCAGCATCTCTAGAGAATCCTGGAGAAAGATTGAGCAAATCCAGAAGCGTTTTATAACGTATAACCTGAAAATTAAAAACAATACATCCTATCCTATTCTCCTTATAGAAGTAGGTCTTTCCCCTATCGAGAGCCTAGCTATGACTAGGTTTCTGTTGTACAAGCATAAACTCAATAGCATAAGAGATCATAGACTTCTTAAGCTAGCTTTAAATTCCAGCCAAAACCACCTATGGCTCAAGCAAGGGTGGTATAAAAACACAAGCGCCTGGTTAAACCTTTGGGAGATCAACAAGAATGATGCATTGCAAAACATTAATAACATTAAAAATATTGTTACTTCTAAGTTCAAAGAAAAAATGTAGTGTGAGAAAGATTTAGTAGCTAAAAGAAAATTAAGTTATTATAAGAAGGTCATCAACCCCACCCTAGAAGATCAAAAGTATCTCTCTGTCTTAACTAGCTCAAAGAAAAAAATTAATATAGCGAAGATTAGAACGAACTCTCATGAGCTCCATAGTGAAACAGGTCGTTGGGCAGTTCCTAAAACACCATGGATGGAAAGGATCTGCCATCTCTACGAGAATAGGAACATCGATGATGAAAACCACTTCCTCTTAGAGTGCCTTGCGTACAACCACATTAGATCTCAGTTTCATAATCTTTGTCACAATACTAACATTCCTAGCCTTTTACAATGTCAAAATTATAGTGAAATCGGGAGGCTTCTCTCCAAGTTTTTTGAGCATAGGAATAAAATTCTTAAATCAAACTAAATAATTTGTTTCTTTAGGTTTGATAGACCAAAGTTTGGTCTTAGTGGACTTTAACCATCATCATCATCATCATCATCATCATAAACTCATATTATTATTATTATTATTAGGCTTTAGTATCTTTAATATTTATCTTAGGGTTTGTATACATAGGGTTATTTATTATCAGTATTTAGGATTATTAATAACTATATAAATATTATAAAACAGATTTAGGATTATTAATAACTATATAAATATTAACAACCAGATTATTTATATATATTACTGTACAAATATTATATTAATATTATAATAATTATATGAACTCCTAATATATATTAATTAATAATAAAAATAACTCATAATAATATTAGATTATCATTATATTATTTAAATAATCTAATAATATAAAATTATATATATAAAAAAATAATAATAATAATAATAATTATTCTTATTATTATTATAATATTTGATTATAATATTATAATAATATTATATTATTATAATAAGAACAACAAATACTAATTATTTATTATTTATGATAATTAATAACTATACAAATAATAGCAGCTATATTTATATATAATTATATATTTATGATTATTGTATTAATATTATTATAATAATATAAACTCATAATAATATTAGTATTATGCTCATGGGGCTTTGGATTGACGATGAATGGGTGCGCTGTTAAGGTACTCCTTGCGATAGGTCATCGGTTCAAATCCCCGTGGGTACTTATGTAGTATTATATAGAAAAAAATAGTATTAGTATTATTAATTATTATTACTATTATTCTTAGGCTTTAGTATTTTTAATATTTATCTTAGGGTTTGTATACATAGGGTTAATTATTATCAGTATTTAGGATTATTAATAACTACATAAATAGCTATATAAAATTATTAATAACTATATAAATATTAACAACCAGATTATTTATATATATTACTATATAAATATTATATTAATATTATAATAATTATATAAACTCCTAATATATATTAATTAATAATAAGAATAGTTCATGATAATATTAGATTATCATCATATTATTTAAATAATTTAATAACATAAAATTATAAAAAATAATAATAACAATTATATTGTATTATTATTATAATAATAATATTTGATTATAATATTATAATATTATTATATTATTATAATAATATACAAATATAATTATTATTATAATATTAATATAATGAATATTACTATAATATATTATTATAATAAGAACAATAAAGACCAATTATTTATTATTTATGATAATTAATAACTATAACTATATTCTTATATAATTATATATTTATGATTATTATATTAATATTATTATAATAATATAAACTCATAATAATATTAGTATTATTAATTATTATTATTATTATTCTTAGGCTTTAGTATTTTTAATATTTATCTTAGGGTTTGTATACATAGGGTTAATTATTATCAGTGTTTAGGATTATTAATAACTATATAAATATTATGTAGACCGCGCGCGAGTTTTGAACTGGAGCTCCCGCGCCCCTCCATCCTCGACTCCTGCGGCCCTCCGCAGGCCTTTGCCTGGTAGCCCCTGCTACTGGGCTTTCAGTTTCCTTCCCGGCATCCCCGCAATCGGGCTCTGCCCTCCTCCTCCAGCCAGTGCTGCTGCTAGCTCTTTTTCGACTCTCTAGATCCCATGGTTGGGACTGATCCCTCCCAGATGCAAGACAATGAAGAACAGGCTGAGATCTTTGCCTCTCTCATCTCTAAAAATGCTACCACTCGAAATAAACCCATAGCTTCAAAGTTCGTTAAGAAACTGGCTGATATTCCAGAAATCTCTCTTCCTCCTAGTCTTCCAAGGAAAGCAGCGATCTCTCTAGCAGAGAGAGGATTGGTTGGTCAATTTACTGGTTTGTGGCCTTCTCCCAGAGCTGTTCAGAAATGGGTGAAGTGCAACAGGAATGCGAACATCCAAGGAAAAATCGCAATAAGATTATGTGTAAGAGGCTACTACACATTCCTCTTTGAAACCAAAGAAGACCGGAATCTCATCTTCAGAAATGGTCCCTACTTCATGGACTCGAGAGGTCTCTACCTGAACAGATGGTCACCTGACTTCGACCCAGAAATGGATATACCTAATGCAGTCCCGGTTTGGGTTCGTTTGCCTCACCTCCCTCTTCATTGCTGGGGAGATGAATCGGTTAAAGCCATAGGGAACGTTGTTGGAAAATACATCGACAGATGCGAACCAAAGGACAACATGCATGCATGCGCAAGGATCTGTGTTGAAGTCGACTTAGGAAAGGGCCTCCTGGAAGCAATCAAGATCAAAGTGGACCAATGGACCCATATTCAGCAGCTGGACTACGAACAAATCCTGTTCAAATGTAAGGTATGCCATGAATATGGTCATTTTGCTAATAGGTGTAGTAAACTAAAAGAAAATGAAATGACTGAAAATGCTGAAGCTAGTGAAGACACATGGGAACAAGTAAAAAAAAAGAAAACAAACAGGCCCAAAACCAAAGCATCCCCCAGAAATCCAAGCTGCAACCTTCTCCCCCCCTCCCATCTTGACCCAGCCATTACCCTCTACATCAAACCCCTTCGAATCCTTGGAGGAAGAAGATCCTTCATCCCCCCACTCTCCTCCTCAAGATAATGCTCTAGCAGTTATTCACTCCCCTTCTCAGATCCTTCCTTCACCCCCCCAACCATAGATCGTATACTAACAAGAAACAAAGTCAAAGAAGCAAGCAACAACTCAGAGCCACAAAAAAAAGCAGGTAGGAAATCGAATAAAGAAATAAGAGATGAAACAACAGCTAAAGAAATGGCCACAGGTACCCAACAACCGATGGACTCTTTTTTGGCCAAGCAAAGAGGAAGCGGGGAAAAGATAAAGGAGAAGAGCGGGGCTCACCAAAAATCCAATAAGTAATGAATTTGGTCTCTTGGAATAGCAGGGGCTTGGGCTCCTCTCTAAAATCCAATGCAGCCCGGGATATCATCAGTCAAGAACAGCCAGATATCTTTCTGATCCAAGAGACCAAAATGTCCAACCAAGACTTCCAAAAATTCATAAAAAGACACAAAAGCTTTGAAGGAACAGCAACAGACTCATTGGGTGCCTCAGGAGGAATAGGCACATTGTGGAACAAGAGGAAATGGGACCTCATCAGTCAAAAATCAAACTACTGGTGGGTCAGAACTGATCTCAAAACAAAACCACAAATGAAGAATTCACCATGCTAAACATTTATGCTCCAAATCATTACAGGGACAAAGCATACTGTTGGGATTCTGTTAAATCAGAGTTGCAGGAATGTCAAAGAAGTAAGACAGTTCTGGGAGGTGATTTGAACTTAATAAGAAACATTGAAGAAAAGATGGGAGGAAAATATTTCGCTGACCCATCAAGAGCTGCTCTGGAAGAAATAATAGAAGCCCATAAACTCATTGACATTCCACCATGTAATGGAAAATTTACATGGAGCAATAAAAGAGCAGGAACTCATAATATCAAAGAAAGACTCGACAGGATTTTAATCCATGAAAGTAGCAGCAGGATTCTCTTCCATAAAAAGCAAGATCGTCCATGCCACAACTTCAGATCACAAGCCAGTGGTTTTGATTCTAGATAGAATAGGAAATCTTGGCCCAATCCCATTCAAATATAATAAAAATTGGGACAGCAAGGAGGATTTCCGCAAGATCATCAAAGATAGTTGGGAGTTGGAAGTCATTGGATCCCCCCACTATGTTTGGGAATCCAAATTAAAATTCTTAAGAACAACAATAAAAAAGTGGGCAAAAGAGAATGCAACAATAGAGAAAAATAAAAAAATCGAGCTGCATAGAAAGTTGGAAAAATGGAATCAGGAAAAGGAAAGCCAGCAAACATCAAAGGAAGAGCAAACCCAGGAAAAAGAAATCTTCATGGAATTATACAGGCAGAACAGAACTGAGGAAGAGGAGCTGAGACAAAAATCGAGGTGCCTCTGGCTCAAAGCGGGAGACAAAAACACATCTTTCTTCCACAACAATCTCAAGCTCAGAAGAGCTGGAAATCAAATAGACAAAATCACTGCTGAGGGGAAAGAAGTAAGAGAGCAAGAGGAAATCAAAGAAGCATCCCACAACCATTTCAAATCTCTCTTAACTGCTGACACTCAGCCTTTGGACAGCGTGGATTTTCTCCTTCCAGTGGAATGTAAAATCAGTGGGCAGCAAAACAACGAGTTGGAACAGGAAGTCTTGGAGGAAGAAATTAGAGAAGCCGTGTGGAGTATGCAGCTGGACAAGGCTCCCGGGCCTGATGGCTTCACAATTGCTTTTTACAAGACTCATTGGGACATAATAAAGAAATATTTTATCAGGATGGTTAAAAATATTTTCAAAAAAACCAAGATGGGAGAAAATACAAAAACTTCCCATTTGGCGCTTATCCCCAAGGAACCAAACCCACTCTCCTTTGATCGCTTCAGACCCATCTCTCTCTGTAATGTATCCTATAAAATTGTCACAAAAATCTTGGCAAATAGGTTGAAAAAGCTCTTGCCCACTCTCATCTCAGAGAATCAAGGAGGATTTGTCCCTAAAAGACAAATAACGGATAATGTTATTTTGGTCCAAGAAGCAATACACAGCAGTTTACACAGAAACGAAAGAGGCATGGTCATAAAACTTGACATGGCAAATGCCTTCGACAGGGTCAACCACCAATTCCTAGCAGCTGTTCTTCGGAAGTTTGGAATCTCTAACAAATTTATCAACATCATTATGGAATGCATTTCAAATCCTTGGACAGCACCCCTAATCAATGGAAGGCCTAGCCGCTACTTCCGAAGCTCCAGAGGACTGAGACAAGGTTGCCCTCTCTCACCTTTCCTTTTCATCATCATGGTAGAAACTTTAAGCATACATCTGGAAAATCAAAGGAAACAAAGGGAGATAACAGGCATAAGTATAGCGAGAGGAATAAAAGAAATCAATCATTCGCTCTTTGCCGATGACACTCTCCTAATAGGAGGAGCCTCAAGCTTAATAGCTAGGAGATTCAAGAGAATTCTGGACACTTTCTTGGTTGTCTCAGGGGGACTGCTTAACAATAAAAAGTGCAGAATATATACTTGGAATGTCTCACTTCAAGTAATGCAAAGAATCTCACTAATCATGGATATCCCGGTCCAAAGGAATTGGAGTCATTTTTCCTATCTTGGTCTTCCTTTGGCAAAGGAAGTGGTCAAGTCTGAGATTTGGAACAAGCAGATAGAAAAAATGAGAGGGAATCTTCAAAGCTGGGGGCTGTTGTGGTTAAATCTAGTGGGCAGGACCACCCTCATTAAAGCTCTCCTTTCAGCCCTTCCTATTTATCAGTATGCTGTCACTTTGGCTCCAGCTAGCATCCATAAACAAATGGAGCTAATTATGAGAGGCTTTCTCTGGCAAGGAGGGAAACAAGACACAAAAAAATTCAGTCTGGTCCGCTGGGAATAGGTGATCCTTCCCTTCGAAAAAGGAGGCATATCTATCAAAATTCCAAGTTTAACTAATAAAGCGATGGGCTTTAAACTTGTGTGGAGAATGCTAATGGAAAAAGGCAGCTGGTGGGTCGAGGCCCTTCAAAAAAAATACCTTAATGGGCAGCACTCTAAGATACTCACTGATCTGATCGCGGAAAGACCTTGCACTCTAGCATGGAGACTCATCAAAAAGGTCATTCCCCAAATCAAAAATCATATCTCAAAGTCCCCTGGAAATGGAAAAGATATAAATCTCTGGACAGATAGAATAATGGGTTCGGAGCCAAGAAGCCATTATCAGCAGTACAGACCCCTGAAAATCTGGATGGAGGCAAAAAGCCTTAATTCCTTATATGACATCTCGGTTTGGGAGCAAAATAGTTGGTCTGCCTGGAGGGACCTTCCTCTCCCAAATCACCTAAAAAATCAGTGGGCAGATCTGAAGAGAACGCTGATGGGAGCCGCCCCAACAAATAAAACCTCTCAAGACAGCTTTGTTTGGGATCCAAGCGGAGGGAAGTTTACAGTGAAAGATGGGTATCAGCTCCTACAATCTAGCAACAACCTAGAAAACTGGAACCTTCGGTTAGCAGTTTGGAAGAATGAATGCCTCCCAAAGATAAAAATTTCGCGTGGACCCTCTTAAAAGGGAAAATTCTCACTGCTGAAAATCTAAAAAAAAAGGGATTCAAGGTCCTTCAATGTGTTGCCTTTGCTGCAAGGAGGAGGAGAGCAGTCAACATTTATTCCTCGAATGCTCCTTTGCCCAACACTGCTGGCATCAAATTATTAGTCCTTTGAGGTTACCTAGGGAAAACTTTGATCAGCTCACAACTCTAAACAGAAACTGGGAAAAAGGCTACCCCCATGCAAGAAAAGGTAAATCCATAATCACTCGACTCTAGAAATGCATTCCATCTGCTCTTTGCTGGCAAATTTGGCTCTCCAGGAACAGTTGTATCTTCAAAAATCAAAAGCCAAACCCAGCACTCACTCTGGCCAAAACTCTGGGACTAGTTGCGGAAATGATCAGCGCCAACTCAGTAAATAAAATCGATCACACCAACTGGTAGAAAGATGAGGAGGAATGGTTCAACAAATTCCCATTGGTTTACTCAATGAATAAACAAGCTTCAACAAAGACAGGAAAAAGAAAAAAAAAATGGAAACTCAGGGGAACCCAAAATGAAATAGAACAGTGGATTCAAGACCAAAAGTCCTTTACTCTTCAGTTTGATGGCACTTCCAAAAACAACCCCGGACAAGCAGGAGCAGGGGGAATAATTTCTGATCAAAATGGGAAAGTCATCACTACTTACGAATGGGGACTGGGTAATATGACTAACAACAAGGTTGAGGCCTATAGTCTTCTTCTAGGTACTTGTATCCTAAAAAATCTTCAAGCTAAAAATCCAGTCATAATAGGCGACTCGGCAATAATGATAGCAGCTATGGAATCAGGGGGTGATTTCAAAAACCAGGCCCTCAATAGAATCAAGCAAAGGATCGTGGAAAACACAAAACAGCTGGGGATCATCCAATTTAAACATGTCATGAGAAATTATAATACTAAGGCTGACTCTCTAGCCAATAATGCAGTAACCAGACCTATTGGGCAGGTTCAAGAGAACAATAACTCATATGAAAAACCAATTCCATAAGACGTCCCTCCTCACAGTCGGGCATGTGATCCAAGGTTCCATTAGTCATCTTAACAAAAAGACCGCCTGTCCCCTTAGACAAAGCAGCAGGTTGTCTGATCCCCTTTGCACTGACATTATTCTATTCCATATCCTTAGAACAGTCAGGAAAATCTTCAGGCATAAGGGAAATCTGTATTGGATAACAGAGTTGGAAGAGTCCCATGGGAAGAACACTCAGAGTTTAGGCAACAGTCATTTCGTAATCCACAGAGGCTGCTCAAGAAAAATTTGACTTGACATTTGGGACAGGAGCAATTCAAAGCAGTTCGATTCGCCTTTTGAGGCTCTGATGAAAGAGTGGGCTTATAAGCAGCTCGGGGTGCATTGGTCCAGCTAGAATCTCATCGTCTACGTGGTGGAAGCGCTCTGTTTGATTGGCAAAGGCTCGAGTTCATGTCACTCCTGCTCCAGGCCGCCCCCTGTGTGCTTCAGGTGTTGTTTCTCCTCATCGACAGCTCTGCGAGGTATTGAATCCGCTTGCCGGGACTGTGTTTTCTTATTTTCCACTAACGCTTAGTATGTCGTTGTGAATCAGACTCATCCGACTCTGCTGGCTTCCGTTTCGCTGCACACTGTCTCATATCCTTTTTGTTTTCATCCCCTCGCTCTCTCCTCTGTACCTTATCCTCCTCTCAGAAGCTGCTTCCTCCCCTTGTCTGTGATCCTTTGCTTCCCGCTCTTACAAATTTCTGGAGCTCTGCTTCTTACCTTCTCCCTCCTGAACTGCCCCTCCGCCATCAATACTCTGGCCCGCCTGCCTTCATCTCCTAGAATCTCTGTTAACCTTCATTCTCTCTTCTGGAGTAAGCTAATCAAACTCCGCATCAAGATCAACAAGCATATCCAAGACACTTCAACAATGTCAGAAAACCCATTGGACCGTGTCGTTACCAACAGCAGTTGCACCCTCTGCAAGGTGCACTGCTTCATGATAGCCCGTTTCATAAAGCATTTCAATGAACTCAAAGAAGAAGTCCAGTCAGAGAACAAATCAAAGAAGAAAAAACTTGAAAAACAGAAGGTGGAAATCGAAGGCCTCAAAGAGAAATGCAATCACTTGGAAGAAGCAATCAGTCACATACGATCGTTGAATCAAAGCATGCAAGGGGAGGCATCCACCAAGAACAACCGCTTGATGACTCGGTCAACCAGTTCTGGTGATAATTTCATATGCATTGTAAATACTGTTTGCTCCTAGGTCAGTTCTTACGGCAATATAGCCATTATGTCTTCCAAATTTTAAAAAACAAGAACAGTGAATTGGATCAAGGGACTGCGTGCCCATTTTGTACCAATTCCACTAAGCTACCTCAAGTATTTGTAATGGGACTTGTCCCTTTTCTGAAGTTTTTATAATATAATAGTATTCGACCGTGTTAAAAAAAAAAAAAATATTATCAAACAGATTTAGGATTATTAATAACTATATAAGATTATTAATAACTATATAAATATTAACAACAAGATTATTTATATATATTACTGTATAAATATTATATTAATATTATAATAATTATATGAACTCCTAATATATATTAATTAATAATAAGAATAGCTCATAATAATATTAGAGAGGAATAGAAGAATACAGAGGAATGAGATGGATCGTTGAATCCATTTGAAGAACCAAGTAATGTGATGAAAAGAGATTTTGGGGGTTAGTCAAAATCCCCTTTCTTTAGAAATATTCGATCCTTGACCTATGGGTTATGGGCCCACAAGTCTATCGGAAGCTTTTAAATATGTGGTTAAGCCTTTACATCGGAACCACTTAACTATCGGGAGCATTAATCTTTCACTTTTCCTTTAGAAAAACCCCGGGACAATAAAATATCGAAATACATAGGAATCAACGGGAAAACCCCGCCAGAACACATAGCCGGATCTCAAAAACATTATACCCATGACTATAATTATCATCGGGTCTGGCTCTCCCTTCAAAGCCTTATCATTGCGCTCCTCCGATCTCTGCCCTCTCCGATCTCTGATCGGCTTCATCGGCGGTCGGCATATCGGCCATTGCAACATCACAGTATTGCTATTTCGGCCCATGGCCGGTTCCGATAATACCAAGGCTTCCCGCCGATGCGATAAAGCGATGCGATCGCAATCGCAAGTCCTTAAAGCCCAAGACTCGCCCCTTTGTAAAACAATCCGCCGATGCGATATTGCCTTACGGACCCGATAAGGGTATAGGTTCCTGTCGATAAAGTTTCAAGTCCGGATTTCGGATCCGACTGTGCTAAATCTTAGTGTAACTTGGATTTACGCTCGCGGAACCAAACTATGCAAACAAACTTCGCTGATGCGATATTTCGCTTTGCTCCTCAGCGACATCATCTGGACCGTTGATCCATGTGATCAAACGGCTCTTGCGCATTCTCGTCCAGTTCTCCCTTAACTTAATCTCGCTTGGTTTTTGATGGATTTCTGTGTTAAACACAGTTCTCTGCCACACCTGCATTCACACTATTATCATCCCATACACAGTTAACTCGATTATCTTTGATTTCCATCAACCCCACAGTGATCGATGGTCGATCAACATACTTACAAACAGGATTCAAGACATCAATACATATATTCACAGTATAACTGGAAAAGGTGTAAAATACACAGATACATACAACTCACATATTTCTATTAAGTATTGAAGATTTAACTCCTTAGAGAGTTAAAAAATTCCTGGGGATAATAGAATTTGTGCATGATCTGTGTACACTGTGTGTATTCGCCTGTTTCCTGCGTCAAATAACTATATAAATATTATCAAACACATTTAAGATTATTAATAACTATATAAATAACTATATAGGATTATTAATAACTATATAAACCCAAATGAATAATAAACCTAAGGGAGTAATACTAAAACCCCAAGGGAATATGAACCCAAGGGAACAATATTAAGCCCAAGGGACTAATATTATAAACCCCATATTCGTAAACCCAAATATAAATATTACAAACACTAAAATAAACATGTTTTATTTTCATGGTGAGATAATCTTTGTTAAAATGTGACATTCAAGCATGGGACTAATATTATAAACCCAACATTGGTAAACCCAAATATAAATACTACAAACACTAAAATAAACATGGTTTATTTTGATGGTGAGACAATTCTTGTCACAATGCGACATTCAACCATGATTGACCATGTTTGGCTATGATTGACAATGGTTTACAATGATTGATATTATAAACCAAAGGGAATAATAAACCCAAGGGATTGATATTATAAACCCAAATGAACAATAAACCCAAGGGATTAATATTAAAACCCCAATGAACAATAAACCCAAGGGATTAATACTAAAACCCCAAGGGATTATGAACCCAATGGAATAATATTAAACCCAAGGGCCTAATACTATAGACCCAACAATCGTAAACCCAAATGTAAATATTACAAAGACCAAAATAAACATGATTTATTTTCATGGTGAGACAATATTTGTCAAAATGGGACATTCAACCACGGGACTAATATGGTAAACCCAAATATAAATATTACAAACACTAAAATAAACATGCTTTAGTTTCATGGTCAGACAATCTTTGTCAAAATGCGACATTCAACCATGGAACTAATATTATAAACCCAAATTTGGTAAACTCAAATATAAATACTACAAACACTAAAATAAACATGATTTATTTTGACGGTGACACAATCCTTGTCACAATGCGAGAATCAACCATGGTTGACCATGATTGATATTATAAACCTAAGGGAATAATAAACCCAAGGGATTGATATTATAAACCCAAAGGAATAATAAAACTAAGGGATTAATACTAAAACCCCAAGGGATTATGAACCGAAGGGAATAATATTAAACCCATGGGACTAATATTATAAACCCAATATTGATAAACCCAAATATAAATACTACGAACACTAAAATAAACATGGTTTATTTTGATGGTGAGACAATCCTTGTCACAATGCAACATTCAAACACGGTTGACCATGGTTGGCTATGATTGACAATGATTGACCATGATTGATATTATAAACCTAAGGGAATAGTAAACCCAACTTATTTACATTATAAACCCAAATGAATAATAAACCCAAGGGATTAATACTAAAACCCCAAGGGATTATGAACCCAAGGGAATAATATTAAGCCCAAGGGATTAATACTAAAACCCCAAGGGAATAATATTAAGCCCAAGGGACTAATATTATAAACCCAACATTTGTAAACCCAAATATAAATATTACAAAGACTAAAATAAACATGATTTATTCATGGTGAGACAATCCTTGTGACAATGTGACATTCAACCATGGTTGACCATGATTGATATTATAAACATGAGGTAATAATAAACCCAAGGGATTGATATTATAAACCCAAATGAATAATAAACCCAAGGGATTAATACTAAAACCCCAAGGGATTATGAACCCAAGGGAATAATATTAAACCCAAGGGACTAATATTATAAACCCAACATTTGTAAACCCAAATATAAATATTACAAACACTAAAATAAACATCATTTATTTTCATGGTTAGAAAATCCTTGTGACAATGTGACATTCAAGCATGGTTGACCATGGTTGGCTATGATTGACAATGGTTTACCATGATCGATATTATAAACCTAAGGAAATAATAAACCCAAGGGATTAATATGAGAAACCGAAAGGAATAATAAAACGAAGGGATTAGTACTAAAACCCCAAGGGGTTATGAACCCAAGGGAATAATATTAAATCCAAGGGACTAATATTATAAACCCAAGGGAATAATGAACCCAAGGGATTGATATAATAAACCCAAAGGAATTAAAAACCCAAGGGATTAACACTAAAACCTCAAGGGATTATGAACCCAAGGAAATATTAATATTAAAAAGCTGAAGAATGAAGAAAACCAATAATTTGATATTATAAACCATTGGGAATTAATAAACCCAAGAGAAAAATATTAGAAACCAAAGGGATAAGAAATGGTAGGGGATTAATAGGAATTAATTTTTTAAACCCAATGGATTGATCAACCCACGTGACTAAGAATATTATAAACCTAATGGATCAATAAACCCTAGGGATTGTTAATATTATGATTTTCATATTGACACAATCTTTGTCAATGCGATGTTGGACCATGATTGAACATGATTGATTTTCATATTGAGAAAATATTTGTCACAATGTGATGTTGGACCATGGATGACCATGGTTGATTTTCATATTGAGACAATCTTTGTCCCAATGTGACGTTGTACCATGTTTGACCATGGATGACCATGGTTTTCATAATGTGACATTGGATCAAGAGACCATCTTCGTCACAATGTGACCATGATTAAGAATGGTTGATTTTCACATTGAGACATCTTTGTGACAATGGGACGTTGGACCATGGTTGATTTTCATATTGACCATGGTTGACCACGATTAACCATGATTGATTTTCATTTGAGACAATATTTGTTACAATGTGGCATTTGACCATGGTAGACCATGATTGAAGATGGTTGACATGGCTGATTTTCATATTGAGACAATGATTCTTATAATGTGATGTTGGACCATGTTTGACCATGAATGGCCATGGTTGACGATGATTGACCATGGTTGACTATCATATTGAGACAATCTTTATCACAATGTGATGTTGGACAAAAAGACAATCTTCGTCACAATGTGAACATGATTATTGACCATGGTTTACCATAGTTGACAATGATTGACCATGGTTGATTATCACATTGAGACAATCTTCGTCAAAATGCGACATTGAAACATGGTTAACCATGGTCGACAATGGTTGACCATGGTTGATTTTCATGTTGAGACAGTTCTTTCATAATGTGATATTGGACCATGGCTAACCATGATTGACGATGGTTGATTTTCATACTGACCATGGTTGACCATGATTGAGCATGGTTGAGCGTAATTTTAATATTGTTAATTAAATGTTATGAATATTAATAATTAGTAATTATAAATATTAATAACTAATATTAAAATTAACATTTATAAATATTAATAATATTAAAAGTAATATTAATGTTGGTATTCATATTAATCAATATTAATATTAATATATAAGTGTGTTGTTAAGCATCGATGGTGAATTATGAGTGAGTAGTGTATTCTGCATATCATAGATGTAGGCAGAGTGCGCAGTAATTAGCCGAAGGACCAGAACCTGAAGAAACCCCAAAACCATAGATACGCTGAAGAAATAGCATAAAACATAAGTAAACAGAGTAGCGGAGGAGTAAAGTATCATTGAACAACAACCGTTAGATCTCACAGATCAACAGCTGGAATCAAATTGCAAAAAGTGGAACATCGGGATCACATCACAATCTTTGAAAAAGGAGGAAGCGATTGCGACATGCGATATGTAGCGGAACCGAAAACTTATCAAATGAACCCTAGAACCCCATCGGGTCCGTAATACATGTCAGAGTGGTTTTTAAACAGTGTAAGCAGATTATCAGGTGGAGGAAGAATGGTAAGTGGTATCAGAGGGCGAGCACCCGATTCCACTTAGTGTTTGACACGTAGCAGCGAGCGGAGTGGGGAAACCACTTTATCAGGCGGTTAAACCCCGTGCGTGTTGGCAACCCGAAACCAATGTAAAGCGTTGGATCTGCGGGAGGAGATCAATGGCAGAGGATAATGCGAAGGCCGATGAGTGGACCCGACGATATTTATAAATGCGGATGTATAAATTTTGAGATCCACTTATATGGTTTGGAGCGGAAATTTAATGTATTTCCTTTGTATTTCTATAAAGTGTTGTGCCAAGGGCTTTTATGCAAAAGTGTTATTCAAACATTCCAATAGTCACATATCGGAGTCAGAGGGGGATAAAGGTATGTATGTGGTATGACCACAGTAACTGGCGATGAGCGACTGTGATAAAGGTGATTCTCGGGAATTGTGCAAAGACTGAGGATTGGCAGAAAAAGGTATGATGTATGTGGTTTTATGTGTTATCAATTATAAAGGGTTTATAATGGATTGAAGCGCGATAGAAGGGTTTTAAGGTTAAGTACAATTATAACCCAAAGTTAAAAGAGGGTTTTGTATATGGTGCGGAATAAGGATTTCATAATGGCTTAAAGAGGTTGTATGAGTCCCGATATTAAAGGGAATGAAGGTTAAGGGGTGATTAAAGTCTCGATAATGAGGGTTTAGACTTTGGGTTAGTCTATTAATATGTTTCCACATGAGAGATAATGGAAAGGACCTTAACCATTACTATTAATGAAGTTTTGACCTGGTAGGTCATATCTATTCTTGGGAAAATGGTTTATGCATAGGTCTACATGCATACTGTGGGTAAAGCAGGGGTAACCCTATGTCAGATGTTGGACCATGGTAGACCATTAATAAAACCGCATATACAACCATTGTTAAATGTGGTTTAAAATGGTTGACCATGGTTGATTTTCATATTGAGACAATATTTCTCAAATCTTGTGATGTTGGACCACGAATATGAATTGCCATGGTTGATGATGGTTGAAAATTGTTTATTTTCATATTGATACAATCTTTGTCACAATGCGACATTGGACAAAGAGACCTATCTGATTAATAAACCTGAGCGATTAATATGAAAAACCCAAGGGAATAACATTAAACCTTATGATTAATATTAAATCCTAGGAACATAAACCCTAATATTAATAAACCTAAGGGATTAATATTATAAATGAAGGGGATTATAAACTAAAGAGATTAATATTAAACCATAAGATTAATGTTATAAACCATAGGTTTAATATTAAACCCTAGGAATACAAACCCTATGATTAATATTAAAACCCTAGGATCAATATTATAAACCAAAGCGATTACTAAAAGCATTGGACTAATATTAAAAACTTGAGGGATTATAAACTGAAGGGAATAACATTAGACCCAACGATTAATATTAAACCCTAGGAATATAAACCCTAAGATTAATATTATAAACCTTAGGATTAATATTATAAACCTAAGGGACTAATAAATACAATGGATTAATACTAAAAACCCAAGGGATTATAACCCAAGGGAATAATATTAAACCCAAGGGTTTAATATTATAAACCCAAGGTATATAAACCTTAAGATAAATATTAAAAACCCTAAAATAAACATGGTCGACTATCGTTGACAATGGTTGATTTTCATATTGACACAATCTTTGTCAATGCGATGTTGGACCATGATTGATTTTCATATTGAGAAAATATTTGTCACAATGTGATGTTGGACCATGGTTGACCATGGTTGATTTTCATATTGAGACGATCTTTGTCCCAATGTGACGTTGTACCATGTTTGACCATGGACCATGGTTTTCATAATGTAACATTGGACCAAGAGACCATCTTCGTCACAGTGTGACCATGATTATTGACCATGGTTGACCATGATTAAGAATGGTTGATTTTCATATTGACCATGGTTGACCACGATTGACCATGATTGATTTTCATTTGAGACAATTGTTGGTACCATCCCATGACCTCCTTTTTCCTCCTAAAACATATCATTTGCCTACTTCTTTCCATCATACATCTCTTAGATCCCTTGAAAATTGATTGGATAACAGTACTATAGTTATTAAAATGCATTAAAATTGATTTAGGAGTTTTATGTTAAAGAATTAGGAATTTTTGGTAAAATGACTACAGGAAGTTACAACATCCTGTAATTGGTTTATTGTTTGACATGTGGCATGACAGCTAGGCTAGAGCGAAGGGTAGGGATGAAAAGTAGAATGTCCAAGCATGGCCGAATACCTGTCCTACAGTAGAGCCGACCCTCCTACATGCACGGTCAACGATGGTCAAAGTATAGCATGTTGGCGACAAAAGCAGCAACAGCATAGCATTCTAAATTGATTTAGTTTTGTTCCTTTTTGAAATCAGTTTAGGATAGAAACATTTTAAAAATCACGACATGATAAAAGCGGCAACAGCCACATCATGAATGTACATTCGTTTTCGAAATGTAAGGGTTGTAAAAAAACATATGTAAACACAGTTCTGTGTAGTTAGTGTTGGTTATCATTGTATCGTTTTGAAAACAGAGTTTTGAACTTAATACCAAAAACACAGTTGCAGTCACGATTTTCCTTGTTGCGTTGATTCTATAATCGGTTGATCACAGTCCAGTATACCTCTTAAACGCGAACGGGCCCTGCGTTAAACTGGTATACTGTCATTTCCTTTTTATTCGCAACTTAGGGTATTAAATGATATGCACATCAATTAGAATTGGTTTTCGATTTCAATAGAATGCGTATGGGTAATGTTTATGATAGTGCTTGAATAGTTCATCACTGAGGTCGTGAATCGTATCCTGTAAGGGATTCGATCCTTTGTTGTCTTTTAAATCAATGTCATGAACTCTGTTATCATTTCAAAGTATGCTTATAATTTCAGTATGTCTTTATCTTTCATGAATATTAGTGAATGCTGAGTATTTGCTGAACAGGGGTTTTATGCATAGTGTCTCTGTAAGGAGATTGAAATCTTGGTTTAAAGTGATACACAGTGTTTTAATTTGGTAAATGAATTGAATGACAGTGTTTTAATTAGGTAGATTAACTGAGTGACCTAAGTGTTTGGGTGATAGGTAACACACCTCAATCTTTCGTAAAGAAGTCCTGTAACCTACCATCATAACCACTTAGCTAATAATCCTTTATGTCTATATACTTTAGACGCATGCCTCTAAGTCTATGCATCCTGGTCGATAATAAATATAGCCTAGTCTAGCACCCTAGATAGGACACTACATTTTGGCGCCGTTGTCGGGGAGGCGTACTTAAAGGATTTAAAAAGAAAAAAAAATTATAAACAAAAACGAGCAAAAACATAGATTTAGAAATCATGTTCATTTATGCCTAGATTTAGAGACAGTCAAGGTAGATTCATAAAAACCCCCCACCATCCAAAAACTAATCCATCATCATCAGGAGCAGACTCTTTAGGGAATACAACACCAGCTGAGGAAGTCACCATACAAGCATTAGAGGCTAAACAAAAGTCAGGACAAAGACTTACTCTCATCGAAAGGCAAACTATTAGCACATAAATCGCAGAAGAAGCACTTTCCTAGATCCTCCACACAAGGAGAGAGTAGCACAGTGACTGAACAATCTTTCTTTAATCTCCTCTTTAAAACAAGTGAAACTGACATAGAGAAACCCATTAGAATGGCTGAGGAAGGAGATGGATCAGTACCAAATCAAGGACAGAGAGACGAAGAAGAGTCAATTTTTAAGTTTCCTATACATGAACCACAGAGAAGAATGAACCCCATGCTCCAGGATATTGTCAGAGAAGAATTGCAAAAACTGTTGAGAGTTAATTTTATATATCCTATTTCTGACAGTCAGTGGGTATCCCCATTGGTTATAGTGCCCAAGAAAAATGGTAATTGGCGCATTTGTGTTGATTACAGACAACTAAACAAAGAAACGCTCAAAGATTATTTCCCACTACCATTTTTTGACCAAGTGTTAGACACCCTAGCTGGGAAATCATCATTTTCTTTTCTTGATGGTTTCAGTGGCTACAACCAGATCAAGATAGCCTCAGAAGACCAGGACAAAACCACATTCACCTGTCCTTGGGGCACTTATGCTTACAATGTTTTGCCATTTGGACTTTGCAATGCTCCAGCTACATTTCAAAGAGTTGTATTAGCTATTTTCGCTGATTTAGTTCATGATTGTGTTGAAGTTTACATGGATGATTTTTCAGTGTACGGCAATTCATTTGAACATGCATTAGAGAACCTTGAAAGAGTTTTGAAAAGATGTATTGAAGCTAATCTGTCCCTGAGCAATGAAAAGTGCTTTATGATGTTAAACGAAGGGATAGTATTAGGCCACTATATTTCTTTTCAAGGCATCAAAGTTGACCCAACAAAGATCCAGATCATTGTTGATTTGCCAATTCCAAAGAATCAAAGAGAGGTAAGAAGTTTCCTTGGGTATGCAAGCTATTACAGAAGGTTTATTGAACATTTTAGTAAAATAGCTTTACCTTTGTTTAAACTTCTAACAAAAGATGTACTTTTCAACTGGAATGAGAACTGCCAACAAGCATTCGAAGTACTCAAAAAGAAGTTATCAACCGCACCAGTCTTAAGAGGACCTAATTGGAGCCTACCATTTCATATCTTTACAAGTGCATCTGACACTGCAGTGGGTGCCTCATTAGGCCAAAAAGAGGAATCTTGTAATTATGCCATTTATTTCATTAGCAAAAATCTAACACCTGCAGAGTCAAACTACACAGTCACAGAAAAGGAAACACTTGCCATCATATATGCTGTGAATAAATTTCGACATTATATAACTGGTTATGAAGTCTTTGTACATACTGATCATTCTGCCATTAGACATTTAATGAATAAACAAATAACTAGTGGCAGAGTTACCAGATGGTTATTATTGTTACAGGAATTTAACATCACAGTGTTAGATAGACCAGGTAAAGAGAATCAAGTGGCAGATTTTCTTTCTAGACTGCAAAATCCAGGTGAGGTTGTTCCGGTTGAAGATTCTTTTCCAGATGAAAATTTATTTGCAATTTCCATAGTAAATCCTTGGTATGCTGATTTGGCCAATTATTTGTCTACAGGAAGGACACCTCCACACTTTACTGCAAAGGAAAAGAAGAGACTAGTCAAACAAAGTGCTAGATATTCATGGCTTAATGGCGATTTATTTTACACTGGTTATGATATGATCATTAGAAGATGTGTAAGAAATGATGAGATAATTGATATTTTAAAATCTTGCCATGATGAACCGTGTGGTGGGCATTTTGCAGCTAAGCGGACAGCATTCAAAGTTCTTACTCTTGGATACTACTGGCCATCCATTTTCAAGGATTCCAAGAAGTATGTGAAGAGTTGTGACAACTGCCAAAGAATGGGCAGGCCAACAGCTACAGACGAGATGCCCCTTCAGCCCCAAGTTCACCTAGAGCCATTTGAAAAATGGGCTCTAGACTTTATAGGACCCATTAACCCAACCTCCAATGGTAAGAAGTACATCTTAGTATGTACTGATTACGTCACAAAGTGGGCTGAAGCAAAAGCACTGGTTAGAGCCACCGAACACATAGTGGTAAATTTCCTTTTTGAAGAGATTTTTGTAAGGTATGGAGTACCAAGGGAGATAGTGACTGATCAAGGTACTCAATTCACCTCAAAACTAGTGAAGGACATCACAGACAAATACCAAATCAAGCATAGGAGAAGCACACCTTACCATCCACAGGCCAATGGGCAGGTGGAATCCACAAACAAAACTTTGGAAGGGATCATTACTAAAACTGTGGCAATGAACAAGAAGAATTGGGAAGAGAAGCTCAAAGATGCACTCTGGGCTTACAGAATTACGTGGAAGGATACTACAGGATTTACACCATATCAGTTGGTGTATGGCAAAGAGGTAATGCTTCCTATTGAGTTTCAAATACATACTTTTAAACTGGCTGCAGATTTGCAAATTGACTTAGACCAAGCACAACAAGAAAGAATTCAGCAATTGAACCAGCTGGATGAAATGAGGCAGCAAGCAGAGGAAACCACAATCCTCATGCAAAAACAAAGGAAGCAATGGCATGATGCACATATCAAGAAGAAGCAGTTCAAGGAAGGTGACTGGGCTTTACTTTTTGACTCTAAATTTAGAGATCATAAAGCCAAGTTTACCACCCATTGGATGGGCCCATACCAAATTATTCAGGCTTACGACAATGGTTCAGTCAAGCTCAAAACTATTGATGGAGAAGGTCATTCCTTTACTGTCAATGGTCATCACCTGAAACTATACACTAAGCCCTGTCGTGGCGGAAAAAGTCGTTTGTGCGGACACAACTGACCTCCCTAGGAGTCTAAACTCTCTAGCGACAAACAAGACAAAATGGAGTGATCTTTCTCTAAATATACCTTTTAAAACATGAAAGCTACAAGTGTTTAGGCTTACCTTATTCCAAAACGCGGTTGTTGTAGTCCGTCCTTGCCGATCCGGATGAGCTCCTCCTTCAAGTCAATTCCTGCAACCACAAACAATCAAACAATTACCAAGCACTTGCATTTCATATAATAAAACATATATTTAACATGCAGACCAAGGAACACATGAAATAACTCATTAACACAAGCTATTGAGAAAAATAAACCAGTTTGTATTAATAACGAAACAAAGAAACTCTTACAACCTGGCCTTGGTGTTGTGCAAGTTCCTCCCAGGGTCCATCAAGGGTTTTCCTCTACTTTGACAAAGCTCACCCACTTCCAAATAGAATCAAGCAAAGACAATCTCTCCTCACAAGGTTGTAAATGGGAGTCCTAATTCCTGCAGCATTTACCCAAAGAAAATGTATAGCTCCAACCTCTCCTCCCTCTGGCTCAATGTCTTTATTTATAGTGCTGTAAAGAGGTTATTCAGGTCCACCATCAATGGGATAATCCCCCTCTTTGGGTGGGATAGCTCCCTTATTGATGGGATAAGTTCCCCCTTAATAGAGATACATGAACCAACTGGAGGCGCATCCAATTCATCAAACCGACCTCTAGAAAGTTCTAGAAGTAACCACAAGTAACTTTTTTAAGATGAAACTCGCGCATTTTGCCTTTTACAGAAGGACGCACCTGTCCCTTAACATACAGAGCGTCCAAGGACGCACCTTTTGTGAACATGGTCAGCGTCCCCGCAGGTAAGGCTAGAGAGAACCTGCGACTCCAGAGATAAACATATTTTTGACAAGACTTTCTCTCTTCTTTGAGTTTGAGATGGATAACAGAGGCATAAGACTTGCCTAAGAGGGTAGCATGACTGTTGATTTGAGCCATACTAACTGTAAGTGGTCATGGTGACATTTTTTAGTGTAACAGATTGCCCCCTAAAGTGCAAAGCCTGGAATAGATTTAGGGTTTTGTAATTCTAGGAAGGGTGAAGCGCTTTATCATTTCAAGGATTGTCTTGTGGATGGCCTGGTTGGAACCTGCAATTTTCAACACAAAATACATGGATAAGATTATATCATCACTGAGGTAGGCATTCCCATACTCAGATTCAAAACTTTAACTAATGGACTAACTATTCTGATACAGGAATGATCTTGCAGTACATCATTTTTATAGACTTTTGTAGACACAGTATGGACGCAGCCATCTGTTTATGATTAGTCTACATAGATAATGAATACAAAACTCCTCGCAGCCTGGATGGTAGAAACTAGATCCAGGGTCTTCACTTCTACTTCCCGAATTGGTACGATTCTAGCCATGTGATTAAATGATTCGATGTCGAACATGTTAGAAACCACTTGATTACCAGTCGATGATGTAAACTGTTAACAAGTGTGAGAGAAACCACCAGTAATGTCAATGGTTCTCAAAGTACCAAGCACAACCCGTGAAATGTGAATAGATGTCTTGATGTCGAACACTTCACGGAATCCTTTGATCGAAAGTCAATGATGTAAACTGACGTCAAAGGCGAGAAACCTGCCATTGATGCATGCAGACTTCAAGGTACTGTCGATTCCTAAGTCATCTTTCTAGATAATGTGTCGATGTCGATAGAAAGCGACCCGTTGCAGGCAAGCCCGCAACACGAAATCATTGTTCAAGTTGAAGAAATGTTGCTGTAAGGACTGACTCAGGGATGGTCAAATGGATGACAAGTATTTTGCAGATGAAAGTTTTGCTTGCAGACCTCTTGAACACATAACGACACAACAGATGGCTTGGTGACGAATAACTCAAAGTTAATCCCCGGAACCCGGTTAAAGACTTTCAAAGTGGTTTGGTCAACTGTGAGGTAAAAGATTTCCCAACCCAAGTGAATGAAAAGTGTCGTGTTCAAGAGTGGTAATAAAGTTTCTTTTGAGACAAAAGGTAACAAACAGGTTCATTCTTCTCTCTTTTCCCCCACCATTTCTGGCAAGTACCTCTTTATTTTTAACAAGCTTGAGGAGGATAACATATGCTTGATTATAAGCTCATCCTTCGGACGAGTCCAACCTAGTTTAAATTCGAACCCTAGGAAGGAGTGGTTCGTTCCTGTTTGTAATTGAACAGGTCCTTTACTGTAAAAATTTAACGAGTCCAGTATAGGAGAAACTCGGCGTTTTTCAATTTTAGAGAGTCTGAAAAAACAAAAGGAGACTCCACGTTGAACTTTTTCGTAAATTTGTGTCCCTCAAGCCCGAAAAAGTATAAAATAATACCTGGGGGAACCGCTTGATCTTGCGACCAAGGAGTACTTTCATAATAGTGTCGTTGACCTGAAAAGTAAAAAGCGATCAAGGACACGTCGTTTTATTTCCTTATCGAGTTCGAAACGACAAAAACCCGGCAATCTTTTCCTGATTTTACGGTCAGAAAAGAGCTAAAAGGGGACCGTCTTTTAATTCCGTTTTAACGAGTGTAAAAGAAACGCTCGGCGATCTTTTCATGTTTTAGGAGTCAGAAAAGGGCTTAAAAGATGACTCTGATATTTTATTTGTGAAAAAATTACAATTTCCCTCGAAATCCCTTTGTCCTGCACAAAAGCGACACATTACTCATACCTGTTTAAAATAGGCAAAAATACATCGAAAAACATCTTTTCATGGTAAAAAATGAACTAATTCATCCAAAAAACCTATAAAAAGACCTTTTACCATATCATTTTTACCGTTTGACTTTGGAGGTTGAAAAAGGAGCTTTTGACAAGAAACTTCCCGTGGTTGCTGTGGAAAATCTGACCGTCGGAATCGAACGTCGTCTCATCCAGGTATTTTACACATCCTACTCTGCATTTCTATCCGTTTAGAATTAATTTTTAGGTCTTAGTTTCATTTTTTGAGGGGGTTTTGGTTTTGGAATGCGCCTCTCGGCGGACGCAGGTGCCCTTCGGGTGACCTGCGTCCCCCGACTTTTTCTCATACGGGAAAACGGTCGGAAGACGCAGCCCGCCTTCAGGCCAGCTGCGTCCGGGCGCCCTGTGCTACAAAGCCGGGGTGCGTCTTCCGAGAAGTGCGCATTTCAAAACCCCAACTCTCTCAAAAAACCACCAAAAATTCCCAAATCAATTTCTAATTGCTATTTTTGATATGCAGGGCATTAATCATGTTAGACTGGAGAGAAAGAGAGCATGTAGAGGAAGATGAAGTTGCAATAAATCACCAACCTTCTCTGGATGCCCTAAGAGCATGCGGATTATACAAATATTGGACCATACCGGGCATGAGGGGCCAGGTAAGATTCTTGGAATGGCTGGTTGAGCGATGGAACGTTCAAGAACAATGCTTTTACATAGGAGGGCACCAGCTCGAGATAGAGCCCTCGGATGTATACTTTCTCACTGGCTTGCCAAACAGAGGTGAGCAACTCAGTCTTGCGGGGACTAGACCGGGTGGCCAATCCCTTGATAGTCTCCGCGAGGATTGGTGCACACGTGGGGCTCACCATTCAAAAGGCATAGAGATAAAACACATCACTTTACCGGAACTCAAAGTCATAGCGTTCACGGTTACCAGAATTTGCGGTGCGGCCGCTTTACACATTGCTTCCGGATCCCAAATGCGGATGGCAATTGACTGTTACCAAGGCACCATTTTCAACTGGTGTGAAGCTGTGTCGGCTCATATGAAGAGCCAACTGACTAAGGCAAAGAACGGACGACTAAAGACTTTTGGATATGGGCCTATAGTCGTGAGCTTTGCCTTGGAGAGAGTTCCAATGTTGATCCCTCAGCAACTCACTGTTGATATCTTGGGTCCTCGGGAGCCAAAGCTGATACGATGGGTTGCGGTGATGGCCCGGCATCCTGACGAGGGTGCGGCAGTGGTTCGATTCTCAGATAGTTACTTTCACTGGTTAGAGGACCAGGTTTTTTCGATACAAGACTTTCCGTATGCCGGAATGGATTTCAGAGGTGATCCGGACATGGTTCTTCCACAGGGAGAACAATGGGACGACAGAGGTACTTTTATTTTCACAAGTTTTCTAATTATGTATTTTTTTATTTTTTATATATATCGTCTCAAAACTAACAGTAAAATTTTCAAAATGCAGATGTTGGTCCACAGCGTCTAGCCAACCTCCGGCCTTTTGATAGACTACATCCAGCTGCACCGGTACCGGTCCCACAGGACGCGACAGCAAAAGTACTAGCTGAGTTGGAGCATGATCTAGAGCGTCTCACGGCAGATATACCTGAGACTACTATGGACGACATTCCTATCAGGCTTCAGCGCTTCGTAGTCGCGGTCCCTGGACCGTTTAGGAGATTTTTGCGTAAGGTAGCCCGCGCAGTGGTGTCATACAGAGAGCACCACCAGTGATTGACTAGTCACTTTGGTAGTCACATGTGACATTTTGACTTTTTGTACTATCATTTTGCCGATCATAAGGTGTTTTCAACCTATGATCGAAGACAATGTATATATTTTTTGACACACTTCTATCTATATATATCACTATTACCGGCTTATCTTGTTTAACATATGTGATGAAATGTTTCTAAATTTACTTGCATGATTATCGTAAATGTCTGTCCAACATTCGAGAAGCAATTGCATCTGCTAATGTATTCAAAGACCTTGGAATATGTTGATATTCAATGTAATCAAATTCACGTTCCAAGAGACGCACTCTCAAAAACAACCTTAATAACACTGGATTCCTAATGGCATAAACTCTATTAAGCTGTAATACAACAAGTTCAGAATCTAACCTCACTGTCAAACGTCGAATTCCAAATGAAATAGATTCGGATAATAATTCAATCACTGCACTGTATTCTGCAATGTTGTTCGTTGTTTGACCGAGGCTTACCCCATGCATAGAAACTAACTCGTCAGAGGGCGAATAGATAACCCAAGCTGCGGAAGAGATGTTCCGTGTACTACGACAGGCACCATCAGCAAATCCAATATATGTTTGGAGAGGCGTCGACATCTGCAATATCAAGAGAAAAACCAAGATAAGCCAGAATAACGACGAAAAACCACACTCTCTAAGCTAAGCACACTGACTAAACTAACACACTTGCTAGCTAGAAAGAAAATCTAACCTATCTAAAAATTTCTCCATTCCCATCATTTAAGCATAATACCTCTTTAAGTAAAGTCCATTTCTGGGTTTACCCAAAGAGTCCCCATCAAAGTCAACTAGCTCATAAGCCCCTTTTGCTAGCTTTCGCTTTACAATGTAGGGCCCATGCCACATGGGAACGAATTTTCCGGCACCTAGCTTATCGTTAGCTTGATCATATAATAGTACTAGGTCTCCTTCCGAAAAACTTCGAGGGGTTACATTTCTATCATACTGAGCTTTCATTCGTTTCGCGTGAGTCTCGATTGCCAATGTAGCGTCACGTCGAGTCTCATCTAATTTAGCCAAGTACAATAAACGTGTCTCCTCTTCGGAAGTAGCTGGAAGTAATTCGACAGCCATTTGAAGTGATGGGATTTCGCATTCAATGGGTAACACAGCTTCTAAGCCATAAACTAGCTGGAAAGGAGTGAACCCTGTTGAATTTTTCACTGAGGTTCGGTATGCCCATAGCGCTGAAAATAACATGTTGTGCCAATTCGACCGATGAACACCAATGGTTCGTCGGATCATGGTAACTAGAACTTTGTTGATAGACTCAACCAAACCGTTGGCTTGCGGATAATAAGGAGTAGAGCTATCGTGGCGCAAACCAAGCTGGCTTGTAAGCTCAGTCATCATGACATTTCGAAAATGGCTCCCATGGTCAGTAATGATTGCTTGTGGGACACCAAACCTAGTTATGATATGATTGAAAACGAAAACTGCAGCTGTTTTGCCGCTTGCGTCGAATGTAGGCATCGCCTCGGCCCACTTAGTAAAATAATCAACCGCAAGGATGATATACGCATGCCCCCCGGCCGAGTGAGGGTTACAAGTAATAAAGTCGATACCCCATTTGGCGAATGGACCAACGGCAATTATAGGGTGGAGAGGAGCAGGTGGAGCGCGCATCTTGCGATCAAACACTTGACAGTTGTGGCACTTCCTGACTGCAATGATACAATCTTTAAACATAGACGGCCAGAAATAACCAGCGCGCAACACCTTCTGAGCTGTGGCATACCCAGACATATGACCGCCACATGCTCCAGAGTGACAATCATTCAAAACCCTCTCAGCCTCTTCGTGAGTTAAACAACGTCGAAAAACTAAGTCTGCCCCCCGGCGATAAAGTGTATCTCCAATAATTTTGTATGGCTGGGATTGAAACCGAATTTTTCGACGTTCCGCTTTGGAAGCTTCAGGCCGAAAGGTTTGGGTTTGGAGATAAATGATTATATCCCCGTACCACGGATCTACAGTACTGATAAGAAACAAAGATTCGTCCGCAATGGACTCCTCTGCCACAGTCTCTGTGTCAGCACTCGGGAAATCACACATCAATTCTGCAAAAACTAAGGATTTCTTAGACTTGGACTTCTCGAACTCCAAGTCGAACTCTTGCAGGATAACAATCCATTTAGAGTACTTGCCCCCTAGCAGTTGTTTTGTCAAAATATAAATCATAGGGTTGCAATCCGAAATAACTGTAGTTTTGCGGAGAAGAATGTAGTGACGGAAACGCTGGACAGCTTGAACGGCCGCCAGGGCCAATTTCTCCACATGCGAATATTTTAGCTCAGTTGGATTCAAGGTCCTACTAAGATAATATATCACATGCTCCGCTCCGAATTCATCTTCTTGAACTAACACCATTCCAATGGTGGAATGCGAAGCTGCGAGGTATAAGAAGTAGTCTTGGTTGTAGTTGGGAGGATGCAATAACGGTGCATGGGTCAACGCGTGTTTAAGTGCATCAAAAGATTGTTGGGCAATCTCGTCCCAAAAGAATTGTGCATTCTGTTTCAACAACCGTGTAAAACCTTTAGTGACCTTGGCGTAGTTTGGGATGAATCAGCATAAAAAGTTGGCTTTCCCTTGCAAACTTTGGAGTTGGCGCAAACTCGAAGGAGGAGGCAATTTGATGATAGCCTCGACTTTCGAGGGATCGACGCGAATGCCGGCTTTTGAAACAACAAATCCCAGCAATCGACCTGTTTCTATACAGAAAACACACTTGTGGGGATTCAACCGAATTCGATAATGCCTACACCTCATAAAGATTGCTCGTAGGTGGACAAGGTGATCAGCTCGATGTAAATAATGAGCAGGCAAATCATCGAGATAGGGTTGCACAATGTGCTTGATATCATGAAATGTATAAGACATCGCCCGTTGAAAAGTGGCCCCGGCATTCTTAAGCCCAAAAGGTAACTTGCAATAAGCAAATGTCCCCCATGGACAAATGAATGCTGTTTTTGGTTGGTCGGCAGGTAGAATATTGATTTGATTATAGCCCGAAAAACCATCCATGAAGGAAAACATTTCACTTCCGGCACAATCGAAGTTGGTCATATGCTATGACAACGGTCGTTTCATCGGTCTTCAGAGTAATTAAGTTTCCACATAACGGTAAGATCGTGACTATTGATCAGCTGACATACTTTTCATCCGATCCAGCCTCTTCAGAGAGTATCCAGCATGTTGGTAAAACGACAATCCCTTATAGGGACGTTGGTGTAGGTTTAGTTAAGGATTCCGGTTTACTGGGAACTTTTCCTCTCCCTCCACTCAACGCAGATCCTTCATTTGCAACCATTCATATGATTACATCAGAAAACATTATTTATGACGATCCTTGGTTCGTCCCATCTGACTCTGAGATAGACTCACTCGATGATGTTATGCCTTTGAGTCCATATGAAATTGCTTATGAAGCTCTCATGTCTTTTACTGACTTTCATTCAACCGAAGTTGACCAAATGAATGTGGTCAGTGAAGAGTCACTTTTCACATCACCCTTAGAACGGATAACGTTTCCCAAATGCGGATGGCAATTGACTGTTACCAAGGCACCATTTTCAACTGGTGTGAAGCTGTGTCGGCTCATATGAAGAGCCAACTGACCAAGGCAAAGAACGGACGACTAAAGACTTTTGGATATGGGCCTATAGTCGTGAGCTTTGCCTTGGAGAGAGTTCCAATGTTGATCCCTCAGCAACTCACTGTTGATATCTTGGGTCCTCGGGAGCCAAAGCTGATACGATGGGTTGCGGTGATGGCCCGGCATCCTGACGAGGGTGCGGCAGTGGTTCGATTCTCAGATATTTACTTTCACTGGTTAGAGGACCAGGTTTTTTCGATACAAGACTTTCCGTATGCCGGAATGGATTTCAGAGGTGATCCGGACATGGTTCTTCCACAGGGAGAACAATGGGACGACAGAGGTACTTTTATTTTCACAAGTTTTCTAATTATGTATTTTTTTATTTTTCATATATATCGTCTCAAAACTAACAGTAAAATTTTCAAAATGCAGATGTTGGTCCACAGCGTCCAGCCAACCTCCGGCATTTTGATAGACTACATCCAGCTGCACCGGTACCGGTCCCACAGGACGCGACAGCAGAAGTACTAGCTGAGTTGGAGCATGATCTAGAGCGTCTCACGGCAGATATACCTGAGACTACTATGGACGACATTCCTATCAGGCTTCAGCGCTTCGTAGTCGCGGTCCCTGGACCGTTTAGGAGATTTTTGCGTAAGGTAGCCCGCGCAGTGGTGTCATACAGAGAGCACCACCAGTGATTGACTAGTCACTTTGGTAGTCACATGTGACATTTTGACTTTTTGTACTATCATTTTGCCGATCATAAGGTGTTTTCAACCTATGATCGAAGACGATGTATATATTTTTTGACACACTTCTATCTATATATATCACTATTACCGGCTTATCTTGTTTAACATATGTGATGAAATGTTTCTAAATTTACTTGCATGATTATCGTAAATGTCTGTCCAACATTCGAGAAGCAATTGCATCTGCTAATGTATTCAAAGACCTTGGAATATGTTGATATTCAATGTAATCAAATTCACGTTCCAAGAGACGCACTCTCAAAAACAACCTTAATAACACTGGATTCCTAATGGCATAAACTCTATTAAGCTGTAATACAACAAGTTCAGAATCTAACCTCACTGTCAAACGTCGAATTCCAAATGAAATAGATTCGGATAATAATTCAATCACTGCACTGTATTCTGCAATGTTGTTCGTTGTTTGACCGAGGCTTACCCCATGCATAGAAACTAACTCATCAGAGGGCGAATAGATAACCCAAGCTGCGGAAGAGATGTTCCGTGTACTACGACAAGCACCATCAGCAAATCCAATATATGTTTGGAGAGGCGTCGACATCTGCAATATCAAGAGAAAAACCAAGATAAGCCAGAATAACGACGAAAAACCACACTCTCTAAGCTAAGCACACTGACTAAACTAACACACTTGCTAGCTAGAAAGAAAATCTAACCTATCTAAAAATTTCTCCATTCCCATCATTTAAGCATAATACCTCTTTAAGTAAAGTCCATTTCTGGGTTTACCCAAAGAGTCCCCATCAAAGTCAACTAGCTCATAAGCCCCTTTTGCTAGCTTTCGCTTTACAATGTAGGGCCCATGCCACATGGGAACGAATTTTCCGGCACCTAGCTTATCGTTAGCTTGATCATATAATAGTACTAGGTCTCCTTCCGAAAAACTTCGAGGGGTTACATTTCTATCATACTGAGCTTTCATTCGTTTCGCGTGAGTCTCGATTGCCAATGTAGCGTCACGTCGAGTCTCATCTAATTTAGCCAAGTACAATAAACGTGTCTCCTCTTCGGAAGTAGCTGGAAGTAATTCGACAGCCATTTGAAGTGATGGGATTTCGCATTCAATGGGTAACACAGCTTCTAAGCCATAAACTAGCTGGAAAGGAGTGAACCCTGTTGAATTTTTCACTGAGGTTCGGTATGCCCATAGCGCTGAAAATAACATGTTGTGCCAATTCGACCGATGAACACCAATGGTTCGTCGGATCATGGTAACTAGAACTTTGTTGATAGACTCAACCAAACCGTTGGCTTGCGGATAATAAGGAGTAGAGCTATCGTGGCGCAAACCAAGCTGGCTTGTAAGCTCAGTCATCATGACATTTCGAAAATGGCTCCCATGGTCAGTAATGATTGCTTGTGGGACACCAAACCTAGTTATGATATGATTGAAAACGAAAACTGCAGCTGTTTTGCCGCTTGCGTCGAATGTAGGCATCGCCTCGGCCCACTTAGTAAAATAATCAACCGCAAGGATGATATACGCATGCCCCCCGGCCGAGTGAGGGTTACAAGTAATAAAGTCGATACCCCATTTGGCGAATGGACCAACGGCAATTATAGGGTGGAGAGGAGCAGGTGGAGCGCGCATCTTGCGATCAAACACTTGACAGTTGTGGCACTTCCTGACTGCAATGATACAATCTTTAAACATAGACGGCCAGAAATAACCAGCGCGCAACACCTTCTGAGCTGTGGCATACCCAGACATATGACCGCCACATGCTCCAGAGTGACAATCATTCAAAACCCTCTCAGCCTCTTCGTGAGTTAAACAACGTCGAAAAACTAAGTCTGCCCCCCGGCGATAAAGTGTATCTCCAATAATTTTGTATGGCTGGGATTGAAACCGAATTTTTCGACGTTCCGCTTTGGAAGCTTCAGGCCGAAAGGTTTGGGTTTGGAGATAAATGATTATATCCCCGTACCACGGATCTACAGTACTGATAAGAAACAAAGATTCGTCCGCAATGGACTCCTCTGCCACAGTCTCTGTGTCAGCACTCGGGAAATCACACATCAATTCCGCAAAAACTAAGGATTTCTTAGACTTGGACTTCTCGAACTCCAAGTCGAACTCTTGCAGGATAACAATCCATTTAGAGTACTTGCCCCCTAGCAGTTGTTTTGTCAAAATATAAATCATAGGGTTGCAATCCGAAATAACTGTAGTTTTGCGGAGAAGAATGTAGTGACGGAAACGCTGGACAGCTTGAACGGCTGCCAGGGCCAATTTCTCCACATGCGAATATTTTAGCTCAGTTGGATTCAAG
This sequence comes from Pinus tabuliformis, assembly GCA_031772625.1. Lineage (NCBI taxonomy): Eukaryota > Viridiplantae > Streptophyta > Pinopsida > Pinales > Pinaceae > Pinus > Pinus tabuliformis. The sequence goes on from CM062806.1 coordinate 224,660,679, forward strand.
GTCCTACTAAGATAATATATCACATGCTCCGCTCCGAATTCATCTTCTTGAACTAACACCATTCCAATGGTGGAATGCGAAGCTGCGAGGTATAAGAAGTAGTCTTGGTTGTAGTTGGGAGGATGCAATAACGGTGCATGGGTCAACGCGTGTTTAAGTGCATCAAAAGATTGTTGGGCAATCTCGTCCCAAAAGAATTGTGCATTCTGTTTCAACAACCGTGTAAAACCTTTAGTGACCTCGGCGTAGTTTGGGATGAATCGGCGTAAAAAGTTCGCTTTCCCTTGCAAACTTTGGAGTTGGCGCAAACTCGAAGGAGGAGGCAATTTGATGATAGCCTCGACTTTCGAGGGATCGACGCGAATGCCGGCTTTTGAAACAACAAATCCCAGCAATCGACCTGTTTCTATACAGAAAACACACTTGTGGGGATTCAACCGAATTCGATAATGCCTACACCTCATAAAGATTGCTCGTAGGTGGACAAGGTGATCAGCTCGATGTAAAGAATGAGCAGGCAAATCATCGAGATAGGGTTGCACAATGTGCTTGATATCATGAAATGCATAAGACATCGCCCGTTGAAAAGTGGCCCCGGCATTCTTAAGCCCAAAAGGTAACTTGCAATAAGCAAATGTCCCCCATGGACAAATGAATGCCGTTTTTGGTTGGTCGGCAGGTAGAATATTGATTTGATTATAGCCCGAAAAACCATCCATGAAGGAAAACATTTCACTTCCGGCACAATCATCAATAATTTGATCGATATAAGGCGTAGGATAGTTGTCTTTTGGACAAGCTCGATTTATATCCCTATAGTCGATACAGATTCTTATTGTTCCTTGTTTCTTGTTGACCGGAACAATATTCGATACCCAATCCGTTAACGGGATCGGATAAATGAAACCTGCTTTCAACAGCTTTTCGACTTCTGCTTTAATCGCAGCCGCTTTTCGAGGGTGAATTTGACGCAACCGTTGCCGGACGGGTTTAGCATCCGGGTAGGTCTTTATTTCATGAATAACAATGGCAGGATCAATTCCCGGCATTTCCTCGTAAGACCAGGCAAACACGTCGCGGAATTCTTGGAATAGGGCCTTGTAAGTTTGGATTTCTTCTTCAGTACATGCGGCACCTATATGAATGTTTTCCTCGATTCCGGGCTTCACTGAAATATCAATGGGAATAGTACGAGAAATATTCCCTAAATTCAACTCTGAATCAGAATGTTTCGTTGGATCCTGAGCGTCTTTGACATATTCAGCGGTAAAGATAGATGAAAAATCATTTTCAAATGCATCATCCTTAGGTAAAAACGAAGATCTGTGATGGAGATCTTCCCATGGTAGATCGTCTACACTTAGGATTTCGCGAAGTTGTTCGTCAGATGACACGACTTCGGGAAACGTTATCCGTTCTAAGGGTGAGGTGAAAAGTGACTCTTCACTGACCACATTCATTTGGTCAACTTCGGTTGAATGAAAGTCAGTAAAAGACATGAGAGCTTCATAAGCAATTTCATATGGACTCAAAGGCATAACATCACCGAGTGAGTCTATCTCAGAGTCAGATGGGACGAACCAAGGATCATCATAAATAATGTTTTCTGATGTAATCATATGAATGGTTGCAAATGAAGGATCTGCGTTGAGTGGAGGGAGAGGAAAAGTTCCCAGTAAACCGGAATCCTTAACTAAACCTACACCAACGTCCCTATAAGGGATTGTCGTTTTACCAACATGCTGGATACTCTCTGAAGAGGCTGGGTCGGATGAAAAGTATGTCAGCTGATCAATAGTCACGATCTTACCGTTATGTGGAAACTTAATTACTCTGAAGACCGATGAAACGACCGCTGTCATAGCATATGACCAACTTCGACCCAAAAGAAGGTTGTAGTCTAGAGGGGCATCAACCACTTCCACATCCAGACTAACGGTTTTACCTTCAACCCCTATAGGCAATTCTTGTAGAATACCAAACGGACGGAACCCACGGCCATCAAAGGCCTTAAGGATGGTGGGGGATTGGTTCAACGAAGGAGAACCAAGCGATCTCCAACATTGAATCGACATAATACACGTAGAAGCTCCCTCATCAATCACAGTCCGATGAATAGGCCTGTTTTTGACTATCACTGGAATTTGGAAAGCCATTTGATGGGGGAGACGTGGTGTACTATTTTCTAGATCAAAGATCATTAGGTTCGGGTCCTGAACATCGACAGCTCCGATAGCCGACAAAAGCAATTTCCGTTGTGCTGGGCATGATTGCAGCACTTCGAGTGCCGACATTGCTGAAGGTGAAACAGCTAAGTCCTCAACAATGTTGTAATTCTGGGCTGCTCTCGCATGTGGATTGAAAGCAGACCTTCGAAGTACACCCTTGGCGGGCGGCTTAATCACTAAGTCTGGGTTAGGTTTTTCGATCTGTAGTGGATCGGAACCAGGAGCTGAGGTTGATGGGTTAGAGTGAGAAGATTCTGCTTCTTTGCCATCAACAGGAGCCTTACTACCATAATCTTGCGATCGAGTCGCAATCCTCACATGAGACATCATCAAAATGGGTTCTTCACTGGCATTCGAAGAAGAACCTATCATCTTATTCTCCTGCTCTGGAAATGGATTCTTTAACACAGCAGGAGTGGGAGAACCTTTGACTATTTTAACAACCTCGGCCCGATGAGGGCAATCTCTCGTAAAATGATCCTCTTCACAAATAAGACAAGGATATCGAGGTTTGCGTTTTTCGTCATTGGTTTCCGACTTTTCAGTTTTCTCCTTTGGAGCCTTGTCTGCTTTAGCCTTCTTCTTTCCTTTCTTCTTTCCACCGTTTTTTGATTTGGCCGTAGATGACTCTACAGCGTGAATGTCGGCGGTAAGTTCAGGAGGAGAAGACTCTCCTGTCGGAGAATCAGGCAAAGTGATAATTGGAGTATTGGAGGCTTTGGAAGACTTCTTCTTACTCTTCGTAGTCATGATACCAATCATACCATCAGCGGCATGAGATCCCGAAGGAGCAGCAGCGATTTGATTCGACTTTGGAAGATCCGGAATCTTCTCGTGTAACGTACCCGACTGAGTGTAAACTAAGTCAAGGTATTGTGCCTGAGCAATGACTTGCTCCTCAGTAACTACTCCGGCCTTAGCGACATCTTCAGTAATCTTCGGTAATAATGATTTGACAAACCATTCAGCTAAGATTTGGTCCGGGATAAAAACTTTCACTAATCTCCTTCGACGTCTCCACTCATGAATGTGATCAGAAATATACGTGGACGTCGATTGTTTTAGTGAAGTTAATAACTCCGTGCCGTTATCGTATCTGACCGGCAACTGAAAGTGAGTTAAGAACGAGGTAGCTAACTGGCTAAAGTTGTAAAAAGAGGCCCGTGGTAACTCAATGTACCACTTGGCCGCGAGACCAATGAGTGTACGCTGGAAAAGACGTAAGCGGATGGAATCATCTGAGATAGAATTCGAAGCACACCAGAGGTGGTAAGTCATCACATGATTGGACGGATCCTCTCCAGACTTACCTTCGAACTTGGGTATATCACTGGGCAACTTATTTGGCATTGGCGGCCAGAACTAAAGATATTGAATTGGATCATTCGTTAGGCGCGTCAAGTCGGGTAAATCTAAAGTTGCAATAAACGGTAACTGCCGGTTAGGATCTCTAAAACTCTGGGTCACAATACCAGCCCCAGGAGGAGGATATCCAGGATAACTAGGAACAGGAGTCGCATTTGGGATATTATATCCTCCTGGAAAACCAGGATTAACCGGACCGTACTGGGGTTGTTGAGGTTGTTGATAAGTGTACCCAGGATACGGTTGATACTGGTAAACCGGTTGTTGGACAGCTTGCCCAGGTTGGTACTGTCCCTGGTACGGAGGTTGAACAAATTGAGGTTGAGTAGTCACAACCGTACTTATACCAGGCTGACCTACAGGCATCTGGACCGTGGTTTGAATCGTAGATCCAGACAACGGTAAAGATGTCTGAGGTGCGGTAACAGGGACAGTAGAAACTGGAGCCGTCGATACTCCAGAAGTAAGTATGGTAGATGTAGCGGTAGTTGCAACAGCCGTTTGAGATGGAGTACTAGGTGCAATTGCCGGCTGAGTAACTACCGAAGCTACAGAAGCTTGAACATTGGGCTGGACAGGTTGCGGTTGCTGGGTTGGACCAGAAACTACGGGCTGTCCAGCTTGAGGAAGCATCTGTACACTTGGCTGCAACACCTGTTGACCCTGTGAGGGATCCCACACTAACATTCCAGGGTACTGACCCGTAACAGGTTGAGGGTACTGAGATCCATAACCAGATTGAGGGTAGGATTGATAATTGTAAGGTGCAGTTCCCATACTTGGAACATATGACTGACCTTGAGGCGGTTGATAACCTTGACCTGAGTATTGACCTTGAGGTTGATAACCTTGAGGTAAATACTGATACTGGGGTTGACCTTGACCTTGAGGTTGGTACCCTTGAGGTTGATAACTTTGGGGTTGATACCCTTGAGGTTGCCATCCTTGAGGTTGCCATCCTTGAGGTTGATATTGATACTGAGGTTGACCTTGGGGTACATATTGAGGCTGAGGTTGACCTTGAGGTAAGTATTGCACCATAGGTACATACTGACTTTGAGGTTGCCCCCCAGACACAATTTGTGTACCTTGAGGTTGCCCCCCAGGCGTTAACTGCGGTTGCCCCCCAGGCGGTAATTGGCCACCTTGAGGTTGGGAAACGGGAACTGAACCTGACATCATGTAAATGTCTCCTACACCCAATGGTATATTACCACTGTTTCCAGCAAATAACCCATGATCAATGGGTTGAGGAGATGCCCCCGCAAAGGTACCAGAAAGTGACTGGTACCCAGTGGGAACTGAAGGACCGCCGTGTAAAAAAGATTCAGGACTTTGTGTAAACACGGACGACTGACCAGACATATTTACGAGAGTATGAATACCTCCGGGTGGAAAAGGAGTACGAGGTGTGGAAAAACCGACTGAGTTGTCTAAAAAATTGGTTAACGCAAGGTACCAAGAAGTACTTCTAGGAGGACTGTAAAAGATGGATTCACGCTCCCTTAGATCAATAGTAAGTTGACCTTCAAGGTGAGAGACACCTATATCTTCTTTCTGGAGCAAGTTCTTCTATAGCAATCAAACCAGAAGGTAGATTTTCGGTGATAATTCTTTCTATTCTCGGTGAATCAGGGACACTAGAAGTTGGAGTAACAGGTTCGGAAATTTCAGGTTCTTCGCCTGTGTCACTGGCAGATGAAAAACTACCAGCAAGCTCGGAAACTGTAACAGCTTCGGGATTGTAACCTGTTTCTAAACTTTGGTAATCTGGATGGACTACCAAGGAAGATTCTCCTTCTTCAGGTGAACCTACTCTACTGTCACTAGGAGGAGTTACAAGGACCTTTAACCCTTCTAAATTACCCGGGTCGTCTCGAGGAGGGGATCCCCTAAGTCTACGGGATCTTCTCAACAATTCGGCCACAGAAACAACTTCAGGAGACTGGCCCCGAAGTCTACGGGACTGTCTCGGTAATTCCGCCACAATTAAAGATTTTTAACTACAACACGCGAAAACAAAGTAAAAATTTCAAATCAAACCACCTAAAGTCTTCTAAAGAAGCAAACAAATTTGAAGCACATGCCTAAATAATCTAGAGCGTCAAACCACACACAAACAGTAGTCTTCCGGACCAAAAGCGCTAGTTGGTGATTAGGCCCAACCTCGCAGGATTCAGTACAGAAATGGCGGGTGGAACAGTTACCCCGGCAACCTGCTTAATGAATAGACCGGCACAAGCTCCTCCACTTTAACCGTCTCGAAGTGAAGTGAACCCCCCGGAAAATCCAAGTGAGTATAACCGACGTCTGCTCCAGGTACAGTGGGACCTTCCCTCCACCGTCACCTCGGTAGAACCCTAAAGATTATGGTCACTAAAGTTACCAATCACAACAACTACACCTGGGGGAACAGTCTAAACTCCGAAAGCACGCAAGGGCAGAGTAACAAGCTCCAATCCCCTTACCGGCTCCTTGACAACAATCCAAGGTTTACCGATAAGTGACCCCTGGCTCCTCGACAATGGTTAATCCGAGGTTTACCGTTTGTAATACGTACTGTCTGGCGTCGTTCCCAACGAGGGAGGAATGATCCCCTCACTGGTTCGGACACGAGCTCGTGCTTCTCCTTTAAGAGGAGCTTTCCCAGAGTGTAACTGAAACAATTGGATTTATTCTACTCAAGATAAACTATCTGTTTGGTTTTGTAGTCTTGGAGAGTTAAGTACTCACCTACTCCAAGACCCTAGCCTAAGCTATGTTGGTGTTTCAGAGCCCTAGAAAAATAAAGATTACTAGATTGATTTTAATTTAAGCGTTACTTTTAAGGTTGTTTCTTAAGTCAAAAGGTGATGGAAGTGAAACCAGTGGTGTGTTGACTCGACTCGAAACCACTACAAAATGCACCTAGGATGATTTACCCACTACTTTACTTTTTCGATGAATTGCTTAACTAAAAAGTTGAGAGAATGCAATCTTTATAAAAGCAACTTCTTAATTGAAGACAATCAAAGAAACAATTCGTTTGTCTTTTCCAAGCATAAAAAACATGACCGCTCTTTACATGCACGAAAAAACTCTTTTTCTCTTTCAAAAACAAAAAGCTACTTGAAACAAGACTTTTAAAGAAGATGTTTTTGTATTTTTCTTTTAATAAAGCAAATAAATCTAGTATAACCAAAAATCAATCTTAACAACTATTAAAATCTATGAAAATGCACTCATAAGCAAACTAAAAGGTAAATTTACTCTAAGCAATCTTAACGAGGCCAAAACTAACAATGATTATTCTAAGGTGTTTTACTTGATCACAATCAAATCAAGGACTAGCTTATTGCAGAACCAAAAACTAGTCAAAACAAAATTCTAATCTTTTTGTTCTTTTGTAAAATGGAAATCAACACTTTATAAACAAGTAATTCGAAATTTGACCTAAAACAACTTAAATGGCAAGCTGCTCACACAAGGAGACTTTACGACAGGCCCGACTTCTAAGAAAGCTGACAAACCAGAGAGATCTAAGGTTGGACAACTTTCTACCGTCAAAATCACTACAGGACCTATGTAAAAATCAAACCCTAGGCCTAAACTTCGTTGAAAACCACTAAAACACTCAAAGCTCACAAAACCAGTTCAGGTGAAAATTTTTGACAGGGTACTAAAGGATCTGGGCAGAAAACACAAGGAAAAATCAAAATCTAAAAGCAATTAAAGCAAAAAATGGAATTTTCCTAAATTTTACAGGAAGACGCAGGCAACCCGTTGTCACAGGTGCGGCCCCGCTCTGTGCAAACGGCAACAGCGCGTCCAAAGACGCACTGTGCAGTACTCAGAGGGTGCGTCCTTCGGGAAAAGTTAAGAAAAACCAAGACTAACCAGATCTAAAGCTAAGCCACCCAAATACTAATTCTCACAGTCAAAAACCAGAAAACAAAAATGATTTTCTCAGAGCAAAGTTCACACAAAGGAAAAGACTCTCTCATTAATGGAGTCCCCAGCAGAGTCGCCAATTTGTCGTGGCGGAAAAAGTCGTTTGTGCGGACACAACTGACCTCCCTAGGAGTCTAAACTCTCTAGCGACAAACAAGACAAAATGGAGTGATCTTTCTCTAAATATACCTTTTAAAACATGAAAGCTACAAGTGTTTAGGCTTACCTTATTCCAAAACGCGGTTGTTGTAGTCCGTCCTTGCCGATCCGGATGAGCTCCTCCTTCAAGTCAATTCCTGCAACCACAAACAATCAAACAATTACCAAGCACTTGCATTTCATATAATAAAACATATATTTAACATGCAGACCAAGGAACACATGAAATAACTCATTAACACAAGCTATTGAGAAAAATAAACCAGTTTGTATTAATAACGAAACAAAGAAACTCTTACAACCTGGCCTTGGTGTTGTGCAAGTTCCTCCCAGGGTCCATCAAGGGTTTTCCTCTACTTTGACAAAGCTCACCCACTTCCAAATAGAATCAAGCAAAGACAATCTCTCCTCACAAGGTTGTAAATGGGAGTCCTAATTCCTGCAGCATTTACCCAAAGAAAATGTATAGCTCCAACCTCTCCTCCCTCTGGCTCAATGTCTTTATTTATAGTGCTGTAAAGAGGTTATTCAGGTCCACCATCAATGGGATAATCCCCCTCTTTGGGTGGGATAGCTCCCTTATTGATGGGATAAGTTCCCCCTTAATAGAGATACATGAACCAACTGGAGGCGCATCCAATTCATCAAACCGACCTCTAGAAAGTTCTAGAAGTAACCACAAGTAACTTTTTTAAGATGAAACTCGCGCATTTTGCCTTTTACAGAAGGACGCACCTGTCCCTTAACATACAGAGCGTCCAAGGACGCACCTTTTGTGAACATGGTCAGCGTCCCCGCAGGTAAGGCTAGAGAGAACCTGCGACTCCAGAGATAAACATATTTTTGACAAGACTTTCTCTCTTCTTTGAGTTTGAGATGGATAACAGAGGCATAAGACTTGCCTAAGAGGGTAGCATGACTGTTGATTTGAGCCATACTAACTGTAAGTGGTCATGGTGACATTTTTTAGTGTAACAAGCCCATCAGCAAGCAAGATTTTCTCCAAACAGTATCTCAACAAAGAGAGGTTGAGATACTGCAGCCCTTAGCTGCAGTATCCCTGCCTTAGTTTATTTCCTTTCAATTTAGAAATTCAAAAAGAAATTAAAAAAAAAAAAAAAAAACAAAACAAAATCTAAAAATATATATATATATATATATATATATATATAATAACACTGGGTTAGATGTGAAAACCAGTCTCTGGCACACTCTAACCCCGAATTCTTACTTGAAAACCAATTCGTTGGCGGGTAAGAATTCCTTTTTTTGTTCACTGTTTGATTTATCAACTAAATCATGACTTGAGGACAAGTCACAACTTTAGTGGGGGAGAGAAGCATCAACATTTTGTTCTTTTATCTCTCCATTGTAAATTCTTAAAGATTTCTTATCTCATCTCCTCACTGTAAATTTCCAAAGCAGTTTGTTCCAGCATTCCAGATTTCAATAAAAAAAAGTTGTTTTATCATTGTTTTATCTCAGAGGTACCTGGTTATAAACATTATGCAGGGGGACTTGTTCTGTCCAGAAGACCATGCTACCAACACCAGCAGTAATGGGACCTGTTTAGGACACATAAAAGGGACCTATTAAGAGACTGTTACTTCAGGGTTACTTCAACAAAGCTTCATCAAGTTTCTACAAGGATTCACAGGTTGTTGGGCACCAAGACTCCATCAAATACCCAAGCTTAAGGAACTTGTATACATATAATTCTTTCTCCGGATTTCAAAGGAGCTGCATAAACATCTTCAAGATTTCAGAGGGACTTGTTGCATTCGAATCTATCTCAGGGGACCTGTTATGAACAACAAAGAATAGTCAAAAGAGACTAGTCCTACTCAGCATGCCAATGCAACAACAACCAACAAAAGTGTAATGTGTTCCTTATTCTTAACATTTAATTTCTTAGATTAATTTCTAATGTTAAATTTAATGACTGTGACTGTTATGATCGATTTCAAGGACACTACATTTTCCATCATCCCTTATCTCACTGATTCTTATCATCTTTCATACTCCAACCTATTTCATACCTCTAAATCCATTACCCCTTTTCATATCAACCTTGTTATGCCAATCGCATCCTACAGCCATACCAACATCTTCCATTTGGCCGAGTACCAATAGAAGCAGGACACGTGGTGAATTGTTCTTTTAAAAAAGAGAAGAAAGAAACAAATGTTGAGTGGGTTTATTCATTGTATCCCACACGGCCGAATTATGATTCCACCACCCGACGTAGCCAAATGATACAGAGGACTCCTTGAAATCATACCCCAGTATTGCATATACGCTTCCAGCGCTCCTATGATGGCATCTATACAAGCGGTACAACCATTCCTCTATTCCAAAAGATGAATACGCTATGAAGTAAGTGTAGTTGGTTATTTCACCATCATTCTCAGTTATTGCACGCTGGCATTTAACTCCCGTGACTTCCACAGTAAGGATTGAAAGCAGTGAGCGCCACAAGAGGGAAATATAGCCATTCGGGTTTGACTTCCACCAAAATCACAAGACAGTCGACCGAGCATCATACTGGATATTAAGGGAGTGACACCACCAGGTAACAAATTGAAACTTCTTTGTTGAAATTGCAAAACATAAACAGAGAAGAGTTAGAGCACGACCCTCTGCCAAAATGACCAATAGGGTCGAGCCGAGCATTTTCGACAGTTCTTAATATCATGAAGATTGCATTTCAATTCTCAAAGAGATATAGTGGTTGCCCTTTTTAGAGAAATTTCATGGAAGTAATGAAGAGGTTACCAAACAATTCGCTTTCACATTCAATGGAGAGAAAGCCTTGATAGGTAATTTCTCATTCAGGGTTTCGGAAGACACCATAGCCCAGTCAATAGGGATCAGCCCAGAAGGGGAGAAGTACTTTAAGGCAAAGCAATTTAAAGAGAAGTCCTGGACTCAATTTATGTCTAGATCCAGAGTCTCATCAGTTAACTGGAAGAAAGGCGTCCCAAGGAGTTGGTTGATGCATCCCTGGGATGAGATGGTCTATATCCTTCAAAAATTCGTAACTTGTGAAGGTCGTTACAGTATTGTCTATCTATACCATATTAAACTACTGCTACACTTGAAAAGGCAGTGTGTTATCAGTCTACCATATTTTCTATTACAAAGCCTAACCAAGATGTCGAAGACCATCCAAAAGCAAAAGGGAAATGAAGACAAGAGCCTATATCACTTTGGCTTAATTAAAATTCTTATTGAGCATGAATTGCAGAGAAGAGGGAAAACGTGGAAGGAGTTCTTAGCTTCTAACCAAATTAAAGATGAAGAAGACAAAGAAGAACTGCAGGAGAACTCAGGATTCATGAAGGATATCGATGAAGAGATCCTAGTATCCAAAGCAAGCAAGGTACCTCCACCTGTGAGCAGCATAAGGACTAGGAAAATGAGAAAAGAGGATGCTCAGAAGGCAGAGCAGGATAAAATTTTCACCACTTATTCAAGAAGAACAAGGAGAGCACCAAAAGCCCAGTTACAAGAAGACCAGCTTGAATCCAATGCACCTATACCGATGGATGTTGAGAGTAGTGACCACTCACAACCAAGACCAGGAGCTGATATAGAGGTTGAAAGCAATAACAGGCAAGAAAAAGGTTCACCACCTCCCATTAAGAAACAGAAGAAACTGGAGAAACAAATTGAGAAATTAAAGGAAGAACTCATGGAGGCTAATATGCTGGAAAAAGTTATCAAGAAAGAAAATGAAATGCTCCAAGCGCAGAGTAAAGAGACTCAACAGAAGAATGAAAAGTTAAGGGAGCGAATCAGTGAACTTGAGGCTGAGCAAACGGATATTTGTAAATGGGCCACTAAGTGGTACAACCAGAAGAAGACCCTCAAAGAAAAATAAAAAAGATTAAAGCAGGAGCTCCATGGTCAGAAAGATGCCCAGGTGAAAAAGAATGTGGATACATTGCTAAAGGCAGCAGAGGTACAGGCAGGGATAAAGTTCAAGGGAAGCACTTCGGGGTTAGCATGAGGACATGCTAATTCATTAAGTCGGGGAGAGATGTTGGTACCATCCCATGACCTCCTTTTTCCTCCTAAAACATATCATTTGCCTACTTCTTTCCATCATACATCTCTTAGATCCCTTGAAAATTGATTGGTTAATAGTACTATAGTTATTAAAATGCATTAAAATTGATTTAGGAGTTTTATGTTAAAGAATTAGGAATTTTTGGTAAAATGACTACAGGAAGTTACAACATCCTGTAATTGGTTTATTGTTTGACATGTGGCATGACAGCAAGGCTAGAGCGAAGGGTAGGGATGCAAAGTAGAATGTCCAAGCATGGACGAATACCTATCCTACAGCAGAACCGACCCTCCTACATGCGCGGGCAATGATGATCAAAGTATAGCATGTTGGCGAAAAAAGCAGCAACAGCATAGCATTCTAAATTGATTTAGTTTTGTTCCTTTTTGAAATCAGTTTAGGATAGAAACATTTTAAAAATCACGACATGATAAAAGCGGCAACAGCCACATCATGAATGTACATTCGTTTTCGAAATGTAAGGGTTGTAAAAAAACATATGTAAACACAGTTCTGTGTAGTTAGTGTTGGTTATCATTATATCGTTTTGAAAACAGAGTTTTGAACTTAATACCAAAAACACAGTTGCAGTCACGATTTTCCTTGTTGCGTTGATTCTATAATCGGTTGATCACAGTCCAGTATACCTCTTAAACGCGGACGGGCCCTGCGTTAAACTGGTATACTGTCATTTCCTTTTTATTCGTAACTTAGGGTATTAAATGATATGCACAGCAATTAGAATTGGTTTTCGATTTCAATAGAATGCGTATGGGTAATGTTTATGATAGTGCTTGAATAGTTCATCACTTAGGTCGTGAATCGTATCCTGTAAGGGATTCGATCCTTTGTTGTCTTTTAAAGCAATGTCATGAACTCTATTATCATTTCAAAGTATGCTTATAATTTCAGTATGTCTTTATCTTTCATGAATATTAGTGAATGCTGAGTATTTGCTGAACAGGGGTTTTATGCATAGTGTCTCTGTAAGGAGATTGAAATCTTGGTTTAAAGTGATACACAGTGTTTTAATTTGGTAAATGAATTGAATGACAGTGTTTTAATTAGGTAGATTAACTGAGTGACCTAAGTATTTGGGTGATAGGTAACACACCTCAATCTTCCGTAAAGAAGTCCTGTAACCTACCATCATAACCACTTAGCTAATAATCCTTTATGTCTATATACTTTAGACGCATGCCTCTAAGTCTACGCATCCTGGTCGATAATAAATATAGCCTAGTCTAGCACCCTAGATAGGACACTACAACAATATTTGTCGCAATGCGGCATTTGAAAATGGTAGACCATGATTGAAGATGGTTGACATGGTTGATTTTCATATTGAGACAATAATTCTTATAATGTGATGTTGGACCATGTTTGACCATGAATGGCCATGGCTAACGATGATTGACCATGGTTGATTATCATATTGAGACAATCTTTATCACAATGTGACGTTGGACAAAGAGATAATCTTTGTCAAAATGCGACGTTGAAACATGGTTGACCATGGTCGACAATGGTCGACCATGGTTGATTTTCATGTTGAGACAGTTCTTTCATAATGTGATGTTGGACCATGGCTGACCATGATTGACAATGGTTGATTTTCATATTGACCATGGTTGAGCGTAATTGACCATGATTGATTTTTATATACAATTTATGTGACAATGCGATGTTTGAATAAATATTATAAACCCTAAAATAAACATGGTTGTCCATCGTTGACCATGGTTGATTTTCATATTCCCATAATCTTTGTCACAATGCGACGTTGGACCATGGTTGGCCATGATTGATTTTCATATTGAGACAATATTTGTCACAATGCGACGTAGGACCATGGTTGATTTTCATATAGAGACAATCTTTGTCACAATGCAACATTGGACCATGGTTGACCATGAATGATATAGATTTGTATGCATTAATTATTAATGTGACAAATCCATATAAGTTTTTTGAAAATAAGTATTGATAAAATATCATTGAAATAATAAGCTTTATACCAATTGCAACGATAGTTATATATGAAGACATTCATGCGTTAAGTAATGAAACCATATATAATTAAAATGAAAATCTTATGGAAAAAATGTAAATATTATTGTTAACTTTTGCGAAAATTAATAAGTGTGAAAATTTTAATATGTCATTTTTTCTTTTAAAAAAATTATTATCAACAAATATAAATTGAATCTAAATTAATTTTAAACATGGTATATATTATTAATTTTTTTTGTAGCTAGGTCATATATATATATATATATATATATATATACCTAGATATATATATATATATAAAAAAATTATTGATCAAGAAATACAAATTGGATCTGGTTAAAATTAGAAACCAAAGGTCATACATAAATGGATTAATACATGTATATATTGGTTATTTGTGTTCTTCACAATCTTGGAAATGATTCTACTAATCAAACTATATTTTTTAATGTGGAGACAAATATTTTTATCACTACAAAATTATAGTGTTTTCTTGGCATTCATGTTTGATTAGCAACTTTTATTAATTTAGCTTCTACATAAAGTTTAGGTCTTGTTGTATAGAGTATTAGAATCAAACTATATTTTTTAATGTGGAGACGAATATTTTTATCACTACAAAATTATAGTGTTTTCTTGGCATTCATGTTTGATTAGCAACTTTTATTAATTTAGCTTCTACATAAAGTTTAGGTCTTGTTGTATAGAGTATTTACAAGACTATGAATGCATGGTGGTGAGATATGCTATACCATAGACTTTCGATGACAAAAATCTCTAGCTTGCAAGTGATTTTACTATATTTTTTTCTTAACACATATTTGTGGGCACTTATTTCATGAATTTCATATTTATGAGATTAGATATTACTTTTTTAGGCTTTTAATTCTATTTTATGTCATGTTTATTTGAGTTGTGGGGTTTTTATATGCTTAATGAAATTCTATTTAAAGATTTTATGAAAGTATGTGAGCATTTTATATTTATAAGATTATATGTTGGATTTTTGGGCTTTTTGTTCTACTTATGTCATAAATATATGTTGGATTTTTGGGCCTTTTATTCTATTTATGTCATATTTATTTGAGTTGGGGGGATTTTATATGCTTAATGAAACTCTATTTAAGGATTTTATGAAAGTATGTGAGATTGTTGCATTGAAATAAGTTGTTAGTGAGCAACTTAATGATTCTTATGATTGTTACCAGCAATTAGTTGAATACCTCCAGTGAGATTTGGAATTGAATGAATATCCTGCACGCATGAATATAGCAACTACAATTATATAGTTACACGTATGATCACAGATCAGCGAAGACATGGTATGCTCTGGAGTCAATAACCATGAACCAGAATGCTGCCACAGTTGCTATCACGGATAACAAGGCGAAAAAACATACGTTCGCCCAATGCCACGTCTTCCCTAATGAACTCAAATCCTTTCCCTTCACTTTAATATACATATGGTTTGCCAACACAAATGTTAATGGTATCACGCTCACTGCGCCAGTAATATTCATAAAATCACCCACAAATGGAAGCAGAGCCCCAACAAGTGTGGTCACTGTCAGATATGTCCCTCAAGCCAACACCCTCACTATCCAATTGCGAACAGAATACACACTTTCATTGCTCCTTCCGAACTTTGTATCCAGAAACTCGTACATGGGGCTTCCACATATCTACAACCATTCCATTAGGGTTTATAACCTGGAGTGGTATTTCGGGCGGCAAAGCAGTGGTAAGCGGTATTGAGAGTTTTGGCTCCGATTCCACAAATCGGAGGACACGTAGCAGCGGAGGAGTGTGGGGAAACCGCTTTATCGAGCGGTTAACCCCCATGTGCCTTGTCAACCCGAAATCTACCGTGAACTGTTGGATCTTTCAGGAGAAGATCAATGATAGAGAAGTAATAAATTTTGGGAGAGCGTTTAAAAAAAAGACCAGAACCTTCTTTTTTCTACGCGCTAGTCATATCATTAAATGAAACTTTTTCTATACCTGTATTTCTGGAAGCATGCCTGAATTAAATGCAAAAATGAGATTTGTTGCAACACCAATTGTTCCAAACATTCTTCCTTTACTTGAACCTGAACTTGAAATCTCATAATCTCTAGCTGGGCTATTGAGAC
This sequence comes from Pinus tabuliformis, assembly GCA_031772625.1. Lineage (NCBI taxonomy): Eukaryota > Viridiplantae > Streptophyta > Pinopsida > Pinales > Pinaceae > Pinus > Pinus tabuliformis. Next base: position 224,676,578 of record CM062806.1, read on the forward strand.
CTACATATCCAAAGTAAGCAGAAAATTAAGATTTTGCTCCAAGCAATTGTTTTAATACCCAACTTGACAAGGACCATGAACCAGAAGATATGTAAGCATCACAAGTAAGATGTATCCTGGTTAAAAGAAAAGAGAGATACCATCGCGTATAGACAATCCAATAGCAACAATGATATAGATGCAACTTAAGAATGTTGAAACACCGAGCCACAACCTCAGAGACGATAAGTGGGGAATGCCAAATGCAAAAATGCTACAAATGATTCCTGTAATTGCGATGCAGTAAGGTAGCTTCAGCGTGGTAGCTTCATTGTTGTGTAAAGTATATATTGCCTGCACAACAGTCAATCAGAAGAGATGAAAAATAGATAATTAATAAGGAATTGCTGCATGTCAAAGTAGGGGAGCATGGCTTGGGGATAGGAGGTAATTAAGTATAAGAGTAGGGAGCTACCTTCAAAGCTTGTCCAGCCAGAATGATAAATCCAGTGGTGATCATGAATAGATTGATATATTGTAGAGTCCATGTCAAGTAATACATTTTCCTACCTGGGAAAATTCACAATCACAATCGATATGAAAGGAAGAAGTGATTATGTGCAAGTATGAAGATGTTGATTTGATGAAAGTAACAAGAAAGTATTATATTGAATGGGATGGGTGAGTGTAAAAGAAATTTACCATAAATGTGACCAGCTAGGTCTCTGTATCGACTATGTCGGATGCCTCCAGTTTCGTGGAGACGCGCTAGGAGGGTGTTTGCATAGAGTGATATGAAGGCTGCTGCTATCAATCCCAAGGTGCCCCCTACCCATCCCAAGGGAACCATGACGATCCCTGAATACCCCAATGCATACGCACTGTTGAGTGATGTTATCAAAACGAGGCCGACTTGGTACCATGGATCTGCAATAATCTCAATATTATTATTTATCAAAGTTGGTATAGACATATACAACGTACAATGTAAAAATTAATCACATGATTTAAATATGCAAGAAAGTTACTGTTGCGAATTTCATTCATTGATTTAGTGACAACTACGAGAATATAATGGCATCTTTCAATTTAGGCCATCCGATAAAATAGATTAATTAAGAAAATGATTAAAGTGCCTAACTCTAATAGGAAGGATGCCTATCGGTGTAATAATCATTTCATTTCATCCAGTCTTGACCAGGCGCAACTGGAGCATATGCGCACCATTAAAGACTCTCCCTGTCTACATTTAAGTAAAGTTGTTGGCTCACGCCATATCCAATGATGGTATTCTATGCATGGATGGGCATATTGACATTGTTTGGATCCATTCTATGCTACTAAGAAAATATCTGACAGAGTGGGCAGCTTCATAGTGCCCTTCTTGACAGGAGAAGAGTGAATCTCCCAACAACAGGAATGTGCATGGTAAGGCCAATCTCCCATGTGTATTCAATATCCCAATCCCTTCCAACGCCTTTCATGATACTCAGCAAAAAGTCGCAAGGCACTACTGTCACTGGAATGATCATGCTTGTCTTGTCATTGGCCTTCACTGACCCATGATCTACAATTGTTCCACTGCTTACAGTAAATCAGGAAATTGTGAATGGAATATATCACAACAACTAAAAAAAAATGATTAATCCAATACTGCAATAGGCAATTTCTTCGGCATGTAGAGATAAAAAAAAAGAGGTCAACAAAGTAATAAAGAAATTCCATTCCAATTCATGTCATGTTGACAGGATCCTACAGCTAGGCTATATAGTTGTGTTGACAGGACAGTTGGGCTACCCAATCTTGTTAATAGGATCCTAGAGTTGGAGGAAAGGATCCCAGGGGACGACTGTAATCATTGAGCAATTATGTTTTCACAGACCCGGGGGCACTGGTGGATACTGAAAAGGGCCGGAAGGAGGCACTGGTCCTCTGGGTTTCTCTTCTTCCCATGGAGAATCGGAGTTATTCACTCGTCGCTGCTCCACCTGCAGGTAGGGAGATCGCCCAATAGCAGCATGATTGAGAATGAGCATGAACACGGTGAGCATGCAAAGTATGACATTATAAACCTTTTTGCCCTCCATCATCAGTTATCAATCTCTTCGCCAAAAAATGACTTCCCTGAGCAATGATGGCAATGCACACGAGGATGGTTGATGCCCTGCACTATATGTATAAGGAGTCTTAACATCCATACCGGCACGGAGGCCCAAAATATATATAGTTTGTTATGCTTGTTTGAAATAGCGGTTCGTTTTCTCCAAATACAGAATTTAGAGATGGGTGTCGAGGTATTTCTTCCTATTAATTAATAACTGGAGTTAGAAGCCCGCTTTCCCATAATTTTGCAATTATTTATCTTTAGTAAATTGGTTAGTAATATATTAAGTGGTATGGATGAGATGAGATCTTGGACAGTTCGGTTATCTAGTCATTTTGATAAGATCCTGCAGTTGGCCTGCACAGGGCTACACAGTCCTGTGGAAAGGATCTTAAAATTGGGCTACATTGTCGTTTTGACCAGAAAGTTGGGCTACACAGGCATGTTGACAGGACCATCCTATAGTTGGGCTACACAGTCATGTTGACAGCAACATCCTACAGTTAGGGCTACACAGTCCTGTTGATAGGATCGTACAATTGAGCTACACAGTCATGTTGACAGGAGCATCCTACAGTTAGGGCTACACTGTCCTGTTGACAATACCCTAAAGTTAAGTTGGGCTAAGCAAAATTGTTCCTCCATTGAATATTGGGCCAATGGAATTTGGGGCTAAATCTGGCCTAGATTCAGGATTCAGACCAAGCCTAGACTCAGCTTGAAGAAAAAAGTAATATAGAAATTAATCACAAATATCCAGAGCTGGAAAGTACCTATTTGCGCTCATGAGTCGATAAGAAATTTCCCCAATTGGTAGGTCATGACTATAAGGATTCGTTATGTCAACAACACTCTCAAGTGTAATTGATTGCATGCTAACCTTTTTCAAATCGATGTCTGTAACCTCTGCGGTGGGTTTTTCCATATGGGCGATCTTCTTGTTGGAAGAATCACCGCACCTCTATAGAATCCATAATTTCCACCCTGGGGATCCTAGTTATCGCTTTGTAATGTTTACCAACACCTGCGGGTTTTGGTGTAACGACAAACCTCCACATGGTATCAGAGCTTGGACCCAGGTTCGATTCCCCCGAGTTGCGTTTGAGGGGGGGTGTTGGAAGAATCACCACACCTCTATGGAATTCGTAATTTCCACCCTGGGGATCCTAGTTACTGGTTTGTAACGTTTACCAACACCTGTGGGTTTTGGTGTAACGGAAAACCTCCACATGGTTTGATGAAAGTAAGTTTTCAATACTCGTAACTTTTCAATACTTGTAATTGTTCTATAATTTGATTTACTCCTTGATTTGCTCCTTTCACTCCACAACTGGTTAGTTCTCTCCGGAACTTGTTGTAGGTGTTGAGTCTTCTCATTGATCACCACTATGGTGCATTACCTTGGGATCTTCACCCAGTAATGCTATATCATGAGCATTGTAACCTATTTTCTATGAACCATTCTTTTGTTCTTTCGATTTTCTTTTAGTGTTTTTGCTCTGCAAAGCTGTGTGTTCAACCTTTACTAGCTAGATTCATCTGTGCAGGTTTTCTAACACATTTACATGGTATCAGAGCTTGGACCCAGGTTCGATTCCCCCGAGTTGCGTTTGAGGGGGGGTGTTGGAAGAATCACCGCACCTCTATAGAATCCGTAATTTCCACCCTGGGTGTAAGGACCTGCAGTCCTTGCACGCGTTCCGGCTTGAAGTGCGATGACAAATGGAGAAGGAAGCGAGCTCAACTTAGCATGCGAAGGTGTTATGGTATAATACAAGTGCGTAGGAGGAGAGCGAGGAGTTATATATATGTGTGGGAGTGTGGAGGAGCACCCACGGGCTGACCAACAAACGTAGTACGCCGACCGATGGTTATAGACGTTTGGAGGATGGCCGACGAGAGTTTAGAAGTGTTTGCATTGGAGTTTGAGGGCGTGGGCAGATCGACTGGGCAGCCACGACCTTGCCTTGCCACTCGTATAAACAAGTGTGCGTTGGAGCTCATTTGGCACCATCACAACGACTTCGCTCATGAAGAAGAAGGCGCAGATCTAAGGTGTGGACGCAGCAAAGAAGGAAGGTGCAGTTTTGGTGATGCGCCCGTTCTTGGGCAAGGCCGCACAGAGGTAGCGCATATTCTTGGTTTGGGTGAAGGGCGCGGGTAGAGGTCGCCCGCCGGTTGGAGAAGGGCGTGCATGGGTGTGGCGCCCAGTTGTGCGAAGGAGCACCCAACGGTTGGACAAGGGCGTGGGCGCCCGGTTTGTGCGATGACTTGGCACGGGTTCTTGGGTGACTCGAGTGAGCGCCCGCCTGTCATGCAAGTGTGCATGGTGTGACATTTGGTGAAGTGTTGAGATTGTGAACGGAGGTGTGACTCGTGCGGAGGCGCCCGTGTGTGGTGACTTGGTTACGACGAGGCGCGCCCAAGTTGAGCAAACAACATGATTGTGCGATGAGGTGAACGAAGGGTTGGTGAGTCGTGCGGGGATCGTGCAGAGGCACCGACGAGTTGGGCAACCGAGTTTGCCGAAGATTGTAAAATTGGCTAAGTATGAAACTTGGTGTTTCCAAGTATACTTGTAAATCTTGTAACTTGTAAAAGACTATATAATATATTATCGGGCAGACTCATTGTTCAAGGAGTTGCCCCTCCCTTTATACTGTGCAATTGTATTCTTCATGTATAATCGCTGTTGATAATGAATGTGTATGGGTGTTCATTGGTATAAAGGAACATTAATAATACTTGGTTGCGAAACACAAACTAAGTAGGAGTAAGTGGTTAGGCGTAGTCCACGAACATAAGTATTGGTGAAAAGAAAGTGTTCGGTGGTGCCGCACCTCGCCAAGCGCGGTTGAAAGACTACCGTCCGCTCCGGCGTCATGACAGTTGGTATCAGAGCTAGTCTGAAGACTTGGAGGAGTCTTGCAGGAAGCCAATCGAAGATTGGAAATTGGTGACAGTGAAGCAGGTACTTGCAGGTGAAGGAAGCTATTTCACATACAAGTGGAACAAGAGCTGGTTCATGGTTGCAGGCATCTTGGTGAAGCTGTTGGATGGTCGAAACTAGATTGCAAAGAAGAAGGAAGCTGTTAGCAATGGCAGCTGAATCTCAGGCTGGGTCTAGTCATGGTGCGAAGGATACTACTATGGGATTCCTTGAAAAGGTGTTGGAGAAGATGGAGGACATGGAAGCCTTCTGGACTAAGAAGATGGACTTGATCAAGAGAGATCAAGAGGCCAACTCGAAGATGAGGGAAGAGCTCGAGGAACTCCAGACCCAACATGAGTACACTGATCTTATGTGTACACAACTTGAAGTAAGGGTCAAGGAGATTGAAGAGGCAAGAGACCGAGGTCTTGCAGAGATCATGGACTTGTAGAAATCTCTTGACGAAGCCAGAGACGAGATCACGGTTTTGAAGAAGGCCGTGAGGCATAACTCAGGTGGAGGAGTGCCTCATGTGAAAGTCAAGGAACCGGAATCTTATGATGGTACAAGGAGTGCAAAGACTCTTGGCAACTTTCTATGGGACATGGAGCAATACTTGGAATGATTGGGTCTATCTGATGATGAGACGAAGGTGAAGGTAGCTGCTCAGTTCTTGACGAAGGATGCTAAGATGTGGTGGCGAAGGAGGATGGATCAGATTGCCAATGGTAGTGTTGGTGACATTACTTCGTGGGATGAGATGAAGAAAGCTTTGTAGACCCATTTCAGTCCTCAGGATGAAATGTGGGAAGCGAAGATGAAGATAAAGTTCATAAAGTAGACAAGGAACCTTCAAACATATCAGAGGGAGTTTGCAAGTGCGGTTCTGGAACTTCCTGACATGGCGGAGAGGGACAAGGTGTTCAATTTCATTATTGGATTGAAGCCTTGGGCATGCAATGAAGTGAAGAGGCAGAGGATTAGAAAACTTGAAGAAGCTTTTGCTGCTGTGGACAGGTTGGTGGAGCATTACGATGAGGCTTCTGATGATAGGAAGAAAAAGTCCGATAAGTCGAAAGAGAAGAAGAAAGAGGATGCTTCGAGATCAGATGATAAGTCGAAGACGAATAAAGCCTTGAAGTGTTGGATATGTGCTGAACCACATATGGTGAAGAATTGTCCTTCTAGACCGAAAGTGGCTGCGATTACACAATCTAATGTGAAGAATGAAGAAGCTTCTGTGGGGATGATGCAGATACTTGGTGTTGTTGCTGCTACAAAGGTGATCTCTCGGAGGGATCCTGAGAGGAACAAGTTGGAGTATGCTCGGATGAAGGTTGGAGGTGCTGATATACTTACTATGGTGGATAGTGGGGCCTCTCACAACTTCATGGGTGAAGATACTGCGAGAAGAATTGGGCTGAAATTTGTACCAGTGAAGGCACAGATGAAGACAGTCAATTCTCCTCCTAATAATGTTCTTGGTGTCGCTGAAAAGGTGGACACAACACTAGGTGAGTGGACAGGGAAGGTCGACTTCACTATAGTGCGGATAGATGACTATGAAGCTGTGCTGGGAATGGAATTCATGAAATAATTCGATGCTATGATTGTTCCACATTTAAAGAGGTTGTACATTTATGATGGAAGGGAAGATGTACCCATTGGTGTACCAACCATTGGAGTGACAAGGCTTGATTGTAAGTTGGCAGTAATGCAAATGGAGGACAAGAAGCGAATGGAAGATATGAGTAAGCGGTTGTCCATGGTTGAGGCAAAGCTTACCGAGCAGTCATTAGTCATCAGGACTCTTTCAAATAGTATCTTGGATGTGTCAAGAAGGCTACAAGTGGTCGAGGATGATGATGATGTTGAGGCATGTGTGGGGCCGAATGTCCGGGAGGAGGATCGGGTCACTTATCTACAGAGGATGGAGATAGAAGATCCTGACAGATGGATTGAGTTGATTAGTGAGGGTGAGCCTTCAGGCTCTACTCCCCCCACATCTTCTTAGATGACAAAGAAGATGGGGCTCATTGTTAGCTGCTCATGGCAGTGAGTCCTTAAAACAAGTTGAGCAGGTATGACAGATGATGCAGGGATGGCTTGGAATCAAGCATCATGACATGTTGCAGATGGGATGGAGTTTCCATGGACCTAAGCATGGATGAGATTCTTGGTGAGTCCAGGATGTGGTAGAATCCGAGATAGACTGGTGAAGGCATAAGGATGGACATTCTTATGATTTGAGCGTGACAGTTGGACTGACCATCCGACTAGTTCAAGTCATGAGGGCTAGCAGTGTACCAGAGAGATGTTTACATCAGGCAGGCAAGAAGGATGACAGTTCACAGGATGGGATGACACATGATGGAGATGGAAGTTCTGCATATGTTGCAGGGATGTTTGCAGTATGTGGAGAAGTTGACATCATGGAACAAGGATGAGACAGAGATTGTTGATCTTGGTGGATGGCTACCAGGATGGTATGTTGTCGAGGACGACAACGACTTCAAGTGGAGGAGGATGTAAGGACCTGCAGTCCTTGCATGTGTTCTGGCTTGAAGTGTGATGACAAACGGAGAAGGAAGCAAGCTCGACTTAGCATGCAAAGGTTTTATGGTATAATACAAGTGCATACGAGGAGAGCGAGGAGTTATATATATGTGTGGGAGCATGGAGGAGCACCCACAGGCCGACCAACAAACGTAGCAGGCCGACCGATGGTTATAGGCGTTTGGAGGATGGCCGACAAGAGTTTAGAAGTGTTTGCGATGGAGTTTGAGGGCGTGGGCAGATCGTCTGGGCAGCCACGACCTTGCCTTGCCACTCGTATAAACAAGTGTGCGTTGGAGCTCATTTGGCACCATCACAATGACTTCGCTCATGAAGAAGAAGGCGTAGATCTAAGGTGTGGACGCAGCGAAGAAGGAAGGAGCAGTTTTGGTGATGCGCCTGTTCTTGGGCAAGGCCGCACGGAGGTAGCAGATATTCTTGGTTTAGGTGAAGGGCGCGGGTAGAGGTCACCCGTTGGTTGGAGAAGGGTGTGCATGGGTGTGGTGCCCGGTTGTGCGAAGGAGCGCCCGATGGTTGGACAAGGGCGTGACCGCCCGGTTTGTGCGATGACTTGGCACGGGTTCTTAGGTGGTTCTGGTGAGCGCCCACCCGTCGTGCAAGTGTGCACGGTGTGACATTTGGTGAAGTGTTGAGATTGCGAACGGAGGTGTGACTCGTGCGGAGGCGCCCATGTGTGGTGACTTGGTTACGACGAGGCACGCCCAAGTTGGACAAACAACACGATTGTGCGATGAGGTGAACGAAGGGTTGGTGAGTCGTGCGGCGACCATGTGGAGGCGCCGACGAGCTGGGCAACCGAGTTTGCCAAAGATTGTAAAATTGGCTAAGTATGAAACTTGGTGTTTCCAAGTATACTTGTAAAGCTTGTAACTTGTAAAAGACTATATAATATATTATCGGGTAGACTCATTGTTCAGGGAGTTGCCCCTCCCTTTATACTGTGCAATTGTGTTCTTCATGTATAATTGCAGTTGATAATGAATGTGTATGGGTGTTCATTGGTATAAAGGAACATTAATAATACTTGGTTGCGAAACATAAACTAAGTAGGAGTAAGTGGTTAGGCGTAGTCCACGAACATAAGTATTGGTGAAAAGAAAGTGTTCGATGGTGCCGCACCTCGCCAAGCGCGGTTGAAAGACTGCCGCCGGACTGGGGGCTTGACACTGGGGATCCTAGTTACTGCTTTGTAATGTTTACCAACACTTGCGGGTTTTGGTGTAACAGAAAACCTCCACATGGTATCAGATCTTGGACCCAGGTTCGATTCCCCCGAGTTGCGTTTGAGGGGGAGTGTTGGAAGAATCACCAAACCTCTATGGAATCCGTAATTTCTACCCTGGGTGTCACGCCCCCAATTCTTTTTTCCTTAAATTGGCCGGGTGCGGCACCGCCTAAGTAACCAACATTCTCCATTGTTAGCCTACTTTTCGAACTACACCTTAACATTCGTTATAAACATGAATTATATTATTAATGTGCGGAAACCATTAATAACAGCATAATAGAACAGCAGTAAGAATACAATCATATGCAAGAGAACTTCTTTTATTATATATGAGAATTTGTACAATGACCAGGAGCTAGGATCCACCGACGTTCATAACCAAGTCGAGCGCCCACCCGTGCAAGAGCGCACGGTGGTCACACCACGGCTTCACCCAAAATACAAAATACAATACACAAGTCTTTGCCCGAACAGGCGGGCGTGCCTGTGCACACCCGCACGACCCACAACCAAACTTGCACACCCAACCGGCGGGCGGGCGCCTTAGTACGCCCTCCACCCGCACCTCCAACCGCCCTTCAACCTTGTGCGACCGTGTCTCCTTGCCCGGCTGGCGGGCGCATCACCCTTGCGCCTTCAAGCTGCGGCTTTACACTTCGCACCTTTTGCTTTTGCGATAGAAGCTTGCGATGGTTGATGGTTCGAATGACCATCTGTTCCACTTGTTTATACGCTTCCAAGGTGTGGCGACCTCACCTTCGGCCGACCCACCAAAGTCTCCAACGAACGCCCAACCGATGTGTCTCCAAACGTTTTACAAGGTCGGCTTGCTCCTTTTGTTTGATGCACCCTTTGGTCGGCTCGTTTGGCAAGTTACCCAACTCGCCCTATAAACGATGGTTCGCCAATACGCCCTCATAATATGTTGCGCCTTTGGTTACCATCGCACTTTTCATGCCTTAGTCGATTTTCGGTAGGAGAGCGCGCGCCCGGTCGCCCGATGACCGCAGGGCGTTACATCCTCCCCCACTTGAAATCATTGTCGCCCTCGACAATCCCGACTGCCTCAGTATCTTTCGTTCATACTTCGCAATCTTCTTCTTCCATCTCCAAAGTGAGTCCTCCGATTCCCAGCTTTCCTCTTCCGGTGCATTCTTCCATCTGACAAGATACTCCCGTTTCATGTGGCAACCAATCCCTATAGTTTTGTAGCTCAAAATCTTATCCAACTCCAGTCCTGGCTTGTCCACAATCCCGGCTGGTCCTCTCGGCGGTTCAACTCTCTCTGGATGGTCAGAATCAAGTCTGCATCTCTTCAACTAACTCATGTGAAAAACTGGATGCTTCATGTGCATATGGTGCGGAAGCTCCAGCTCGTAAGCAACTTCCCCCACTCTCTTCTTCACTCGGAATGGTCCCTCATACTTCCGTGTCAGTTTGCTCGCAGTCCCCTTGGCTAGCTGAAACTGCTCCCCGGTAATCCTGAGAAACACCATATCTCCCACACTGAAGTGCGCATCTCGTCTTCCATGATCAGCATATTTCTTCATTCTCCTTGCAGCATCGTGCAAGCGCAATCGTGCCAACTCCAAGGTCTCCTCCCAAGCCTTCATGAACTTCTTCGCATGAGGACTCCTCAAGAAGCCTCCCGTCACTACGGTATGCGGTGCAATCGGCATCTGTCCATTCACCAACTCAAATGGACTATACCCCGTCGCAGAACTCTTTTGAATATTGTAGCTAAACTGAGCAATATCCAAGAGTTCAAGCCAATTCTTCTGATCAGCCGTCACATAATGTCTCAAGTAGTCCTCCAGCAATGTGTTGATCCTCTCGGTCTGCCCATCTGTCTGCAGATGGTAACTCGAACTCATCAACAACTCTGTCCCGACTAACTTGAACAATGTGGTCCAAAATCTGCCTGTAAAACGCGGATCTCTATCTGACATGATGCTTAATGGCATCCCCCAATACTTCACTATGTTCTTAAAGAACAACTCCACAGTCCGCTCGGCTCCACAAGGCATCTTTGTTGGAACAAAGACAGCATACTTGGAAAAACGATCAACCACGACCATAATCCCATTATACCCCTGAACCTGTGGCAAATGAGTGATGAAGTCCATCAAAACACTCATCCATGGTCTCTCCGGAATCGGTAAAGGCTGAAACAGTCCTCCTTGCCTCTGAGTATCCGATTTGTCCTGCTGATAAATGATGCATGTATGTACATACTCCTCTACATCCTCTCGCATCTTCTCCCAAAAGAATCCTCTTTCCAATAATGCCAAAGAACGACGCATCCCTAGGTGGCCAGCCCATGGCGAGTCATGGCACTCCTTCAAAAGGTGCCTCCTAAGTCCAGATGACTTTGGAACATAGAGTCGGTTTCCAAAGAACAAGAATCCATCCCGTAGAAAGAACTTTCCTGTCTTCCCCTACTTTATCTGCTTCACTATATTCTGCACCAAAGTATCGGTTTCAACACTTTCCTTGATCTTATTCTGCATCTCTTCTGACATTTGAACTCGACTCCTACTCCTAGCTGCCCGATCTTCTTCCTCCAATGCTGCAAGTTGTCCCTTCCTGCTAAGGGCATCTGCTACCGCATTGTGCCTTCCCGGTCTATACTCGATAGTCATGTCGAATTCTGCCAAGAAGTCCTGCCAACGAGCTTGCTTTGCAGAAAGCTTCGGTTGTGATGCAAAATAACTTGCTGCAACATTGTCAGTCTTGACAACAAACGACTTCCCAATCAGGTAATGCCTCCATACATGAAGACAGTGAATGATCGCAGTCATCTCCTTCTCATGAACCGGATACCTCCGTTCTCTATCCTGCAACTTTCGACTCTCGTACGCCACCGGATGCCCTTCCTGCATAAGAACCCCTCCTATGGCAAAATTCGAAGCATCAGTGTGTATTCAAATGGTCTCTCGAAGTCAGGGAACTTTAGTATCGGTGATGTAACCATCCTCTTCTTCAAATCATCAAATGCCACCTGACATTTATCCGTCCAACTCCACCTCTTATCTTTCTTCAATAGGTCTGTCAGTGCCGATGTCACCTTGGAGTACCCCTCTACAAATTTCCGTTGGTAGTTGGTCATGTCCAAGAACACCCTCGTCTCATGGACATTCTTCGGTTCAATCCAGTCCTCGATCGCCTTCACTCTGCTCGGCTCCATCCGTATGTACCCTTGACCAACAATATGCCCAAGGAACGGAATCTCGGTCTGAGCAAACACACACTTAGACTTCTTCAAGAACAACTGATTTTCCCTCAGTGCCTCGAACACCATCGCCAAGTGCTTCTTATGATCCTCCATGTTGTCACTGAACACCACTATATCATCCAAGTACACTACTACGAACGAATCCAAGTATGGTCGTAGGACATCATTCATCAAAGTGCAAAACATAGCAGGAGCGTTACACAACCCGAATGGCATAACAAGGAACTCAAAGCTACCATACCTTGTTACTATCACGGTCTTCTTCTCGTCTCCTTCAACTATCCGCACCTGATAATACCCCATGTCTCAAGTCCAGCTTGGAAAACACTCGGGCTTTCGCAAGCTTGTCAAAGCAATCAATAGCCAATGGCAAAGGATACCTGTTCCTTACCGTTTGCTTGTTCAATGCACGGTAATCACAGCACATTCGTAGCTCATTCGAATCCTTCTTCTGCTGGAACAATACCAGAGCTCCATAAGGGGACCTTGAAGGTCTGATGAAACCTGAATCAACTAACTCCTTTAGCTGTCGTTTCAATTCCTCCAACTCAGGTCCTGACAATCGATAAGGTGCTTTAGCCGGGGGTTGCTTTCCTGGCTCAAGCTCAATGTTATGGTCCACTGCACGCCTTGGTGGAAGTTTCTTTGGTAGCTCATCAGGCATCAAATCTGCATATTTGGTCAGCACCTCGGAAATCTCGGCTGGAACAGGCGTCCCCACTCCATCACCTTCGACTTCCTTGAACATCACCGCATATGTCTCCATATTTGATTCCTTCATAGCCTTCTCCAAACTCAGTGCCGAAACATGTTGCACGTTGACTTCCCCCCTTTGCCTATGAGTGGGCAAAGTCCAAGTTTGTGTCTGTCCAACCAGCACCACCTCATCATAGAAGGGGACAACAATAGCCTTGTTGCCCTTCAAGAAATCCTGTCCGAGTATCATATCAAAGTCGTTCATCTCCATCACCGTGAAGTCCAACTCACCTTTCCAGTCTTTTATCTGCACAGGCACTTCGTGTACCAAACCCGCCACTTTAGCTCTAGAGTTCACTGCCTTGACTTCCACATTCGATGGGAGGATCATTAGTCCAACCTCTTTTGCCAACTGTGTCGTCATGAAGTTATGAGTGGCCCCCATGTCCACCAGAGCTTGAATGGTCTTGCCATGAACCATCAAGTCCACGAAACCCAGACTGTTCATCCATGATTTCTCCATAACTTTTCCCTACATACATGTCTTTTCTCTGCGTTCATCCAGCGACGGCTTCACTCCCTGTGAACCTGCTTTAATACCACCTGTTACGAAGTGCAGGTGTGTATTATCTTCATCATACACCGGCTTCACTTGTCGTGAACCTGCTCTGATACCACCTGTCACGAAGTGAAGGTGTGTATCATCTTCATCCGACTTCACTTGTCGTGAACCTGCTCTGATACCACCTATCACGCCCCCAATTCTTTTTTCCTTAAATTGGCCGGGTGCGGCACCGCCTAAGTAAAAAACATTCTCCATTGTTAGCCTACTTTGCGAACTACGCCTTAACATTCGTTATAAACATGAATTATATTATTAATGTGCGGAAAACATTAATAACAGCATAATAGAACAGTAGTAATAATACAATCATATGCAAGAGAACTTCTTTTATTATATATGAGAATTTGTACAATGACCGGGAGTTAGGCTCCACCGGCGTTCATAACCAAGTCAGGCGCCCACCCATGCAAGAGCGCATGGTGGTCACACCACGACTTCACCCAAAATACAAAATACAATACACAAGTCTTTGCCCGAACGGGTGGGCGCGCCCGTGCACACCCGCACGACCCACAACCAAACTTGCACACCCAACTGGCGGGCGGGCGCCTTAGTACACCCTCCACTCGCACCTCCAACCGCGTTCAACCTTGTACGACCATGTCTCCTTGCCCGGCTGGTGGGCGCATCACCCTTGCGCCTTCAAGCTGCAGCTTTATCCACACTTCGCACCTTTTTCTTTTGCGATAGAAGCTTGCGATGGATGATGGTTTGAATGACCATCTCTTCCTCTTGTTTATACACTTTCAAGGTGTGGCGACCTCACCCTCGGCTGACCCACCAAAGTCTTCAACGAGCGCCCAACCGATGTGTCTCCAAACGTTTTACAAGGTCGGCTTGCTTCTTTCGTTTGATACACCCTTTGGTCGGCTCGTTTGGCAAGTTACCCAACTCGCCCTATAAACGATGGTTCGCCAATACGCCCTCATAATATGTTGCGCCTTTGGTTTACCATCACACTTTTCATGCCTTAGTCGATTTTCGGTAGGAGAGAGTGCACCCGGTCACCCGATGACGGCAGGGCGTTACACTGGGTGTCACGCCCCTACACCTGCGGTAGTCTTTCAACCGCATATAGCGAGGTGCAGCACTACCGACCGTTTTCTTTTCACCAATACTTACGATTGTAGACTACGCCTAACATTCATACTTAGTTTATTTTTTTGTTACCAAGTATTATCTTTGTCTTTTATACAGTGAAAGCCCATAACATTCGCATAAACAGTATTATACAAGAGAAATGCATAACAGTATAAAGGGAGGGGCAACTCCCTGCAATATGAGTTTGCTCGAATCAATATATATAATCTTCTTTTACATGTACAAGTTAAATCTTGGGAAACCCCAAATTTACACTTAGCCAATTTTCAAACTTCGGCAAACTCGGTTGCCCAGCTCGTCGGCGCCTCCGCACGGTCACCGCACGACTCACTAACCCTTCGTTCACCTCGTTGCACAATCGTGTTGTTTTCCCAACTTGGGCACGTCTCGTCGTAACCAAGTTGCCACACACGGGCGTCTCCGCACGAGTCACACCTTCGTTCACAATCTCAACACTTCACCATTTCCATCGTTTCGTCATGCACGGTGCGCCCTACCCAAGTTGCCCGTCCGCACAATTCTTCATTTCGGCGTGCACGACGCGCCCTCGGTCAGCCGCATGTTCGCATGTCCACCCGTTCACCCGTTCACCCAACTCGTTCACCCAAGTCGCCACACGACTTCACCTAGGTCGCCACACGACTTCACCTGGTTCGCCCGAACGACCTCACCCAGGTCGCCACACGACTTCACTCGGGTCGCTCAAACGACCTCACTCGGATCGCCACACGACCTCGCCCGGGTCACCCGAATGACCTCGCCCGAGTTCTGCCTGAACGACCTTGCCCCAGTTTTGCCTGAACGACTTTCCTGAACGACTTTTCTGAACGACTTTCATGAACAACTTCTCGAATGACTTTCTCGAACAACTTTCTCGAACAACTTCCTCGAACGAATTCTCGAACGACTTCCTCGAACGAATTCTTGAACGAATTTCTCGAACGACTTCCTCGAACGAATTCTTGAACGACTTCCTCAAACGACTTCCTCGAACGAATTCTCGAACGACTTTCTCGAATGACTTTTCTGAACAAGTTTTCCACCCGAGTTCCACTCGTCGTGCAGGCTCATCCACGCACTGCAGAACTCCTTGTTCGAACTCGTGTTGATTGAATGATGGTCGTTTCCCTCCAAACGCCCTCCAATATATACGGGCGGGTGGTGG
Source organism: Pinus tabuliformis (assembly GCA_031772625.1). NCBI lineage: Eukaryota > Viridiplantae > Streptophyta > Pinopsida > Pinales > Pinaceae > Pinus > Pinus tabuliformis. The sequence continues at coordinate 224,692,220 of CM062806.1, forward strand.
GTTGTGTCACCCGGCCGACCCACACCAAACGTCCAATCCGACTCGTTCAACATGTGTTGTCTCACCCAAGAGGAGGGTCAGCCCGCCCAACTCATGGGACCGCCCCCTCAACTCGCCCAACACCTTATAAACTCGTTTCTTGGTCGTTTCATTTCATATTTCGCACGGTGGAGTCGCCCTACCCGTCGCATGGACCACAGGTCCTAACACTGGGGATTCTATCTGTAATTTCCTGTTAGAAAATTATATATTACGGAGCAATGGAACACATAAAATATTGCAGAAATATAAACACAGAAAACGCACAAAACAAGAGAGACACAGATATACGTGGTTCACCCAGTTTGGGCTACGTCCACCCCGAACAGCCAGTCCTTCCTTTTCTATTATCCAGCAAAATGAAGAGACACAACCTACAGCAAAACCGCTGTAATATCCTCTGTTTTCTCTCACAGTCTCACCTCTCTGTTTCTCGCTCACAGAATACACATCTATTTCACAGCCTCAAATACAATGCCCTCATACAAAGAGAGGGGTTGCCTTCTAGGGCAAAAAACCCTAAACTAAACATAAGTTCTACCGTCAGATCATCCGCCTAATGAACGGCCCAGATTGACTAGAAATTACTATACTTTTACAAGGCAATTTTACAGCTGTTTTTAGCTTCGAGGGCGCTGCCCCCGAAACCCCCCGCCAGGGGGGGCCTCCCAAAGGTCGCAGCCGCCCCCCCCTGGACCCCCCCTGCAGCGAACATTTTACGGGCGGCGTTGCCGCCCCCATTTCGAGCTGGGGTCCTATGTGGCGATACCTTTGAATATAGAAGATAATCAGGCTCAACACCCAACATTTCCACCCTGGTTGTCATGCCCCCAAGCCGGCGGTAGTCTTTCAACCGCTCTTAGTGAGGTGCGGCACCACCGAACACTTTCTTTTCACCAATACTTATGTTCGTGGACTACGCCTAACTACTTACTCCTACTTAGTTTGTGTTTTGCAACCAAGTATTATTATGTTATCCTTTATACCAATGAACACCCGTACACATTCATTATCAACAACAATTATAAATGATGAACACAATTGCACAGTATAAAGGGAGGGGAAACTCCCTGAACAATGAGTCTGCCCGATAATATATTATACAACAATTTACAAAGCTTTACAAGTATATTTGGAAACCCCAAGTTTCATACTTAGCCAAATTTACAATCCAAGGCAAATCTTGGTTGCCTAGCTCGTCGGCACCTCTGCACGGACGCCGCACGACTCACCAACGCTTCGTTCACCTTTTCGCACGATCATGTTGTTTGCCCAACTCAGGCGCGCCTCCAAGTCGCCACACACGGGCGCCTCTGCCCGAGACACACCTCCGTTCACAATCTCAACACCTCACTAAGTCACCGTGCACACTTGCACGCCAGGCGGGCGCTCACCCGAGCCACCCAAGAACCCGTGCCAAGTCGTCACACAAACAGGGCGCCACACACCCGTGCACGCCTTTACTCACCCACTGGGCGCTCCTGCCCGCACCTTCAACCACAACCGAGATAAATGAGTCACTTCCGTGCAACCGTGCCCAAGAATGGGCGCATCTGTATCTACGCCTTTCTCCTCTTGGATCTATGCACTAGAACTGCGCCTATCTCCTTAGCGAAGATGTTAGAGCGATGGATTATTGTTGTTTGAATGAGCTCCACGCTCATCAATATATACCAAGTGTGGGCGTAGTCCTGGCTGCCCAGCTGACTCGCCCGAAGCCCCTACGCCATCGCAAACTTGCCAAACGCACCGTCGGCTTTGCCCATGTTCAAAGGTCGGCCTCCACACATTTTATGTGATGTCTCCACGCCATATAAACACTCGCTTCCCTTCTCATATATGCGCATAAGGATTATCGCACACTACAAGAAGTTCGCACTTCCCGTAACCGCAGTCGCACTTCGCCAAACGCTCGGTCGTTCAGCCTACCCATGCGCACGCACCGTTCACCCGCGCGCCCAGGAACTGCAGGTCGTTACATCCTCCTCCACCTGAAATCGTTGTCGTCCTCGACAACATACCATCCTGGTAGCCATCCACCAAGATCATCATATCTGAACAGTCTTATCCATGATATCAACTCCTCCACATACTGCAAACATCCCTGCAACATATGTAGAACCACCGTCTCCATCATGTCTCGTCCCTCCGTAGGCTGCCTGTCAAGATACTCCACCTGATACGAACACATCTCTGCACATTGGTACCCCTCATGACTCAAACTAGTTGGGTGATCAGTCCAACCATATGCCCAAATCATAAGAATGCACATCCTTATGCCCCCATCAGTCTTTCCCTGACTTCTGCTACATCTCGGACTCATCAAGAATCTGTCCAATTCCCATGCTCAGGTCCATGGAAACTCCATCCCATCTGCAACATGTTCAAGCCATGGCCTTGTTGCACAAGAGTGTACAACCTCTCCACTGGCTCATATATCTCCATGTCACAACAGCATCTGCACAACATCCTTGCTTCGGCATTCCCCATAGAATGTCCATGAATGACACCTCTACACATGCTCCTGCATAATGTCCCTACATAACTGTCATGCTCCATGTCTCCAACCTGATGTCCATGACTCTAGTTGTCCATGATGTCCAACCCATGTAGACTCCATCCCAACATCTGGTCATCTGCATCCAAGTCTGCAATCTGTCATAAAGAAGCCTCCTCCCAAGGCCCCTTGCTAAGTTGGTGTAGCCCCTCCCAACCAAGGTCCCTACACCAACCCTTCTCCAAGGTTGTCTATAGAGAAAGGAGGGCCAGGAAGTTTCCTCCCTGACTCTCATCCACCCATGTATCAGATTGATGTTGTGTCCTCAAGTATCTGTGCACAGCCTCAATCTCCTCACATGTACACCCAAGCTCACCTAGCTTGTCCTTCGTCAACTGAAAGTCATATATGCCCATAGCATACCTGCAAAAATCCACTATACCAGCAGGATCTCTACCTCCATAATCCTCATCAATCACTGCCTCTGAAGTAGTACTCGGACTCCCTTCATTTGCAACTCCATTGTGAAGATCATCAGTAGAAGATGTCTCTGTCAAGTGCTTCAAGGTTCGTGAGATTGCCCTCTCACTTACTTCATTCTTCCTCGCTCTTGCAACAAAGTCAATCAGCTTCCCTTCCTTCGTTGTTTGAGTCATACTCCCAAGTCCTCTTTGCTCCACATCCTCATGCTTCACATTCGGATCTTTGGGATACAAGGTCATAGAATTCATCCTTGGTCTATACCCCAAGCAACTCCTTCTATTCATCGAAACCATCATGGTTCTTCCCTCAGCTGTGATCAAGAGAATGTCCTAGTCCACCATTGGTATGGCTTGTGCAAGCCTTATGAAATCTTGCCCCAGCACCATAGAATGATCATCCATGTCCACGATCCTCAAGTCCAACTTTCCAAACCACGATCCCACTCTCACCTGAGTGTTCTCCATTACACCAATAACAACTTTCATGGTAGAGTTGACTGCTTTGAAAGCACTCCATTCCCTCTCCATCTTTGCTTTCTTCCCAAAAGACTTTGCTGCTTTCCTACTTAGGAAGCTATGAGTAGCCCCCGTATCCACTAAAGCTACAAATCTCTTGCTCTTCACGGTCACCTGCACAAAACTCAGCTTCAAGGCATCACCTCCTTCTGTCCGCTTTGTCTTGTGTCTCACATTAGCAACCTTCTTCAAGAATTCGGCCTCAGAAGTATCAATTGGCTTGTGCTCCAACTTGATATTCCTCCTAAGGTACTTCACTTCCTTTCTTGGCTCTTCTAAGCAACTCGATCTTGGCCTAGCTTGACTCCCTTCAAGCTTGTCCTCCATCGCATTCTGCTCAAGTGCACGAACCAAGTATCCATTGACTACTTCCATAGAACTAAGCTTCCGAACATCCTCTGGATTGTCTCGGTAGCGAGTTCCCAGCCTGTCAATGTAGTCGAGCTCTTCCTGCTCAATTACAACGATCTTCTTACCAAGAAGCTTCTTCTTTATTTCCTCTTCAACTTGCTTGATTTCGACTTCCACCATGGCACTTTTCTTCCTTAACCGGGCTCTCTCATCCAAGAGCTCTTGAAGACCAAGACCATTTTGTCGGATCTCCTCATCAAGTTCCTTGTGTTCAGCATCTATCGTACTTCCGCATTGGCTTTTGAGTTCTTCAAGTTCCCTCCTTAGTTCCGAACAGCTTTCCCGAATCCGCATGTTCTCAGCCTTCATCGAAACCCAGTTAGAACATCATTGACCCATCTGTTCCAACACTTTGTACCGGAAGACTTCACCTGCATCATGGCTAGATTCCCCTGCCATAGGTTCATCCACCATCCTTGCCTTTCAGTCTTCTCCAAGTTCCCTGCAAACATGAACTAGCTCTTGTTCCATTTGTATGTGAAATCAGCTTCCTTCACCTGCAAGTACCTGTCACGAGCAACCCCTCTCAATCACCAACTGTCAAGCTTCTTCAACCCTGAATCAGCTTCAATCACCAGCTCCAACTGAGCTCTGATACCACCTGTCACGCCCCCAAACCGGCGGTAGTCTTTCAACCGCTCTTAGCGAAGTGCGGCACCACCGAACACTTTCTTTTCACCAATACTTATGTTCATGGACTACGCCTAACCACTTACTCCTACTTAGTTTGTGTTTTGCAACCAAGTATTATCATGTTATCCTTTATACCAATGAACACCCATACACATTCATTATCAACAACAATTATAAATGATGAACACAATTGCACAGTATAAAGGGAGAGGCAACTCCCTGAACAATGAGTCTGCCCGATAATATATTATACAACAATTTACAAAGCTTTACAAGTATACTTGGAAACCCCAAGTTTCATACTTAGCCAAATTTACAATCCAAGGCAAATCTTGGTTGCCTAGCTCGTCGGCACCTCTGCACGGACGTCACACGACTCACCAACGCTTCGTTCACCTTGTCGCACGATCGTGTTGTTTGCCCAACTCGGGCACACCTCCAAGTCGCCACACACGGGCGCCTCTGCCCGAGACACACCTCCGTTCACAATCTCAACACCTCACTAAGTCACCGTGCACACTTGCACGCCGGGCGGGCGCTCACCCGAGCCACCCAAGAACTCGTGCCAATTCGTCGCACAAACCGGGCGCCACACACCCGTGCATGCCTTTACTCACCCACCGGGCGCTCCTGCCCGCACCTTCACCCACAACCGAGATAAACGAGTCACTTCCATGCAACTGTGCCCAAGAATGGGCGCATCCGCATCTACACCTTTCTCCTCTTGGATCTGCGCACTAGAACTGCGCCTATCTCCTTAGCGAAGATGTTAGAGCGATGGATGATTGTTGTTTGAATGAGCTCCACGCTCATCAATATATACTAAGTGTGGGCGTAGTCCTGGCTGCCCAGCCGACTCGCCCGAAGCCCCTACGCCATCGCAAACTTGCCAAACGCACCGTCGGCTTTGCCCATGTTCAAAGGTCGGCCTTCACACATTTTATGTGATGTCTCCACGCCATATAAACACTCGCTTCGCTTCTCATATATCCGCATAAGGATTATCGCATACTACAAGAAGTTCGCACTTCCCATAACAGCAGTCGCACTTCGCCAAATGCTCATTCATTCCGCCTACCCACACGCAGGCACCGTTCACCCGCGCGCCCAGGAACTGCAGGTCGTTACACTGGGGATCCTAGTTACTGGTTTGTAACGTTTACCAACACCTGCGAGTTTTGGTGTAATGGCAAACCTCCACACTTCTCTACTACGAACTGTTTGGCTTTTTCCATCAGACTGGCCATGTCTGCTCACAATCTATGCAACCTCTCTAACAATGTCGCAACACAATTCGTTTTCTGGATCGATTGAATAAAAGCAACTTCTCTGCCAAAAAATCTTAATTCGATCTGTGGATACGAGTAGTATATATAGAGTGGTTTGAAGTGGATTCGATATTGAGCCGGCTGCTGCAATAGAGGTGCAGAGAAGGCGGTGAGAAGCACATTTCGACAGATCGAACGACGTGGGGTGCCACGTAACATTATGGGTGTGATGAGCGTACAATACGTTCCATGCTTGCCTTCTACTTCCTTGTCCCAGTGTCTTCCTCCTCGTAGCCAGCGTCCTGCACTTCAAATTTTTGTTGTTTTAATCGGTTGGTCTCCTGTTTTAAACGGTTGGTTACATCATTTTCATGGCTCTTCAAGGCATATGTTGTTGATGGTGCCGTCGTTGTCAATCCATCCTGCTCCTTCGGTGGTTTCAAACCATTGGCAACGCCCAGTTGATGATCTAGGCAACAACATATCTATTGACAATTACAGAAAATATTACAGAAAAGAGGAGCAGCAGAATAGATATGAATACCGGGAGTAAGCTTCACGTGAGCATCTGGCAAGTCTTCAAATATTACAGAAAAGAGGAGCAGCAGAATAGATATGAATACCGGGAGTAAGCTTCACGTGAGCATCTGGCAAGTCTTCAACATCGACCGGCTTGCGTTCAAGCTGAACCATTCTACTGCTAAGAAACAAATTCTGACTAAATCCTTCTGCACTTGTGGCAAGACCGACACTTCTGAACGAATTCTAAACTTCTGGTTCTCAAAATTTATCTCAGAGAGAGTGAAGGTCTGTACTTATCAGATCCAGAGTTATCTTCACATAAGACGCAGAAAATGAGTCTGATTTACTAACACGCTGACACAAATGTGGGCATCCGAATAATCTCAAAGTTAAATATCATTGCATGGGAAACTATATTTAATATTATAAATTTAAATATTGATTATTATATTCAACCTTTGTTTTATTACTTAATTAGTTACTTTGTATTATTACTTGATTCGTTACACTAATTTATTTTGTCATACTAAATATAAGGTTGCGTATGACAAACGTCAACGAGAATCTAATGGAAGATGCTCTATCTGAAAAAAGGACGAATAGTCAAATATTGATCAGTTGCGCAATTTGCCACATATATTAATCCTTGGAAGGTTTAGAATAAGCCCTCGGGGATTGGAGGTGCGGACAGGAGGAAATAATAAGCAACATGCTTGGTGAAAACGTTTATGAGAGTCGTGGTATTTTGGATTTTAAATGTAACTTTGTGAACGCACACATTTTTTTAAGAGGGAAAATCAACATATGGCCGAAGCCTGCAGATAATTACATATGCCGAAGCCAGCAGATGAGCAGAATTTTGGCCGAAGCCAGCAAATGAGCAGAAATACGGCATAGCCGTCACAAATACACCATAGCGCGGGGCCTCAACTATGGCCGCAGGAATCGATCGTGGTTGGACTCACTTTTATTTTGGTAGAATCTTATTTTTTTATTTATCTCATCATTCTATCGATTTTTAGAATTTTTGATTTTGTAAACACAGTGCGAGGTTATTTTCAATGTCTTTTTTTAAATTGGTTGTGTTGCGTGGCAACAAATTTTGAAATTGTATGCTGAATTTTGGTGAACACTGTGAAAAAGGCTTTTTTGTCTAAAAATTAGACTAAGCCATTAGTAAAACTTAAATTGACTAAATTCTAAATTTTAACACTTACATGAATTCAATGTTTTTACTTTAATTTAGCTAAGCCATTAATAAAACCTAAATTGACAAAATTCTAAATTTTAACACTAACATGAATTCAATGTTTTTACTTTAGTTTACCAATATTTAAACTAAGCGAGGGGTACTAGCTATTATATAACATTTGTTTTAATTAAATTTCAGCTAAATTTTAGCTTTTAACTTTTCAATAGGCGTTAAATTATAGAACAATTACGAGTATAGTATTAAAAAATACATTGATGTGAAGCATATATAAATTTTACATTAATGATGAAGAACATAAAATAATACTTGGTTCATACCTTTCAAAATTCAATAATTAAACTAACCGGCAGAAAACGCTAGCTATACGGCCTAGTTCAAGATTTAGTAAAACACGATAAATTTGAACTTATAAAAATAAATTTGAAAATAAATCTTACAATAGAAACGCTTTCACTGTAATTAATGTAGATTTGAGGAGTGTCAAATTTGTTTATATTGTTATAAGTAGAGAGTTGAATGTAGTTATTTTTGGAAGAGAAAACATAATATTTTATTAGTTTATCACTTTAGCCGCTAAGGATTTTTGGAAAGCACAATTCTCTTGGAACGAGTTTAAAATAAAGACATCCAAAAGTAAATAAACATACAAGAATGAGTTTCTATTTTATCTTATTTCAAAATTTCAATTGAATTCAGAAACAATAAAATAATATAAGATATATCTTAATCCCATTAAAAATTTATCTTTTTATATAAATATTTAATTATTAAATAATCAATATTTTTTTTGGTTAAGCTTGGCAGACTCATCCATTTTTTATTATATATTAGGCAAATTTACAGTACACAGGTTAATCGGGTGGCCTCAACTTGCCCTGGGGAAATAATCAAGTCTGTTGGCCATCGGTAAGCCATCCAAAAACAAAATTGTTTCAATCTTTCTAACCAAGCTAGATAAGTCTCGATCTCATATCCATATACTACATAACTGTAAAAACTAGCATATGCAACAAGAAAATTAAACGCTAACCACATAAACAAAAATTATGCATGGGGAGTCTAGTCTTTCTGCTCTTTTGAGACAGCAGCAACAGGAGCAGGATCTTCAGCAGTGGCTCCTGGCATTCCTTACAACTCCAGAATGCAAAGGGATGTGGTGGTTGATTCGATCCATCTTGATGTCCTGTTTATGCGACTGGAAGAGGATTTTCTCCATATCTTTTTTATAGTTTGGCAGGCCCTGCACTATAACCGCCATCCCCACAAAGATTTGTTCCATCGCTTTTCCAGGAAGGATTTTCATTAAGAAATACAGATAAAGGGTGTGTTTAAACTGAGTAATTTTCCCACGGGTATTCCCTGGATCTCGGACCAGTGTCCTCCATTTGTCGAGCTCCCCCTCTGATTCACTTTCTTGCTTAATTTCCGCTTCCTAGTCTTCAATCAGCTTCTGAATTCCCGCGTCCATCCCATCTTGGTATGCCACTGCTGCCTTTGCTATGAGGTGCTCGATAGGTTTACGACCCCTGTGAGCTTCCGACGTGCTCAGCCCCTTATCTGTCTGGGGGGGCGGACCTCTCCTACCATGCCCATGTCCTCTCGCTACTCGATCCATAACCTGTACAGTGGAGTCCTGTTTACATCCAAACGAAGTTAGGTTCATCAAACCTTGCTCAACATCCCATCTTTTCCATTCATACAGTGCCTCTCTTCCATACTTCTCCGCTTGAGTGTTAAGGTAGCCCAGAGCCCGCAGGTGGCCAAGGGAAGTGGGTTTCAGACTCTTCTCCCGGGGCTCCTCATAGTACCCTTCCCCTTGCTATGGCTCAATTGCCGATCGTCCCGCTGCATCTGGAGCTAAGCCCACATGCTCGTCCAGAGCCTAGCAGAACACCTGCAATTATACCCAATTTTTACACCCTCAACCAGCAGATGTGAACCACGGCTTTGCTTGCCCCTCCGCCCAAATTGCCGCCCGGGATCCCTAGCTTTGCCCTTAGTTCACAGTTTCCCAAGGGTTTCTCTGCATCTTACTACCATCGCTGAATTCCCATCCCCTTGCCCTCATCCCTTTCGTGCCTCTCTCTTCAGCACCCAACCCCCTAGGATTGGCAATCCCACTATCCCTTATTCTCGTGGCCTGAGAAACTAAAGATAGACCTTCATATCTTCTCAACCCGCATTTTCCAATTCCGTAACCAAGGTTCTAGTTCGATTGGGGTAGAATCAGAAAGCAGAACTAAGCCATGGCATACCCTTTCCAACCCCAGTGCATCCCATACAAAGCTAATCCCCATTGCGATAGCCGCTTGCCTCTCCATTCCCCCAGCGGAAACCCGGTCAGATCATGGAATCAATACAGGAGCATGACCAAATTACATACCGGGAAGCCGTTTCTTGTCCGCAGCTAAGGTTCCGTGCTTGCCTTCGCCCCTCCCCAGCTCTGAGTCACCTCCCGTCTCCATAGCTTCTCTCTCCTATCCTGCACGTTGAATGCCTTAACCTTCTCTGCCACCCTTCCTTATTCCTTCCTTTGCCACCTTGCCCATTCACCATCCATACATTCATTACGAAGTACACCAAACCCTTGCCTTGAGCATGTGGGAGGCGACGGTCGTTATGGCCTTCATACTACCCATATCACATCCCAACCTGGCCTCTCTACATCGACCCACATCTTGATCGAGAAAAACTATCCATCAAAAGAAACAATCAATATATTAAAACATATATAATTACATAATTGTTTAAATGTATACCATTTAAATATGCTTAATTATTTATAATGGTTTATCTCATATATACGAATATTGATGTAAAAACTGAAAATACTATTTCTAAACATCCAAATTACAATCTACTAAGATTGTAGCAGACGTCTTTGGATCATATACATAGAAATAATTTTTTTAACATGTATTAAAAATCATTCATTGATATAATCAACAAGTTAAATACTAATCCTTTCACTTAATGAACTGACTCTAAAATAGTCTTTTCAAATTATTTGTGTTTTAAAATATTTACGTGTTACTCATAATATGCAATATCTTTTCCAATACGGCTAACTTTCTATAAATCTGATAAAGCTGAAATGCAGCAACTTAATTTATAAACATCTGGAAAAAAATTATTTACATTTTCACTATTACATTTTTTTTTACGTATTACTCATAATATTTACATTAGATTGCAAGCTTAACGGTGATTAATTTTATAAATAAGTTTTATATATAGATAGTAAAGATTTTACAGTTTTTACTATATATATATATAGCATTACTCATAATATTCACATTAGATTGCAAGCTTAGCCGTGATTAATTTTATGAATAAATATTTTATATATAAATAGTAAAGATCTTTATAAAAAATGATAAATAGAAAAAGATCAACTCATATTATTAAATATACACATATGCAACAAAATATTCCTATTTTTGAGAAAGATGGATAAAGATACTTTCCCGACTTTACAACTTCCTAGTTTTGACTAGGATGAATAGGGACACTTTCAAAATTTTATAACAATAAAAAACGAGAGAAATGATTTATAAAACGTATGTTAAAGATGTGTAACTAGAAAATGGGAAAACAATATTTCTCAGAATTCATTGTGCATCTTATATGCAGCTGATCAACCAAGGAAGGGTGACAAGAATAGATGCTTCAACTAAATTGTCTAATTCAGTCTATATTTGCAAATTACTAGATTTTCTAATTCAGCTTATATTTGCAAATTATTATTAGATGGAGTTGTTTTTAGTGCGATTTTTTGGAAGTTTTTACGGTGTAATTTCTTTAAAATCCCGCAGGAATTCATTGAAGTCACAAACTTGATGGGTAATCCTGTGCAATCGAAGTGCCCTAGGGATTTTTGAAGGCGTTGAATCCATATATACAGTCAAAAAACTAGTTTAAATAACACCTCAATTTTTTCTATTGAATTCCGGCACCGGAAAGTCCAAAAAATCGCACTAAAAACAACTCCTATTTAAATTTCATTTTTTCGTTGACCTGTCACCGTAATTGTTTCACATATTTTTTTCACCTTCAAATAAGTTTAAAATAAAAATAAAAAAATGCCGTAGAAAGTCAAATTCCAGGGCTGGTTGGTTCGTGCAAACAGCTGGCATCTACGGACTAGCCGTACCGCATCTTACACGTCTTCCCACCGACCATGCATCATGCAGGATACACATCACAAGTTGAGTTACGTAAATGCGGAGGTGGGATGTGTCTTTTTAGCGTCACGCTGTACTATTGTTTCAGTTTTCGTTTTAGTTTTGTTTTTTAGTTTAATATTTTTTTTGGAGTTGTATTTAGTGTGATTTTTTAGAAGTTTTTTTGGTGGATTTTTCTGTTAAAACTTGGCAAGGATTTATTGAAATCACAAGATTGATAGGTAAACCCTGCACAATAGAAGTGCTTTAGGGATTTTTCATGGTGTTGAATCCATATATACAGTCAAAAAACTAGTTTAAATAACACAAATCAAGATTTCACCTCAAAATTTTCACCGGATTCCGTCACCCGAAACTCCAAAAAGTCACACTATAGACAGCTCCCTCTTTTTTGGTTAGAGAATATATTTTCTCTCCTTTTTTTGGTTGTTGGTAAAATTAAAGAAGAATGAATATAGTCAAGATAAACCATATAAAAGGTATAAAAGTAATGTTTAATTAAGAAAAAAATCAATATAGTCGAGATAAAGAGTATAAAGGTGACTTTAATAAAGCATCATGTCATAATGAGATTTGAATTTGAATAAAAAATTAGCACTAAATTTTCCAACAATTTAAATTTAATTTTAATTTATAATTAATTTAATAAAAAAAATCTGGTTAGATTTTAAGCTTTTTCTGATCTATATTGTAAATAAAAATGTTTTTCACGTCATTATTATTTAGTCAAAAATTGGTAAAAAAAGAATAAACCTGATTCAAAATATCGACCAAATAATAATGATGTGATTAATCCTAAAAACATTATTATTTACATTATAAAATTTTATTTAAGCCTAATTTTCTCTTTAATTTATAATTATTTATTTACTTTTAATATTTTTATTAAATTTTATTTGTTTCCATAAAAATTCTCATATTTTTATATGTTAATGCATATTTTTTTTTCAATAGTGTGTCATCTCGACCTCATGGCAATTAGATTCGTTCTTCATTCCCTTTCCCGAGATTTCATTTGCAATTTATGAGATATTATTTGTAAGTACCACTATATAGCATATTTGATTTCTTAAATAATGATCCAACATATTCGTTAAATAATTCTAAAATTGGGAAAAAGAAAATGAAACATTAATATTAATATTTTAAAATAGATAAAATTTGATTTTTTTTTTTTAATAATAACATTTTATATATATATATGATTATTTTGATTATTGTTATTGCAACTATCCTTTTAGTTCACATTCTCCACTTTGTTTTACTTTTTTCTCATTACATTCTCCACTTTACTTGTGTTGTCATCAAAATAATTTTTTTTGAATTAGGTTTTTTTTTAGAACCGGCTCTCTTTCGAAAGTAATGCTTTATATTTTCCTTGTTATTTAATTCGTTCTAATAATCTTATGGTTCAAATCATTTGCCTCAATCTTCATATCAAAATATCCTTGATCACCCTATATTAAAATTATGGTTGTGATAACAATTAAAATTTATAAGTAATATGTATTACCTACTCATAGAATCGCGAGCGTGCCCCTGCTACTAGGTCAACCACGATCGTGCCCTCGCCTCGGCCCTCAACCCCCTGTCATGGCCCCTCGGAGGCTCCACCGGAGGCGACTGACCTTCAACAGGTCTTTTCAGCACTGGTCAGATCCTTACTAGCTTAGAGACCTCGCCCAACAATCTCTAAATTCGTGAAAAAGCTCGATGTTTTGCAAGAAGTTAACTTGCCCCCAACCCTGTCTTGCATGGCTACCCTTGCTCTAGCAGAACGATAACTCATTGGGCAATTTACTGGACTCTGGCCATCACCGAAAACAGTGCAAAGATGGGTGGAAAGGAATTGGTCTGATAAAACTCAAGGCAAAATCTCCATGCGATTCTGTGGAAAAGGGTATTTTACCTTTCATTTTGAAACAAAAGAAGATAAAGACTTGATATTCCGGAACGGGCCCTATTTCATGGATTCAAGAGGGTTATACTTCAACAAATGGACTCCGGACTTCGATCCCGAGTTGGACATACCAAGCGCTGTCCCTATTTGGGTTTGGCTTCCTCACCTTCCTCTTCACTGCTGGGGAGATGAATCAGTTCGAGCTATTGGGAATGCTGTAGGGAGATACATTGATTACAGTGAACCTAAAGACAACATGCAGGCTTGTGCTCACATTTGCGTAGAAGTAGATCTCGGCAAAGCACTTCCAGAAGCCATCAAGATCAAGGTGGACGATTGGACCCACATTCAACAATTAGACTACGAGCAGATCCCATTCAAATGCAAGGTACGTCATGAATATGGCCATTTTGCCAATCGCTATACTAAACTAGTAGATGTAGAAAATATTTCGTAAGAAGAGCAATGGGAAACAGTTAAGAAAAAGAAAGCAGCCCCCAATCCCAAGCCAGACCCTAAAGTTGGACCTTCTGCTCATATGCCACCCATACAATCCACCTTGTCCCTCTCTAACTCTGCTCTTAACCCGCTGGACCATCCCGACCCCCAACCTCCTTCTTCATCCTCCAACCCTTTCCATATCCTCACTCCCCCTAAAGATATCCCCACCCCGTAGCCCAAACCAATCCCTCAGAATCTCCACTCCCTCTGATTATCTCCTCCACCCTCCCTCTCGATCCACCCTCAGCCAAAATCACCAGAAGCAACTTAAAGGAGCATGGTGCAACCTTAGACAATCAAAAGAAAAACGGACTAGGAAGGAAATCAGCTAAACAACAAAGAGATGAAAATGCGCAAAAGGATATAGCCATAGGCATCCAAAATCCCATAAAGTCTTACATCTTAGGACAAATTGACAAAGATTCAGCAAATAAGGAGCAGGGAGGGCGAGCAACTCTTCACAATCCCCATTTGAAATGATGAAAGTCCTCTCATGGAATAGTAGGGGATTAGGGCACCCCTCCAAAACAATTGCCTTAAAAGATCTAATAAACTAAGAGAAACCAGAAGTTGTATTATTCCAAGAAACAAAGTAGGGACAACAAGAAATGAACAAAGTCATTGCTCAACATGAACAGTACAAAGAATGTGTTTGTGAATCAAGAGGAGCTTCCTAGGGAGAATTGCAACACTTTGGAACCAAAATACTTGGAGTATCACAACAGAAACAACCAATCAGCACTAGATAAAGACTGTATTGGAAAGCACTTCAAATAACCAACAGATAGTCATTTACAATGTATATGCACCAAATCATTATAGAGATAAGGAACAATGTTGGGACTCCCTTAGTGAAAATATAACTGAAGAAGATAATAGCAACATTATTCTGGGGGGAGATTTAAATCTCATTTTGCACTCCAATGAGAAGCAAGGAGGTTGTTTCTCCCTAGACCCCTACAGAAACCAGTTGGAGACTATCATGCAGGACGGCGATTTTGTTGATGTAGTCCCTAAAAATCGCATTGAATTCACCTGGAACAATCGCAGGTTGGGGAAAAATAACATTATGGAAAGATTGGACAGAATCCTGGTGAATATAACCCTCCTATCCACCTACTCTACTGCCTACGCCTTCATCCACCCCTTCACAGCCTTAGATCACGACCCCACTTCTTTGGTCCTTGAAACCCACTGCCCTTTGGGACCTCTCCCTTTAAATACAGTCCGCTGTGGAATGAAAACGCAGCAACTAGAGAACTTATCCAACACACTTGGCATCAACGCATAGAAGGATCGTCGGGATACATTTAGGAAAGAAAAATTAAAAGATTCAAATACGCTCTAAAGGATTGGGAAAAAAATTGCTACAAGGAGCCGGAAAAAGAAAAAAGAGAGACCAAAGCCAAGCTAGAGAATCTCCATAGCACAATTGAGAAGCGCAGATTTCAGCAGGAAGATAAAAACCACGAAGACAAACTCTATGGCCAGCTTTATCGCATCAATAGAGAAGAGGAGCAGAAATGGAGAATCAAGTCTAGGCAGCTTTGGTTGAAGGGCGGGGACAAAAATTCGGCCTTTTTCCATAAGAAAACCACAGTGCGGAAAATTAGGAACAACATTACCTCTATCATAGATAGTGAAGGAAATCAACAAACCAGCCAAGGTGCTATCAAGCAAGCTGCTTCAGATCATTACAGAGAGCTCTTAACAGAAAATGGAGAAGAAGAAGATTACACAGACCTACTACAATATCTGCCGAGTAGGATCACTACTGAAATAAATGAAAATCTGAGCAAGGAGATAGAAGAAGAAGAAATAAGAGAAGCCATCTAGGCTCTCCAACCAGATAAAGCTCCTGATTCGGATGGCTTTCCAATTTGCTTCTATAGAGCTTAATGAGGAACTATTAAAAAAGACCTCACCAAAATGATGAAATGGATTCAGCGCAAGAGGAAAATTGGAGGCTATACCAACTCCACCCACCTAGCCCTCATCCCTAAGGAGAATCAACCCACAACCTTCTCTCGTTTCTAGCCTATTTCTCTTTGCAACTCCTCTTACAAAATCTTTACTAAGATTTTAGCTACTCGTCTCAAACCTCTTCTTCCTTCGATCATCTCTGAAAACCAAGGTGGATTTTTGGCCAATAGGCAAATATCTGATTCAATCCTCCTTGTTCAAGAAGCAATTCATTCCAGCCACTCCAGGAAAGAAAAAGGATTCATCCTGAAGCTGGATTTGGCTAACACCTTCGATAGGGTCAAGCATTCCTTCCTAATTATTGTTCTCCAAAAAATGGGCTTTGGTGTGCCCTTTCTTGACCTCATCAAAGCTTGTATCTCAGGGCCCTAGATTTCCCCCCTTGTTAATGGCAAGCCTGGACCTCCCTTTCAATCTTTGAGAGGGCTAAGGCAAGGCTGCCCTCTCTCCCCCTACCTATTTATCTTGATGGCTGAATCTTTCAGCAGTGCTCTAGATCACAAGAGATGAGCTGGCCTCATTACTGGCATAAAGTACGAAAATGGAGTTAAAAACATTAATCATTTTCAATTCGTTGATGACACCCTGCTAATAGGAGAAGCGTCTATCACAATAGCTCGCCGTTTTAAAGCTTTTTTGGACAAATATATGAGCTATTCAGGAGGCATGATCAATCATCTAAAAAGCTACATCTATGGTTGGCATGCTTCAACCCAAACTCTTCATAATAAAGCCAACATTTATGGGGTCCCCTACAAGATAAATTGGGATCACTTCAACTACCTGGGAATGCCTGTGAGCATTGGGCCCTTAAAAGTTGAAATCTGGGATACAATTATTGGTAAAATGAAGAGAAAAGTGCAGCAGTGGGGATCTACATGGCTTAATCTGGCAGGTTGCCTTGTCCTTCTCAAATTCGGACTCTCATCTCTTCCGCTTTACCAATTTACATTAATGCATGCTATAGCCACTTTCCATAACAAAATGGAAAGCATCCTCTGACATTTCCTCTGGCAAGGGGGGGAAAATTAAAAAAAGAAGTTCAACCTTGTTAGCTGGAAGCAAGTAATCCAAGGTTAGGACCATGGAGGACTTGGAATTAGATCTCCTAAACTCTCAAATTTGGCTTTTGGAGGTAAGCTCGTGTGGAGACTAATTGGTGAACAACATGCATGGTGGAAAATGGTTCTTGAAGCCAAATACCTTAGCAGCCCAAGACAACAACCCTTGGACTGTGAAATACCTGCCAGAAACAGTTCAAAAGTTTGGAAACTATGCAAAAAAGTTATCCCCTTTATGGCACAAAATATCTCCAAAGTTCCCAAGGGTGGCAGTAGTGTCAAAATCGGAGTAGACAAGATTATGGGAAACCAGCCTATCAGCATCCAACTAAGTACGGATCAAATCCTCCTCTTTCTACACAACAAAGGAATACACTCTTTGGACCAAATCTTGCATTGGGACATTAACTCACAGATTTGGAAGGGATGGAATTTCCCTCCCATGCCCAGAGATCTTGAGAAGAGCTTCGACAATCTTCAGACTCATCTCCACAGCATTGCCCCTATCATCAAAAATGACATTGACATTTTTCAATGGGACCCCACAGGTTCTAGTTATACAATTCAAGCTGGCCACCAATACTTGTGCAATAGAGACTATCCTGCTCCTACTTGGAGGCACTAGAAAATTGTCTGGAAATCCAAGACCATCCCCAAAATCAAATTCTTTATCTGGACCCTTTTGAAAGGGAGAATCCTCACCTTTGGTAATTTGCAAAAGAGGGGTATAGTTGGGCCTTCTCGATGCCCAAACTGTCAAGAAGCATAAGAAACTATCCAACGTCTTTTCATCACATGTCCCTTTGCGATTTCTTGCTGGAAATGAATCTCCCCTAATGGCCATCCCCCATGGAACCCCCAGAATTCCATTGGTGAGATTCCGAGTCTCTGGAAGAAGAGTTACCCTTGGCAGCATAAGAAGAACAATATAGCTAAAAGGGTTTGGGATGCTTTCCCCTATGCCCATCTGTGGAAAATTTGGCTTGCAAGGAATCACAAGATCTTCAAAGACAAGGAAACCATCACAAGGAAACTCTGCAGCAAAGCTAAAATTTTAATGTAGAAACCATCTCTGCTAAGAACATGAGGAAAATTGATGTTGCCAGCCTCTGTGTCGAAGAAAGAGACTTTATTGGCTGCTTGATATATAAAAGCAAGAGCATTCAGATAGAAAATAATGCCAACATTTAATCCAACACTCCCAGCTACAGTTGGAAAATAAGAATCAAAGAAGAAGAATTCTCAGGATGGCTCCGAAACAATAATTCCCACTACCTCTTCTTTGATGGAGCCTCTAAATCCAATCCTGGAATAGCAGGTGTAGGAGGAATTATTTATAATCCCAGTGGCAATATCATAGCCACCTTTGAGTGGGGACTGGGACCATTATCCAACAACAGGGCAGAAGTGCTTCCTCTCTACCAAGGACTAAATCAACTTCAAAAACTTGTTATTAGTAAAGCGATGATATTTAGAGACTTTGCCATTATTATCAGTCTCATGGTCAGCAGTCGTAAGGCATCCAATCTATTTATTCAAAAAACAATAAATAGTTGCCAAGCTCTAATCTGCTAAGACATGGATCTTCGATTTTACCACGTGCTCCACTCTCTCAACAAAGAAGCTGACAGTTGTGCCAACAGGGCATGTAGCAAATCCAAGGGCAATCTTCTCTACAACAATTTAGAATCCCAACATCATCTTCCTTAACAATTTTTTCTTCATGATCTGTAGCGGCAAACTTGATTCAGATCTCTACAGCATAATCAAGAAATATCCTGACAAGATTCAACACCATTCCATCTCTGCCAAATCTCTGTTAGAAATTTTATCTCTTCCCTTCTATCCCGTTGCCAATCCCGCGCTCTCGCTCTTGGGCTAATCTTTCTCCCGTGTCTCCTGTGATTTTTTCCTCCTCTTCCTTGTGACTCTGTCCCTCCTCTCCAGTGGCCCTCTCTCTTTAAATCCGACTTCCCTCCCTCACTCCAACGCACAGAAGCTCTGGTCTCGTTCCCTTGCGTTTGTTTCTTGTTCCCCATTCAGCAGAGTCCTCCACTTCCCTCCCACCTCTCCACAGCTCCCCAATCCACCCTTGCATCCATTTCTCGTCGCTCTCTATCCTTAGGTCCTTCTTCCCCTCTCCTTTGCAGCGCAAGGCCTTCATGCCCCCCTTCCTTGTCCCCGAAAGGCTATTCACTTTCCTGTTCAGAACCTCAGAGCGCTCTTAGTCTCGGTTTCATCTTTGTTCTCAGTAGCAAGATGGACTATCTCTATTTCAGCAGGCACTCTCACTTCAGCCAAAACAGTAAGACAACACTCAGGATCCAAGGAATGGCACAGAGCGAAGACTGCCTGCATTGTGCAAACCTTTAGGCGGAGCTGGAGCAAATACGCGCACATCAAAAAATCTTGGACTCCAAAATCGACTCTCATGCTAGAATGACCAGTGAGAAATACGAAGAAGATCTCAACCTCTTCCTTCACAGCGTCTCCTTGCTTCAGGAACAGTTCAATGAACTAGCTAACAGATGCAGTCACGCTCAAGAATCAATTAATATCCTTAAATACATGATGGAGAAACGAAATGCGCCCAACACTAGTTCTTCAAGCTTCAAGAATGCTGAAGTCAACAGCAAGCCAGAAGAATCAAGAGCACGCCAGATCAGCCATATCGGCATAGATTAAGATGTATTGTAGATTATGCTTGCTATTGTCTCAGTTTGTTAGAATTTTCACTTGCTCTTGTTTTCCACAAGTCAGAAATGACAGAAGCTTAGGAGAATTTTGTCGTCCAAATCATCTCCTAGATTCACCTACGGGCCTTAAACTCTTGTATTTCAGGAGCCCAGTATCCCAATCTTTTTTTGGAATATAAATAGCAACCGACTATGTTAAAAAAAAAAAAACAATTAAAATTTATAATCACTAATATATTAAATAAAATATTAAAGTTTTTTATCATAAGTTGGAACTATTAAAATAATATATTATAATTTAATATACTAAAAAATTTATCGTTCAAACTATTAAAACAATATATTATAAATTATAATGGTTATTTTTGTAATTAAAAATTCAAAAAATAAAATTGTTAATCTAATTATAAAAAATTAAATAAAGAATTATTTAAAAGACATTTATTAAACTAATTATAAAAAATTAAATTTAAATAAATATTAATTAAAAAATTCAATTAATAAAATGTAAAAAATTAACATTAATTAATAAATAATAAATTTTAACTTGAATTAAATTATAACACATTTTGTATATAATAAAAAATATATTAAACCTTAAATAATTATAAATTAACGGGGAGGCTGGAGCAAGAGGGGTAATAATCAACCTCGAAGAAAAAACATAAGTAAAATATGCTTGGGGACTTGGGGTCACCTCTAGCAACCAAGTAGAAGCATTAGCACTATGGCAAGGATTAAAAATATGTTTGGACAATGGTGTCAACTCCTTGAACATAGTGGGCGATTCCAAGCTAATCATTCAAAATTGTATTAGGCTTCTCAGGAATGGTTTCCATCTTGTTGATGAAACTTCCTCAATCATGGTAAGAATAATATACCTGTTAAAAAGATTTGATAAAGTCAATCTATTCCACGTGTTGCAAGCCAATAACTAGATGGCAGACATTCATGAAAATGCGGGTGTTATATTAGGGTTGGGTATAGTATGCATAAACCACCACATATCATTATGTCCCATCCCTTAGTCGATAGCTTCAGGCCAACGTTGTACGTTGGGGGTACGGGTTGTTAGAACATCATGGAAGTAGTTAAGGAGGCCAGCTCCCCTAGGCGCCTCTACGTGGTGGTAGTTATGTTGGACAACTACTCGAGTAACTTTCACATCTTGATATTTGGGATGGTTGGTGGTAGTTTAATTCGCAGTTGTGATGTCGTCGGATGACAAGTCATGTGTGAGGACACGAGTGTTATGAGGTATCGTATTCTCATTAGTTTGTATAATATATCAGTTCAATAGGGGATTATAACACTATTGTTGGGAGCCTTTGGTCTTGGACGGGGGGGAGCATGGATGGTATAGCATCTGATAAGACCCAACACTGTTCCACATTTATGAGAGACAGGTTGGAGAGTCATATTGGGGTGGATCCAGTCGTTATATAGCTTAGTTGGCTCCGATCAGTGAACCACAAGATCTACACCATGCAAAAGCGGATCGCTACCAAAATGTCATCAGCATGGAATGTTAGTGGGGGTGGTTCAGGCTCTAGGAGCTCGGGGACTAGCAATGGTGTCGGGAACGTCTGTATGGAGAGTTTGATTGAGGGCTATTGTAAACATGTGATAAAAGAAATCGTTAAAGAAATAAACAAGAATGTGGCAGTAATTTACGCTCAGTTGCCTGGACTAGGTAAAGACTGGGAGCTTATGCAGAAAACAATGGAAGGTTTGTGAATGGACGTTCTGAGCGTACAACAAAAGGTTGACAATATAGAAATCAAGGTGGAGACGACTATGGTGGGAGTCTTAAAGGAGGTGTTTGGGGTTGGAAATCCCTCAGCCACCAATGCTAATTGCGATGAGGATGTTGCTGTGAAGGTTTTGGATAACGATGTTGATGAAGTTGTTGTTGTTGCTACGAAGATTCGAGGAGAAGAAGAGAACGAACCAAATAATTTGAACACGTCTATGGGTGATGACACCGAGACAGAAAACAACGAAAAGTACTTTCTTTATATATATATAGTCTAATGGCACATTTTAAAGAATCTATAGTTGTAACATTTTTAATAAAACATATGTAAATAATAGAAGTAGCAAGAAAGTCCATACTCTTTGTAATGAAAAAAAAGATACAAAGAGTCCAAGTCTAAGTTTTGTAAGAGACTTACTTGTTTCCAAAAATCATAATGAAAATACTACCCAATCCTTTAAAAAATATATATAAATTAAAATAATTAAAATACAAAATCATAAATTAATATTACATTAACCAAACAAATATTAAAAAATAAAAAATTATAATAAGAGTAAAATCAAATATTAAAACAATTATAATAATTTAAATTAAATATTAAAAAAAAAAATAAACTAACCTAAAACCGTACCCACCTCCTGACTACTCTCACCTCATTATAATTCGTTCACTTTACCATAACTCAACTTAGCCTTCGAATTTTAATGGTAGTTGTCTATAACGCGACTTTTTGAAAGCCTTTCCGGCGGGTTTTTCCGGTCGAAATCCGGCAGGAATTTATTGGAATCGCAAATTTGATAGCTAGTTTCTGCACAATGAAAGCGTCCTAGGGGTTTTTCAGGGTGCTGAATCCAAATATGCAGTTAAAAAACCATTTTAACTGCAAGAAATCAAGATTTTACCTCAATTTCTTCCGTCGGATTCCGTCACCAAAATCTCCAAAAAGTCGCATTATAGACAACTCCATTTTAATGCATAACAAGAAAGTGTGGAACTAACGGTATTATAATACCGACTCTATTTTTTCTTTTAAAATTAATGATATTCTAATCATGCCGACACGAGCAAGCCATCGGTTCTCGATTGGAATGGTTTCTTTATCTCCCCCATGGAACCAACGAGAGTATTAAATATATTTAATAGATTTCAAAAAAAGTTTAATACATATATTATATTAAAATTCATACGTATATTATATATATATATATATATATAAATTTTTATTTCATTTCTATATTATTATTATTATTTGAAATTGAAAATATATATATATATATATATATATATTTTACTATATAGTATATTATTGTTTATATATATAAATGTTATATTATTTTGATTATGTTTTTAATTAAATTTTAAAACTTACATTAAAATGTAATTAATATTTAAAATTAAAATCTAAAGTTTAAAGCTATATTTTTTAGATTTTATTTTTATGGAATTAATAGTGAAGGGAAAATGTCCCTGTATGAGTTTAACGTGAAAAAATATTGTAAAGAGAATTATTCAAATTTTATATTGAAATGGAAATCTAGAATTTATTATATATTTATTTTGGATTTTATTTCAAACTCAAAATTTTATGGGTGAGTATGTGTTAGTTATATATATATATATATATATATATATATATACGTTTCTTTATTTATGCAAGAATTTCACCATAGGCAATATAGTAATTAATTGATTGAAGATTTGAACGGAAGATAAATGGGAGAAATAAATGTGTTTCGTTTAGTTAAAATTATAATAATTATTATATTTTTACTAGAAGTTCCGGGAACTAAAAATAAAATGAACATCTAGACATTCAATAGAGGAGGTAGAAGATTGTTCCAGAGACCTTTTTTTGGGCAGATTCAAGAATGGTGGTGCATCGGAGATGAAAACTTATTCTTTTTAAGGCCATCATGTACTTGATATAGTGGTGTTGTTGATTGTGACTGTGAGGATTGTTATCTAATAATATCTATTTTTTTCTCTCTTTTTTTGTGCATTATTTTTACGTAAGGTTTTATTTACTAGTTCATTGTGCAAGTTATTGATATAATATTATTATTCAATATCATTGCATGCAATAATAATTTAAATACTTGAATACTTGTTATATAAAGTGGTTTTTTTTAATTATATTTGAATTTATTGGTTGTAGAACGAAATTCTAATAATACATGTTATTTAGGGTTTTTATTTGGGCATAAATTTAAAAAACTATAAAACCAATGTTCCTATTTTATTTTTTATTGTTAATTAATTTTTCATTTATTTATTTTACTGGTAATATGTGGTGATTAAACAAGCTTTGACATGATCAAATTGGTTAATCTCCCACACAGTAAAATTGGTTTAGTAATTTTTTTTTTTTTGCGGGATGAATAGTAATAGCACTTGATGCCATATTGTTTGAACTATAACATTTCTATTAAATGCATATTAACCAGTTTTTCCTAACTTCTCTCTTTTCATTTTATTTTTTTGTTTAGTTTTTTTATTTTTACTAATCTTATGTTTCTAAGAAATATGATATATTAATTTAAACACCATTTATTCATAATGATATTTTATTTTTAATAAGTTTTCATATGTTATATGTCTACTACCTCTATTTCCAAAAAAACATTATTTCAGTTAAAATACTCTTTATTCTATAATATGGCCTATTTATTTGTTAATTAGAAAATATATTTAATTTACATTATTCTACAATGGCTATTCATTTTTATTATCACCAGGGATTACCCCCTATGGTAAAAGGGACACCAACCCTTGTCACCTACAGAGGGAAGATCTAGGATCCTCAGTGATGTGGTCTTAGGTCGTCCTCAGTTACTGGGACAATATGTGCACCAACAACTTGAGACCCCCCCACTTGCAAAAATATCCAGTATCCATGATTTCTAGTTACCTCGTTTGTAAATTAATTATTTCTCGTGCTCTCTTAATGGACTTTATTCAATACATCTTTTCCCTTAATACCCATGACTAAATCACTCAACATCAACTACAAATTTTGATATGTAAACTATCATGGTGATTCCACTAGATAATTCGTCACAAATGGTCTACTAAAATATATTCAAAAATATGAAATTTATAGAATAACGATTTATATTTCCTTAGATTTTTGGATCTGTATATTATTGTTTATAGTGTATGCATGCAAATTATAAATATACAGAAAAAAAGAGAACAACGAAATAAAACTCACAAACCACAAATTGTTACAAGATATAACCTCAGAGACATTTTTGAGTGAAAATCTAGCTAGAAGGTGAGGTTGTTCTACTCCCTTTCTCTGAATGGAAAATGGATGTGAGTACAAAAGAGTGAGGTTTGTGGCGGTGGGCTACTACTGTGAACAAACCTTTTTGTTTACTCTCTCCCTATCTACTCTAGGCTACTTTTCTCATCTATGGAACAAAACGTCTTCGAATAGAATAGAACCCTTTTTCTTCCTAGTGGCCCAATTATAACACAACCTAATAACTTATTAGTAGTTAAGTTTGATTCATTTAACTCTTAGCTAGAGTTACAATATGGACTTTGTTCAACTCTTCTTCATCATGATCACATGGCTGAACCATTTTTCATGAATAATGGGGGCTGACGCGACATCCTCTCAAATTATGGTGGTCAAAATATGAAGGTAAAATTTTGAATGACATAATTTTAGCCTGCAGAAAAAGGGGTATTGAGGCAATAACCCTTTTACTTACGACATTGTGAAGGTATTTGTTTGTGAAGTAGCATAAAAAGGTGTATCACTTAAGTGACAAAGTTTTACCCCCAAAAAATGTCATTTGATGTCTCAAATTGTTTCTGGAAAGTTTCAAACCCCAATTTTCTTGTACTTTGAGGGCTACACTTGGGAACTTCTCTTATATGCATCCATTGTTAAGTGTAAATTTCTGAACGGATGTGCCAAAAATCTAGTTTTTACAACTGGTGATGAATTTTCCTAACAACAAAAAAGAAAAAGAAAAATATGGAGCGAAACCCTACAATATTTAGCAAAACATTCAAATCGAAAAAATGTGTTAGAGAAAATCTGCAAAAGGGTTCATGAAATCTAAGAACATATGCTAAAGATTATAAGAAATAACTTAATGGAAAGAACTTTTATTTTACTAATATAACCTTTGGAGTAGTACATAGAATTGAGTCTCTAATGTCCTCCTTCGTGGGAGGGTCCTTTTATATCCCTACACTTCATATAATTGTTTTCTCTCTCCTCTAGTTGCAAATGGGCAAATAAGAAGAATGGTTGAACTCAATGTTGAGAGATAAAAAGTTATGTGATCAAAAGTGACAACAATGATAATGATTAGATATCATTTTTTGGGATTCAATTGCGTTAAGTAAGTCATTCATCTATGACCATTTTCGTGATAGGTACTCGTAACTGACTAATTTCTCATGATTTTTGAATAGTCCACTTAACACTCATTGCATCGGGCTTGATTGTGGGGAAAGCTTCACAGTTAAGCACGCTTGAGCCAGAGGAAATCTGGGATAGGTGACCTCCCAGGAAGTCCTGGTTATCGGGTGCAAGCCTCGGAAGTGATGATTAACGCTATGTGATTCAATTCATTAGTTTCAATCCCACTTCTTCACCCATGTGAGCATCACCTGATGCAATGAGTGCTAAGTGGACTATTCAAAAATCATGAGAAATTAGTCAATTACGATTAACTCTCATGAAAATAGTCATAGATGAATGACTTACTTAACGCAGTTGAATCCAAAAAAATGATATCTAACATAATGCACTGCGAAAACCCCTCAATACTTAAAATGATAATGATCATGTGTAAGGTGAGGAACAAACCTCTCTATTTATAACAAACATGTAAAAGCATGTCAATGTGTATCACTTTTTCCCTTTTTGTGGCAAAGAAGTTTTATAAAAATAAATGGAGTTGGAATGTTTACTCTTAAATTTACAAAATCATCAAGAATTAGGTGGTAGTAAAAGAAGACAAAACATGTCAATTTAAATTCAATTTCATGTCATATTTTTTCTGAAATTTAACATATATATTTTTATCTAATTTATTTGTTTTCTTTAAAAGATATTCATTAATATTTTACATAAATTTTTAAGTAGTGACAAAACTGCGACCCCCCATTTCTCTATTGATTTATGCTTTCTAATTTCAATTTCTTTAAGAGATGTGTTGTAAACATTCTAAAGATTGCTAAACAAATTTAAAAATAAAAAGTAAGCATATTTTTTAATTATTATTAAAATACTAGTAAAAATGATAATCATTTTGTATATATAAAACTGCGACCCAAGAAACTATCCTTTCAAGTTTATAAAATCAATTTTTTTTAATAGAAATTTGAAAATAACATATAACAAAATGTTAAAATTATTTTTTGAAAATTTTTAAAATATATTTTAAATTTTTTATAATAACATATTTTATATTATACAAAATATAATATATAAAATTATTTGTTTAGAAATTATAATTATAATTATATATATATATCTATATATATATATATATATATATATATATATATATATATATATATATATATTTTAAAGAGTTTTAGCATTTTATTTAACTTTACATATTTAAACATGCATATTTAAAAAATTTATTTATATTTTGTGAGTGATTAACCATAGCTTTTACCAATATTTACTATGAGTTGACTTATTTACAAATTTAGTATTTGCTTTTTATAAAATTATTTATATTTTCTAAACCCATTAAATAGGTTCACTATAGCTTTTACCAAAATTTATTTTCAGTTAGCTTTGTTACAAATTTAGCATTTATTTTTTATAATTAACAAGTGTGAAACTCAACTCATTTAATTGATATATATATATATATATATATATATATATATATATATATATATATATAGATATATATATCATTTAATTGATATATATATATATATATATATATATTTTTTTTTTTTCATTTGAATACTTTTTTACTTTTGCCATATAATGAGACACATTAACATGTTTTTTATTTCTAGATCTAGTCAAATAATAAATTATTATTAAACCAAATCAAGATCTAATCGTTATGAGTATTTTATTATATTTAGAAGAGGAAAAGATTAATGAAGTAGTCAATAGTTTTTATTTAGTGAACTAACTCAAAAAATAATGACTAATTGAGTTAATTAAGAAAAGTAGGTAAAGTAATAAATAAATACAAATGATTTTTTAATGGTGTAGTCTAACTTATAGACGAAATTACAATTTTCATAAATCATAATTTTTCTGGTTAATTTTAATTAAAAAATGACATTTTTTTTGAGCTTAAATTGTTTAATCTGCATAATTTGAGTGCTTTAGGGGTTTTCAAGGGCGCTGAATCCCTTTATGCATTAAAAAATGTTTTAAACAACAAAAAATCTTGAAATTGTATTACCAGATTTTGGTGAATTCCGATGAAAAAAAACTATTTTGTCTATAAGTTAGACTACGCCTTTATTAATTACTTTGAGATTTGAAGTTTTTAGTGGATTTCTAATCGGAATCCAACGAAATGTTTTGTGGCCAACTATTGATCTATGTTGTTTAAAATGGTTTTTTGACTACATATATGGATTTAGGACCCTCAAAAACTCCTGCCGCACTTCAATTGTGAAGAGTTCACTCATCAAACATATGATTTAAATGAATTCCTGTCAGATTTTAGAGAAATTAGATTGGAAAGTAAACCACATTTTTTTTCCAAAAACTCTTTTTTTTTTTGTAAGCTTGGTAGGACTCTTGGATTTTCATGTCCATCATACACCCCGCTATGGGGGAAGGGTAGCCCAAGATTTGAACCCAAGACTTCCGGTTCAGCGAGACTTCATTTCCACGGCCACTACCACTTGAGCTACCCCATGCGGACAAAAAGTCACACTTAAAGACTACCCATTATTTAATTATTCTTATGTAATATGGTCAAAATGGTTAGAAATAATTAATAAAGGCGAGTCTAACTTATAAACGAAGTGGCCTTTTTCATGACCATTTTTCTGGTTAATTTTAATCAAAATTCGACAAAGATTTTTAAAAACTTGAGTTTAAATTCTTTAATTTGCATAATTCGAGTGCTCTAGGGGTTTTCAAGGGCGTTGAATCCATTTATGCATTCAAAAATGTATTTGAAACAACAAAATATCATGGAATTGTATTGTTGTGTTTTTGGTGAATTCTGGTGAAAAGGGTTATTCCATCTATAAGTTAGACTACACCATTAATAAATTGTGATTTACTAATGATTTCAAAGGAGAAAAGTTAAATGATTAATAAATAATAAATAAATAGTGATTTATTTAATTATTACTATGGATGGGTGATTTTTTTTTTAATTTTTTTTTTTACAAAATGGATAAATATGAAAATAACATGAAATTATTTAAATGGATTTCCAGGTCATTTTCAAGTGGGTAAACAAAAATAATTTAGGAAAAGTGGTTTTCTAAATTATTTCCTAAGGTGAAAGTGGGTTTTAATGTGTAAAACCCATACTACATGGTGTATTTTGATCATCCTAGTGGAAAATGGCTAGGTGATCACTTTTGAGGTGACAAGTAATTTCCCCCCAATGTATGAGCGTTAGGAGCACATTATATGATAGAATACATTGTAGGTTCACTTTCACTTGACATTGAAGGACGAATCAATGGAGAGAGAGAGAGAGAAAGTTGATATAATGAAGAGGTGAATAACGTGCGAAGGAGGCGAGAACTACTTGTCAAATAGAAGTCTCCATATGGTGTGTACATTACCTCAATGAGGTGAGGGAGGCATTATTAAAATTATAGAAAGAAAAGGCTCCATTTGACTTGTGCCTTAGTCAAATGGAGAAATTTGATTTTCCACATCGATGGGATGACTTGGATTGGATTTAATTGGAGTGACATGATTTTGTCTCCTAGCTAAATTAGTCAATTCGAGTTTGTGGGCTAGAAGTAGAGTTGTACATGGGTTGATTGTTATAATCTAGTAATATAGTGGAGTTATTGTTAGTTAAACTCAGTTATCTGATCTCTAGTCATTAGTAGAGTCAGTAGGAGTTTAGTTGAGTAGTAATGACTATTGTTAACTTGTTGGTCTATCTGTTAAATGATCAATTTACTAAAAATAGTCCCAATCATGCATGGAATTCAAATTGCCTAGTTGGAGTGGAGGAAAAGGCACATTGTAATTATCAATTGTATACTAGTTGAGTGTACAAGTTTTTGCATTGAGCATGAGATCATTTCCTCTAGGAATTGTGCAAGGAAATAAGGAATTTCCTTATCTCTTAGGAGCTAATTTCCTCAAGGATTACGCAAGGAAATAGGAGGAAGGTTGAGGCCTATTTTGGCTAAGTGTTGGCTAGAGCTAGTTAGAGAGAAGGATATCAAAATTGGAGTGCAGTGTGTCTTCATGAGTGAAACTTGCATTGTAATTGATCCATATTCTCATATGAATTAATGCAAAAAAAGGAGGGGTTTTTCCCAGTTGGTTTCCCCAGTAAAATGTTGATTTGGGGTAGCATCATATGTGCTCTAAGCCTCAAATTTTGCAGGGAGGCAGAGGCTTGGGCACATGTATTCCAAAGAACACAGAAAAATTTTGGGAAATTCCACCCATAGGTGATTTTATTAAAATAATTAATATTTTTAATGGGGTTCCTAAGGTTGAACTTAGAAAAATTAAAATATTAATGGGTATTAATCTAATCAGGGGTGAAACCTCTAGAAAAAGATATGGATCAAGCCAAAATGATCTAAGCCTTTGATTATGATTTAATCTAGGATGTTGGGTGTCCAATAGGAAGATATAAGAAGGGGCTTGAGGGTCATTTGGAAAACACACTGAGAGATCAAGAGATCGAATTTCTAAAGTGAGAAATTCTCAGAAGGAAATTCTGATCGAGGAGATTTCTTGCAGTTGAGGGGCAGGGATAGTTGGGTTGGAGTATCTTCTCCAGAGCCCAGGATACGCAACAGAGAAAGGTAGAGAGACACCAGAAGGGCCCACACATAGCTTGACACTGAGCCAGAAGGGCTCACGTAGAGGAAGCTTAGTCACCCACGCAGAAGTTTGAGTTTTGCAGAAGAGCTGACATTTCTGAGCCGAGAGGGTTGGAAACTGCTCCAGAAGGAAAGACGTTTCCCAATTGAGATGACACAGAGCCTGAGAGAGCACCACGTAGGCCCACGCATTTACGGTGCAAGGGTAGCGTAGTTGTAGCCGGGGACAGTTGATTCAACTGCCGAAACAACTCGAATTTTCTGGGTAGAGTGAGGTAATATCACAATTATTCTCTCCCAGTTGTACTTCTATGTAACTGGATTGTCGAGAGGGCATCCAGGGTTATATTAAAAAACTACTGCTTAATAGTATAAAACCCTTAGATCCACTGCACCAGTTTTACCACATTGGGTTTTTCTGGGGACATTTGTCCAAAAATAATGATGTCCATTGTGTTGTATTTTATTTCTTGCTCAATCTCTTGTTTTCACATATTATAATTTAATTAAGTGAAGGTTGTAGTAGTATTTACTTCATTATTTGTCATAGAACACAGTAAATAACTTGTATGGATTAACAAGTAGGAGAAGCAATATCAGTTTGTTGTAGTAGGAATTCTGGTTGTGGAATTTTCACATGGTATCAGAGTTATTGATGTGAAGTAGGAAGAGCAGATCTAGGATTGAAGCAAGGACCAACTTGCTACAACAAGCAGCAGTTCGAATCCCCTGAGGGATTCTGTAGTTCTTTCCAAGAGGGCTATATTTTTGTGTGTGTCTATCTCTGAGTGAGCTGATAGAGAGGTAAGATTGTCGGATAGATAATTTTCCAAGGCAAAGGGAACCTCGCAGAGCATTGGTGTAGAGCTAGAGGGGCGCAATTTTATGCAAGTTGAGTGCTGGCCAAAAAAGTCGTCAGAAGAAGGAATCAAATTTGATAGTGAGGGAATACTTCCTCAGTGATTTCTTGCCAAGGAAATCAATATTTCTCAATTTACTAGGTAGCAGAGGAGCAACAGACTTACTAGCTCCATCAGGGAGTGCGTAAGCCAACCTAGAAGCTATGCAGTAAGGAGAAAGAGGGAGTTGTTCGACAGTTTTTGGAGGATATGGAAACTAGTGGCTTGAGGGATCAGGATAGGTTGGATGGAGCTTCCAACTACGTCATATGGAAGGCTAGAATGTCCTTCCTTCTAGATGAGCATGCCTTGAAGATGTATGTTAATAGTGTGGTAGTTTTCCTTATGGATGAAGATCTGCTAAAGAAGTACAAAGTTGAAATGGCAAGGTCCAAGAGGATGATCCTAGATGGAGTCAAGGATCACGTGGTGTGTCATGTTGCTAGCAAAGTGACTGCTAAGGAAATGTGGTATGCCTTGGCCACATTGTATTAGGGATCTTCTGAGCAGCGGAAGATGTGCTTGGAACAGAAGTCGAGATCTGCGTAGATGCAGAAGGGAGAACATGTGGATCGATTCGTCACGAAGCTGAAGGAGACCCATGATGAGTTGTTGGCTACGGGGAATTCACCTCATGATTTAGAGTTAGTGAGACTGGCCCTAGATTCTATCTTAGATGAATGCCAAGTATTTGGCCAGAGTATCCTGGGTAGAGAAACATTACCAAATTGGGACGAGATGTGGGAAACTCTGAAACAAGAAGAGTCGAGGAGAGACCTTCTCAAAGTCAAACTTGATGGGAAGCAGCAGGAGGAGTGGGTTGGAGCTCAAGGAGGAGGAGGATAATGCAGACCTTGCATCGAAGGGGCAGTAGGGGCAACAAAGACGAAAGAAGGAAGTCTCCAAGGTGAAGTCCTTCACATGTGGTGAGATGGGCCATTATGCACCCGGTGTCCTTTGAAGAAAAAGGACAAGGATGAGAAGCATGATCCGAAGGTTGCAGCCGCAAAGGTCGAAAAGGAGGAGGAGTTTTCCATGGGAGCCAAGATACCTCTAGGACAGAGGTGGGATGATATAGAATTGTAGTTCGATAGAGCTACAAATGGGTAAGATCCTTGAGGAGCCCACCTCCTAGATCATCACCTTGCTACAGGGAGCCCATGATCAGTAGTAGTAGGATGGAGGAGTTTTCAGTTGGTGCCATGGAGTTTTGATTCGACAGGTGAAATAGTTAGTAGCACCAGAACTTGAGCAATGCAGAGCAGAGAGGCAACAGTGTGTGGAGGCACAATGTAGAGCTTCAACAAAACAATGGATTCAGAAGACAGTGTAGGACTAGCAGTAGTCAGGATTTCAGCACAGAGGTGTATCCACTGGATACTTGTCCAGTTTTTGGGTGTTTTCAGTTGCTTTTCTCAGAAACTGAGTTACAGTACGGATGCAATGTTAGTAGTGGAAGTTCTAGCAACATAATGTATGCAACATTTGAGAGGGATTTTTAGTACATATGTAGCATTGGTAGTGGCAGTGTCAAAGGCAACAATACAGTAGCAACAACAATGCAGTAGTTGGTGGACAGCATACCAGACATAAAAAATGCAGCAGTTGGTGGAAAACATGTCAGACATCAGCAACACAGAGGACGATGCTTTAGAGTCAGAGTAGTATGCAATAACAGTGTATTATTAGAGCACATTCCTTGCTAAGAGTGTTTATTTGGGGTAGCATCAAATATGCTATAAGCCTCAAATTTTGCAGGGAGGCTTGGGAACATGTATTCCAAAGAACCCAGAAAGAGTTTTGGGAAATCCCACCGAGAAGTGATTTTATTAAAATAACTAATATGTTTAATGGGGTTCCTAAGTCTAAACTTAGGAAAATTAAAATATTAATTGGTATTAATCAAATCAAGGGTGAAACTTCTAGAAAAAGACATGGATCAAGCCAAACAATCTGAGACTTTGATTATGATTTAATCCGGGCCATTGGTTTTCCAACAAAAACATATAAGAAGGGGCTTGAGGGTCATTTGGAAAACACACTGAGAATCAAGAGATCGAATTTCTAAAGTGAGAACTTCTCAGGATGAAATTAAGATCAAGGAGAATTCTTGCAGTTGAGGGGAAGGGATAGTTGGCTTGGAGTATCTTCTCTAGAGCCCAGGATACAAAACAAAGAAAGGTAGAGAGACACCAGAAAGTCCCACGCAGAGCTTGACGCTGAGTCAGAAGGGCTCATGCAGAGGTAGTTCAGTCACCCATGCAGAAGTCCGAGTTTTGTAGAGGAGTTGACATTTCTTAGCCAGGAGGGCTAGAAACTTCTCCAGAAGTCAAGACATTTCTTGGTTGAGTTGACACAAAGCCTCAGAGAGCTCCATGTAAGCCCATGTAGCTACTACGCAGGGGAATCGTAGTTGTAGCTGGGGACAGTTGATTCAACTACTGGAACAACTGGGATTTGTTGGGTACAGTGAGGTAATCTCGCAATTCTTCTATGCCAGTTGTATTTCTCTATAATTGGATTGACTGGAGGGCATCCAGAGTTGTATTTAGAAACTACTACTTAATAATATAAAACCCTCAGATTTGTTGCACCGGTTTTCCCACATTGGGTTTTTCCGGGGACATTTGTCAAAAAATAACGATGTCCATTGTGTTGTATTTTATTTCTTGCTCAGTCTCTTGTTTCAGCTTATAATTTAATTAAGTGAAGGCTACATTAGTATTTGCTTTGATATTTACCATAGAACACAATGAATAACTTGTATGAATAACAATGAATAACTCATTACTTGTGTTTTAATGGTTGCATGTTCATTGCAAGTGTTTCTATTGTATGTTTTCTCTTCCACAAATTGAGTAGAAGAAATTTGTGTCTATTTTTTTTCAGTTCGAAGTCATTAGAAGCTGCAAATTTATTGCAATTTATACATTGTATTAGAGCCTTGAAACTATATTGAAACCAGATTCTAGATCTCTTAGAAAAATTTCGAATTGCAGAGTTTGTGGAGCAAATTTTCTTCAATGCAGGAAAAACGTCTTACAATGGATTGAGACTTGAGTATGCCCTAGAGGGAAGCTCGAATTTCATAGATTGGAAGGACGGATGGAAGTTGTGCTGAATGAAAATGGAGTACTAGAATACACAAAAAATTGATATTGCAAAACTCCCAACATCTGATGCAAAACAATTGGCCCAGTCGAAGAAAGATATTGCAAAAGCTAGGAGGATTATCCTAGAGGGTGTAAGAGACCATATAGTTTCAAATTTACATGTTGATGAGTCCCATCAATAGGTAGATTTTGAAGATCATCATGCCATCCTCTAGCCTTAAAATTATCCTTCTCACACATTAATTCACAATTTTTGTAATGTTATGCTTAGTAAGAGGAGTAAAAGGTGTTTGCCATAGTATTTAGCCTAATGTGGTTTAATTTCAAGAAAAAAAAACATTTTTGATGCAATTAATATGCAGGGGCTTGATGGAGACAACCAAGAGATAATTTAAGGGGTTTTTCCACCTCCTTAACTCCCTTACTCAACTTGGGATCACAACATCCTCTCTCACCAGTTCGAATTCATTGGCAGTCGAGTGACTCCTAGTCCAGGTGAAGATTAGGAGGGAAAAGATCCATGATTTCCGAGATCAAGACGGGAATCACTCCTATTTTCAAGGGAGCTGCTATCAGCTACCCTTTTGTATAAATAAACAAGAAGAAATTATCATTAGAATTTGAAGTTTTGATTCAGCTAGGTGTAGCTATTGAGCTTGAATCTTAACATTGTCATTTTGAATTTTTATGTGATGTATGAGACCTTTAATTTCTGATAATGAGAAGTTGGATAACAAGATGCATCTGTGTTAGTTTCATAGGGCTGAGACCCTTAGGTTTGGGCCCAACCCAAATGCTTTGTTCCCTTTTTTTGTACTTGTGTTTTGTTCTTGATTCCAAACAGTTCATAGTTTTCTTCTTTTTTTTCTTCAGTAGAGATTAAGCTATAAAAACTTGTGGTTGTAAGCTTTTACATCACCTCTCCTATGGGATAATGAGTGGAAGGATTCACAACCTCAGTCCAAAAATATTGTGTTTATGATTTCTTGGAAATAGATGAATGTTAGTTGTTCTGCTTTACATTTTCTTTATGTAGCTTAGAAGTCAGTTTAGTGATTAGAGTAGTGTTATGGCATAAAATAGATGTGATTTAAATTCAAATCATCTTTTCCATCATAGATTATGTCACTTTGTTAATGATCAATGGATATATACATGTGAGTGGTTGCAGGCATGTGTTGATCTGTAGGGAAGGGCACCTTTTCCACTTCCATATTGGACTCCTCCATCTTCTCTTTCCACCCTCAATTTTGTCCCAAACCTCTATTTCCATAAGTCATTTTTCCTAGTAAAATTAGGACACCACGAGCATTCATCCTAGTGCAAGACAAACCTTTGAGAGGTTCTGAGCTTAGCTAGGAAGCTCAACCCAACCTCCCTTCATTCTCTTTAACCTCCATCCACCTCTCGATGCCCTCAAGGCATCATTTTAACCCTGAAAAGCATCTCAGAACTCCTCCAGTGGCATTACAGTCCCTCTTGTAGCAATACAAGACCTCCTGTAGCAGCCACTTGTAACAAGCCTGTAGCATCACTTTTCTTCACCAATTTTGATCCCCACTTCAAATTTAGCTTAGTTAAGATGAATAATGACCCCCAGCTATCATTTGATGATAAGGGGAAGCTACTAGGCCACTCCAACCATTCCTTTTCCTCACTGGAAAACATAGTAGAACTAATTTTTAATCACAAGTATGATGCAAGTTAGATTTCTGATTCTCAAGCAAGTGTAAACTAGGTAGATGATACATGCAATTATGTTAGTAATTTGATGAACTATGAAAGATAAAGTTTCTTCCTTTCTGCAAGTAGATTTGGTAGTTTGATGAATTTTGCAAGATAAAATAACTTTCTTCCTACAAGTAGATTGGCCCTTGTCCTTTCATGAATTTATTAATTAACATCTACATGTTGAGAAAATGGAATTTCCACTTTCATAGCTAGAATTAGTTTTCAATTTTATTTTCATTAGCAAGCTTTCATTATAGTTCAGTAGGAGGAATGGTCTTTGATTACTTCGATCAAATTTCATGACTGAGGGTGGCATGAGTAGAACCCGATCTATTGCGCATATAGCATTGTTACCTCTAAGTTTGTACGAACCCTGGGTTGATAATTTGAGTTGAGGAGCCCTTGGGAGTTACACCATTCTTGGTACAATACTAGGGCTCATCACATGGAAAGGAAAATTTTTTTTCTATGTGGAAGACCCTCACAGACCTATTCAAAAATAGTAGTGATGTCAGGAAATTGGCACTGAGAGACAAGCTCAGGAACATTCGAATGCAGAAAAATGAAACTGTTGTTCAATACCTCTCTAGATTCACTTAGGTTAGAGATGAACTTGGAGGATTTAGAGAAAATGTGCCAACATATGAACTTGTGAGTTTATCACCCCTTGGCCTTCCGAAGTCTTAACATAATGATAAGGATTTAGTGAATGGAAGAGAAAAGCTACCAAAATGGGTGAGACTTTGGTTTAATTTGGTGCAAGAGGATATTAGAACAAACACTCGAGATGGTGTCACATTCCAAGTTGAGGAGGAAGAAAAATTTTCCTTGGCAGGTAAGGGAAAGAAAGCCAAGGGCAAGGAGGCCCAAGGCAAGCCAAAATCTAGCTAGAACCATGGCAAGAAGAAATACCTCAACAAAATTAAATATTTCCATTGCCATGGGTATGGACACTATGCAAGAAAGTGTCCACACAAGAAATCCAGCAAGAAGCATGCAAGAGGAGCAGGAGGTGATGCTCTCACACCAGAATCTGAATTGAATTTCACCTTCATTGCATGCATGACAAGTATTGTACAAGGCAATGCATGGTACTTATACTCTGGAGCCTCATTTCATATGACAGGATGCAAGAAATTCTTCAGCATCCTAGAGGAGAAGAACCTACAATCGCATGTATAACTTGGAAATGATGGGAGGTATAGTACCAAAGGGATTGGTAATGTCACCTTTAAGAGGGATTTAGGATCCCATCTTCACCTAAAAAATGTAACGTATGTGCCTAGGTTGAAGAAAAAAATTGGTTTGTGTAGTTGTATTGGAGGCCAAAGGATATGATGTGGTGTTTAATAAGGGGAAATATTTTTTAAATCATGTTGCTACTAGACAAGTAAAAAAAATGGTGTTAGAGTGAAAAATATCTACAAGGTAGAGGTGGATGCTTACATTGCATTGAGTAGAAAGGAAGAACATGTTCATAGTTGAGATGTTGGAGAACTCCGGCATAGGCGGATGGGTCATCTACACCATGGAGCTTTGAAAATAATGCAATAGATCACCACAGGACTTCCAAAATGCACCCTTAACCAACATGCTGTTTGCAAGGGATGCACCCTTGGAAAATATGTGAAATCCTCCTTCCAGTGACGATATAGTAGAGTTGCATCCATCTTGGAGCAATTCCACTCAAATGTGTGTGGAATATTTTCCTTTGATCTCAGTGTTGGAAATAATGAGAGGGGGGGTGAATTAATATTTCTTTTCAATTGTTATTTTTGCCAGTTAAGATCACTTATAGTTAGAAGACAAAATGAACAATGATAGAATAATAATTTTATTAATCAATTATGAGGACTCCAATCCTATTTACAATGAATCAAGTACAATAATAAGTAAGGCTCCAACCCTAGATGAAGACACCACTCTCCAATCCACTAGGCTCCAACCTGTACTTTTTCAAGCACTGAATTGGAATTCACGAGGCTCCAACCTCTAGGGATCCAACCCTATCTTACTAAGGTTCCAACCTTTTCACTTTGAGGCACCAACCTCTAGGGCTCCAACCCTATTTCCGATACATGTTCCAACCTGGTCTTCTTGAGGCCTCATATCTTTTAGGGCTCCAATCCATAGCTTCAATTCATCAAGATAAGTTTAATGATTCTTCACAACTCCCAATTCTTCTGCAATAAACCCTGAAAATATCTTCACCTTCAGAACTGCCTTGAATCAATCTTCAAAGCACTTAGCTCATAAATGACAACTTTGTCTTCTCATGAAGGTGTCTCCACAACTATTCATTTCACCCAAACAAGATCTTCAAGGTTACTTCACGATGGCTTCAACAATGCATCATGGTCTCCAATAATCCTTACAATATCAACTTCTATTTTTCTTCCAATTCCCTTCAATGGGTCTTCAATGTTAGCTCCAAAGCACTCTTGAAGATCTACAAGGTTCCAAGGTCCCAAGGCTCCAAAATAGTCTTCAAGGTTTTTCTTCAACAACAAGATCTGTCCACTTCAAGTCTGCTTCAAAGATGATCAAGTGTGCTTCAGAACTACTCAAGAGGCAGCTCCAAGATGTCTCCAATGGATGCTCAAGATTTTACAAACAACATTAATGATACTTCAATCTCCAACAATATGTCTTCACTGCTCTAAGTGATGCTTTAAGTGGTCTCTTACAGCTGCCTTCAATACACTTCCAATATTGTAGCTTCAACCAAGGTCTTCAAGAGTTTTTTCACTATTAGACAATCACAGTTCTGAAGTGTAATCACTCTCCACAGGTTCGAAGGATGTGCCACAAAAGAAGAGATGTCACCACAGGTTGGTCTGAGTGAGGTCTGAGTTCTTAAGCTTTGACTATTCAGGTATACCACTGAACTTTGAAAGTTGGTGATTGTCCACAGTTCAACATATTCACAAGTCTCTGTTGTAGTGAACTTCCAAAAAGATAATTCTGTGATCCGAGCTATGTATTTTTAGCTCTGAATGTCAACTTAACACAAAGATCGACCCAAATAGCAGACTATTATATCTTCTCGCCCTTCTATCCAATTATTTTCTCCTTCTCTAAAATGATCACCAAAAATTATGCTTAGAATGAGGAGTCCAAACTCCTATTTATACTAGTCTTGATCATAGATGAAAATACATGTTTATTGGCCAAGGAACATGAGCCTACAAGTCGGCTACAACCTATGAGGAGTTAGAAGGTGAGTGATAGCTTGTTAGAAAGGGGAAAATATCCTCTATAAGCTATTGTCAATTTAAACCTTCAATGAGGTCATTTTACTACCAATAAAATTATTTTTGTGAAATTGTCAACATGGCAGCCTATAATATTTATGTCTTTGGCATTCAAGGTAAATATTCCTTCATTGAGGCATCATCCAAAAAGGCTAGGGCTTCTTAGGATTTATATCAGCAAAGGACAGGGTTTCATTCATGTATGTGAAGGTCTTCTTCATAGGCTTATGGATTTTAGTTTTTGCGGGGTCCATGCATCATATAAGGACAAGGATGTGTTACATACATGTGTCTAGAAGGGTTTTATGATAGGGGTTTCTTAGTTCATCATTATGTATTATTAGATCATTCAAGATAGATCTAGGGCTTCAATGTTCATGATGTATAGAGTTTCGTATATGTACTTAAGGTTTTAACATGTAGTTAGGGAAACATCACGAAACAGTTTAAGGCACGTATCACAAGAATATTTGCCATCTCCAACAATGCCATATTGACATCAATGGAAACTTTGACCAATACTTAGTTACAAAGCACAAGTATTATGTAATTTTAATAGATGACTTCTCCTGCAAGAACTCAATCTATTTTATGAAGAAAAAAAATGAAGTGTTTGCAAAATTTGTTGAATTCAAAGCATTAGTTGAAAATGACGCTAGACATAAAATTAAATCCATGAAAAGTGACAATGGAGGAGAATTTGTGTCTAATACCTAGAAATAATTTTGAGCCAAGGAATGTATTGGAAGAGGACTAATTTCACCCCACAACTCACAACAAAATGGGGTGGCAAAGAGGAAAAATAGAAGAATTGTAAGAGCTACAAGAGAAATGTTGCATGATCAAGGATTTCCATTATCCTTGTGGGAAGAAGCTTGTAATAAAACAATTTATTTTCAGAATAGGAGCCCTCAAAAAATACTTGGCATGATCACATCTAAAGATTATTTCTTTGGGAGGAAGCCAAATGTCTCTCTTTTTTGAATTTTTGGAGCTACAGTCTATTGTCATGTCTCCAAGGATAGCAAAAAAATGTTGGAGCCTATAGCTGATATGGGGATATTCGTAGGATACACAAAGACACCTCAAATCACCGGGTGTATTATCCAACACTCAAGATGATAGTGATGAGGAGAGATTTCAAATTTGACTAGGAGAAGGCTACGAGAAGCTCTCTAGAGAGAGAGTTGAGTATTACACCATAGGAGGAGATTATAGCTCCAAAGGAGTAGCCTCAGTTAGAGCCTCAGGATGTTGTGGAGTAGCCACATGTGGATGAGTGGAGAGAAGGCCAAGTGGAGGCACGCACTCAACCAAAATCTTATAGAGAGGGGAGGAAGAGAACCAAAGAGGCTGACAGGTTGGTGCAGGATGCACAGGAGCATGTGGGGGCTCCCACATCCTTGTTTAGGTAGAGGAGATCACTAGATAAATATACTAGTTATATGGCACTCATGACATAACTCATTGATTCTAAGTCTTCTTCATTTGAGGAGGCAGTTTCCTAACTAGTGTAGGTAGATACTGTTATCACTGAAAAGTCTGTTGCCAATTTTTTTTTAGCCTAGCTTAAAGTCAGGGTGTTTTCGCAGCGCATAAATCCGTTAGCAGTTTCGCAGCGCCATCTGTTTTAGTGATTTCGTAGCGAAAACACTGACCTTGCACTGGCTGCGCTGCGAAATTGGGAAATGACAGATATTTAAAGTGAATTGATGGAAACACTGCAGGAAACGAGGTTTGTCAAGCTGTTATATGTGGGCTTGTACTCCATTGAAGGGAAACATTCCAGTGGTAATTTTGCTTTGCGCTCACAGCTGTTGTGGCAGGTTCTCATGATCACCAACGAAGGTCCATCAAAACTCTGTTTCATACTCAAGTCTCAAAACCGTGGTCCTTTTTGAAATCAATGCATGATCAGAATCGGTTATGAGAAGGCTTCTGTTCGTCGACTTATTCCAAGTTGTCGTTGCCTTGTGTCAATTGAAGGTTTTTACGAGTGAAAAAAGGATGAAGCGAAGAAGCATCTATTCTATATACATTTTCAAGATTAAAGGCCCCTCGTCTTTGCAGCTCTTTATGACACATGGCAAGATGCTGAAGGAGGA
Source organism: Pinus tabuliformis (assembly GCA_031772625.1). Classification (NCBI taxonomy): domain Eukaryota; kingdom Viridiplantae; phylum Streptophyta; class Pinopsida; order Pinales; family Pinaceae; genus Pinus; species Pinus tabuliformis. The sequence goes on from CM062806.1 coordinate 224,733,984, forward strand.
GTATTCTTTACATTTACTCTTTTGACTACACGTTCCTCTAAGGCGTTGGCGTGGCTTCATGATTGAATGCCTGTTATATTGGGGACGGAGGGCGCAATTGATGACTTGTGGAATGACCTTTCTGGCTTTACATTTGAAATAGTTACTCAGCTATACGAAAGGATTGTTGTGTCCCAGTACCAGCTTTCAAGAGGAGCCATGAAGGACCCCATGTTCATACAACTAATGAAGATGCTGTACATTATTGAGAGACAAGATGTCATTCTTGTGGCTATTTTTGCCGACTTCTGATCGATCACCCTGGTTTGCGTAACACAGTGCATGGCAATATGAGAAATGTTAAATTCATTTCAGAATCAGAGGAGATTGATATTGCTGGCAGAAGCCGAGAAGCGATGGCTATGGCCATGACTGTACTACTTGTGTGTCTTAGTCTTTTTATTCATGTCCTTAATGCAGAACAGTCTCTGCGTATCCTTCTGCCTTCATAAGATGATGCCATAATTCAGAAGATGCCAAAGCCGAAAGGAATGGAGCTCGTGAAAAGCTCAGCACGGCATCTAATGCCTCATACATCGCGGCTTCTTATGTCAAATTCGTAGAATCGGGGGGTGCCAGGGTTGTTCCTTTAATCTACAACGAACCCACAGAAGTTCTCGAACAGAAATTTCACTTCAAGGGAAATGCATTTCCCTTTATTTTTGAAGAGGGGTTTTAAAAACGAGAGCGTGCTATACTTAACTTGGTTGATCTGATCTGATCTGGTGGGCAGGGCAGTGGCAATGGCAATGGCGATTCGTGGAGTGATCCCGTCAAATCTCAAGCATTCAGTGTTTGCATGTGTAGCGCTCTTGACAATATGCCATCTATGTCTGGCGGCACCGTCATCGGAATTGGTGCTCCTAAAGGTGGATACAGAACTTAAATATGGTCCATATGAGAATCTTGCTGCATTTTCATTTTCACCCTTTATTGTTCACTTTGAAGATAACCAACCATTTGCAGTTGTCAAGGAGCTGGTGCGAGAAATAGAAATTTCACATTGGGGAAATGTTCAGATAACTGAAAATTATCACCTTTTTCATGGTGGTGCTCGAATCAAAGGTGGCTTTTCAAGGATTGAATACCAAGCAAGACCCAATGCTACAGGTGCATCATCTTTTAAGAGTCTAGTGGCAAGACTGCTACCTCGAGCACATTCGGTTTATTACCGAGATGAAATTGGGAATATTTCTACCTCACATTTGAACGCCGACTTTAGAAAAACAGAACTGGAAATTGAACCTCGATATCCTATGTTTGGAGGCTGGCAAGCCACTTTTACAATAGGCTACGGCTTACCTCTACAAGATTTTCTCTTCCAAGCAGCTGATGGCAGGCGTTATCTTAATATTGCTTTTGCATCTTCATTCAGTGATATGGTCATTGATAAACTTATTGTGAAGGTTGCACTGCCAGAAGGATCTAAAGATCCTTATGCTTCTGTTCCCTTTTCTGCAGACCAACATCGGGAGATAAAGTACTCCTATCTTGACACTATTGGAAGGAATGTTGTGGTACTATCAAAGAAGAATGTGATGCCTGAACATAATGTGTTTCTTCAGGTTTATTATAAATTTAGTACCATTTCAATGCTAGCAGAGCCACTGATGTTGGTCACCGGTTTCTTCTGCTTCTTTCTGGCTTGCATATTGTATTCACATTCCGATTTTTCAATTTCAAAGTCATCAGTTTCATACCTTGCTAAACTACCAAGTAAGGAGATTGACAGTCGCATATCTCCTCATGAGCAGAAGCTTATTGTTTTGAAACAAGAGGTAGATGAGTTGTTGCAGGCAGTTGATGAGATATAACTGATGTCCAGTTAGTCTGATAGGTATAAAGTTCACTGAGAGGAAGGTTTTCTTTTTTGTTATAATTGAGAATGAGCAGCTGTGCCGTTCTGAAAGATTTTATTATGAGAGGATGACTTTTCTTCCTAGCTTTTAATGTTGCAGAATTTAAATAGTTCGTATGTGAGGAGTTTAGAGGAAGACTGTGTTTTTTAAATCACACAGCAGTTTCGTAGCGCGCTACGAAACTGCTGTAGGTGGCGTTTTCAAAGCAGACAAACAGTTTGGTGAGATGATCAGGAAATTTGAAAGAGAGACACCTGTCCATCAATACAGCCTACAGCACATCCAAGATGTGGCAGTCCGCTCTATTTTGGTTAATTAAAGGTTAAAAGCATACTCCTTTGGATTCGAATATGTTGAGGCAAACCAAGGACCGACAAGCAGGAACAGTTTCCTACATTTCAGGGTGTTGGAAAACATGTTATATTAAAGGCTAGCAAGAAACTGCAGACACCTGTCACAGCCAAACTAAAAGAAGCCATTTGTCAGAGGATGAGCCTATTCTCTCCTTTTTCTCGTAGGAGCACCATCTTGGTTGTAATAAATGCCATTTCCAGCATGATGTAGAATTAGAGTTTTAATTGTTTTAGGACTCTTTGTAATCACAGCGCAATACCTTTGTATTTAATAAGTTTGTTTAGATAGAGATAAGGTAATTAATGATAGGATTTCGAGCTCTCCCCGCATGCTTGTTGAGGAGACTCAAGGTAGTTTAGTTTTGGTTTTCCTATATATAGGAGAAACTCTGATGTAAACAAGGTTGGGAGATTTATGAAAAAACAGAGTTTCATTTTGGCTGATGTAAAAGACTTATTACAGCAATAGAAAAACAGCTGTTGTTTCTTCTCAAGATTCTCAATAGATCATATTATTCAAATGTAGGGTGGTTTATTCTCTTAGTGTTCTTTTTACAGTATTGTTACAGCATAATCACTCAGAATTCATGTTTAATGCTCTGACTTCCTGTATGCTTGGCAATCTGTGGTTTATGTAAAGTATGTTTGAACATCTGATGTAAAGAGCCTTGACTTCCATGAAAGGACAGTGCTTTTGTTTACTGAAATGGGTGAGACTCCATAAGCCCAATGAAGACTAATTTGATATTTGTCCAACCATCTTATTTTTCATGTGTTGTTTAAAAGAGTTAGCCATCTTTTCTTGCCCTTAATGCATATCAAAAATCTGTGAGAGAGCCCTCTCTGACTAAGGAGGCTAAACCTTAGTCTAAAGCCTGGTCTGAAACAGTTTCATGAGATCTTGCTAAGTAGCAGCCCTTAGTACCCGATTTTGTGATAACAGATACCATGGTGGAGGAGTATGACTCCATCATGAAGAACAATGTATGGGAGGTGGTGCCAAGACCAGAGAACAAGTCAGTGGTTGGTTTGAGATGGATATACAAAGTGAAACATGTAGCCAATGTAGATTTTCCATGTATATTCAAACAACTAATTGTAATTTACTAAAACAATAGACTTGAATCTACTCCACTCATCAACGGAAAAAATTAAACGATCGAGAAACCACAAAGCATACAAGAGAAGGAATTCAATCACACATTACACAATGATTTATATGGGAAAGCCTCAGCTAAAAACCCTCCCTATTTGTATATTACATTAGTTAGGAAAATAGAGAATATTTACAATGCTTGCTCAAGCCTGAGCAACCTCTGCACTAGTACAATCTATCTCACTACTTCCTAGACAAGCCTTCGCCAATATTTAACCAATTTTATGCTTGCCCAAGAATTTATTTCCTTGGGAATTAGCCCCTATTAATGAGGGAAATTCCCAACCATAACTGTGCAATCCTCCATGGGACTTCCTTTGACTGCATGCACCACCTATACAACTTAGATGATTATACAACTAATAACACACTTCCCTTTAACTACAATCTCAAGTGGGTAACTCGTAGTTCATGAATGAATGAGTTATTTATGGATGATTTATCAATTAACTGGTTGAACACTGAAGTTGCACGCCACTGTTAGACCTCCTACTAATTCCTCCTACAGTTGGAACTAGTTTAACTAATTTTAACTCATCTTAACTGAATTAATTAGTTGCAACTCAAATAAACTCAACCTATGCTCCTATAAATTAGGAAGCACCCTACATGACTCAAGTTAGGCCCTCAACTTGAATTAACTAATCCAACTAAGTGAAACTACTAGAGTTAACTTGCACAAGTTGTATTGTGATGTGGAATTACAATTTTCTCCTAATTTAATTCAAGGGAAAAATTAAATCAGGATTTTTCTTTTTTCATTTTCAACATTTGATGGAAGTATTGAGAAGTACAAGGCCAGATTTGTGGCCAAAGGATTCTCATAGGTAGAGGGAGTTGATTATGAGGAGACATTTTCCCCTATGGCAAGATACTCCTCCATTAGAACCATTCTAGCATTAGCTGCGTAGTTGGGGTGGAAGATCCACCAAATGGATGTAAAGATTCCTTCCTCAATGGAGAGGTCAAGGAAGAGATTTACATAAAGCAACTTGAGGTGTTTGAGACATTCAATAGGGAGAAACATGTGTGTAGACTAAGGAGAGTTGTTAGGTCCCTATAATACTAGTGTACCCCCCTTATTGTTAATTTTGTGCCCATGTAGCCCCCATATTGTTATTGTGGTGCCCCATAGAAGCACACTATTGTTATTTTTGTGTACTTACATTATTATTATTATGTAGGCTTTGATTATATTGTGGCCCCTTAGACTTCTATATATACAAAGGAGGTCTTGTCCTTTATATCATCCAATAATTGTTTATTTATGTAATGTAAATTAGGTTTACCCCTCAAAGAGGATAATTTTTAAGTCGTTGATCTATCTATTTGTGAGCTAGTTGCATAACATTTGGAATTAGAGCTTTGGATTCTAGGTTTCACTGCTTCAAACAAGTCATCGTGGAATTTTTGCTATAACTTTTTTTATACAAAGATTAAGAATCTAAAATTGAAAGAGCTGAAATCTTGATGAACTTCTGGTACAAATTTTATATCTTTTCTCGCTACATTTTCGGAGATATAATCCGAGGAAGTTAGGGTTTTTGTAGGCTCCAGAATTCCATCTCAAACAAGTGAGCTAGGGAAAATTGTCATAATTTTCTCTATGAGCATCAGATTTGAATTTCGTAAAAAGTGACAGAAAGAGGACGGGCTTTAGTTGTTTGGGTATCATTTTCAGGGTCGAAGGTAAAAAAAAGGGACTCATGGCTCTCTGTAAAAGTTAGCTCCACTAGACTAGTCTATAATTAAGTCATCGTGGGAGATTGGGCATAACGTTTCCTTGAAGAATCCTATCTTGGTATGACTTATTGGGTTGGAAAGAAGACTCAGAGGGATCCTATAGGAAGTAATTTTAGATCTTGGAGATTCATAATTATAGAGATACAATAGCTACAATATTGAGCTCCTAAAAAGAAAGAAACAGGTGTATATTTTTTTTAAATTGTTTTCATAGCTTTTGTTTGAAAAATTAGTTTGAAGTGATTCAAGGGGCATATTGAAGCACATATATCATTGTTTTATTCCAAAATGCCTCAAAACAAGAAAAAATGGACAAACCTAGTAGGAAACCAAAAATATCTTCTATGACGCATGAAGAAGAGGAAGAAATGCAACATGATATATCAAATTTACGAGACCAAGTGCAATAGATTCCACTCTCGCAAAATGTAACAAAAAATTAATTGGAAGCCATGATGAATGTTAATATATATGGTGTAAAAGGGGATGTGGGAGTTTTGAATGATGGTTTAAAAACATACATGGAAGCAATGATGAATGTCAATATAGAGGGGTTGAAGGAAGGTTTGGAAAAATTGCTAGAAGAAAATCTTCCTAGTGGTGACAAGATAATCCATGAAAATCACGATGAAGACAAAAGGACTATGAATTGCAATTTTAGAGGCTCCAATGTGGGGTTTAAGAACCACCACATTTCAAATATATATATGAGGAATTTTGATGGCAAGGATCTGGTAACCTGGATACTACACATGGAGCAATATTTTGATCTACAGGATATGAAACCCTCACAAAGGTACATACGCATATTTATATTTAGAATCCAATCAATTTGTATGGTATAGATGGATTTGTTCTCTTAAACCACTTGTCACCTAGTCAATTTCTACGAAGGAAATGATATCACATTATGAAGATACAAAGAGCAACACCTTCTTTAGCCATTTGATAAATATCAAACAAAAGGGTTCAATGATGGAACACATTTAAGACTTCCAAAAATGAATATTAGGGTAACTGATATTCTAAAGGAAATTAGGATTGATGTATTTAAAAGAAATTTAAAAGATAACATCCAACATGAGGTTCACATTTGGGAACCTGATTCATTGGAGAAGACATTCAGGGTGGCAAGAAAAGTTGAAAGAAAAATTATGGCAACAAGGAAGTCTACCACTCACAACTATAAAGATGGGAGTGTTGTTGCTCCTAGTCTTCCACAACCTACAAGGTTGAAACCATAATAATTGGAGGAAAAAATACCAAAAGCGATTTTTTATAGTTGTGATAGAAAATACACTAAAGGTCACAAGTGTGCTCAAAAGAAATTATTCTCCATAGTTTGTGAAGAGGAGGAAGAAAATGAACAATAAACATCAAAAGAGGAGGATATACACCAGGAACCAACCCCAGAGAAAGAAGAATTGAATCAAACCATATCTTGTAATTCATTGGAAATAATTACCACTCCTCAAAATCTAGAGATAGAAAGATATATCAAGAAGAAAAAGGTAATAATGATGATTGATTCGGGTAATACACATAATTTTATTCATTGTAAGATAGCGAAGGAATTGAATTGCTTCCTATATCCAGTACCAAATTTTCAAGTGATGGTTGCAAATGGAGGAACTATAAATTTCTCTAGAAAGTGACATAATATAAACCTAACCATGGGGGAATATGTATTGAATAGTCCAATGCTTTACATTCCAATGGGTGGCGTTGATGTTGTACTAGGAGTCCAATGGTTAAAATCATTAGGGATGGTAACTTTCAATTATCAAGAAATTTTCTTGATTTTTTTTGGGAAGGAAAGGAAGTTGAATTAAGGGGTATCGCATGGAAACCAAGAAAGATAATTATCTCTAATGGCATGATAAATCTTCTGAAGAAAGAACAATGCAACATAATTGCACAATTATGCTCACTAGGGGTTCAAACATCGAAATCATCTATTTCTCAATATCTCCAAAAAGTCTTCGACAATCATTCCAAGTCATTTGAGACTCCCAAAGGCCTCCCACCTATTCATGATCATGATCTTATGGTTCACTTGATTCTAGGAAGTGTTCCTCCAAACATCAGACCTTACAGATATCCTTATGCCCAAAAGATTGAAATTGAAAGTATGATTGTAGAAATGCTAGAGGCTGGTATAATCCAGCCTAGCCAAAGTTATTTCTCTACTCCAGTAGTATTGGTGCACAAGAAGGATGGATCATGGCGTATGTGTCCAGATTATGGGGAGCTCAACAATTTCACTATTAAAGATAAATTTCTCATTCCTGTCATTGATGAATTATTGGATGAATTACATGGAGCAATTTACTTCACCAAGTTGTATATTCATTCAAGATATTATCAAATTAGAATTAAGACCGAAGATATTTTGAAAACAACATTTAGAACTGATGAGGGTCATCACGAATTTTTGGTCATGCCTTTTGGCCTTACTAATGCACCTTCCACATTTCAAGGTTTGATGAATTCCATTTTCAAACCCACCCTTAGAAAATTTGTGTTAGTATTTTTTGATGATATACCAATCTACAACAAGTCTTGGAAGGATCATGTTCAACATGTTGACAAGGTGCTCAAACTATTGGCGGAGAAACAAGTATATGAAAAAACCTCAAAATTTTTCTTTGGAGTACAGGAGGTGGAATATTTGGGTCACATTGTATATCGTGAAGGTGTTAAGGCAGACCCTAACAAAATTACAACCATTAAGGAATGGAAAATCCCCACAACCATAAGGAATTTTCGAGGATTTCTCAGCTTAATAGGGTATTATTGCAAGTTTGTTAAGAATTATGGGAGAATAGCGACACCTCTAACATCATTATTGAAGAAAGATGAATTTTATTGGACTCCAGAAGCAACAAAGGCCTTTGAAAATCTTAAAGGATCAATGTACCAAGCACCAGTCTTAGCTATGACAAACTTCAAAAAAAACTTTTATTGTGGAATGTGATGATTCAAGAAATGGAATTGGTGTTATTTTAATGCAAGAAGGAAGACCCATTGCTTTAGAAATTCATCCAATCAAAGGAAAGTATTTACACAAACCTATTTATGATAAGGAAATGTTGACAATACTACATGCACTAAATCAATGACGACCTTACCTAATGGGAAGACACTTCAAGGTAAACACAGATCATGATAGTCTTAAATACTTTTTGGAACAAATATTATCTTTAGAATAGCAACAAAAATGGGTGACAAAGATGTTGGGTTATGACTTTGAAATCATCTACAAAAAATGGAAGCAAAATGTTGTTGCAGATGCACTCTCAAGAAAGGATGAGGATGTGGAAGCATTGCTTTGTGCCATTTCTATTATCCAACCTGAGTGGATAACCAAAGCAAGGGATGAATGGAAGAATGATGAAGAGGTGTGGTCACTCATTCAAAAGTTGCAACAAGATCCAAGTACATCTGATACATTTAGCTAGAAAAATGATTCATTATGGTACAAAGATCACTTATATCTTTGTAATAATTCCCAACTCAAACAAAAGATTCTTTTGGAATTGCACACCTCTCCCTTAGGAGGGAACTTAGGATTTTTAAAAACTTACCACAGGGTCAAGAAGGATTTTTTTGGGATGGCCTTAAATCCGATATTTAGAAATTTATGACAGAATGTTTGGTCTGCCAAAAAAATAAAGGTGAGACAGTTAAGACACTGAGTCTCCTACAACCTTTATTTATTCCAAGTCAACGTTGGGAGGAGGCATCAATGGAATTTATCATAGGTTTACCCAAGTCTCAAGGAAAGAGTGTCATCATTGTGGTAGTTAATAGACTTACCAAGTATGCACACTTTTGTGCATTATCTCATCCTTTTAAACCCGGCATCGTTGCTAATGCATTTATGGAAACAATTTAAAAGCTTCATGGAAATCCAAATATTATAGTAAGTCACAGAGATCCCATTTTCACTGGAAATTTTTGGACGGAATTAATTTCTTGTCTTGGTACTCAATTAGCTCATAAATCATCTTATCATCCTCAATCTGGTGCGAAAATTGAGATAATGAAAAACATGTTTGGAAGGATATATTTGTTTCTTTGTATCTGAAAAACAAACATAATGGGTCAAGTGGTTACCTCTAGCTGAATGGTGGTATAACACTTCCTTCCATACTGCAGCAAAATGACCCCATTTATGGCACTTTATGGATATCATCCACCATCCATCACATAATCTTTAAGAGAAAATTCTAAGGTTAAAGCAGTGGAAGATCACATCAAGCATCAACAACAAGTTCTCCAACTGTTAAAGGATAACTGCACTCTGGCATGGAATCAAATGAAACAACATGAAGATCAACATCGCAGTGAAATAATTTTTATGTAGGTGATTGAGTATTTTTACAGCTACAACCATACAAACAAATGTGTCTTGAGCAAGCTAAGAAGGATAATAAATTATCACCCAAGTATTACGATCCTTACAAGGTGTTGCAAAAGATTGGTACTATGGCATATAAATTGGAGTTGCCTGCATCTTCCCTATTACACCCAGTTTTCCATGTTTCATGCTTGAAAAAGTTTATAGTGACAAGCTTCCAGTTTAAACAATATTGCCAGAACTTGACGAAGAAGGAAAAATCATATTCGAGTCTGAAGCAGTCACGAAAACAAGAACCTGATAGCTACGAAATCGATCAATTTTAGAGTATCTCATTAAGTGGAAGAACTTATCCACTAAATATTACACATGGGAGGACGAGAATTTTATACATAAGCATCCCAAACTACTCAAGCGTTGAGGACAACACATTTTTGAAGGAGAGGGGCATGTTAGTCCCTATAATACTACTGTATCCCCCTTATTGTTATTGTTGTGCCCTTACATTATTATTGTTATGTAATTTATGATTATATTGTGACCCCTTAGACTCATATATATACAAAGGAGGTCATGTCATTTGTATCATCCAAGAATTGTTCATTTATGTAATGTAAAGGAGGTTTCCATCTCAAATAGAATAATTTTGAAGTCGTTGATCTATCTATTTGTGAGCTAGTTGTATAATAAGATCCCTTTATTTTCTCAAGAGGTAATCTAGTGCTTGGTACACTGGCATAGAATCCTATCTCAGTGGACTTGGCTTCACTAAGACCGAAGTAGATGAAAATCTCTACTACATTGTGGTAGATGACATATTTATTATATTAGTCATGTATGTAGATGACTTGTTGTTGACAGGGGATGATAAGCTAATATAGTCTTGCAATGAGTACCTTGTAAGAGAGTTTGAGATGAAGGACATGGCCTTGATGCACTACTTCCTTGGTTTAGAGGTGTGGAAGGGAGATGAAGTGTTGTTTGTGGGTCAGGGGAAGTATACCTTTGAAATAATTTAGAGATTACATATGCAGGACTACAAGCCTATGGACAGTCCTCTAGCTACCAACAAGATGAAGGAGGATGCATCTACATGAGAGGTAGTAGATGCTATTATGTATATATAGTTGGTGAGGTCCTTAATGTATTGGTGAAAACAATGCCCGACATATGTTTTTCAGTTAATCAAATTAGTCAATTTATGGTGAATCCTATCAAGCTTCACTGGAAAGTAGCAAAAGATATGCTTAAACACCTCAGACGCATAACAAATTTTGGTTTTATGGTACATGAAGATTGATGGGGTGAAGCTCCAAGATTTCATAGATGCAGATTGGGCAGGGAGTCCATCAGACAAGAAGAGCACTTCAGGAGCTATCTTTAGTGTTAGGTCAACAACTATTTCTTGGTATAACAGGAAACAAATATCTATAACACTCAGCTCAGTAGAGGCGGAGTATATGGATGCTAGTCAAGCAGCATGCAAGGCCATTTGGATGAGGAAAATTATTGTTGGTGTCTTCAGTCAAGAGATGGATCCTACTGCGATTTATTGTGATATTCAGAGTTGTATCAAACTCTCTAAAAATATAGTATTTCATGACAAGTCTGATGATCTGAATTGGATCAATATATTGGTTTTCATCCATCTTGATGCATTTGGTGCGGAAAAAGTGGACGAATAAGCTCACAGGACCCTTTTTACCGGCGGGACCCAGTTTGAGGAAACGAGGTCTGAAACCTTTTGGGAGCGTTTTGAGGCATCAATCAACGTTGTTTGGGGGGTAAAACTTTGCATATTTAGCACCACACCTCTACATGTTATTCTACACACAGAGACCTTTCCAACGATGCAAGAAGTGCATCAATCAGAGTCCGTATGCAAAAGTTACGCTTCTCAGAAGTTGACCTTCTTGTTTTCACACCTATAGTTCAGGAGCATGCCACATCAACCCTCATTATTCATAAAAATGGGCTAGCCGCATGTTTATGATCTAAAAGACTCTAGAAGAGTTTATTTTGTAACTTTAGTTAAGATTTGATGTAGTCAAACTTAACCACTAGTAGGCTATCGGGCTGTGTTATAACTGGGCCACTAGGAGGAAGAGGCATTCAATTCTTTCGAGAGAATTTTGTTCCATAGTTGAGTGAAGATTGCTAGGAGAGATAGGAGGTAGAGCACATAGAGAGGATATGTGCACTGTAGAAGCCCATGGGCCACATGCATTACTTCTTTGTATCTACAACCATATTTCCAGATAGATAGAGAGAGAAAAGTGGCCTCACCTTCTAGTTGGGTTTTCTCCCGAAAGGGTTTCCCGGAGAGCATATCTTGTGTCTCATGTGTGTGTGAAATTATTTTGTCATTCTCTACTCTTATGCTTGATTTACATTTACATGCATGCACTACTTACAGTAAAATCTACAGATCTAGAAATTAAATAAAACTGTAATAGTGTAGAATCTCATATTTTTAATATAATATAATCATTTGTTGTGACGAACTGTCAAGTGGACTATCCACGACAGTTTACGGATCATCTAAGCAGATTGATATCAGGTACCATTACTTGAGAGTTTGTATGTAGAGGAGGATCATGATGTTGCAATACATTCCCACAAAGGAGTAGGTTGCAAATATTTTGACAAGGGCATTGTCAAGAGGAAAATTTGAGTTCCATAGGAGCAGGATAGGGGTGATCCAGAACCCTTTTCTTGCTAAGAGGGAGTGTTCAAATTGTAGCAAGAAAAGGCTCAATTTGACTTGTGCCTTTGTCAAATGGAGAAATCTATTTTCCACATTAGTAGGATGACTTGGATTGCAGTTAACTGGAATGACATGACATTGTCTCCTAGTTAAATCAGTCAATTCGAGTTTGTAGGTTAGAAGTAGAGTTGTGCATGGGTTGATTTCTATAGTATAGTAATCTAATGGATTTATTGCTAGTTAAACTTAGTTATCTGAGCTCTAGTCATTAGTAGAGTCAGTAGGAGTTTAGTTGAGTAGTAATGATTGTTGTTAACTCACTGATGTCTTCCCAACAATGCATGTAATTTCCTAGTTGGAGTGGAAGAGAAGGCACATTGTAATTATCAATTGTATACTAGTTGAGTGGACAACTTTTTGCATTGATAAGGTGATCAATTCCTCTAGGAATTATGCAAGGAATAGGGAATTTCCTTATATTTTAGGAGGCAAATTCCTCAAGGATTGTGCAAGGAAATAGGAGGAAGGTTGAGGCCTATTTTGGATAAGTGTTGGTTAGTGTAGGTAAGAGATAAGGAGATCAAAATTGCAATGCAGGGCGTGCTTCATGAGTGAAGCTGACATTGTAATTGATCTATATTCTCATCTGAATTAATGAAAAATAGAGGAGGGGTTTTTCTTAGTTGGGTTCCCCAGTAAAATCATTGTGTTCCTTGTGTTTTAATGGTTGCATGTTATTGCATTTGTATCTATTGTATGTTTTATCTTCCGTAGATTGAGTAGAATAAATTTGTGTCTATTATTTTTAGTTCAAATTCATTAGCAGCTGCAAATTTCTCGCCATTTCTACACACATAAGCATACTCGTTGATATAACTCAGTACACAGAATAATTATTTGCCCAACAATGTGGAGATAAGAAAGATAATACATGATACATGATGTATTAGCATCAATGGTGACCTAAAATGATTAAGGAGTGATCTGGAGGATCCAAAAACTTCTCAAAGTTTTGGAAAATACTTGAAAAGAAAAGATGTAAAATGATTTTTAGACTAGCTCCATTCTGTAGATTTTGTCATTCTAAATCCAATGCAACTTGAATAGGTGAAAAAGGATATCGTATGACGAAGTTATAACAAGTCAAAGTTCAGGTCCAAGTAGGAAAAAAAGTCAAAAAGTCAACAGGTCAAAGCCAACGATTAACTCTCAGGGTTTCGGAAGTCAACTCATAGTTCCGATAGTCAGGGTTCAAAGCTCATACCTACAAAGAATCCTACTATAACTGCTTGATCCTGCTCTTCTTCTCTTGCTCGTTCCTTCCTCTTGCCTTTCTTGATCTAATGTCAAAGTGCTCCAAGAAAACTATGTGTCTGAGAGTGTGTGTGTGAGAGAGAAAGAATATAGAGAGAGCTCCAAAACTAAACTTACAAAAGGTACCAACTGATCCTCAGAAGTCTTTTTATCAATTAGGCCTCTATTTTCTTCATTTTCTATTATTTTCCTTCAATTTCATTCTCACATGCAACCAATGATCTTTCACCTTCCTTTTTTCCTATTTTCCATTATTTTCATAAATAAATGTCACAAAAATGCCTTTTTTCCTTTCCAAAGCCTTAACTATTGCCTTTGCCAATTTCCTTAGCCATAATAAACCAATGAACACCCACACTAAGATGTTTTTCCTAACATTCAGTTTGGAATAAGTGTCTCATCAACCGTGGTTATTGTTTTTCCTTTCTTAACTTTTATTACATGGAATTTTCACTAGGGTTGTTACATAAATATCCCCCTTGGGGAACATTGTCCTCAACATTCAACCACCCTTATACCTCAGAAAAACCGCTGAAAAGAAAACATACTGCCCATGGAGCTTTATAACATAGCTCGATGCATTATTTACAATAATCACCCCGTTGAAAAGCAAACCAAGATGACAACATAACAACATGAAAACTATAGTGACATGACACCCATACCGCTTATTGGAGCTTTATAACATAGCTCATGGCGGTCTTTACATCCATATACATATGTACATATACAAAACATCACCAAAACACATACCAAAACATATACCAAACAACATACCAAAATTGTTTTCCCTCAACTGACAAACAATGAAGGATACACAACCCACATTTGATCTACCATATCCCATGTAGCTTCATCAGGCCCAAAGTTCTTCCACTTAACTTTAACCTGCTCGATTGCTCAGTTTCGGAGCATGAGAAGTTTCCTCTTCAATATACACAGAGGTTTTAGCTGAAATTCTCCATTCGGCTCCACTGTAATACAAACCAATCAATCACATGATTAACATCTTTAACATACTTCTTAAGCAATGAAACATGGAAAAAATCATGGAATTTCACTGTCAACGGTAGTACAAGTTGATAGGCTATTGGTTCGATCCTCTCAATAATCCTGAAAGGTCCACAAAATTGGGTTGTTAGCCTGGCACATGACCCAATATGCAAGGAGCTCTTCTTCAGTTTGACACGCAAGTACACATGTTCCCCAACTTAGAACTCCTTGAACAACCTATTTTGATCTGCATAACTCTTCTGTCTATCCTTTGTTGCTTTCAAATTCTTCTTAATTACCTACATTTCCTACTCCATGTCTACCAAAATGTCCAGTCCAATCAACACCCTGTTGAATGGATCACTTCAGATGATGGGAGTATTACAACTCCGCCATATAATGCCTCAAATAGAATCATCTTCAAAGATTCATGATACCCATTTTTGTAAGCGAACTCTACCAGTGGAAGATACTCTTCCCACTTTCATTGTTGATGCACCACGTACATCCTCAACATGTCTTCCAATATATTGTTGACCCTCTTAGTCTGTCCATTTTTCTGTGGATGATAAGTTGTACTGAGTGCCAAATTTGTGCCCAAACATGTAGACAAGTCCTTCCAAAATTTAGAAGTGAAATTTGCATCCTTGTCTAACACAATATTCTTCGGAACACAATGAAATCTAACCACATGTCTAATGAATAACTGTGATACATTGCTAGCTAAGAATGTAGACTTCATTGGAATGAAGTGCGCAACCTTTGTAAACATGTCCACCACAACCATGACAGAATCATGTTGTCTCACTATCCTTGGAAAACTTGTGATAAATTCCTTGGAAATGACCTCCCATTTCCACTCTGGATTCACAATAGGTTATAGCAATCCACTTGGATGTCCACACTCTTCCTTTACCTATTTACAATCCAAACATCTAGCCACAAACTTTGCTACATCCTTCTTCAGATTCAACCAATAATAGAATTTCTTCACTACTGTCAGTGTCTTCCGATAGCCTAGGTGACCTGAATATGGTTTCACATGAAACTGCCTCAAGATCACCTTCTTGAGATCATTGTTATTTGGTGCATATATCCTGTCTCTAAAATTGACCAATCCGTCTACTGTAAGACAATAATCCACATCCTGTACACTTGCACCTGTACCTGTACTTTGCTGCAACCTGTGCACAATCTCCTTATACCTAACATCATGTTGACCTTCTTGCAATATCCTATAATGTAGATCTGTCCCATAGGAACTCATAGCTTTTATATGATCTACCTGTATCCAACTACTAAGAGCATTTGTGACCTTGTTCTCCTTTCCTTTGATATATGTGATCTCAAAAGAGAACTCACTAATCATGGCCAACCATCTAGCTTGCTTGGAATTCATATTCAACTGGTCAAACGAATATCTCAACCCACTGTGATCACTCATCAATACAGACCTCTTTCCAAGAAGATAGTGCCTCCACATCATCAATGCACGTATTATTTCTGATGGCTCAAGATCATACGTCAGATAGTTCTACTTGTGCTCATTCAGTTTTTGTGACTCATAGCACACTAAGGACTCGACCAAGTCCTCTCTTGCAAGCATTTGTACATGCTACAAATTCTTTGTCTGGATATGCAATATTTAACATTGGAGCATGTGTCAACAACTACTTAAGACATTGGCTGCACATTCCTTTGTCCTTCAAACTTCTTACCTTTCCTCTGCAATGATGTAATAGGATAAGAAATATGTGAGAAGTTACTGATGAAGCTCCTGTAATAACTTGTCAATCCCATGAAGGATCTCACCTCATCTACATTTATAGGAGTTACCCACTCCATGATAGCTCTTACCTTTTCTAGATCTAGTGTTATGCCCTCCTTCAAGACAACATGTCCCAAGTAATGTACCTCAGTTTGAAAGAAACTGCACTTGTTGAGCTTAGCATACAATTGATTCTCTCCCAACAATCTCAACGCTGATGCTAAATTCTCAGTATGCTCTTCTTCATTTTTAGAATATACCAATATGACATCAACGAACACAATTAAAAAATTGTCCAAATAATGATGCAACATATTATTCATAAAAAAAAAAAGGTATTTGGAGCATTAGTCAAACCGAATGGAACTACAACAAAGTCATAATGCCCATACCTAGTCCAGAAAGTTGTCTTGTAAATGTCCTCCTCTTTGATTCATACCTGATGGTATTCAAATCTTAGATCAATCTTCGAGAACAATTCTACTCCCTTCAGCTGATCAAACAAGTCATAAATCTTTGGAAACAAATACCTGTTCTTGATGGTCACTTTTTTCAACTTCCCATGGTCAATGCATAATCTAAGAGTACCATCCTTCTTCTTCACAAACAATACGGTGCTCCCCATGGTGATACATTTTTCCTAATGTATCCCTTGCCAAGCATCTCTTTCAGTGCAACTTTAACTCTACCAACTCAGGTGTGCTCATCATGTAAGGTGCTTTGATGTTGGTGCTTCCCTTGGTACCAACTCAATAGAAAATTCTACTTCCCTGTGAGGTGGTAACTTTGAAATATCTGCAGGAAATACATCCTGAAACTATTGTAAAACTGGGTACCTGCTCAAAACATTTGCATCCTCAACTTCCTTACCTTTGTCACTAGAAATGTGCACTGCAAATAACACACACCCTTTCCTGCGACTACACTTGGCCTGCATAGATGTCACCATTCTAACTGATGTTGCTTTCTTCTTACCCCACAAGACTCTTCGTTCTCCATTTTCATCCAAGAACTCAATGGCTTTGTCATATAAATCCACTATGTTTCTATGAAGGTACAACCAATCCATGCCCAACAACATATTGTATGATCCCAACGATAATACATTAAAATGTGTTGAGGTAGGCATACCATTCAAATAAAATGTATAAGATATTACCCAATGATGAACCCGCTTCTTTGTACCTGTAGCCAACTACACTAACCAAGATTATGCATGCTCTTATTTATTCAAACCACAATTATCCACCAAGTCAGGACTAACATAACTATAATTTATCTTGGGTCAATCAAAATAGAAACAACTTGATTACAAAGCTTACCGTCCATTTCAATGATAGATGCCTAATGGGTTGCATGTATATTGTCCAGTGCTACATAGATGCGAGGAACGATCTAACCAACATACCAAGCAATATGTGCCTCTTGTTCACTATAGATCTGAGGCCTACCACCCTGATTCTGTGGAAAATCTCTCTTAAGGTGTTCCTTACGCATGTTCAACACTCCAACTGTCCAATACCATCCCCTCTATGTTGTTGTTGTGATCCATGTCCTGTCTAACTGCATTGAACTTTTTTTATGGTGCCATTCTCTTATGCATTCCGAGGCCTTGTTCTTTTAAGCTACCATTTACCCTTACCTTTATCCTTATCCTTCCCTTTCCATCCTTTCTAAGATTCATTCTTACGCTTTGTCTATTCATAGCAATGCTTCAATTTCGCAATAACTTCCTGAAGTGACCAAGGCTCATCATACTCAATTTGATCTCTAAATGCTAATGGAAATCCACTGAGATATCATTGAAATTTAGCATTCTCATATTTAAGATACGGTACATACCTTAATAGCTCTAGGAACTTAGTCGTGTATTCTTCGTCTGTCATTGATCGCATATTTATCTCATAGAATTATTTAGCCTTACTATTTTAGTACCTTTCTAACAAGTACTTCTCCCTGAAAAGACTCTTGAACTCATGCCAACTCAAATCCTCTATCCTGATGTATCTGACCCACTTCACATCTTCGCACCGGATATCTACTTTACCTTTCAGGCTGAAGACAACAATTTTGTCCTTCATGTTCTTTTTGTATTCATGCAACTCAAAGAACTTGGTCATCACAAGTATCCAAGCCTCTACATCTTCTAGTTTCTTCAAGTATCCATCAAAAGTAGGTGGCTTTTCTTTCTTAAACTCATCTGACGAGTATCCCCTATCACTCCTCCTATAAGGGTGATAACAATGACGATCATGATTCCTGTCAGAACCAAAACTAGAATAATACCTGTATCCATCATCTCTCCTATCCAGAGTATCCAATAGTGTTCCATCTCTATCCAACCTATGACCACCATGATACCTACATCCATATGCCCCATTAAATTTTTCCTCTTGTCCATGGCTGATCTGATGTGGCCCCTGTTGCTGCAATTCTGAGAAGCTCTAAAGGAATAATACATTAGTCTCTTCTTGTTTCTTTTGTGCCTGCATGATTTTTTCATTGTCCCCCTTAAAACTCCTTATTTCTTCCTTCAATCTTCTCAATGTATCCACTAAATCAAAATATTTCCCAACACCATGCTTCTCATCTGATTCGTAGGGAGAATCTTTGTAGTTTACCATATTGCTATTCATTATGATCTCTTTCCTACAAAGCATACTATGCCAACTAAACCAAATCATAATAAACCAACGTACCTTGGCAAAATTTTGGGAGGATATCTCATCTTCTAGATCAACCAATTAGTGTAGTACATGTATAACATAATCATGACAATATATAAACATATTATACATAAGCATATAAGCAGATAACCATCATTCTAGCTAGAGTCCAGTCATCAATGCATGACCATATCAACCACACATACAATGACCTCATTCATGACAACAATAACCATACCAATTTAAATTGATAATGCGTAAGCATAAACAACATGTAACCAATCATACACTCATGATGACACATTTCACAAAAACAACATCCTCTTTCACATGGTGACATCACTACAACCATGACCGACACCATGCATATGCAACAAGAATATATACCACAAGGATGATTAACACATGTGCAATTGACATGAATGCATGACCAAAGAACACCGCCCGTCTATTCCAAGGGGTGAACCATGCTATGATACCACTTTGTAACACCCTCATCCCACATCTACCAAAGTAAACGACCAACCAGGGTAAATATGTCACGAGAGGTCACTATAATGGGATTCCACCTCTTAGGTGACCTTAAGAAAGTGGAATCGATGGAAACACACCATATAGACCTTCCACATCAGCAAGATAACTCCCAGGAGCCATCCCAACCACTCAGGTAACGAATACCTGAGACCAATTGAAGTTTTATACCATTAAACCCTCGAATTCTCCCTTGATATGGGCATGCATGTGTACGGGAGCATCTGGACGCTCCCACAACATGGGTATGCATGAGTCCATGTAATTTTGTCCTTATACCTATGCTTGCATCTCTAGTATTTGTGCCACTTTTTCAGGCCCAGAGCCCAAGTCACTGCCTAGAACTCAATGAAACTTTCAGAAATGAATTTAGACAACATAAAATGATGCATTCACAAAAACAATGCTAAGGACTAGACGAGACCCCTACTATCCATGAAAATAATTTTGTCAAACATGTCACAAATATGAAATCTACATGTTTAAACAAAAATTCTAAGCATAGGGGTCTCATACATATCTGAGAATCGCTAAGAAGCATTTTTCCCTTACATCGTTAGCTGCATTATCATTTATTAGGTCATAGATACATTGCTCATTCATTTACAAATCAAAACATGAGGAGAGCCATAGATCATCACTGTCATAATACATGCTTATAACCAGAATCCACATTTAAACTAGTAAATTTACACATAAGATGTCAAGGAAATAATGTTGATTTGGAGTAGCATCGGAAGTGCTCTAGCCATTAAAATTGGCGGAGAGGCTAAAGAACATGATATATCCAAGAGGCAGAAATGGTTTGGGTAGATTCTAACCGGTTTGAGAGATATTAAAATAATTAATATTTTTAATGGAGTTCCTAAGTCTAAACTTAGGAAAAATAAAATATTAATGGGTATTAATATAAAACTGGGTTAGAAGGTTTCAAAAGTTATGGATCAAGCCAAATCTAATCTTAGTTGTTGATTAGAGATTTAATCTCGGCCGTTGAAGGAACAACGAGAAAAGTGTAAGAGGAGGCTTGAGGGTCAGTTGAAAGGTACACTAGAATGATCAGTCATTCGATTTGCTAGAGCAGGGTTGCTAAGCAAAGTTGAATCAGTGATTAGCAGCGAGGGGAAATGAGTACTGGATAGAGAGGTAGAGACAGTGCCAAGAGACTAGCATAGAAGCAGAGAGCAAGAGCAGCAACCAGAGCAAGCCACACAGAGACTCAACAGGAGTTGAACATAGTACTTCTAGGCGGGAAGTAGAGTGATGCAGAGGGTCCTAGATGTTGCGCAGTGCCTCAGAGGGCTGACGCAAAGGGGTCTAGGTCTGACGCAGTGCAACAGGAGGTTGATGCGGAGGCTAGAAGAGCCAACACTGAGCTTCAGATTTGTCGGTGAGGGTTTCGTGGGACAGGTTTTCTGAATACTTGTTTATGAATAGAGAGGTATTGTTGCCATGTATTTTTCTTTGTCGGGTGAGTTGGTTAGGGACCCAGTTGTACTCAAGGAAATACTGCATAATAATATACTCTCAGAATAGTTACACTGATTTTCCCGCATTGGATTTTTCCAGGGACATTTCTCCAAAAATAATTTTATCACTTGTGTGTTTGTTTTAATCCAGCTATTGATATGTAGATGTTGTGACTATATTTTGTTTATTTCGGTATTTAAATGATTTTAATAACTTGTTTGAATTTAACAAGTAGAAGAAATAAACCAACGGAATACACATTTAATTTCTAAAAGATAGTCTTAGAAATTTCAACATGGTATCAGAGCGTGGTTGTAGATCACAGGAAAGTTGAAGGCATCAACTAAGCAGAGCATTTGCAGTAGAATCAACTATTCCGAGTGACAGAAAGTTGATCCTTGCAGAAGTGACAGAGGAAGGGTTGATGCAGAGGGACTGCGTCATCGGTCTGGGCCAGAGAGAGGCTAGTGCTGAGGCTGAGGAGGGTAGAGAGAGGCTCACGCAGAGCCATGAAGAGAGCAGGAGGGTTGACGTAGTGGCTGAGGGAGTTGTTTTTCCCGGTGCTGTGATTGTGTAGAGCTTAGAGGCTCAGTCCTTCAGTTGTTGGGGCATACGAAGCTCTAGGAAGTTTACAGGAGTGAAGCTGGTAGGGTATTGTGGTCAAAAAAATACCTAACAGGGAAAAACCAAGGTAGAGGGAGTTTCTATTGAGGCGAATTTCTAGCCAAGTGATCCGGATCAGTGTTGTAGTTGCACAGAAGATCAGAGAGGGGAAACTTGACAATTGGTAGAAGGATTTCCAGGAGGGAAATCAGGACCGAGAGGGAATCCAGCAGAGAATTTCTAGA
The DNA here is from genome assembly GCA_031772625.1 of Pinus tabuliformis. NCBI lineage: Eukaryota > Viridiplantae > Streptophyta > Pinopsida > Pinales > Pinaceae > Pinus > Pinus tabuliformis. Next base: position 224,755,794 of record CM062806.1, read on the forward strand.
CGAGAAGTAGAGAGACTCAGTAGGAGTCGAATAGAGAACTTCCAAACGGGAAGTAGAGAGACTGAACATGAGTAGAACAAAGTAATTCTAGGAAGGACGCAGAGAGACTCGGAGGAGTTGACAAAGAAGAGTAGGGAGATGGTCGTGAATGGGCTGAGGGATCAAGACAGGCTGGATGGGGCATCCAACTTTGTGTTCTGGAAGGCTAGGATCCTATCCATTCTAGATAGATATCGCATCAAGGACTTCACCTTGAAAGTAGTGGCAATCCTAGTTGACCCGGCTAAAAATGAGAAGTACGAGGAGGCAATGGCCAGGGTGAAGTGCATCATCCTTGATGGGGTTAAGGATCATGTGGTCCAACATATTACCGAGAAGGAAATGACAAATGAGATGTGGGAATCCATAAAGAAATTGTACTAGAATACTTCCATGTGGAGGAAGATGTTACTTGAGAATCAACTGCGGTCTTACTAGATGCAGAAGGGGGAGCAGATAGATCACTTCCTTGGTCGGTTGAAGGAGATCCAGGACCAGCTAACTTCCGTAGGGGCCACTCTAGGTAAGGAGATGTTGGTGAGGAATGCACTTAACATAGTCTCTGAGGAGTGGGAGACATTTGTCCAGAGTATACTGGGCAGGGTGGATCTTATAGATTGGGAAGAATTGTGGGCGACTCTTCACCAAGAGGAGATCAGGTAGTTGAGCAAGATGAGGAGTAGTGGGAAAGGAGTTAGGATCAAGAAGGAAGAGGAAGAGGATGCAACTCTGGCATCTGCGGGAAAGCAGGAGAAGAGGAAGAAGAAGGACCTCTCCAAGGACAAGTGCTTCCATTGTGGGCAACTGGGTCACTATGCGAACTAGTGTCCCAACAAGAAGAGTAAGGGAGAGGCTTCTGACTCTAAGGCAGCACTAGTAAAGGTGGACAAGGAAGTCGAGGAGGATGACGATTGTGCCATGAGTGATCATGTACCTCTAGAGAAGAGGTGGGGAGACATCGAGCTGTAGTCAGGAAGACTACATGCGATGAGGGGTAGGATCTTTGAGGTACCCAACCTCTTGGATTATACCTTACTACGGGAGCCCCGAAGAGAGAGTAGCAGGACTGGCGGATTTTGGTAGAGACGGATGCAGATGAAGTGACGAAGAGTGCTATGGTATAGGAGTCCCGGGGCAGCGCGAGGCTAGTAGGTTACAACAGTGCGAGAGGCACGATAGTGTTGTAACGGTGCAGAATGGCAAAGAGAGGGTTGCAACGGTGCAAGATGCAGGGAGTTGTTGCATTAGCACAGAGGTCAGTAGAGGGAGCACTTGTTAGTGGCATAGGGAGTTTCATCATATGGAGTGTTTCTAGGCCGACAGAGATGTTAGAATTTGGGTGGATTAGTTACTTACTTCTTAGTGACTGAGTTGCAGTGCAATAGTGGTTAGTAGTAGCACGATGCAACATGATGAGAGGGGGATGCTTTGCTGATATAGTGTTTGGAGGATAGACCAGCAAAAACATGAATTCAGAGGGAGTTGCCGTATGAATGTGATAGTGGCAGTGGCAGAGCCATGAGCATCAATATAGGATGCAATAGTGCATAAGATGTTGGGCGGGGAGGCCTAACATCAACATAGGTATCGATGCAATAACGGTTAGTAGTAGCACGATGCAACATGATGAGAGGGGGATGAAGTGCAGATGCAATGTTGGGAGGATGGACTAGCAACAACACGAATGCAGAGGGAGCTTCCGTACGAATGCAACAGTGGCAATGGCAGAGCCATGGGCAGCAGTACAAGATGCAACAATGCATAGGATGTTGGGCGGGGAGGCCTAGCATCAACACAGGTACCGGTGTCGTAAAATCAGAGTGATTTAGTTGGAGTATTATTAGAGCACAATCCTCACTAAGAGGGAGTGTTGATTTAGGGTAGCATCGAATGTGCTCTAGCCATGAAAATTGGTGGAGAGGCTAAAGCACATGAGATCTCCAAGCCCCATAAATGGTTTGGGAGGATTCTAACCAGTTTATGAGATACTAAAATAATTAATATTTTAATAGAGTTCCTAAGTCTAAACTTAGGAAAAATAAAATATTAATGGGAATTAATATAAAATTGGGTTAGAAGGTTCCAAAAACCATGGATACAACAGAGTGATCAATCATTCGATTTGCTAGAGCGGGGTTGCTAAGCAAAGTCGAATTAGTGATCAACAATGAGGGGCAATGTGATTCGGATTTAAGCAGGAACACAATAGATTACAGAGATAACCATAAATACATAGAAGCGATAACCATAAAAACAGAGATGCAGCGGAAATAATACTTCATTTCATTAACGGAGAATATTGAAATATGCTTACAAATAGAAATAACCCAGCTAGGGCGATGGTAGCTTATCTCTGAGAAGAGATGTGTCGGCTACATGCCTCTGAACTGTTTCTTACTGTGTTACAATGAGGCTCGAGGGCCTATTTATTGTTGAGAAACAATGGAAAACCCTTCACATTCCAAAGCCTAACCCTAGAAGATGAAACGCCAAATTGTGGACCCCGTTTTTGGGTAAGTTGGTACATCAACTTCCCGGGGTCACAAATTGGTCGTACTATCTCCGTTTGACGCGCATGATAGCCCGTTGGAAAGATATCTCCGAGGACTACGACGGAAAAGACGATTTTTATCAGAAAAATCGCTGGCAGTGGATTTCCCCAAAAAACGTCGTTTAGGGCCTCAAAACGGCTTCGGAAGTTTAGGACCCGAAAAACTGCTAAAAATAGTAAACTGTGCTATAATTAAGGAAACAGAAAAACTGAAAGAGACAGTTGTGGGGGTCAAAATGGGATAGGTGGGTGGCCACCAACATCCACCTGGATCATTCCTCCCCCCTTACGAAGCAATGGTCCCCATTGCTTTGAGTTCCTCCCTGAGATGAGGAAGCTTCTGCTGAGCTAGGTCTCTGGTGAGCTGTTCTGCAATCTCTGATGTGTCCAGAAATGGTGGGGAGCATGGTCGGTGACGGTCCACATTGAATATTCGGTGCAAGCGAAGGAATGGAGGAATGTTGTGCTTCAAAGCATTGTTTCCCATAGCCTTGTTACTGGTGTAAGGACAATGTCGAAGTGGTCTGAGTTTCTGATGGGTTCTGGTAAGGCGTTCTCTCTGCAGATGTAACCAAACTTTTTCGCCCACCTGAAACTTGTGTGGTACCCCTCTGGGTAAGGAGAAGTTGTTCCTGTGTTCTGTCATGACTGTATCCCTATGTTGCTGCTGCTGCGTGGAGGAACCCTTTGCGGGGGTCATGGATGTAGCAACGATCTTCCCCTTACTTTGGGAGCGAACCAGACAAAAAATAAATTTCCTAGTCTGTGAGATGAGCTTGCTGCCTTTCTTAGCAGTGATCAAAGAGGTGGTGGTAGGTGGGGCTACCTCCGGTATCCTGTATAATGAATTATCCAAAGAAATGATGACAGCGCGAGGCCTTGACTCATACACAGCATGTCGCCTCCACAAGTATGGCTGGCCTAATAGTACATCACAAACATCTAGAGGTGTAACATCACACAATACCTCGTCTGTGAAGGGCTTGATGCTGTAGGGAAGGTGGCACTGTTGGCGAACTTTGAGATCTCGTCCTTCGTGAAGCCAACCGATACTGTACGGCTGTGGGTGTGGTGTAGTCGGTAGGCCCAACCGCTTCACGACCTCTGCTGAAATGAGGTTCTTTTGGCTACCACTGTCGACAATGAATTGCAGCGGCGAACCCTTCACCCACATCTGTGAGTGGAAAAGACGTTCCCCCTCCTCTGGATCTTCAGGCTCATTTTTCTGGATCTTGGCAGTAGCAACAGTGGCGCTGGGATCCGCATCAATGATCTGCTTCCCTTTGTCATTCCCCTTGTCGGGTTCTGACTCAGAGTCGGAACATGCATCTGATTCAGAAGCCTTCAACTCGGCCACCAGCGACTGCTTGGTCTGACACTCACTTGTGTTATGAGTGGGACTCTTGTGGAACTCACACCACTTTCATGTGTCCTTCTTCGGCTTCGTGGTGTTGCTCTTTTCTTGCGGCTTCGACGGGTTGTCTTGGGTCACCCCACCTTGGCTTTGTCCTTTGGGCTTTGGATTTGCAGATCCAAAGTCTCGCTCCTTCTGTTTGAACTTTTGCTCGATTTTGACAGCGTATCGGTATGCTGTGCCAAGTGAGGAGATGTTCAAGAACTCCATCTCTTCCTGGATGTATCTGTGTAAGCAGCCGCGGTATTTGAGTACCAGATGCAACTCAGAATCTTTGATACCCAATTGTGTGCGAAGGGTATGAAAAATGTTTGTGAACTCCGGCACATCTTGGTCTCGTCCCTGCCGCAGTGTGGTCCATTTGATGTATTTGTCCTCATAGCTTCCGACAGGGTAGTACTACTCCTTGATGGCATCCCGGAAGTCATTCCAAGTGGGTGCGGCTGAAAATAGTGAGCCTGTACTTTCATCCTTATGCTCGCAGTAGGTTTCCCACCAGTCCTTGACATGGGGGGCTGCTTTGAGAAGAGCGAAAACAATCTTTTCCCGACTTGAAAATTCGTGAACAGAAAAATATCCATCTAGCAGATTTAACCATTTATCTACGGCATCTGCGTCTATTTGACCCTCGAAGATGGGGATTTCAAAATTAACTTGTACCTTAAACGGTGTGGCATTTCCACAGTAGCTGTTGGAAGCCGATGCGTCACCTCTGGGTAGCCGCTGAAGGATCTGCGCAAAGCTATCCATCATCGCGTTCCTTTGCCGATCGAGGGTTTCTTCGAGCAAGATTCTGATAGGATCTCCTGCCCCCTCATCTTTCTTCTCATCCGCCATGGGAGGTCGTCGAGATTTGCGAGGCTGGTCTTGCAAAGGTTCGACCAATTCAAGCCCTAGCTCCTTATATCCCGACCTCGTTGGGGACATGCAAAGAAAAACAGAGAAAAAGCAGACCGCTCTGATACCACTGATCCGGATTTAAGCAGGAACGCAATAGATTACAGAGATAACCATAAATACATAGATGCGATAACCATAAAAACAGAGATGCAGCGGAAATAATACTTCATTTCATTAATGGAGAATATTGAAATATGCTTACAAATAGAAATAACCCAGCTAGGGCGATGGTAGCTTATCTATGAGAAGAGATGTGTCGGCTACATGCCTCTGAACTGTTTCGAACTGTGTTACAATGAGGCTCGAGGGCCTATTTATTGTTGAGAAACAATGGAAAACCCTTCACATTCCAAAACCTAACCCTAGAAGATGAAACGCCAAATTGTGGACCCCGTTTTTGGGTAAGTTGGTACATCAACTTCCCGGGGTCGCGAATTGGTCGTACTATCTCCGTTTGACGCGCATGATAGCCCGTTGGAAAGATATCTCCGAGGACTACGACGGAAAAGACGATTTTTATCAAAAAAATCGCTGGCGGTGGATTTCCCAAAAAAACGTCGTTTAGGGCCTCAAAACGGCTCCAGAAGTTTAGGACCCGAAAAACTGCTAAAAATAGTAAACTGTGCTATAATTAAGGAAACAGAAAAACTGAAAGAGACAGTTGTGGGGTCCAAATGGGATAGGTGGGTGGCCACCAACATTCACCTGGATCACAATGAGTACTGGACAGAGAGGTAGAGATAGTGCCAAGAGAGAAACACAGAAAAAGAGAGTGAGAGCAGCAACCAGAGCAGGACACGCAGAGACTTAGCAAAAGTTGAACAGATTACTTCCAGGCGGGAAGTAGAGTGATGTAGAGGGTCCTAGAGGCTGCGCAATGCCTTAGAGGGCTAATGCAGAGGGGTTTGGGGCCTGACGCAGAGGCCAAAAGGAACAACTCTGAGCTTTAGAGTCGCCGGTGAGGGTATCGTGGGACAGGTTTTCTGAATACTTGTTTCCAAATAAAGAGGTATTGTTTCCGTGTATTTTTCTCTGTTGGGTGAGCTGGTTAGGCACCCAGTTGTACTCAAGGAAATACTGCATAATAATATACCCTCAGAATAGCTGCACTGATTTTCCCGCATTGGTTTTTTCCGGGGACATTTGTCCAAAAATAACTGTGTCACTTGTGTTTTTGTATTCTTTCAGCTATTGATTTGTATATGTTGTGATTGTGTTGTGTATAAATTTCGATATTTAAATGCTTTAAATAACTTGATCAATGTAGACTTTGAAACGGGAACTATAAAATCAAAACAGGAACTCTGGCCAAAAAACCATGAAAAACATCAAAAACAGTGCTAAAAACGAAAAGTGTTGATGCTGGAATAACACCTTTTATTTTCTAGGGTAAATTTTCAACATGTTTTAAAAATGGCGGCGAAAACCAATTTTTTGTGCAAAAATTGTCCAAAAAACACCTTCAAAATGAAGTGTTGATGTTCGAATAACATATTTTTTTTCAATGGTAAATTTTGTGCAAAAAAGGTCCTCAAAACGAAAAGTGTTGATGCTGGGATAACAATTTTTTTTCAAGGGTAAAATTTCAACATTTCGAAATAATAGCGTAAAATATTTTATCATGACCTTGAAAAACATTAAAATTTCAAAAAAATAATGAAAATATAAAATAAAAATAAAAAATTAAAAACAAAAAAGAAATTAAAACAATGAAAAAACACAAAACAAAAAAAAGTAAAAAAAAAAAAAACAAAACATAAATAAAAATATATACTAAAAAAAAAAAAACTAGAAAAAAATTACAAATTATGAACAAATAAATAGTAAAAAAAACATATTTAAAAAAAATTGGAAAAAAAACAAATATGTAAACCATAAAAAAATTTGGGAAAAGAAAAAGAAAAACACATTAAAAAAACTATAAAATTAAGTAGGTAAAAATAGAAAAATTAAAAAAGCATTAACAAAAAACTAAAAAAATTTTCAAAATTAAAAGCAAACTAGATTTAAAAAAAAAATGGAAAATTAACAAAAAGAAATTAAAAACTAGTGAAATTAAAATTAAAATGATGATTACTTAAAATATATATATATGACAAAAAAAAAATGTTAAAAAAAAATGTTTCATAAACCATAAAAGAATTTGGAAAAAAAAATAAAAATAAAAATTTATATATATAAAATTAAGCAAGTAAAAATAGAAAGATTAAAAAAATCATTAACAAAAACTAGGAAAAAAATAAATAAATTTAAAACAAACTAGATTAAACAAAAATAGAAAATTAGCAAAAAAAAATTTAAAAACTAGTAAAATTAATATTAAAAACATTTAGAAAAAACGAAAAAGACAAAAATAAGCTCAAATTATAAAAAAAAAAACCTAAAAAAAATCAAAATTTTAAAAATATACGTTTTTTCCAATTAAAAAAAAAAAATAAAGTTAAAGAACAATTTAAACTTACAAAAAAAAATGTGTTTTTGATATATATATATATATATCTATATATATATATATATATATGTATATATATATATATATATAATTAAATTTTCATTATTTTTTTAAAAACAAACAAAAAATAAATTTTAAATATAACAATTTTTTTTTTTTTTTTTAATTATTAAACAATTTTAATAAAAATTATTAAACATATTAAATAAACAAATTGTATTTAATATTTTTTAATAAACATATTTATAATTAAATATTTAATACACATATTTAATAATTAAAAAAATTATTAAACAATTAATTAATTATTATTATTATTATTATTTTTTTGTAATTTTGTTTTTATTATAAGGAAAAAAAAAATTTGCCCATGGCTGCACCACCACCGGGCCAGCCATTGGGTGATTCCGGGAATTGCCCAATGGCCCGCCCGTCGCCGGGTGGTGGCGTGGCCGTGGGCCATTATGTTTTTTGGTAATATAAACAAAATTAAAAAAAAATAAAAATTGTTTAATATATATATATTTTTTTTCTGTGTAAAGTCTAAGCTATTGTATTAAAAGAAGAAAGAAAAATATTTACAAAGAGGTACTAGCCTCTGAGGATGCATAAAGCCACCCTCTGTCATAAGAGCAAGGCAGGTGCGCATGGCTACCTGAATTACAAAGATAGAGACGATGAATATGAGCATGGGAGAAACAGAAACAAGTAGCCCTCTGGCTTACAAAAGAGATCGCTTCAAAAAGAATCATGACAACATATTTGTTGAACCATTGATCCTTTGCATGCTTCTTGTGTCTGGCTGCTGATATCATTGTGGCATTTAAGAGCAGAGAGACCGTTGAATCCAGAGATCTGGAGACACCACGAACGCTGGACGTTCCTCTACCCGAAATCAAAAACCTGGGCAACTCGGCAAGAGAAGAAACCTCTCCAAAATTCCAAAACATGACCATAGTGTGGCTGAAAAAACCGGAATTAAGCCTTCGAAGGCTCACCTTGTTCAATGTTGTCGAATTCTGGCATTGTTACATCTTCCATTACTTGTAGGCGGAAATCCGGTGGGTGTGCTGGCGGCTGAGGCGAACTCAGGCCAAGAGCATGCTCCTCAGGATTGACAGCGCCTGGAGTAGGATTTACGACATTACCAGCCTCCACCATCGTTCGGGCCTCACCATTTTGAGCCTGCTCCCCAACTTCCTCCTCCTGGCTGTTTGAGTCGTCTTCTTCTTCCTCCGTAGCAATTACAGTAATCAGTAGAGAGACAAGTGATTGATTTCTCCGGCATCTGAATGTAAATCTGGATGTATGAACTTGACTTTCAAGAGGGTCCGACTCCTCTGAAGGAGAAGACGGAGGCGCTACCATGGAAATCGGCGGAATTGCTCTTGCTTGAGCCTCCTGCCGTCGACTTATTCCCCAAACACCCGCTCTTCTCGGGACCCCTCTCTGTCTCGGCGCCATGAACAGGGGAAAACGTGTGCTGTTCACAGTAGGAGGCCAAGTATTAAGACGCAGAGCCTGAACTCTGCCCCCCAGAACTACTTTAGTAGAAGCCTGAACCAGAATGTGGATCCTCTCAATAACTTTGACAATCAAAAGCCGAGAGAGCATACCCTGTACAGAGGAGAAGCCTCCGCCACTGCGCACACTGCCCGAGATCGGCTCTTTTTCACTCTGTTCATAGAACATCAAGACCATACACCAAACATACCCAACTTGGAACCTATGCGCCGTTAAATAGGCCTGTGCTCGGAATAATCTGGATGCTGCCATGACGAACTCCATCAAATCAACGTACAGGGTGTTTAAGTCCCCTCGCTTGAGACCATCCCCCCTCTGCACAGCCATCTCCTCAGCCTTTAAATGCATTAATGCATGGCAGAGCCTATTAGTGTGGCCATCCTGGCAGGCCTCCTCAGAACGCCAGCTGCCCATCATCCGGGTGAGAATCATATCAAGTTGCCACCAGCATCCGGGTTGTTTAATTTTTTTTTTTTTTAAATTATTAATAAATATTTAATAAAAACATTTTTAATAAACATGTTTATAATTAAAAATTAAAATTGTTTAATTTGGGCGGAGGGCCACCAAATATATATAATTATTTTATTATTTATTTTTATTTTTATTAATATTATTAATATTATTTATTTATTTATTTTTTTCATATAAAAAAAAAAAAAAAAAAAACATTGACTTAATTTTTTTTTAATAATTTTTTGAAATTTAAAATTTAAAATTAAAATTTGTTTTAAAAAAATTAAAATATTTTTTATGATTTGTATTTTTAAATAAAAAAAAAAAAAAATTGTCTAAAAAAAATTAAATTTTTTTTTAATAAAAAAAAGATTATTTAAAAAAAATGTATAATTTTTTTAATATAAAATGTAGGTTTAATTTTTTTATTTTTATTTTTAAATATAAAATGTAGGTTTAATAATTGTATTTTTAAATTAAAAAAAGAATAATAATAAAAATTGTTTAAAAAAAATTATAATTTTTTTTTTTTTTTAATAAAAAATATTGTTAAAAAAATAAAATAAAATTATTATTATTATTATTTTTAAATAAAATATGTATGTTTAATAAAAGATAATTACATTTTTTTCTTTTTTTCGTTAATTTTGTTTTTTTTTTCCAAATTCTTTTATTGTTTATCAGATAATTTTTTTTAACATTTTTTATTTTTTATTTTTGTTTTTTTTATATATATTTTTATATTTGTTTTTAAGAGACAATTATTTCATGTGGATTGAAAATTTAATTAACGATGTATAAATATGTAGAATATTGAAAATGCAAAATATCGACCTCCTTCTTTAAATATGCAAATCAATACAAAACTCACTACAAAAATAAAAAAAATAAAAATAGAAACAAGAAAATATGAAGAAGAAGACCACTTCCAAAATTATTAAATTTACAAAATAATTATTTACATTTCATACATTAGAAAGTTTAAAGTCAAAAAATAGGTCTTTTAAAAAAAGGGTCTGATGCAGAATAACCACTTTTTAAAATCAACATGAAAATCACTACCATTCTAAAACACAATGTACTGTCATGCGGAAAGAGTCAATTTTGCGGACAAAACCGACCTCCCTAGAAGCTAAGGCTTTCTAGTGACAAACAAGACAATCAAGCACTATCCTTCCCTAAATACGCATTTAAAATACAAGCAACCAGGTGTTTAAAGCATACCTTTAGTCCAACGCTGTTTGTAGCAGCCAAGCCTCTCCGATCCAGATGAGCTCCTCCTTCTCTTTGAAACCTGCATTCACTAACAAGCAAACGATTACATAGCACCTGAATAACTCATATAATAAAACATATTCATCATAAAGACCAAGGAGTATATGAAACAAATTATATATAACAACTTGTTGAGAAAAATGAACTTAATTGTATTAATTGGAAACAAAAGAAACCATTACAACCAGTGCCTTGGTGTTGTGCAGGTCTCTCCCAGGGTCCAACAAGAGTTCTCCTTTACTTGATCAGCTCACCCACTTCCAAATGAAGCTAAGAAAGGATAGGAATCTCTCCTCTCAAGCTCTATAAGGGAGTCCTAATTTCAGCAGCATCTACCCTTAGGAATGTTCAGCTTTCAACCTCCCCTCCCTCTGGCCCAGTGCCTGTATTTATAATGCTTTGGAGGAAGTTAATCAGGTCCACCATGAATGGGATAAGCCCCTCTTTCAATGTGATAGCTCCCCTCTTCATGGGATAAGTTCCTCTTTCTTTGGGATGCATGAACCATCTGGAGGCGCTCAATACACGTCAAACCATCTTCTAGAATGCTCTAGAATCGACCACAAGTAACTTTTTTGAAGTAAAACTCGCGCCTTTTGACCTTTACAGGAGTACGCACCCACCCCTTTACAGACAGAGCGTACAAGTATGCAGGTATTGTGAACTTGAGGTGCGTACACGCAGGTAAGGTTAAGAGAAACTGTGTAACCAGAGTTAATTGACTTTTTAAGGACTTTCTCTCTTTCTTGGAGTTTGACATGAGGAGCAGAGGTATAAGACTTGCCAAGGAGGACAGTATGACAGTTGATGGAGCCATACCGACTGTAAATAGCCATGGTGACAAATTTTAGTGTAACAGATTGCCCCCTAAAGTGCGAAGCCTGTAGTAGATTGGGGTTTCATATCATCTAGGAAGGGTGAAGCACTTTATCATTTCAAGGATTATCTTGTGGAGAGCCCAGTTGGAACCTGCAAATATTCAACACAAAATACATATATAAGATCATATCATCGCTGAGGTAGGCATTCCCATACTCAGATTGAAAACTTTAACTAACAAACTAACTACTGCTCTGATATAGGAATGATTTCGCAGTACATCACAATCAAAGACTCATGTAGACACAGTATGGACGCAGCCATCTGTTTATGATTAGTCTACTATATAATGAATACAAAACTCCTCGCAGCCTGGACGGTGGAAACTAGATCCAGGGTATTCATGTCCGCTTCTTGAAATAGTACGATTCTATCCATGCGAATAAATGAGTTGATGTCGAACATGGTAGAAACCACTTGATTACCAGTCAATGATGTAAACTGTTAACAAGTGTGAGAGAGACCACCAGTGATGTCAATGGTTCTCAAAGTACCCAGTACAATCCATGAGATGTAAATAGATGTGTTGATGTCGAACATATCACGGAATCCTTCGATCGAAAGTCAATGATGTAAACTATCGTCAAAGGCGAGAAACTTGCCATTGATGCATGCAGATTTCAAGGTATTGACGATTCCTAGATCATCTTTCTAGATAATGTGCTGATGTCGATAGAAAGCGACCCGTTGCAGGCAAGCCCACAACACGAAATCATAGTTCAAGTTGAAGAAATGTAGCTATAATGATTGACTCAGGGATGGTCAAGATGGATGACAGGTATTTTGCAGATGAATGTTTATTTGCAGTGACCTCATAAACGCATAACGACACGACAGATGGCTTGGTGACAATTGACCCAAAGTTAATACCCGGAACCGGCTGAAGATTTTCAATGTGGCTTGATCAACTTTTAGGCAAAGGATTTCCCAACCCAAGTGAATAAAAAGTGTCGTGTTCAAGAGTGGTGATAAGGTTTTTCTGAGACAAAGGATAACAAATAGGCTCATTTTTCTCTTTTTTCCCCCACCATTTCTGGCAAGTACCTCTTTATTTTTTACAAGCTTGAGGAGGATAACATATGCTTGATTATAAGCTCATCCTTTGGATGAGTCCAACTTAGTTTAGATTCGAACCCTAAGAAGGAGTGGTCCGTTCCTGTTTGTAATCGAACATGTCCTTAACTGTGAAATTTTAACGAGTTGAGTATAGGAGAAACTCGACGTTTTTCAATTTTAGAGAGTCTGAAAAACTTAAGAAGACTCTAGGGTTGAACTTTTTCGTAAATTTGTGTCTCCCAAGCCCGAAAAAGTATAAAATAATACTTGAGAGAACCGCTTGATCTTTACGACCAAGGAGTACTTTCATGATTAGTGTCTTTGACCTGAAAAGTAAAAAGCGATCAAGGACACGTCGTTTTATTTCCAATATCGAATTTGAAACGACAAAAATCTGGCAATCTTTTCATGTTTTTACGGTCAGAAAAGGGCTATAAGAGGACTGTCTTTTAATTCCGTTTTAATGAGTGTAAAAGAAATGCTCGGCAATCTTTTCATCTTTTAGGAGTCAGAAAAGGGCTTAAAGATGACTCTGATGTTTTTGTTTGTAAAAAATGACAATTTTCCCTGAAAATCTTTTATCCTGCACAAAAACCAACACATTACTCATACCTGTTTAAAGATAGATAAAAATACTTTGAAAAATACCTTTTCATGGTGAAAAATAAACAAATTTACCATTTATTTACCCAAAAAACCTATAAAAATGGTTTTTACCAATTCATTTTTACCATTTTACTGTTAAGGAGAGAAAAAGGGATTTTGGCAAGAAACTTCCCATGGACATTGCGAAGAATCCGACCGTCGAAATCGAACGCCGTCACTTTCAGGTATTCTACAACATCCTCCTCTTCATTTTCATCCGTTTAGAATTTGTTTTTAGGCCCTAGATTTTATTTTTTGGAGGCTTTGGGGTTTCAAGATCCGCCTTTCGGGGTACGCAGGTGCCACACTAGGGACCCGCGTACCCCAACATTTTCTCAGTTGGGAAAATGCCGGGCGTACGCACCTTGCCTTAAGAGAACCCGCGTACCCACGCTCTGTTCCTAAAGGCGGGGTGCGTACTCCGCGCAAAGGGTTTTCAAACCCCAAATTCTCCAAATTGGACCAACAATTTTTAATTTTATGGATTCTAATGGATGTTTTCTGGTGTGTAGATTACCCACCATGCTTGATTGGCGCGAGAGAGAGCACGAAGATGTTGATTTGGCCGCCATTAATCATCAACCGTTAATTGATGCTTTGAAGGCATGCGGCCTTTACAAATACTGGGCCATACCTGGCATGAGGGCCTAGGTGCGCTTTCTAGAGTGGCTGGTAGAAATATCGAACGTTCAGGACCAGTGTTTTTATATTGGAGGGCACCATCTCGAGATAGAGCCCTCAGATATCTACTTCCTCACTGGTTTGCCCAAGAGAGGCGAACACTTGACTCTGTTCGGGACTAGGCCGGGTGGCCAATCCATCGCTAGTCTCCGACTAGAGTGGTGTAACACTCAGACTCAGGAGAAGGGGATAGAGATCAAAACTATATCCCGCCCTGAACTTATGGTGATTGCTTTTACAGTTACCAGACTTTGCGGGGCTGCCGCTTTACACATTGCCACTAGATCCCAGATGTGGATGACGATTGATTGCTATCGAGGTACCATTTTCAACTGGTGTGATGCTGTGTTGGCCAATGTAAAAGGCCAACTGACTAAAGCCAAAAATGGACAGCTAAAGACCTTTGGTTATGGGCCTTTAGTTGTGAGTTTTGGCTTAGAGAGGGTTCTGATGTTGATCCCACAGCATCTCACTGTTGAGGTTGGGCTTCCTCAAGAGCCCAAATTGATGCGATGGGTTGCGGTTATGGCCCGTCATCCTGATGAGGGAACAGGGGTTGTCCGATTTACTCCGGAGTACTTTCACTGGTTAGAGGACCAGGTCTTTTCTATACAGGATTTTCCTTATGCCGGAGTTGATTTTCGTGGAGATCCGGACATGGTTCTTCCACTGGGAGAACAATGGGATGACACAGGTAATTCATTTTTCACAAGTTTTTAAATTATCTATTTTTTTTGTTTTTTATATCATCTCAAAACTGACAGTAATAATTTTCAAAATGCAGATGTAGGCCCACGTCGTCCAGCCAATCTCCGGCCTTTCGAGAGGAGACTACCAGTTGCACCGGCACCGGCCCCACAGGACGAGGCCACAGAGACCTTAGCTGAGTTGGAACAAGACCTAGAGCGTCTTACGGCAGATATACCAGAGACTACTATAGATGATATTCCTATCAGGCTCCAGCACTATGTAGTCGCAGTCCCAGTTCTTTTTAGGAGGTTCTTGTGTAGGGTAGCCCGTGCAGTGGTGTCATATAGAGAGCATCACCAGTGATTGGATGGTCGTTTTTGTAGACACATGTGACATTTTGGTTTTTTGTACTTATCATTTTTGCCGATCATAAGGTGTTTTTCAACCTATGATCGAAGACGATGTATTTTTTGACACACTCCTATCTATATATATCATTATTACCGGCTTATCTTGTTAAACATATGTGATGAAATGTTTTTAAATTTACATGTATGATTATTGCAAATGTCTATTTAACATTCGAGAAGCAATTGCATCTGCTAATGTATTTAAAGACCTTGGAATATGCTGATATTCAATGTAATCAAATTCACGTTCCAAGAGACACACTCTCAAAAATAACCTTAATAACACTGGATTTCTAATGGCATAGACTCTATTAAGCTGTAATACAACGAGTTCAGAATCTAACCTCACTATCAAACTCCGAATCCCAAATGAAATAGATTCAGACAATAACTCAATCACTGCACTGTATTCTGCAATGTTGTTTGTTGTTTGACCGAGGCTCACCCCATGCATAGAAACTAACTCGTCAGAGGGCGAATAGATAACCCAAGCTGCGGAAGAGATATTCCGTGTACTACGACAAGCACCATCAGCGAATCCAATGTATGTTTGGAGAGGCATCGACATCTGCAATATCAAGAGTAAAACCAAGATAAGCTAGAATAACGACGAAAAACACACTCTCTAAGCTAAGCACACTGTCTAAACTAACAAACACACCAGCTAGAAAGAAAAACCTAACCTAACTAAAATCTCCATACCCATCATTTAAGCATAATACCTCTTTAAGTAAAGTCCATTTCTGGGTTTACCCAAAGAGTCCCCGTCAAAGTCTACCAGCTCATAGGCCCCTTTTGCTAGCTTTCGCTTGACAATATAGGGCCCATGCCACATAGGAACGAATTTCCCGGCGCCTAATTTATCATTAGCTTGATCATATAATAACACTAGGTCTCCTTCCGAAAAATTTCGAGGGGTCACATTTCGATCATACTGAGCTTTCATACGTTTTGCGTGAGTCTCGATCGCCAATGCAACATCACGTCAAGTCTCATCTAATTGAGCTAAGTATAATAAACGATTCTCCTCTTCGGAAGTAGCTGGGAGTAATTCGATGGCCATTTGCAGTGACGGGATTTTGCATTCAATGGGCAGCACAGCTTCCAAACCATAAACTAGTTGGAAAGGAGTGAACCCTGTTGATGTTTTCACTGAGGTTCGGTATGCCCAAAGCACTGAAAATAACGTGTTGTGCCAATTCGACGATGAATACCAATGATTTGTCGGATCATGATAACTAAAACTTTGTTGATGGACTCAACCAGACCATTCGCTTGTGGATAATAAGGAGTTGAGCTATCGTGACGCAAACCAAGCTGGCCTGTAAGTTCTGTCATCATAACGTTTCGAAAATGGCGCCCATTGTCAGTGATTATCGCTTGTGGGACACCAAACCTAGCAATAATGTGATTGAATACGAAAATTGCAGCTGTCTTGCCGTCTGCCTCGAATGTAGGCATCGCCTCGGCCCACTTAGTAAAATAATCAACCGCAAGGATGATATACGCATGCCCCCCGGCCGAGTGAGGGTTACATGTAATAAAATCGATACCCCATTTGGCAAAAAGACCAACGGAAATTATAGGGTGGAGAGGAGCAGGTGGAGCGCGCATCTTTCGATCAAACACTTGACAGTTGTGGCATTTTCGGACCGCAGTAATACAATCTTTAAACAAGGACGGCCAGAAGTAGCCAGCGCGCAATATCTTTTGGGCTGTGGCATACCCAGACATATGACCGCCACACACTCCAGAGTGACAGTCATTTAGAACCCGTTGAGCCTCTTCGTGAGTTAAGCAACGTCGAAAAATAGAATCCGCCCCACGACGATAAAGAGTATCTCCAATAATTTTGTATTGTTGGGACTGGAATCGAATTTTCCGACGTTCCGACTTTGAAACTTTGGGCCGAAAGGATTGGGTCTGGAGATAGACGATGATATCCCCATACCACAGATCTAAAGTGCTGAGTAGAAACAAAGATTCATCTGCAATGGGCTCCTCTGCCAAAGTTTCCGTGTCAGCACGCGGGAAGTCACACATTAACTCTGCAAAAACTAAAGATTTCTTAGACTTAGATTTCTCAAACTCCAAGTCGAACTCCTGCAGGATAATAATCCATTTGGAGTACTTGCCCCCTAGCAATTGTTTAGTCAAAATGTAGATCATAGGGTTGCAATCCGAAATAACTGTAGTTTTACGGAGTAAAATGTAGTGACGAAAACGTTGGACAGCTTGAACGACTGCCAATGCCAATTTCTCCACATGTGAATATTTTAGCTCAGTTGGGTTTAACGTCCGACTAAGGTAATATATCACATGTTCCGTTCCAAATTCATCTTCCTGAACTAAGACCATCCCAATGGTGGAATGGGAGGCGGCGAGATACAAAAAGTAATCCTGGTTGTAGTTGGGAGGATGCAGTAACGGTGCATGGGTCAACGCGTGCTTGAGTGCATCAAAAGATTTCTGAGCTATCTCATCCCAAGAGAATTGAGCGTTCTGTTTCAACAACCAGGTGAAACCCTTTGTAACCTCGGCATAGTTAGGAATGAATCGACGTAAAAAGTTTGCTTTCCCCTGCAAACTTTGGAGTTGGCGAAGACTCGAAGGAGGAGGCAATTTGATGATGGCTTCTACCTTCGAGGGATCAACGTGAATGCCGGATTTTGAAACTACAAATCCCAGAAATCGTCCCACTTCTATACAGAAGACACATTTGTGTGGGTTCAACCGAATACGATAATGCCTACACCTCATAAATATTTCTCGTAAATGGACAAGGTGATAAGCTCGATGTAAAGAATGAGCAGGAAAATCATCGAGATACGGTTGCACAATGTGTTTGATGTCATGAAACGCATAAGACATCGCCCTTTGAAAAGTTGCTCCGGCATTCTTAAGCCCAAAAGGTAGTTTGTAGTAAACAAATGTCCCCCATGGACAAATGAAAGCCATTTTTGGTTGATCGGCAGGTACAATATTGATTTGATTGTAACCGGAAAAACCGTCCATAAAGGAAAATATTTCACTGCCGACACAATCGTCAATTATTTGATCGATATAGGGTGTTGGGTAGTTGTCCTTTGGACAAGCTCGATTAATATCCCTATAGTCGATGCATATTCTTATTGTTCCCTGTTTTTTGTTGACCGGAACAATATTCGATACACAATCCGTTAACGGGATCGGATAAATGAACCCTGCTTTCAATAGCTTCTCAACTTCTGCTTTAATTGCAGCCACTTTTCGTGGGTGAATCTGACACAAATGTTGCCGGATGGGTTTAGCGTCCGGGTAAGTCTTGATCTCATGGACAACAATCGCGGGATCAATTCCTGGCATTTCCTCATAGGACCAGGCAAACACGTCGCGGAATTCTTGAAATAGGGCCTTGTATGTCTGAATTTCATCATCTGTACACGAGGCACCTATATGAATGTTCTCAACAATTCCAAGCTTGACTGAAATGTCAATGGGAATAGTTCGAGAAATGTTTCCCAAATTCAGCTCTGAATCCGGATGTTTCATTGGATTCTGAGCTTCTTTGACATATTCAGCTGTGAAGATTGATGAGAAATCATTTTCAAAACGATCATCCTCAGGTAAAAACGAAGATCTATGACGGAGATCTTCCCATGGTAAATCGTTTACACACAGGACTTCACGAAGTTGCTCGTCAGATGACACAACTTCGGGAAATGCTATTAACTCCGAGGTTGACGTGAAAAGTGATTCCTCACGAACCACATTCATTTGGTCGATTTTGGTTGAACGCGGGTTGGTAAAAGACTGCACGGCTTCATAGGCAATTTCATATGGACTCAATCACCAAATGAGTCTATTTCAGATTCAGAAGGAACGATCCAAGGATCGTCATAAACAATAGTGTCTGATGTAATCATATGAATGGATGCAAACGAAGACAATGCGTTGATTGGAGGAAAAGGAAAAGTTCCCAGTAAACCGACATCTTTAACTAATCCTACTTCAACATCCTTATAAGGGATAGTCGTTTTACCGACATGCTGAATACTCTCTGAAGAGGCTGGGTCGGATGGAAAGTAAGCCAGCTGGTCTATTGTTACGATCTTGCCATTATGTGGAAACTTTATTACTCGAAAGACCGATGAAACGACCGCTGTCATAGCGTAAGACCAACTGCGACCCAAGAGAAGGTTGTAGTCTAGAGGGGCATCAACCACCTCCACATCCAGACTAACGGTTTTTCCTTCAACCCCTATAGGCAAATCCTGTAGAATGCCAAACGGATGAAACCCACGGCCATCGAAGGCCTTAAGAATTGTCGGGGATTGATTTAGTGAAGGAGAACCAAGCGATCTCCAACACTGTATCGACATAATACACGTGGAAGATCCCTCATCAATTATAGTCCGATGAATAGGCCTGTTTTTGACTATCACTGGGATCTAGAAAGCCATTTGATGAGGCAAACATGGTGTACTATTTTCTAGATCAAAGATTATTAGGTTCGGGTCCTGAACATCAACAGCTCCTATATCCGACAAAAGTAATTTGCGTTGTGCTGGGCATGATTGCAGCACTTCCAAAGCCGACATTGCTGAGGGTGAAACAGCTAAGTCCTCAACAATGTTATAATTTTGGGTTGCTCTCGCATGTGGATTGAAAGCAGACTTTCGAAGTATACCCTTGGTGGGCGGTTTGATTACTAAGTTCGGGTTAGGTTTCTCGATCTGTAGTGGATCGAAACCGGGAGCTGAGGTTGATGGATTAGAATGAGAAGATTCTGCTTCTTTGCCATCAACAGGAATTTTACTACCATAATCTTGCGATCGAGTCACAATCCGTACATGAGACATCATCAATATGGGTTCTTCACTGGCACTCGAGGAAGAACCTATCATCTTACTCTCCTGCTTTGGAAATGGATCTTTCAAAATAGCAGGAGTTGGGGAACCTTTGACGATTTTCACAACCTCTGCCCGATGAGGGCAATCTCTTGTAAAATGATCCTCTTCACAAATAAGACAAGGATAACGAGGTTTGCGCTTTTCGTCATTGGTTTCCGACTTTTCAGTTTTCTCCTTTGGAGTTTTTTCTGCTTTATTCTTCTTCTTGCCTTTCTTTTTCCCACCGGATTTTGATTTAGCCGTAGATGACTCTACAGCGTGAATATCGGCGGAAACTTCAGTAGAAGATTCTCCTGTCAGGGAGTCTGGTAAGGTTATAATAGGAGAAGAATTCTTTGAAGACTTCTTCTTACTTTTAGTGTTCACCGTACCAATCATACCATCAGCGGCATGAGATGCCGAAGGAGCAGCAGCGATTTGATTTGACTTAGGAAGATCTGGGAGCTTTTCGTGTAATGTACCTGACTGAGTATAAACTAAGTCAAGGTACTGCGCTTGAGCAATCACTTTCTCCTCAGTAACTACTCCGGCCTTAGCTACGTCTTCAGTAATCTTCAGTAACAATGATTTAACAAACCATTCAGCTAAGATTTGGTCCGGGATAAAAACTTTCACTAACCGCCTTCGACGTCTCCATTCATGAATATGATCGGAAATATAAGTGGACGTCGACTGTTTTAATGAAGTTAGTAACTCCGTGCCATTATCATATCTGACCAGCAACTAAAAATGAGTTAAAAACGAGGTAGCTAACTGGCTAAAATTATAAAAAGAGGCCCGTGGTAACTCAATGTACCACTTGGTCGCGAGACCAATGAGAGTACACTGGAAAAGACGTAAGCGGATCGAATCATCCGAGATGGAATTAGAGGCACACCAGAGGTGGTAAGTCATCACATGATTCGACGGGTCCTCTCCAGACTTACCTTCGAACTTGGGTATGTCACTGGGCAACTTATTTGGCATTGGCGGCCAAAACGGAAGATAATTTATTGGATCGTTCGTTAGGCGCGACAAGTCTGGTAAATCCAAAGTTGCGATAAACGGTAATTGCCGATTAGGATCCCTAAAACTCTGGGTCACGAGACCAGTCCCAGGAGGAGGATATCTAGGATAACTAGGAATAGGAATCGCGTTCGGGATATTGTATCCTCCCAGAAAACCAGGATTAACCGGACCGTACTGGGGTTGTTGTGGTTGTTGATAAGTGTACCCAGGATACGGTTGATACTGGTAAACTGGCTGCTGGACAGCAGGCCCGTATTGGTACTGTCCCTGGTACGGTTGATAGGTGAATTGTGGTTGACTTGTGACAACCGTACTTAAACCAGGTTGTCCTACAGGTATCTGAACCATAGTTTGAATCATGGATCCAGACGATGGTAAAGATGTCTGAGGAGTAGATACAGGAACAGTAGAAACCGGAGCTGTCGATACTCTAGAAGTAGGTGGGGTAGATTGAACAGATGTTGCGGTAGTTGCAGCAGTCATTTGAGATGGAGTACTAGGTGCAATGGGCGACTGAGAAACTACCAAAGGTACAAAAGTTTGAATATTAGACTGGACTGGTTGCTGGGGTGAACCAGAAACTAAGGCTTGTCCAGTTTGGGATGACAACTGTACACTTGGCTGCAACACCTGTTGAACTTGTGATGGATCCCACACTATGTTCATTCCGGGGTATTGACCCATAACAGGTTGAGGATATTGAGATCCGTAACCAGGTTGAGGGTAGGATTGATAATTGAAAGGTACATTTCCCGTACCTTGAACATAAGATTGACCTTGGGGTGGATGGTAACCTTGACTCGAGTACTGACCTTGGGGTAGATACCCTTGAGGCATGTACTGATACTGGGGTGGACCTTGAGGCATAAATTGATAGTGAGGTTGACTTTGGGGTACATATTGAGGCTGGGGTTGACCTTGAGGAATGTATTGCACCACGGGTACAAACTGTCCTTGAAGTTGCCCCCCATACGCAATTTGTGTACCTTGAGGTTTCCCCCCAGGCGTTAATTGAGGCTGCCCCCTAGGCGGTAACTGGCCACCTTGAGGTTGAGAACTGGGAATTGAACCTGACATCATGTAAATGTCTCCTATGCTCAACGGTTTATTACCATTGTTTCCAGTTAATAACCCATGTTCAATGGGTTGAGGAGATGCTCCCGCAAAAGTACCAGAAAGTGACTGATACCCAGAGGGAACAGAAGGACCGCCGTACAAAAAAGATTCAGGCGATTGGGTAAACATGGACGACTGACTTGACATATTTACAGGAGTATAAAGACCTCTAGATGGATAAGGAGAAAAACTTAACCTTGAGTTGTCTAAATAATTAGTTAACGAAAGATACCAAGTAGTACTTCTAGGTGGACTGTAAAAAAAGGATTCACGCTCCCTTAGATCAATAGTAGGTTTATTTTCAGGGATAGGGATGCCTATTTCTTCTTCTGGAGCAAGTTCTTCAATAGCTATCAAACCAGAAGGAAGATTTTCGGTGATGACTCTTTCTACCCTAGGTGAATCAGGAGCACTAGAAGTTGGAGTAACAGGTTCAGATATCTCAGGTTCTTCGCCTATATCACTAGTAGATGAAAAACTACCAGCAAGCTCGGAAACTGCAATAGCTTCAGGATTATAACCTGTTTCTAGACTTTGGTAATCAGGATGAACTACCAATGAAGACTCTCCTTCTTCAAGTGAACCTACTTTACTGCAACTAGGAGTTACAAGGACTTTCAAACCTTCGTAATGACCCGAAACTTCTTCAGGAGGTTGGCTCCGAAGTCTACGAGACCTCCTCAACAAATCAGCCACGGTTACAACCTCAGGAGACTGGCCCCGAATTCTACGGGACTGTCTCGGTAATTCAGCCATAGTTAAAAACTTTTAACTACTGCACACGCAAACAAAGTAAAATCTCAAAGCAAACCGCCTAAAGTCTCTAAAGAACCAAAAAAATTCGAATCGCACGCCTAAAGAATCTAGGGCGTCAAACCATACACAAACAGTAACCTTCCGGACCGAAAACACTAGTTGGTGATGAAGCCCAACATCACAGAATTCAGTACAGAAGTGCCGGGTGGAACAGTTACCCAGGCAACCTGCTTAATGAATAGACTGGACCAAGTTCCTCCACTTTAACCGTCTCGAGTGAAGTGAACCCCCCAGAAAATCCAAGTGAGTCTAGCCGACGTCTGCTCCAGGTACAGTGGGATCTTCCCTCGACTG
Source organism: Pinus tabuliformis (assembly GCA_031772625.1). NCBI lineage: Eukaryota > Viridiplantae > Streptophyta > Pinopsida > Pinales > Pinaceae > Pinus > Pinus tabuliformis. The sequence continues at coordinate 224,778,892 of CM062806.1, forward strand.
TCACCTTGGGTAGAACCCTAAAGATAATGGTCACTAAGGTCACCAACATCAACAAATATACCTGGGGGAACAGTCTACGATCCGATAGCACGCAAGGGCAGAGTAACAAGCTCAATCCCCTTGCCGGCTCCTTGACAATAATCCAAGGTTTACCGACAAGTGACCCCAGGCTCCTCGACAATGGTCAATCCGAGGTTTACCGTTTGTAGTACGTGTGTATCTGGCATCATTCCCAATGAAGGAGGATTGATCCCCTCACTGGTTCGGACACGATCTCGTGCTTCTCCTTTAAGAGGAGCTTTCCCAGAGCATAAATGTAACTATTGGATTTATCCTACCACAAGATGAGCTACTTGTTTGGTTTTGCTGTCTTGGAGAGTTAATTACTCTCCTACTCCAAGACACTAGCCTGATCTATATTGGTGTTTCAGAGCCCTAGTAAATAAAAAGTTACTAAGTTAATTTTACTTTAAGCGTTAATTTTTATGGCTTTTCTTTAGGACAAAAGGTAGTGGAGATGAAACTGATGGTGTGTAGACTCGACTCAAATCCACTAAAAAGATGCACCTAAGATGATTTAAACTATTTTCCTTTTTCAATGAATTCCCTAGCTAAGAGAGTTGGAGAATGCAAAATTTATATAAAGACAACTTTCTTGGCAATGAAAATCAAAGAAACAATCTCTTTATCTTTTCCAAAGCATACAACACATGACCACTAATTATTTCACGAAAATTCCTTTTCTCTTTTGAAAGACTTCAAACGCTACTAAAGCAAACTTTATTCAAAAGAGTTTTTTGTATTTTTTCCTATATTAACAAAGCATGTAAAACTACTTAAAGCATGTAAAACTATTTAACAAAAATCAACTTTTACAAATCTATGAAAATCAAATCAATTCTACCTTAAAGAAAATCTAAGAGAAATTTACCTAAAAGTAAATCTAATGAGGTAAAAGCCTACAAAATATAATTCCAGGATGTTTTACTCAGTTACAATTCAACCAAGGACTAGTTCATGCAGAATCATAAACCAGTAAAAAACAAAAATCAAAATCTTTTGTTCTTTTTCTTAAGAATGAAATTCACAGCTTAACCAACAAGTTTTCTCGAAATTCCGCAAAGAGACAACACAAAGGTAGGTTTCTCACAAAGGTGGATTTTACGAAAGGTCCGACTCCTAAGAAGACTGAAAAGACCAGGGATATCCAATGTTTTTACAACTTCTAAAGCCAAAGTCACTACAAGACCAATACAAAAATCAAACCTAGGGCTAGAACTTCTATGAATTTCACTAAAACCCTCGATGCTAACGAAACAAGCTTAGATGAAGACCTCTGACAGGTAACCAGTGGATCTGGGCAGTAAAAACAAATTATAAACAAAATCTAAGAGGCAAAATGGAAAAAATGGAATTTTCTCAACTTTTGACAGGGTACGCAGGCAGCCTGTTTGCACAGGTGCGGCCACGCTCTGTGTACAAAGCTGCAGTGCGTATAGGTACGCACTATGCCTAACGCAGAGGGTGCGTACTGCTCTCAAAACCAAGAAAAATAAAAACTAACTTAACCCTAAGCTATTCCACCCAAATTCACAGTCAATCAGTCAAAAACCAGAAAGAAATCGACTTTTCTCAAATCAAAGTATCAATCAAAAGAGAAATCAATCAAATCCATGGAATCCCCAGTGGAGTCGCCATTTTGTCATGCAGAAAGAGTCAATTTTGCGGACAAAACTGACCTCCCTAGAAGCTAAGGCTTTCTAGTGACAAACAAGACAATCAAGCACTATCCTTCCCTAAATACGCATTTAAAATACAAGCAACCAGGTGTTTAAAGCATACCTTTAGTCCAACGCTGTTTGTAGCAGCCAAGCCTCTCCGATCCAGATGAGCTCCTCCTTCTCTTTGAAACCTGCATTCACTAACAAGCGAATGATTACATAGCACCTGAATAACTCATATAATAAAACATATTCATCATAAAGACCAAGGAGTATATGAAACAAATTATATATAACAACTTGTTGAGAAAAATGAACTTAATTGTATTAATTGGAAACAAAAGAAACCATTACAACCAGTGCCTTGGTGTTGTGCAGGCCCCTCCCAGGGTCCAGCAAGAGTTATCCTTTACTTTGATCAGCTCACCCACTTCCAAATGAAGCTAAGAAAGGATAGGAATCTCTCCTCTCAAGCTCTATAAGGGAGTCCTAATTTCAGCAGCATCTAACCTTAGGAATGTTCATCTTTCAATCTCCCCTCCCTCTGGCCCAATGCCTGTATTTATAATGATTTGGAGGAAGTTAATCAGGTCCACCATGAATGGGATAAGCCCCTCTTTCAATGGGATAGCTCCCCTCTTCATGGGATAAGTTCCTCTTTCTTTGGGAATCATGAACCATCTGGAGGCGCTCAATACACGTCAAACCATCTTCTAGAATGCTCTAGAATTGACCACAAGTAACTTTTTTGAAGTAAAACTCGCGTCTTTTGACCTTTACAGGAGTACGCACCCACCCCTTTACAGACAGAGCGTACAAGTACGCAGGTATTGTGAACTTGAGGTGCGTACACGCAGGTAAGGTTAAGAGAAACTGCGTAACCAGAGTTAATTGACTTTTTAAGGACTTTCTCTCTTTCTTGGAGTTTGACATGAGGAGCAGAGGTATAAGACTTGCCAAGGAGGACAGTATGGCAGTTGATGGAGCCATACCGACTGTAAATAGCCATGGTGACAAATTTTAGTGTAACATGTACATAAAAAAAATTAAAGTGCCAAAAACTATGCTCTAAAAAAAACATGTGTGTTCTGCATCACCCCTTTTCAAAATTGGGTCACTTTTTTGCTATCTCTACAAAACGAGTAACAATATCAGTTCCCATTTCAAAGTTTACGTTGATCTTGTTCGAATTTAACAAGTAGAAGAAATAAACTAGCAGAATACAGATTAAATTTCTAATAAATAGACTTAGAAATTTCAACAAAGAACCTCTTATTAATGAATGCAAAAGCCAACCCAGGATGGGACTACCACGTTCCACCCGACCATATAATGGTTGAGCCAATTATCTCTTCAGCCATTCACCCTTGTTCCATATTCTAAGCATGAATGTGGGACTCAAACCAAAATAACCAACCAACACATCCCGAGGCTAAACCACCTCGCCCTGCAACAATAGAAACCAGGATTTATCGTAATCCATCATGGATCATTAGGCCAACACAATAAAAATGTAATAAAATCCTTTACCATGATCTCCACCAGATCACTAGGCAAAAAAAGCATGGATTCCATCGAATTTCTTCACCTACAATGTGAGGAATTTTCCTATTTCCTACTCTCTCAGGCTTTACCACAATCCATATTCTGATCGAGGGATCACTAAGCCCTAAACCGAGACTCCACCCAATAGGATTTACCATATATCCTGCCATTCACCGGTAAGGATTCCTATGCCTAATCAAAGGAAAACACCTCTAGGCTTTACCGTATATCCTTCCCTTAACTGTTTGAGGATTCCTAGGCCCACTAAGGCAACACAAAATATGGCTTTACCACAACCCAGAGTCTGGTTCAAGGGTTACAATGCCATGTGTTCTATTGTTCAAAGATCCATCTCACTTAGCTCTGAATCCATACGGAAATCCATCTTAAGTAAAACATGAGAACCCCATCACACATCATGGCTATCTGAAATGGAAAGGCTAGGTTGAAAACATTGTCACACCTAGCAAAACCCATGCCATAACAACAAAGAACCGCATGCAATACCATGCATGCCAAATCTAGCAAGGAAAACACACATGCAAATTGATAATTGCCAAGAATCCTGCTGTAGCTTCTTGATCATGCTCTTCCTCACTTGATCCTTCCTTCCTCTTACCTTCTTTTCCTTTCTTGATCCAATGACAAAGTGCTCCAAGAAAAATCTAAGTTTCCAAGAGTGAGTGAGAGAGAGAGAATAATGATAGAGCTTTAAAACTGAACTGACAAAAAGGTACCAACTGATCCTCAGAAGCATTTTTATCAATTAGGCCTTCATTTTCTTCATTTTCCATTATTTTCCTTCAATTTCCTCCTCACATGCTGTTGAATTTCCATGACCTTGGGTCTAGGTTAGAGTCTTAAAATCATTTACACTACCAAACTAAGAATATCAACCATAAAATACTTTGTACAATGAAAATATAAATCAATAAATCAATATGCACAATGATACAAAGTTTTAAACAAAACTGTACAATAATGTACAATCACCAATCTTCATTATATTAATCCAAATCTGATAAATACAACAGTCTATGGTTACAAGATATAATGACAAACTTGGTTGGAGCACTTGTATGTTGTATCTTTTCCTGCCAATCTGTCGCACCTGTACTGTTCACTAGTAGTGCCTTAGTCCATTAAGGCATCTACACGTCGAAACTCTAAGAGGGTTGTTGGGTCAAGAAAAAGGTATGTTTTCTCCTTGGTAATCGCTTTATTTAGCACTCATCCTCACATGATTATCTCTGTTTATGAATAAAAGTAGAGGAAATAATAACTAAAGTCTAGTAAAAGTAATCTGTAACAAATTAGAATATTCTAAGTAAGAAAAATTGATTTTTACTATATTTATGTGCAGAAGTCATGAATTAAGCGATGGTTGCCCAATCGACAGAACGCTAACATCTCACAATGGAAAGCGACAACGTTAGAGGCAAGGTAGGACAACGAAACACTGGGCAAACCAATGGCTATTTTATGATAGAATCAAATCAAGTATAGAGAAATCCTCAAGATCCCCAGATCCTGAGGATTTGCTTTTATCTAGTTACTTTCTAAATGTAATATATAAGGCCAAAAGGTAAAAATCCACGTAGTTCAAAATTACATAGTTTGTAATTATTCTTTTTGACATATAATACTCTTATTTTGGATGTTGTAACTTGGTTACTTATATTAATGAAGAAAGGCTACGTTTAATTCATCTTTCTATTCTAAGTATCTTTTGGAAGAGACTTCTGGTGACTTTGGGCCTAGTCAAGAGAAGATCTACTGCTTCACCCGTGTCACAATACTTTCTATTTCATTCTTGATTGCTTGTTAATGTTAAGTTAATATTACTTTTGATTATTGTAAAGATTGTCCATTTAGTTTGCGTTTGTTGTTCATTTGAGATTTAGATTGATCCATGTGTTATATGCGAGTAATACTTTTGATTGAATCGATTATGATAGTTCTAGCTCAGATCGTCGTTCCCTTCAAGTAATGTTATCATAGGTTTCAGAGATAGAATTAATCGCTTTATGCTTCTACAATCATTTGCTATTTAGATAACGTTTGATATTCCTGTATCATTTGTTGTTCAATTCAGAATTGATGTTCGATTCAAAATTGATGTTCAATTCAGATTTGCTGTTCAATCCAAAATTGTTGTTCAATTTGGAACTGTTGTTCAATCCAAAATTGTTGTTCAATTCGGAATTGCTTTTCAATATAGAATTGTTTTTCAATTCAGAATTGTTGCTTAATTAGAATTTGTTGTTTATTGAGGATTTGTTGTTCAATTACCATTTTTGTTAATTGTTACAGTTCTCTTTCACGAGTGAGCGAGTTAGCTTCAATTCTAGTTAAAACTGCCAAGCATGATTCTTTATAGGTTGTATTTATATCTATTTGATTCCATGATAGGTTAAGTAGAATAGTAGAGTGTGTTATGAATTTATTTCAGAGTTGATTGGATTGAGTTTGAAGAAGATATTCATTAGAAATTGCAACGATTTGTTATTATTCAACCTCTGAATTCATTGCATATATAGTGCTGACACTCTTGAAATAAAAAGACTTGGCTCAGGTTGACAATTAATGTAGGAATTAAGATTGTTTGTAGAAATACATCTTAATGCAATGACAAGGGCTACCTCCTATCACTACTGCAAGTCATGTCTACTACAATGAACATGGTCTCTTCAACTTCTCTCTGGGTTGGAAAATTCCCGAGGTCCAATTTGCCATGCTAGAAACAAATTTTAGTCCATCAAAGTGTTTCACTTTGGCACCATCCTTCACCCAACTTTTAGCCGCTCTTTGTCCTTCAAGAGAGCTCGTCTATGGCTACTTTGGTTAGCCAACATGCTGCCCTCCAACCAGCTCTATGAAACCCAGTAGTTCACTGCTGAATCTACTCCTAGGATGGACTCTTCACCACCACAGAAGGTCCTCCACATGGCACCAACAAGCTGCTCCAATAAATGATCCAAAACTGACCCAAAAAAAGTGGATCCAACACACATTCAATGTTCTTGCAATACTGTTGTACTGGTGTCCCTTGTTAGGGCAAGTGCATGTTGCAACAACCCTTAATAAACCCACAAACCAATCTCCAAATAACTGCGGCTTAGTCAAGGTAAGTTGCTGCCTCTATGTGTTGTTGTTTTGGGCATATGAAAACCCCCTCAAGCCTCCACAGAACCCTATTTTTGTGCGGCTAGGCTTGCGGCCTACCATAGGTCTCTGCAGCATCCTAACAACCCTCCAAAAGTGTCATACCTCACCTCTTTTATGCCCTCAAAAGTTTTGCAAATAACCCCTGAAGCTTCGACCCTCTAGGAAGGGAACTGGGCCCTCCTTCCAGCTCTCTAATTCCTAAACTATGCCCGAATTAGCCCTCTCCTCCTTCGTTGTATTGTCTCTCCTAACCGCGGCCCAAAATAGAGATATTCCCCTCTTCTATGAGCTTCAATATTGTGTGTGTTGCACAAGGATGGATACCTAAAATGATTCCATATCACCTTCTATATGTTATGCTCTTAACCTGCAAAGCAATACCCAAACATAGAATTTGCGAAGAAAAGATACCGAGAACACAGAATATGCGAAGAAAATATACCCAGAACACAGAATAGCAATGATTTTATTATTCAGAGAGAAATGTTCACAGGCCTCTTCGAGGGGGCAACCTCCAATAGAGCAGAGCTCGATTACAAAACAAGACACGATGCTCCTCGCAGGGAGTCTCTATCCTTTATATATGACTCATACATGCAATACCACGGGCCAATATCGTGGGTTTTATTAATACCATCTACCTAATACTACCGCCCATTTACCATCTATCTAACACTACCGCCCATTTGCAACTAACTGTGGTCCCGTCATTAATTGCGGGTTAACCACTTACAAATATTAATATGGGCTTTATTGACTCTTGACTATGATGTGATCCCATGACATAAATAAGGGGGTTAGGGTGGGACCCTAACATGCCCTCCCCCTTAAGACTAGCCTTGTCCTTAAGGCTGAAGCTGCGGAAACTGCTGAAGAATAGTGGCTGGTTCCCAAGTTGCATCTTCCGGAGAGGTGTCTTTCCATTTGACGAGGACCTCCTTAAGCATGCGGCCGCGTAGGTGCTTGTCTCGTGTGTCTAGAACCTGTTCAGGTTGAAGCCAGATTGACCCTTCTTCGTCCAATTCAGGTAGACTGGTTTGAACTCGGCAATTGTTCCCAATCACTTTCTTGAGGCACGATACATGGAAAACTGGGTGGATTTTTGCTATAGGTGGCAAAGCCAACTTGTAAGCCACTTCTCCAATGCGCTGAAGTACTTGGTATGGTCCGTAGAATTTTGGAGAGAGATTTTAACAACCCTTGTCTTTGAGTGATGTTTGCTTATATGGTTGCAGCCTCAAAAAGACCTGATCCCCTTCTTGAAATTGGCGCTCTGAGCGATGTTGGTCAGCCTGTTGCTTCATACGGTTCTGAGCTTGATGAAGATTCTCGCGCAGATGGGCAAGCATGGTTGCGCGGTGTTGTAGGAGTTGATCCACGGCTTGTACTTTGGAGCACCCCGTGAGTTAAGAAGTAGGGGAAGGTGGAAGTTGTCCATAGACTGCTTCATAGGGAGTCATTTTGGTGGTGGCATGATAGTTGGTGTTATACCACCATTCCGCCAGAGGTAACCACTGTACCCAAAGGTGTTGTTTTTCTGAAGTGAAACACCTAAGGTAGGTTTCTAGACATTTGTTGACGGCTTCGGTTTGACCATCTGTTTGCGGATGATATGAAGTACTGAGTTTGAGTTGAGTGCCTTGTATTCTGAAGAGCTCCTGCCAAAAATTACTGGTGAAGATTGGGTCGCGGCCGGACACAATAGAAGTGGGCATGCCATGCAATTTGAAGATCTGATCCATGAAATTTTGAGCAACCAAAGTGGTTGTGAATGGTTGGGGTAGGGCGCAGAAATGAGCATACTTCGACAGTCAATCCACAACCACCATGATGACTGACTTGTTCCCAGAATTTGGAAGACCTGTAATTAAATCCATGGAGACCTCCGTCCAAATTGACGCCGGAATGGGAAATGGTTGTAATGTGCCTGGTGTGTTGACGGTTTCCCCTTTGTGGTGTTGACACACGTCACATTTTGCTACGAAAGTAAGGATGTCCTGTTTCATGCCGGCCCAAAAAAATGATCTTCTGGTGCGAGCATATGTCTTCTGAAAGCCCGAATGTCCTGCAATGGGATATGAGTGCAATTCTGCCAAAATGCGACTTTTGAGGGTGGATGTTGGTGATATTACGACTCTGTCCTTGTAGCGAAGAATATCATTCTGCCACGAGTAGCCCTTGCTGGAATTAGGATCTACCTGCAATTGAGAAATGAGTTGGGAGAGCTCGGGATGTGAAAACCATTCCCTGCGAGCCTCTTCAATCCAGTCTGGAATGGGGAGGGAAATTGCGAGCAGAGTACTTTCCTCCTCAAATTGGCACGACAATGCATCTGCTACCCTGTTGTCTTTCCCTTTCTTGTAAATGATCTCATAATCATATCCCAACATTTTGGCTAACCATTTATTTTGTTGTGGGGAAGATAGGCGTTGCTCCAAAAAATATTTAAGACTGTGATGATCTGTGCGGATTTGGAAACGTCGCCCCAACAAGTAAGGTCGCCAGGTCTCGACTGCATGTAAGATGGCCATCATTTCCTTCTCGTAGGTAGATTGGCCTAGATTCCTCCAACTTAGTTGTTGGCTGGTGAAGGCCAATGGTCGCCCTTCCTGCATTAAGACCACTCCAATACCTGTTCCCAAAGCATCAAATTCAATGACAAATGATTTGGTGAAGTCCGGTAGTGCTAAGACAGGAGTGGAACACATGGCGGTTTTGAGAGCGGTAAATGCCTGTTGTGCTTCTTCGTTCCAGAAGAAGGAATTTTTCTTTAGGAGTTGCGTTAGGGGCTTCTCTATGCGGCCATAGTTGCGAACAAATTTACGATAATAGCCTGTGAGACCCAAAAATCCTCTCAAGCTTTTCAAGGTCTTAGGTTGAGGCCATTCTTGCATTGCCTGGATCTTTTTTGGGTCTACCTTGACACCTTCACGCCCCACAATGTGGCCCAAATACTCAACTTCTTCCATGCCAAATGAACACTTAGACATCTTGACAAATAATTTATGCGTGCGGAGCAGTTGCAAGAGTAGATCTACATGCTGAAGATGTGCTGCCCAAGTGCCACTATAGATGAGGATGTCATCGAAGAAGACAAGGACAAATTTTCTGAGATATGGTTTGAGGAGGTGATTCATAAGGCTCTGAAAAGTAGAGGGGGCATTACAGAGACCAAATGGCATGACTAGGAACTCATAATGGCCTTCATGAGTTCTGAAAGCTGTCTTGGGAATGTCGACTTCCTTCATGCGAATTTGGTGGTAGCCTGAGCGAAGATCCAACTTAGTGAAGAATTGAGCCCCATTGAGTTCATCCAGCAAATCGTCAACCACTGGGATGGGAAATTTATCTTTGACTGTTAACTTATTGAGGGCCCTGAAGTTTGGACACATCCGCCACTCCCCATCTTTCTTGAGGACCATGACCACTGGAGATGAATAAGGACTAATGCTGGGACGAATGACACCTGCTTCCAACAATTCCTTGATGATTTTTTCTATTTCATTCTTTTGGGTGAACGGATATCTGTATGGCTGCACATTTGGGGGTTGGGCCCCTGGAACCAATGTGATGCTATGATCATGTTCCCCTCGCGAGGGTGGAAGCTCATGAGGCTTGTCAAAGACCGTCCGATGTTTATTTAAAATCTGTTGCATCTCAGGATGAATTGGCGGAGACATGGTGTGTCTACTACCTGGATGGCATTAAATTGAGCTACCACTCCATGATGGCCCTTTTTTAACAATTTTTCCATCCTATGCGAGCTGATGATAGAGGGGGCTCCCGCCTGTAGTCCACGGAGGGTATGTGTGGAGTTGTTCTGCTTAAAACTCATATATAACTCCTGGAAATCCATTGTGATTGGTGCAAGAGTGCGGAGCCATTCCGCGCCGAGGACAATGTCGCAACCCCCCATGTGTATTGCAAACATGTGGGTTTTCAATTGATAATCCCCCATTTGAATTTTGACATTTTCACAGCGACCTTCACATTTCATTGTGCCCCCATCTGCAATCTGGACTTGGAAGTTAGAAACTGCCCGGATGAAACAATGTGCTGCTTCAGCGATCTTTTGGTGGATGAAATTATGGGTACTTCCACTATCAATCAAGACTACTACTGGGCGATGTTTAAGAAAACCCCTGATTTTGAGAGTTTGAGGGGAAGAAATTCCTGCCAATGCATTTAGCGAAATAATTGGTTCATCAGATACAATCTCTTGTTGGTTATCTTCTTCGATCGCCTCCGGTTCCTCAAGTGGTGGATCTTCCTCGGTGGAGCTGTAGTCAGTGGCATCTATTTGAAAAAACTTGTGCTCTTTGCATTTATGACCCAGGGAATATTTTTCATCACAGTAGTAACATAGTCCTTGCTTCCTTCTTTCGGCCATTTCCGCCGGTGACACCTTTTGAATCTTAAGTGTCTGAGTCATATTGGGAGCCTGTGAGGGACGACCTTTAGCGGGGAAGTTGGGGCGGCTGGATTGGGCTGTTAATGCACGTTCCACCTTACGGGCTACCTGGCAAGCCTTTGCCCATGTGGGAGGGTGGTGGAGTAGTACCTGAGCTTTGATGGCTTCTTTAAGACCGCTGATAAAGCATTCCATGTAGAACTCATCTGTGAGACCCTTAGTGCGGAAGGCTAAGGCTTCAAAAGCAGTAATATATTCCTCCACTGTACCCGTCTGTCGGAGCTTAGTGAGACGCCCAAAAAAAGAGTCTTCCTGTTCAAAGCGACTGCGAAGAGTTTTGGCAAATTGGGCCCAATTCTGAAAATGTCCATTGCAACGCTGATGCCATTCCTTCCATTTCCATCGTTCATTGTCCAAGTACATGGTGCCCACCATAAGCTTAGTCCCCTGATCTGTGATATGATTCAATTGGAAATACTGCTCCATTTGTGCTAGCCATGCGGACGTGTGAGAACTGTCAAATTTCTGCATATCCAACTTGGGAGGTCGCTGACTGGGTGGTGGATGGGAGTGCCAAACGTGACGAGAGTGGCTAGACTCACCCTCATGGTATTCATGGCCATTATACGCCTCCTCGTGGGCTGGCTCCTTGCCCTTTGGGAGTGCCTCCTGTAGTTGGTTACTTATTCCTTTAAGCTCAAGTTGTATGTGGTTACTCATTCCTTGAAGCTCAAGTTCGATCTTGTTCACCGCAGTTTGGAGGGAGTGCACATGGTTTTCAGTTTTGTCGATCCTTTCATTGGCCATCGCTTGAGCGCGAGTTTCTACCATATACCAACCTGATGAAAAATTGGGACCGCCTAAAAATTTTTACTAAGAAATTGAATGGTACCACCTTGCTCAGCTCGTCGTCCTGATACTGATGGGCTAGGTCACCAATAAGCGCCCCGGAAGATCTCAGACTTTTTTTTTTTTTTTTGGAAAACTCCTAACGGAGTTTTACTCCTTCCTGATCAATACTGTAGTCGCCAAATCCTCAAAATGTCAATGCCGCCAAAAGTCCTGCGAAAATTATATCCAGGTACAGGAACCCTTCACCACTACTCCGATCTGGTGGATCTGAATGGTGGAACAACTGCTGCTGCTGATCTGGAATATCCGATCTGGTGGATCTGAGAGATCTGAATGGTGGAACAACTACTGCTGCTGATCTGGAATAGATGATGTGTGATCCCCCGATAGAAAGGGAACTATGGTCTTGGGGAGTGTCAGGTGCTACAGATCGCAATATACATAAGGGTCTGACAGTAGTACTCGGCCCAATGTTTCAGGGCTCTAACTAAGGACGATCGACCGTACCCTTAGCCGTACAACCCGACTACCCTATCGTACGGGCGAGTAATCTCTCCGAGTGTTGTTCTCGGTGTACTGTAGCCACAAGACGGCCGAAGGTTTATCTATGGCGAGGTTTCAAGGGAGCTAGGGGGCTTCCTATATACCCAGAGGGTACGTGGAAGACAGTCCGTGTGCGGTTCTGTTTAATGCACTACTACTCGAAGGGGTACCCACAGGGGTTACAAGGGAGTCCAACAGACGTGACCACCTCTTGTATTTCCTGCGTGCATGCCTCCCCAAATCCGCAGGTTTATGCGCTTAACGACAGATCCCGTGGTTTAAAGACGCCGGAACACGTCTCTAGCCAAAAAAATTTTGCTAAAATTTGGAGATCCCACCGAGCCCTGGAAAGTGCTCTGATACCACTTGTTATGCTCTTAACCTACAAAGCAATACCCAAACATAGAATTTGCGAAGAAAAGATACCGAGAACACAGAATATGCGAAGAAAATATACCCAGAACACAGAATAGCAATGATTTTATTATTCAGAGAGAAATGTTCACAGGCCTCTTCGAGGGGGCAACCTCCAATAGAGCAGAGCTCGATTACAAAACAAGACACGATGCTCCTCGCAGGGAGTCTCTATCCTTTATATATGACTCATACATGCAATACCACGGGCCAATATCGTGGGTTTTATTAATACCATCTACCTAATACTACCGCCCATTTACCATCTATCTAACGCTACCGCCCATTTGCAACTAACTGTGGTCCCGTCATTAATTGCGGGTTAACCACTTACAAATATTAATATGGGCTTTATTGACTCTTGACTATGACGTGATCCCATGACATAAATAAGGGGGTTAGGGTGGGACCCTAACACTATATATACCATAAAGAAGGGATCCCAAAACATCATGTTTGAAGCAACAAGTCCATTGGATTCTTCAAGTCAGCCTACTTGACACCCAATAATAATTATGTTAACTTCAAAAATTCATAACTCTCTAACGAAAACTCAAATGCAAATGATTTTCGATGCGTTGGGATCGTCTTTCCGAGCACTATCAACCTCATACATAACATGTCGTGAATCCATCATGGTTTTTCCCCAAAACACGATGGGTGACCAAACCCCATACTTGGGTTCCAAGCCCATAAACTACCCTTGTGGCACTTTGTCTTCCAAACCCTAAACCCTGGGGCTTGGACTACCCCCAAACTACACAAACCAAAACTCCCTCTTAGAGAGAGAGGTACTTCCAAGACTAGGAAGTATCTAGTCATCATCATCACTACTCGCAACACTTTCCCAACTCTTTGCACTCAGAATCACAGCAATCCATGTACGGTGAACTGCATCCTTCTCAGAAGTGGTGTTTTCACTGCTAGAAGCAACTTGCTTCTTCTTCTTATCCTATAACGTCTTCCACTCTTTCCATGATTCCTTCTTGGCAGTTGTAGGAGCACCCTTGCTCACCACTGACCACATGCTCTTCTTGGGTTGCAGAATCTCCCTCTGAATCTACAAGCTCCCTCTCAAACTAGATTCCCTCTGAGTCTCTAGAACCTGGACCTTCTTGGGAAAGTGTACCTTCTTCTCAGGAACCTATTCCTTCTCCTCTAAATCCTGCACCTGCACCTGTACTTTCTCCTGCTTCTCTGGAACCTGCACCTATCCCTACTTCTTTCCATGATCCTCAGGCTTGGCAGTCAACTTGTAGAGACCATGCTCTCTAACTCCGACTACAATCCCATCGGACTTAGAGCCTCTGAGCCTGAGTCTTGCCTTTCCATCCTGGAACAAGAGCTAAAACCCCTTCTTCTCCATCATCGAGATAAAGAGACAATTATATATGAGTCCTAGTACAAACAATACCTCATGTACCTGCATCATACATCCTGTATCCATTATGAATGGCACAACACCTGATCCTCAGATCTCCAACTAACTCTCATCGCCAAACACCATGTGCAACTTTGAGTCCCATCCAACTAGAGTCTCAATGTTGGGTTGTGTTATATTCTTTCCACGACTAACCTACGTAGTGAACTGGGGGGTTAGAGGGGGGCGGGTAGCCCCCCTCTACGGGGTCCGGGGCAGCGCCCCGGGAAATTTTTTTTTGGACCCTATATTAGGTTGGGCGAACCTACCTATGGTTTTTTGGTCCATGGTTTTGGACGCGATGGTTTTCGGTCCATGGTATTGGATGCTTCGGCATGTATAAATATGTATTGTAACATTGAAAGGAATATAATGAAAAATCAAGCTGGTAGTCCCGATTTTGGGATCCAGGGGAAAATCTCTGTGCATATGTGTTATGCTCTCGCATTGTTTATTTTCTTTGTTTAAGAATTCGTATGCAGGTAATTTCTGTACAGGGTTAAAACCTACATTTGGTATCAGAGCTGTTTTGGCTTCAAGGGGACGCCTTTGTTGCTGAGGGGTTTTTTGCTCGGGCCTGTGGTAGACCCTGTTCAGTGGGAGATCTGCGAGATCGATTCTGGTGGTGAAAGAAGATGGCGAGCAGTGGAAAGATAGAGATTGAGAAGTTCAATGGTCAGAGTTTTGAGTTGTGGAAACTCAAGATGGAGGATCTGTTGGTGGATAAAGATCAGTGGATCGCGGTAGATCCGGGTACTAAACCAACGGGAGTGACCGATGAAGAATGGAAGAAGTTGGATCGGAAGGCAAAGAGCACAATACGATTGTGTGTCTTAGATTCAGTATTGCTGAATGTATCAGGGGAAGCTACGGCGAAGGCTTTGTGGGACAAGTTAGGGACTTTGTACCAATCTAAGTCTCTGGTGAATAAACTGCTCCTGCGGAAAAAGCTGTATAACCTGAGAATGAAAGATGGAGACTTGGTGACAGAGCATTTGAATGCATTTAATACTGTGGTAAGTCAATTATCATCTGTTGAGATTAAAATTTCAGATGAAGATAAGTGCATTAGTTTGTTGTGTTCTCTACCAGATTCGTGGGATAGTCTGGTTATTGCAATAGGTAGCAATGCAACTGCTTTGCAGTTTGATGAAATAGTCTCAACCTTGCTGACGGAGGAGATGAGACGGAAAAACACGGAGAGCTAGAATGGTGATGCCTTGTCTGTACGAGGACGGTCCCTGAACAAAAACAAAAATAAGTCATCGAGTGGGAGATCTAAATCTAGAGGGAGATCTAAATCTCCAGGAAAACCTACAAAGGTGGTGTGCTGGAAATGCGGAAAGGAAGGGCACTTCAGAAGGGACTATAAATCTAAAGCTCCTGATAAAGGAAAGGGATCTGATGATGCTCCTTCTGCAGAGGTGAAAACCACCTCAGATGAAGGTGGGAATGTGTACTTGGCTTCTTCAAGTACACATGTAGATCATGAGGCATGGTTGATTGACTCAGGTGCATCCTTTCACTTCACTCCCCATAGAGATTGGTTCTGCGAATAGGAGAAATACGATGGTGGTGATGTCTTCTTAGGAGATGATAGGAAGGCTAGAATCATTGGTCGTGGAAAAGTAAAGTTGAAGTTGCAAGGTGGAAAGGTTAGGACACTTCCGGGTGTTCTGCATATTCCTGCATTGGCCAGAAATCTGATTTCTGTAAGCAAGTTGGATGATGCAGGTGTAAAGACAGTGTTCGAGAAAGATACCTGCAAGATGGTTCGAGGAGCACTGATATTGATGTAGGGAGTTCGGATTGGAACTCTGTACAAGCTGCAAGGTAGCACTGTTGTTGATGGGTGCAATAGTTCTATGGTTCCTGAAAATGGAGTAGAAAATCTAGTGGTCTCTGGAGAGAAGGCCATGTTGTGGCATCAAAGGCTTGGACATATTGGAGAGAAGGGCCTTCGAATACTTCATGGTAAAGGTATGGTAGAAGGTATGAATAATAGCTCTTTGGATTTTGATTTCTGTGAAAATTGTGTATATGGGAAGCAGAATCGAGTGAGTTTCCCCTCTGGTGGTAAGAGGACGAAACAGATATTAGAGCTTGTGCATAGTGATGTGTTTGGACCTGGGAAGGTTCCATAACTGGGTAAGTCTGTGTACTATGTATAATTTATAGATGACTTCTCAAGGAATACATGGATATATTTCCTTAAGAAGAAATCTGAAGTCTTTTACAAGTTTAAAGAATTTATGGCTTTGGTGGAAAATCAGACAGAGAAGAAGATAAAGGTGCTGAGGATAGATAATGGTGGAGAGTTTTGTAGCAAGGAATTTGAAGAATTTTGTAAGAAGTGTGGTATAGCACGGCAGAAGACTACTCCATATACGCCTCAGCAAAATGGAGTCGCAGAAAGAATGAACAAGACGTTGATGGAAAGGGCAAGAAGCATGCTCAGTGGTGCCGGGTTAGGACAAGAATTCTGGGCAGAGGCGGTGGATACTGCATGTTACCTGGTCAACAGGTCACCTTCATCAGCGTTGGAGGATAAGACTCCACAAGAAGTATGGACTCGTAAGAAACCCTCTCTTTCACATCTGAGGGTATTTGGATGTGATGCATATGTACATGTTCCAAAGGAGAAATGAACCAAGTTGGATAGTAAATCTGAAAAGTGCATATTTATTGGGTATAAGGATGGTTTAAAGGGTTATAAGCTTTGGAACCCAGTCACATGGAAGGTTGTGTACAGCCGAGATGTGGTGTTCAGAGAGGTAAAAGATGTTATTAAACATGAAGTCCATTCAAAGGAACCTGAGAAGATAGAGTTTGAGCCAAAGGAGGAAGAATCAGACTCTGCAGCAGAGGAGGAATCAGAAGATGAAGAGCCACAAACTCTGGCTGTGAGAAGATCAGTTCGAGAAAGAAGGCAGCCAGAAAGGTATAGTCCATTTGCTTTTTGTTCAAATTTTTCTTTGTCTGTTACTGATGATGATCCCAGAACTGTGAAGGAAGCAGTGGATTCAGAGGATGGAAAACTCTGGAAAGAGGCCATGGTTGATGAAATGGCATCTTTGCACAAAAATGAGGCTTGGGATTTGGTGGAATTGCCGGGTGGAAGGAAACCCATTAGCAGCAAATGGGTGTTCAAGAAGAAGACAAATGTAGAAGGAAAGGTGGAGAAATACAAAGCTCGGTTGGTAGCAAAAGGTTATTCCCAGGTGTCGGGAATTGATTTTGGTGATATTTTTTCTCCTGTTGCCAAGGTAACTTCTATTAGATTACTTTTATTTGTTGCTGCTGCTTTTGATTATGAGGTAGAATAGATGGATGTGAAGACAACATTTCTTCATGGGGATTTGGAAGAGGAACTCTACATGAAGCAACCTAAAGGCTTTGCGGTGAAGGGTAAGAAAGAACTGGTATGCAAGTTAAAGAAGTCTATGTATGGGTTAAAACAGTCACTAAGGATGTGGTATCAGAAATTTGATACATTTATACGGGGACTTGGCTTCACCAGAAGCAAAGCAGATCATTGTGTGTATTTTAAATTAATTGGTGACCGTGTTATTTATCTGGTCTTGTATGTGGATGATATGTTGCTGGTTGGAAATGACAAATAAATTATTCGGGATTTGAAGACCCAATTGTCCTCCAAATTTGACATGAAAGATCTTGGTGCTGCAAACTATATTTTGGGCATGGAAATTAAAAGAGACCAGGCAAAGAGGAAGCTCTGGTTAAACCAGAGGAAGTATGTCGAGACAATACTGCAGAGGTTTAATATGCATGATAGTAAACCGGTGAAGGTTCCTATTCCTGTAGGTGTGAGGTTATCTGCTGAACAGTGTCCCAGGACACAAGAAGAGGAAGAGAACATGTCCCGTGTTCCATATGCAAGTGCAGTCGGTAGCTTGATGTATGCAATGGTCTGTACTAGACCAGACATTGCACATGCAGTGGGAGTATTGAGCAGGTTTATGTCAAAACCTGGGAAGGAGCACTGGACAGCAGTGAAGCAGGTTTTCAAGTATTTGCGCGGCACTAGTGATTATGGTTTGTGCTACCAAGGAAGACCAGGATTGGATAGAGTGTTGGATATTCATGGCTTTGTTGATGCGGACTGGGCTGGAGATCTGGATCAGAGAAGATCTACAAGTGGGTATGTGTTTAACCTATTTGGAGGTGCAGTCAGTTGGATGAGTAAGAAACAATCTGTAGTGGCACTATCAACTACAGAGGCAGAATACATGGCAGCGACTCATGCAAGCAAGGAAGCAGTTTGGTTGCAGAGATTGTGTTCAAGTGTGGGGTTAGTACAGGGAGCTATAAGAATAGACTGTGACAGCCAAAGTGCAATTTTCTTGGCAAAGAACCCTGCTTATCATTCAAAGACAAAGCACATTGATGTTCAGTATCACTTTGTGAGGGATATGATAGAAGACAAAAAGGTGTTGCTGGTAAAGGTGGACACTTTGAAGAACACTGTAGATGCATTGACAAAATCTGTGAGCTCTGAGAAGTTCTCTTGGTGTAGAGAAACAATGGGTGTTTCAGGGTTGGAAAAATGACTAAGCTCTCCTGTGGCCCCCTGTGGAAAGAAAACAACAAGTGGGAGATTGTTGGGTTGTGTTATATTCTTTCCACGACTAACCTACATAGTGAACCAGGGGGTTAGAGGGGGGGCAGAGCCCCCCCTTCATTGTGCCGACTGCGCAGCGGGGGGATAAAGGGGAGCTGGTAGCCCCCCTCTACAGGGTCCAGGGTAGTGCCCCGGGAAATTTTTTTTTGGACCCTATATTAGGTTGGGCGAACCTACCTATGGTTTTTCGGTCCATGGTATTGGATGCTTCGGCATGTATATTTATGTATTGTAACATTGAAAGGAATATAATGAAAAATCAAGCTGGTAGTCCCGGTTTTGGGATCCAGGGGAAAATCTCTGTGCATATGTGTTTTATGTGTTATGCTCTCGCAGTGTTTATTTTCTTTGTTTAAGAATTCGTATGCAGGTAATTTCTATACAGGGTTAAAACCTACACTCAAAAATATCCTGTGACCTTGTCATATGCTTCGTCACACCACTGTCCACGTACCATCCAGCCTCTTTGATATTACTCTGTGAGAAATGAGAAATCATAGAAAAATCCTCCTCTTCATCTTCCAATCTTCTAGCGAGCTCATCCATCTTTGCTTTATTCGCAATAAGGATGTCTGATCCGCTTTTATGTTCTCATCATATCCCTTCTTCTTCTTCGGACATCTCATGAAAAATGACCCATCTCACCACAGTTGAAACACTTGACTTTACTCAAGTCCTTCTTTTGCTTACCCTTCATTCGTGATGCAAGTGCCACATCATCATCTGAAGATTTCTTCTCAGGTTGAAGATCCTCGTCTTGCAACTCTTCCTGAATGAAGTCATTTGACAACCTATCCCAGTCTGGTAGCTTCTCCCTGGCAACAATTCCTTTAATGAAGGGTTTCCATTCCTCAGTGAATCCTTTCAAGGAAATCCTTACCATATCTCCATCTGAGACAATCACACCAATGGTGACAAGCTCATCTTTGACTTGAGATAATCTCGTCAAATACGAGGTCACACTTTCACCCTATAATATCTTGGTGGACTTCAAATTATCCTCTAATACCAATACTTGGTTCTCGTTCTTATTCTGGAACAAATTCTGAAGAGACACCCACATCTCATGTGCAGTGTTCTTCTCGGATAAATGAGGTATTATGGAATCCCTCAGACTATCAAGGATGATCAATCTCACCCTCGTATCCAAATTTTCCCATATTTCCATCTCCTTAGGGTTGGTTGGCTTCTTGATCTCTTTCTAAGTAAAATCCTAGATCCCGTTGACCTGCAAGATCAACTTGATCCTTTCCTTCCATGGACTATAGTTGGACAACCCCTCCAACCTGTCCTCATATCGAATACCTACCTGCAACTTCAAAATTGTAGTGAACCCTCCACTCACAATGTGACCAACTCCCTCTTACGTTGTACTTCGCTACACATAAATCTGATTTACTTACTTCCAAAGTAGCTTAGACACGCTCTGATACCATGTTGAATTTCCATGACCTTGAGTCTAGGTTAGAGTCTTAAAATCACTGATTCTATCAAACTAAGAATCTCAACCATAAACTACTTTGCATAATAGAAATATAAAGCAATAAATCAATACACACAATGATACACAATTTTAAACAAAATTTTACAATAATTTACAATCACCAATATTTGTTATATTAATCAAAATCTGATAAATACAATAGTCTATGGTTACAAGATATAATGACATACTTGGTTACAACACTTCTATGTCATATCTTCTCTTGTCGGTCCGTCACACCCGTACTAGTCACTAGTAGTGACTTAGTCCATCAAGGCATCTACACATCGAGACTCCAAGAGGGCTGCCTCCTATCACTGCTGCAAGTCACATATGCTACAATGAACATGAGCTCATCAACTACTCTTTGGGTTGTCCAATTCCTGAGCTCCAATCTTCCACGCTAGTAACAACTTTTAGTACATCAAAGTGTTGCACTTCGGCACCGTCCTTCAACCAACCTTCAACTGCTCTTCATCCTTCAAGATAACTCATCTACGGCTACTTTGGGTAGCCAACACACTACCCTCCAACCATCTCTATGACAACCAATACTTCACTGCTAAATCTGCTCCTAAGATAGACTCTTCACTACCATGGAAGGTCCTCCACATGGTACCAACAGGCTTCTCCAATAAATGATCCAAAATTGACCCAAAAAATGCGGATCCAACACACATTCAATGTTGTTGCAATACTGTCCCTGGTTAAGGAAAGTGCATGCTGCAATCAATATCCATAAACCCACAAAACAACCTCCAAATAACTGCAGTTTAGTCAAGGTAAGGTGCTGCCTCTATGTACTGGTGTTTTGGGCATATGACATCCCCTCACACCTCCACACAGCCCTATAATGGTGTGGCTAGGCTTGCGGCCTACCGTAGGTCTCTGCGGCACCCTAACAACCCTCCAAAACAGTCATACCTCACCTCTTTTCTGCCCTCAAACAATCCGGAAACAACCTTTGAAGCTTCGACCCTCTAGCAAGGGAGCTCGACCCTCCTTCCATCTCTCGGATTCCTAAACTAGGCCTAAATTAGCCCTCTCCTCCTTCATTGTCCTGTCTCTCCTAACTGCGGCCCAAAACAAAGATATTCCCCTCTTCTACGAGCTTCACTCTTGTGTGTGTTGCACAAGGATGGATGCTTAAAATAACTCCATATCACCTTCTATATATACCATAAAGAAGGGCTCCCAAAACATCATGTTTTAAGCAACATGTCCATTGGATTCTTCAAGTTTCCCTACTTGACACACAATGATAATGATGTTAGCTTCAAAAATTCATATCTCTCTAATGACAACTCAGATTTAGACAACTTTTGATGCATTGGAATCGTATATCTGAGAAATATCATCCTCATCCATCACATGTCGTAAATCCATCATGGTTTTTCCCCAAAAAATGATGGGTTCCAAAACCCCATACTTTGATTCCAAGCCCAAAAGCTTCCCTTGTGGTGCTTTTCCCTCCAAACCCTGAACCCTAGGTCCTAGAGTAGCTCTCAAGCTACACAAATCAACACATGAAAATTGTGACCTTTCACCTTCCTTTTCTCCTAATTTCCATTATTTTCATAAACAAATGTGCCAAAAATGCCATTTTTCCTTTCCAAAGCCTTAACCATTGCCTTTGCCAATTTCCTTATCCATAATAAACCAATGAACACCCACATATGATGTTTTTCCCAACATTCAGCTTGGAATAAGTGTCTCATCAACAGTGGTTATTATTTTACCTTTCTTAACTTTTATTACATGGAATTTTCACTAGGACTGTTACATCGTCCATCCCATCTATGTTGACAGTTCTAGAATAGATCTGATTGAAGAGTACCTTGCTACTAGAGCAAAAGTCTCCTTGTAATAAATTCCCTCCACTTGAGAGAATCCTCTGGACATAAATCTGGCCTTGTGTTTCTCCACACTCCCATCTACTGCTTGCTTCACCTTGTAAAACCATCTGGAAATCATCACTGACTTTTTTGTTGGTCTTGGACCACTTCCCAAACACTATTTCTGATAATGGATTCATACTCCTTGCAGATTTTCCTGTAGATTCACAACTCATGTAATGTACTAAAACACGAGACAAGAATCTACTCTACTCTTAATAGTGTTAGTGTCAGTGTCTTCACACTGCCATTAGTGATCAAAATTTACTCTTCTGCATTTCATACTAGGAGTCCCATTTCGATGAGGTTGCATTCGATTAGGTCATGGATGTACTAATGGTTAGGTTTACTTCAGTTTTTCCCTCATGATATGTACTTGCTGACCTCCTTTCATTCCTTTCAGTCAATGATTCATGCTCATTGTCAGCTCATTTCATCAATTACATAGGGTTTCAGTCTTATTAGGTCTTAGGGTTTTCACCATGGTCAAATTTCAGTGACTATTGCTAATAAATGGTCAGCAGCCACATGAGGATGATAATAATGATTAGAAAAGTCATAATTTCTTAATTTGTAAGCTTAATGAAGTTCTCACTTCAAAACTAGTGTTGAGGTGAAAACACAGCATTTGTATTTTAATTTTAAACTTGATGTAATTTTAATGATCTCATATGTAATAATGGTTCCATGCTGCTTCTGGAAATCTGTTGATCTTGCCAAAGTACTATCACTACAAAAAATAAAAGAATTTGAGCATCAACCCACCTATCAAAGCAAAGAAACCAGGCATCAAAACATAGAGTATTTGAAAAAAGCACATAAACATTATAAAAGTGGGTTTTCACCATTAAAAATTAGAAAGTCGAAAGCTATATAAATCCCATCCCTCTATTAATCATTTCATTGTTAGAGTTGAAGTTAAAGTGCCAAAAGGAGAGCCAAGGAGCAATTTCAAACAAAATTGTGCAAATACAAGTTAGTTGCACATTTTTGGGAAAATTTGACTGCCGCTGCGTTTTTCAGACTGGTGTTGTGTTTTTGAAGTGGTGCTGTGCACCTGGCAGCAATTCCCAGTGTAAATTTACACGGGCGTTGCACTTTCAGAGTCGCGTTGCGCTTCTGCCCAGCTACACATCAAATCACCCAAATTTCTCAAGAACTGCCAATTCACCTTAAAATCTTCAGTTTCTCTCTCTTACAAGTAAGTTCATCTATCACATCTTATGGTTTAGGGTTTTACTGCCAAGTTTGGAGTTTTGCATTGTTCAAATCTAAAACCCTAGCTTCTAGGGTGAAACCCTAGTTTTCCTCATATCACTAGTGTTTATATACCCTATCTACTTGTCATTGTTCACCAAACCCAATTCCTACATACCATATTTCCAAAATCCCTTTGCCCTCACACATTTTCCCTAATTTCCTATTTACACTCCCCATAAACCCTACAAACCCTACTCACTCTCCCTACAAACCCTACCCACTCTCTCTAAAACCATACTCATCCCTAAAAACTTGTTCATACAACATACTCTCACATATTCCATCATCTTCATTTCATTCATCCACCCTATCCCATCATTGTCCGTAAGTGTTCATAGCCACAGAAAAGCAATGGAAAGAGACATTGAATATGACTATGAAGAAGAGACACTCAGTGATAGTACCATGGAGAGACATAAACATAGAGGAAACCTCATAAATGAGGAAGAATTATTAGAGAAGAGCCCATTAGTTTGAGGGAGTTACAAGCTTGCCCACTTGCCATTTCTTGCTTTAAACATCTTGCATGCTTTGATTTTTGTGAAATGATAGAAAGGGTCAGGTTTCACCATGAGTTGGCTAGGATGTTTGTGACTTATTTGCGCAATAATGAAGTAACCCTTGTCGAAATAACTTTCACCATATCACCAATTGTCATCTTAGAGGCTACAGGAATTCTAGATGTGGGTGAAAATTGGTAAAAAGGTTAGGATATTGATGATGAATACTATGAGCCTTACATCAAGGCTAGATACAAAGACAAAATGAAGAGAGTATTCCTGTTCAAGTTTTTGGAAGACAGGTATGCTCCATTGATGAAAATCATTATCAAGTACTTCACTTGTGAAGGTAGGTTCTCCCGGTTATATGCCTATCACATTAGACTGCTCATGCATTTCACTAGAGTGAAGATGATGAATCTCCCTTACTTCATGTTTAGAAACATTGAGAAGATGGAAAATATTGTACAAAGGAAGCCATACCCCCAGAATTTGAATAGCATTTATCATTACTCTTTGATTAAAATCATTGTCCTTCACCACTTGAGCCACCTTAACATGCCATGTGAGACTTTCATTTCTCATGAGATGTTCAAAGGCTCACAAATATTTTCATCAGTACATCATGAAGAAGGTGGACCTTCAAGCCATGAAAAGGTCAAAGAGACTAAAACTGTCGGAGTGCCAGTGTTTGTGACATATAACAGGGGTACTAAGAAACTTTTTGCAGCTACTAGGTGAGTATTATCTCCACAAGGTGTGGAAGGGGTCTCGCCTTTTTCTTCAGGCCACAGGAAAATGCTATCTCCATAAGGTGTGTAAGGGGCTTTGCCTTCTTATTCAACAAAGCAGGTACAGGTTAAGAAGCAAAGAAAGGGCAAGGAAAAGGTACAAGAAAAGGATCTTAGTGATGAGCAAGAAAGAGATTTTAACCTTGTTGATTATGAGGAGCCATAGCAACATTTTACTTATCAATTGATGTCATTGACTTGGAAACTTAGGATCCGGAAACTATCAAAGACATTATCATAAAGGAATAAGAAGCTGAAATACAATCCTTTTCAGATAACTTAGAGAGATCTAAGTTCATCATTAGGTACTTGGAACAATAAAGCAAGCAACTGAGTGACAAACAAGTCCTCATGGAGCTGGAAATAGTCAAAGCGAATAGGCAAATTATCAAGGAGGCTAGTGTCCCATTGACCCCTATTGAGAAAAAGATTGAGAATGATAGAGAAACATGGCTTGAGAGGGTCAGCATACATCTTGAAGGGCTGATTGAGAATGCCAATAGGGATAAGAAGATGCTTTGCCACATGGCCTACCACTACATGACCTGCAACAAAATCTGCAACATAAGGATCAAGAAGCTTAAAGCTAGGTTGAGGAAGGCTTTAAAGAGAAAAAAGGAGCAAAATAAGTTGAAAATATTGGCTTAATACTGACTAGCCTATAAAAGCAGTTGATGGTGGTGCCTTGTGTCAAATCTAGGCAAATTTTGAAGAAATTTTGCATTTTTGCAATTTTGAAATTCTTTACATAGGAAATCAGCCCAGAAGTGGTGCTGCGCTTTTCCCCGGAGCACTTTTTGGAAGAAAATTTTACATTTTTGGATTTAGCATGTTGATAGAATCAAACCCAGCAAATTTCAGAATATTTGGAGCAAAACTGGCCCACCAAAAGGTCCAAAAACTATAAAAAAATGACCTCTCTGCCTCTTTTTGTACACACAGAAGCTGCCTTGGGAGTTTCAAGTTTTGAAGTGGAAAATGACCTCTAAATGAAAAAATTCAAGATGTTCCAGAAACTAGACAGGAAGACCTTTCTAATGAGCTATCTTGGAATCATTTTGGATAAGGGGAAGGCCTCCAAAAGTGGGTGGAAAGCCGCACTACGCTTTTGGCCAGTTTGCCAGAAAATCCAATTTTCGCCTATTCTCACTGTAAGTTGACTTTTTCTCTCTTCATGGATGATTTTATCATTGTAATTAATGACTTGGCATGTAAATGTAATATTGAAATGATCTTAGAGGGTAGATTCATTAGTTTGAGGTGTTTTGGGCGTCAATGAATCAGTTTCCATGCTTATAGAAGCAAGCTGTTCCACTGCCTATAATCCTGGTCCCTATTTGGAAATGGTTGTTGTTATCACCTAAATCTGCCCTAGGATGAAGGAAGGCAAAAATTAGGGTAACCACAAACCACGCTCAGTCTGGTAGCTAGCCCTACCAGAACAGGAGAGGGCTCTCTCCGAGTCACGCTCACTGAATAAATACTTGGAAACGATCTGAGATGACTTGAAATGAAATATTTACCTTAGGCTAGTAAGTGAATAGGGATTCGTGAACAAATTTTAATGAATGGCCGAGCTTCTGGGATGGTATGGGACTGGCGCTTAGCAATGAACAGAGAATTTAATACAAAGGCACAGATTATTCCATGAGGCAAGGTAGGCGGAAAATGTAGCAATTTAGTTTGAGGTACTGTGGCATGAATAGATTGTTGAAGAAAGTGAAAAGGGCATAGTGCTATGAATCCTTTTCAACAGAAGAAATAACACTGTACATGAAATTTTCTCACAGGAAGAGTAATAAAAATTGAATTCTATCTAATCTCACTCAGAAAATTTCACAGAAATGAAGAATGAATTGAAATATGGAACATAACAAGATAGATATGAAACATAAGAACACATTTGCTACACTCACAACCACAAGAATCTCATGAAACAGAGCCACTGCCTTTCATTAATTCTCTGTCAAAATTACACAGTGGAGAAATAGAGTTTCTCTCCCATAGTCTCCCAGAAGTTATGAGCCAACCAACCCTTTGTAAATAGCTTGCATATAATATATAGAATGAGTGAGGAAGAGATAGAACGCCCAAGGGTTGGGGAGTTACTCAAATTATTACAAAATGGAGCTGGAGAGCCAACCATCAGCTACAGGTGCAACGCTCATAAGCATGACATTTGGATGGGGTGACCATTTGTATTCTATTGCCACTTGGATGGATGCCGATCTCGAGAAAAAGCTTTTTAAATGCCGCCTTTGGTGCCAAAAAACCGAAGTGTAGATGACCGGGCCCACTTGGAGAAGTCGCGAACCGAAATTTCGTGAAACGGGAGCAAATTGGCACTTTTTCCCCTGTGCGCCGCGCCAAATTCTCTGTGCGTCATGCCACTTTGGAGCCTGGTTTGGGGTACTTTCAGGTGTCCAAAATATTCCCAAGTGGGCTTGTTGGAAATCTTATCCTATCTACTTTCCAACCCAACTAGAATTTTTGAATTTGGAGCTCATTTGCCCCTCCAAAACTTCATTCTCCCAAGACTGCTTTTTGTGTTTCAAAAAAGTGGCAGAGAGGCCATTTTTGGGTGTTTTTTGACCTTTAGGAGGCCCATATCTTGTCAAAATTTCTTGCCCGAACACTAGTAGTCATGATTTTAAATGCTGATTCTAAAAATGCAAACCATTCCTCAATTGGAGCCCTAGAATTTTAGCGTCGCGCCACTGGGAGGAATTTCCTGTTTTTTGCCCAAAAAATCAAAATTTGCCCAAAACTTCTCCAAATTTACTGAAATTTGGACTGGAGATTCCCTATGGGGTGCCATGCTGAGCCAAGGAAGATTTAGCCAAGATTCTAAGTCTATCTTTCTCCTTAGCCTCTTTTGCCCTCCTTGTTGCTTTCCTCAATTTTGCCTTCAAGCTCTTTATTCGGGCCTTGGCGCTCATGTTTCGTGCCCGGTAGTGAAATGCCATATGCCTCAGCAGCGCAAGGTCCTTGTCGGATTTGTCTAGCAGCCTCTCCAAATGCATATTGGTCCTCTCGAGGTTGGCCTCCCGATCTTCATTTATCTCTTGCTCCAAGGATGTGAGCTCAACCCTTGTCCTTTGAGCAGCTTGGTGATGCTCATGAATGTTTTGCAGCTCCATGATCACCTGCTGGTCCTCTAGCTACTTGTTCCTCTGTTCCAGGTACTTCATGTTCCACTTGGGCCTCTCCAAGTCAAGGGACAAGGCCTCAATCTCTGCTTGCTGTTCCTGGATTACCTCTCTAAGTTCCTCATTTGTTGGCTCTCTATCTGTGTCATCATCGTGAAGGAGAACAAACTCAGTCTCTCGTTCACCCGATGGCTCTCCTGAAGGTCTGTCATCGTGCACTGGCTCTTTGCCTCTGCTCTACTGCTACGGTGCTGATGTCGGAAGCGAGGCCCCTTCCACCCCGGGTGGAGATAACACTCGCTTTGCTGCTGCAAACAACGGCCTATTGCCCCTTTGATATGAAATGTACACTGGCATGGTGGCAGCCTCATGGTGCTCAAACTGTTGTGAAGGACCCCCCACCTCATGCTCTGCCTTTGATACAATTGGTGGAGTGCTGAAGAAATCATGGGATATGAAGTCCTCCTAGGCAATACCCTGCAATCCCAACTGATGGTCCACCAAAATCCTGATGAGAGCAAAATGATAGACATTGTTTAGCTGCTGTTGAGGGGTCTTGTGCTACATAAAGTTTTTCATCTTCTCTATGTTGTTGCACATGAAAAACGGGAGGTTCATCATCCACACCCTGGTGAAGTGCATGAGCAACCTAATGTGATAGGCATATAGGCGGGAAAACCTTCCCTCACAACTGAAATATTTCATGATCAATCTCATGAGTGGGGCATACTCATCCCTCAAAAATCTAAATGGAAAGACTCTAGTGAGTTGGCTCAAATAGCTATTCTTGATGTAAGGCTCATAATGATGCCTCTCCACCTTATTTTTCTTATGCCACTGTTCCCCAATGTTTGGTATCCTTGTTGCCACTGATATGGTTTCCGGTGTCAAGGTGAAAGTGACCCCAGCCAAGATAGACTGACCTCCCTGTAAATGAAGTGCAAAAATGCGGGCCAACTCATGATGGACTCTGACATTTGCCACCTTTTGGCAAAATTCATAACATACCAAGTGCTGGAAACAAGACATGGCAAGTGGGCATGCCTACAGTTCCGTGAGGGTGTTTGGCTCATCTCTGAGATGTCTGCCACTCCGGTGATGTCTCCTATGGGCCCTCTCTCCGGAAGATGTGTCACTATGGGTCTCCCCCTCATATTCTGATGAAACTCCTGATGCCATTACTGCTGTGTGTACCCTGAGTTTTTTGCTGCCCTGTGAATCCAATGGAGCTGGTGGTTGCCCTGAAAATCTGTCACCAAGGGGACAATAAAATAGGGAGTACTAGGAGAGGAATGATGAAATGGGGATAGGGATTAAAGGGATACATTTATCAGGGATTTGGAAGTGTTTTGGGTATAGTATTGATGGGGTAGGGTTTTGAATTTGTTTTGGTAGGGTTTGGGAGTTTGAGTCATAGGAGTAAAGGGAATAAGGGATATGATTACAGTGGTACTAGGGTGATGGTAAGGGGAAAATGATACAGGGAAATTAGTTGATAGGGGTAGGGTAGGATAATACTTCAACAACAATGTCACTGTAGCAAAACCCTAGTTTTTTAATTTTCTTTATGTATTCTTTTGTTCATAAAAAAATAATTGGTATTGGATTTATACTCATCAAAATCATGATATTCTCATCAATTTTAATGCCAAGAGTGAAGGTAGTTGGCCTACCTTTCAAGTTTGATAGGCATTCACAAAAATTTTGGCCGAATTAGTGGTTTTTTGAGCTTATAGGTTTGTGCGCTGCGCGCTCTGCCCAGTGCGCTGCGCGCCAGTGGCAATTTCACACTGTGGCCGGGATCCCAGTGCGCTGCGCCTCTTGGTGTATGCACCGTGCGCTGCAAAAATCGCCCAGTTTTGTTTGAAAGACTAAGGGGAGGGTTTAGTGGTGGATTTAGAGTGGGATTCTTAGGAATAATGATGGAGGGGAGGTCAGGATGATGAGGGGTGAGGGGACAAGGGGAGGGGAGTGACCTTGGTGCTAATCATTACCATCGGGCAACCCCATCAACCATTTTTCTTGGTGATTTTTTCATGGATGGCCATGTGCATTCGGGGACCATTTAAACATCTTGCAAACACCAAAACATTGACAAAATTGATGGAGAAGGGGTGTCAACTGGGCCTACCTCTTGTTTTGCTAGCTTCCACCGAGATTTGAAAGAATTTGGCAATTTTTTATGCCCCTGGCTGTGTACGTTGCGCCCTTGCAAATTTTCCACTGCGGGTTGGCTGCGTGTGCGTTGCGCCCTCTGTGTGCGTCGCGCTCCCTGGTGTATGCGCCGCGCTCCTTGAAACTGGCTCTCACTCACTCAAACTCTCCAAATTCGGCTCTCCAACCTTTGCAATGTCTCTCCCAAGCTTGCAAAAGCACAATGGCATTGTTTTGGGCCACAACAAGTATATATAGGCTTGGGGGGATGAGTTTTATTTTTTCTTTATTGAAAACCCACTTTCTAAAGTTTGTGTTTTGCACCTTTTCATTGACTTTAAAACACCTTGATTTTCATTTTTTATTTGAAATTTTGGCTTATATGGTGGGATTTTCAGCATTTCTTTACGGGGACTGTGTGACTGGGCATTTGGCCATGGAAACCATGACTGCATCTGAAAAATCAACTTGTGCATTTTTGGAATTTTTTTTCATAAATGACCTTGTTTGACTTTTCTTCAAAACAGAGTTTTGAAGAAGAGTCGAAGTCTTTCCACTTGACGATGAAACTCTTTGAACCATAGCTATGTAAGGGTCTCAATCTGGCCTACATTGCTTTACTGGACATGTTTTCAAAGACCAAATCGACGGATTCCTAGACCCGGACATAAAAAATGACCTTGGTCCTGTAAAGGATCAGACCTTGACTATCATGGACTTTGGTGATTACCGACAAAAGACTTGAGCCAATAGGAACCAGACATGGGGGAAAAAATAACTATCATGACCTTCTCCATCAGATTATGGCATGCCCCTAGTGGAATGCAGCTGAATGAATGGAGCGGGACACCTAGAATGAAATGCATAAAGAGTTTTGATCCCTGATGGAGGGCTGACCAGACCGACTCTAACATTGGCTCCAATGGGGGATGGTAGCTCCTTGGAGGTGCCAAGAACAACAGATCTCTGGAGGAGCTAGACAGTGCCTTTTTGTCCATTGGGCTATGGAGTCATAATTTTGATAAACAGTATAGGACTCTGACTTATTTATAAAATTGGAATAACTAAGAAATTGACTCAAACTTGACAATGAAATAACTCAGAAACTAACTTTACAAACTGAAACCAAACTGAAATAAAAACGGTATTTACAATGACAGTGGAAGCAGTGTTGTTATGTCAACAGTGGTACCGCTTGAGCAGCCGACCATTGATCGGCCCTCCAGGACAATTTTCCCCGTTCATTTCCTTCAGAAGAAAAGCATTCTGACCCCTATATGCTGCAATTTTGAAAGGTCCTTTCCAAAGATTTTCAAACTTTCCGTGCTTGCCTTTCTCTTCATTCCTTGCAACCCACTTCAGCACCACATCATCCACCTGAAATTTATCTGCCTTTTCTTTTCTGTCATAAATTTTCTTTATCTTTTCCTGTAGCTTGGATGTGTTTCTGAAAACTTCCTCTCTT
This sequence comes from Pinus tabuliformis, assembly GCA_031772625.1. Lineage (NCBI taxonomy): Eukaryota > Viridiplantae > Streptophyta > Pinopsida > Pinales > Pinaceae > Pinus > Pinus tabuliformis. The sequence goes on from CM062806.1 coordinate 224,810,305, forward strand.
GTTTGCTGCAAGTGGATCATTTGATTCAACCTTCTTTGCATGGGATCTTCCTCACTGCTGGCCTCCTGAAGAAGTTTGACCACCGGGGCAGCAAGAGAAGTGGGAAATACTGTGTCCACTCCATAAACCAGCTCAAACGGTGACATACCAATGGATTTTTTCTGAGTGATCCGATCTGCCCAAAGTTCATGAACCAGCCTCTTGTTCCAACTCTTTTTGTTTAATTCCAGCAGCTTCTTGATGATATTGACCAAAGATTTATTCGAAGATTCCGCCAATCCATTGCCTTACGGATGAAAGGCAGTTGAATGATCCAAAGTGATATGATACTTATGAAAAAATTCTACCATACTCTTTGATTTGAAAGCTGTTGCATTATGGGTGATCAATTTGTTTGGACAACCAAATCGAGACAAGATGTTATTTTCGAGAAAGGAGATGATTACCATGTCTGTTGCTTGTCTGGTAGGAGCTACCTCAATCCACTTTGTGAAATAGTCTGTCGCCGTGAGGATCCATCTATGCTGTCCGGAAGAAGCGGGATGAATTTCTCCAATGAAGTCTAATCCCCAATGCTGGAAAGGAGCGCTCACCTCAATAGGCTTATTTTCCTTCAAAAATCTGACACTCATGACAGCACTTGACCATCTTGTGCACATCAGCAAACAAAGTAGGCCAATAGTACCCTGCTCTCAAAATTTTGTTCGCTGTTGACTTCCAAAAAAGGTGACCACCACACTATCCTCCATGAAAATCCTCCATGACTTTCTTTGCTTCCTCTTCTACCAAACAATTTAGTAAAATACCAGCAGGATCCTTCCAATATAGTGCAGAATTCAAAATGCAAAACTTGGCCGCCTTCATTTTGAGTGTTCTTGCTTTGTTTTTAGTCATGCCAGGCGGTGGTGACAGATTTTTCAACACATATATTATATCAGAGTACCATGGGGAGAAAGAAAACATTTTAGATACCTGAACTGACATACCTTCCTCATTCTCATCTGACATGGCAGCGATCAGATTTATGTCCAATGCGTGCAAGTTTGATTCAGCCATCAGCTTTGCCAACCCCTGTCCTTTGACCAGCTTTGTGGGCTTTATTTCTACATCATATTCCAGCAAAGCTGCAATCCATTTGCCTCTTCTCCCTTCCGGATCAGTCTGTACTAAAACATCTTTTACAACAATATTAGGAACATAGGCCAGAATGTGAGAGTGCAGGATATACACCCGGAAATCTTTCAGTGCCTTCACCAATGCTAGGGCTTGTTTCTCAATGATGTTGTACTTTAAAGCTGCATCCCTTATAGCCCTGCTGAAGAATGCAATGGGTCTTTCATGATCATCTCTCTTCTGCAATAATACCGCTGCCATAGTGTGCTCAGAAGCAAATGAAAACAATATAAAATCCTGAGTGTAGTCCGGGCTGACTAGAACTGGAGCTGAAGAAATGGCCAATTTGACCAAGTTGAAAGATTTTACAGCCTCTTCTGTCCATTTCACCTGGCTGTCCTTCTTGAGCATGTTGGTCATTTCTTTCAAATGTTCTGCAAGATTAGGCACAAAACGACACAGAAAATTCATCTTACCGTTGAATGATTTTATCTCCTTTTTGTTCCTAGGCGGATCGATTTGCTAAATGGCTTGCACACGTGCTGGATTAATACGAATGCCATCTTTCAAGATAATGTGCCCAAGTAATTTACCTTCCTCCATCGCGAACAATCTCTTCTTTGGATTTAGCGATAAACCATATTTTCTACATTTTTGGAAGACAGTTTTTAGGTGGTGCATGTATTCTTCATCAGATTTTGAAAACACCGTCAAGTCATCTAGATACACTACCAAAAACAAATCTTTCTCATTCGTAAATGCTAAGTCCATTGCCCACTGAAATGTCTCACCTGCATTTTTTAAACCAAAGGGCATTTTGGCATAATGAAAGGTTCCCCATGGAGTGGTGAACGCTATCTTGTCTCTATCATCTTCATGGACAGAAATTTGGTTATATTCGGAATAACCATCAAGTAGTGACATATGAGATGCCCCCACAACTCGCTGAAGTATATGGTCCATCTTGGGCAGTGGGTAGTTGTCCTTTATTGATACTTTGTTTAAATTTCTGAAATCAACGCATAGGCGGATCTCACCGGTCTTCTTGCGTACAGGCACTAGATTAGATATCCAATCTGAAAATCTGATAGGCACAATGATACCTAACTTATACAACCTGTTTACCTCCTTTTCGATAGATGGTAGCAACTTTGGATTTATCCTTCTCAGCTTTTGTCTGAATGGTTTTTTATTGGGCTTGATCGGTATTGTGTGCTGAATAATATTTGTATCATAGGTCTTTAAATCAGAATAATCCCAAGCAAACACATTTGCAAATGAAGCCATCAAATTGATGTATTTGTCCTTGATCTTTGGCGGCAATGCTTTAGACAATTTTACCATCTTAGGGGTGGCAGCTGTTCCTATGTTAACCTCTTCTACACCCTTCTCTGTTGGCTGTAATGTTGGCTTACGGGCTACATCATCCTGATCAAAAAGCTCTTCTAGAGGTATTAAGCCTTTAGGAATAACATTGTTTTTCAGCTGCAATACGTCCATTTTGTTGATCTGCGCTTCATCTAAATCATTCCCTTTGCCTTCATCGTTTTCTACATCAATTGAGGTTTCTTTGAACTTACCTTTATTGAGCAGAAAATCCTTAATCTCCTCATCATCTTGAAATACCTGCCAATATCACTGATTGTCTGGAATGGTTAGATGATGCTTGACATGGATTTCAAATTTATTGCTGGAGTTCATGGGAATCTTCAAACTGCTTGCTGCCTTGGCAAGAGCATCAGCAATACTATTTTGCATACGAGGCACACATGTCAAGGTGTATTCTGAAAATAACTTTAAGATGTCCAAAACTACATTGCGATAGGCCCGCATCCTAGGATGTTTCGCTTGATACTCACCTCTGACCTGTTTTATCACTAATTTGGAGTCGCCATATACTGAAATCCTTTTTGCATTCAGCTTTCTAAGAATTTTGAGGCCAGCAATCAGAGCTTCATACTCCACTTCATTATTTGAACATTCAAAGGCCAGCTTGTAAGAGCAAACCCTCACGCTGTTGGGAACTTTGTTTGGGATGGAGAAAGGACTGCGTACCCAAATTCCAATTCCAGCACCATCATTGCCTACAGCTCCATCGAAATCCATGGTCCATAAGCCTTCTTCCTCTTCTTGCAAGTGCTGGAAATCTGTTTGTTGTACCTTGATTGCTTGCTGTCCATTGCTTTCAGCTGATTGCCCAATCTTTTGCTGCTTTTCTTGTCTTTCTTTCTTCAATATTTCTCTGAAATTTTCTGTTATTTTTGGAATGTCATCTGCTTCTACTATCTGACTATCTATCTCATTTAAACTATCTGAAAACAAAACAAAAAACTCTAAATCTGTATGTACATAATTTATAGGATGATTTACGGGTTTCTCCTTGCTTGTGATCATATATTTCATTTTTTGTTCCCGGAATAATTTCCTCATCTGCCCAAACACCGGGATTACCGCATAGGAGAAATCCAACCGTAGTGTCCCTTTCAGTTTTGCTACCCAAGACCTTGAAAGAAGCATGCCAAACCTTGGAGGAATGTCTTCTACCACTACATCCATCAAAACATTTTTCATAGGAAGCTGATCCAAACTCACCCCTAAGTCTTTGATGAGCCCTATACATCTTACTCTACTGGAATCGAATGAATAGAGATCATGATACTGTCGGGTGATGTCCAAACCGAGCTTATCCATGATAGCTTTGGGCATGAGATTGTGAGAAGCTCCAGAATCAAACATGGCATTATGCAACACGAAATCATGGAATCTCAAACTGATATAAAATGGAGGCACATCACTATCATGAGACTCACCATTTGTTGCCGGTCCAAAAATCATTTCAGGTTGATCATCCTCTACATTCACCATGTCGGACATTGGGTCTAAATTCAACATTTTAGAAATCTGTCCTCTATAGCTGCTATTCTTCATTATCTCAGTCAAGGGGATGGATACCTTTAACTTAGAAATCTCATTCTCTAGGCTAAAGGTGGGAGTCTTTTCTACCTCTTTGACTGGGATCTCCTTCCTTTCATTTTCCTTGGATATAGTTGGCTGCTGTGGTTGTTCTGCTGATTTGGATTTGCTGCTCTCCGGACCAAGTGCCTCCTTTCCTTTTCTCTGTGTAGCTGATGAGTCATTTTTTGCTGCTTCAACCTCCTTCTTTTTCTGAATTGGTTTTGCTGGCACATCTCTGTTTCTAAGTGAATAGCGCTACTGCTGTGTAGATAGAGAATTCATATAACCCCTTTGATATTCTTCTGATTCTTCTTCTAAAACCGTGTCACTAGCTAGAATAAAATCCGTGTCTTGGTGTGTAGCTGAGTTCATTGCACATTCTTCTTCTTCAGTGATGTAAGTAGGAAACTCATCTGGAGTGAAGAGGTGGTTCTCTTCGCCTATCAAATTTCCATCCTCATCTGATTCAGGTCCATGTACCAAATTCTGCTGCAAAGGTGTTTGTACCAGCTGTTGTGCAATTTGCTCTTTGTTTCATTGATCTTTCTGTATGATCCTATGTTGTGGCTGCTGTTGGCCACGGAAGTTAGGATTCCTAACTTGTGGCTCAGGCTTTTTAAGTTTTACCCTTTCAAGCATTTGTTCTACTTTTTTGAGCAGTTGATCCATTAAGGAAGATTCTTCTTTCATAGTAGTTTTCTTCTCTGCTTTCGCTCTAGCTCTTCTGGACAACATATTTGATTCAACGCTGACCGCTATTTTCTGCATATCTTCCATTGTAGCCGGTTCTCCCTCTCCTAATTGGTATGCCATATCAGCATCGAAACCATCTGGAAACTTCATCATGGCTAGTTATACAGGTGGCTTCAGATGATCTGGAATTTCATTATAGACCGCATTAAATCTAACACAGTAATCTTGAACTGACTCGCCAAAGTTTCTTTTGATTTGTTCATATTCGGCCAGAATTTGGAGAGGGTTCTTCTTCACTTCCCACCGATTCAAAAATTATCTCTGCAGTTCAGCCAAGGTAGTGATGCTCGTTGTTGCCAATCCTCTGAACCATTTCCTTACATCACCCACAAATGTCTGCACAAAGAGTCTCATTGCCACATTTTCCTCACCAATCTCGTGCAGTTCATAGAAGTCTGCCATTTTGTCTACATGTTGCTGAGCAGTGATGCTATTTGGAGTGCCATCAAAAAACGAGATTTTACTTTGGTAATTTGAAGGCATATCGTCTAAAACTTGGGGCAGAACCAGGGGTGCGAACCGGGCAGCCATTACTCTTGGTGGATTTGACCTTGGGGGTGTTGGAGGAGTGTGTGCAGTTTGCAAGGGGATAACAATCGGAGTTTGGGGCTGTTCCGCAATATAGTTGTCTATCAATCGATTATCTCTTTCTGTTTCTAAGTCTATAAGGAATTACGGATTGGGGACAGTATAGTCAGCAGCCCTTTCGGACTTAGTCTCAAACAATGATATCTCAAACCTTTCGTCAAACTCAAGTTCTTCAAGATACTCAAAAATGTCGGGACATGAATGGGATTTGAACACGGGAGGTATGGTGCTTTCTTGACGACGAAGTTTTGGAATCAAATTGGGATTTTCGTAGATTTGAGGAGGATCCGGGTCTGGGTTGGCTCTGGTATATCATCTTGAAGCCAGCGTGCTATTGAGAAAAATCACAGGACACAGCCAATTTACTCAGCCTATCCAATCCTAAGCTCATCATCCGGAAGCCTAGAATTATTATGAAACAAGGGGATTTGATTTCAGTTTGATATCTTCCCTAGTATGGTCGCCACTATGTTATCACCTAAATCTGCCCTAGGCTGAAGGAAGGCAAAAATTAGGGTAACCAAAAACCACGCTCAGTCTGGTAGGTAGCCCTACCAGAACGGGAGAGGGCTCTCTCCAAGTCACGCTCACTGAATAAAATACTTGGAAACAATCTGAGATGACTTGAAATGAAATATTTACCTTAGGCTAGTAAGTGAATAGGGATTCGTGAACAGATTTTAATGAATGGCTGAGCTTTTGGGATGGTATGGGACTGGCACTCAGCAATGAACATAGACTTTAATACAAAGGCACAGATTATTCTGTGAGGCAAGGCAAGCGGAAAATGTAGCAATTTAGTTTGAGGTATTGCGGCATGAATAGATTGCTGAAGAAAGTGAAAAGGGCATAGAGCTATGAATCCTTTTCAACAGAATAAATAACACTGTACATGAAATTTTCTCACAGGCAGAGCAATAAAAATTGAATTCTACCTAATGTCACTCAGAAAATTTCATAGAAATGAAGCATGAATTGAAATATGGAATATAACAAGATACATATGAAACATAAGAACACATTTGCTACACTCACAACCACAAGAATCTCATGAAACAGAGCCGCTACCTTTCATTAATTCTCTGTCAAAATTACACAGTGGAGAAATAGAGTTTCTCTCCCATAGTCTCCCAGAAGTTATGAGCCAACCAACCCTTTGCAAATAGCTTGCATACAATATATAGAATGAGTGAGGAAGAGATAGAATGCCCAAGGGTTGGGGAGTTACTTGAATGATTACAAAATGGAGCTGGAGAGCCAACCATCAGCTATAGGTGCAACGCTCACAAGCATGACATTTGGCTGGGGTGACCCTTTGTATTCCTTTGCCACTTGGATGGATGCCAATTTGGAGAAAAAGCTCTTTAAATGCTGCCTTTGGTGCCAAAAAACCGAAGTGTAGATGACCGGGCCCACTTGGAGAAGTCGCGAACCAAAATTTTGCGAAACGGGAGCAAATTGGCACTTTTTCCCCTGTGCGCCATGCCAAATTCTTTGTGCATCGCGCCACTTTGGAGCCTGTTTTGGGGCACTTTTAGGTGTCCAAAATATTCCCAAGTGGGCTTGTTGGAAATCCTATCCTGTCTACTTTCCAACCCAACTAGAATTTTTGAATTTGGAGCTCATTTACCCCTCCAAAACTTCATTCTCCCAAGACTGCTTTCTGTGTTTCAAAAAAGTGGCAAAGAGGACATTTTTGGGTGTTTTTTGACCTTTAGGAGGCCCATATCTTGTCAAAATTTCTTGCCCGGACACCAGTAGTCATGATTTTCGATGCTGATTCCAAAAATGCAAACCATTCCTCAATTGGAGCCCTATAATTTTAGCGTCGTTCCAGTGGCACGGCGCACAGGGAGGAATTTCCTGTTTTTTGCCCAGAAAATCAAAATTTGCCCAAAACTTCTCCAAATTTGCTGAAATTTGGACTGGAGGTTCCCTATGGGGTGCCATCTTGAGCCAAGGAAGCCTCATCCAAGATTCTAAGTCTATCTTTCTCCTTAGCCTCTTTTTCCCTCCTTGTTGCTTTCCTTAAATTTGCCTTCAAGCTCTTTATTCGGGCCTTGGCGCTCATGTTTCGTGCCCGGTAGTGAAATGCCATATGCCTCAGCAGTGCAAGGTCCTTGTCAGCTTTGTCTAGTAGCCCCTCCAAATGCATATTGGTCCTCTCAAGGTTGGCCTCCTGATCTTCATTTATCTCTTGCTCCAAGGATGTGAGCTCAACCCTTGTCCTCTGAGCAGCTTGGCGATGCTCACGAATGTTTTGCAGCTCCATGATCGCCTGTTGGTCCTCTAGCTGCTTGTTCCTCTATTTCAGGTACTTCATGTTCCACTTGGCCCTCTCCAAGTCAAGGGACAAGGCCTCAATCTCTGCCTGCTATTCCTGGATGACCTCTCTAAGTTCCTCATTTGTTGGCTCTCTATCTGTGTCATCATCGTGAAGGAGAACGAACTCGGTCTCTCGTTCACCCGATGGCTCTCCTGAAGGCCCGTCATCATGCACTGGTTCTTTTCCTCTGCTCTTCTCCTGCAGTGCTGATGTTGGAAGCGAGGCCCCTTGCACCCTGGGTGGAGATAACACTCGCTTTGCTGCTACAAACAATGGCCTATTGCCCCTCTGATATGAAATGTACACTAGCATGGTGGCAGCCTCATGGCGCTCAAATTGATGTGAAGTACCCCCCACCTCATGCTCTGCCTCTGATACCATTGGTGGAGTGCTGAAGAAATCACGGGAGATGAAGTCCTCCCAGGCAATACCCTGCAATCCCAACTGATGGTCCACCAAAATCCTGATGAGAGAAAAATTATAGACACTGTTTAGCTGCTGTTGAGGGGTCTTGTGCTGCATAATTTTTTTCATCTTCTCTATGTTGTTGCACATGAAAAATGGGAGGTTCATCATCCGCACCCTGGTGAAGTGCATGAGAAACCTGATGTGATAGGCATAGAGGCGGGAAAACCTTCCCTCACAACTGAAATATTTCATGATGAATCTCATGAGTGGGGCATACTAATCCTTCAAAAATCTGAATGGAAAGACTCTAGTGAGATGGCTCAAATAGCTGCTCTTGATGTAAGGCTCATAATGATGCCTCTCCACCTTCTTTTTCTTATGCCATTGTTCCCCAATGTTTGGTATCCCTGTTGCCACTGATATGGTTTCTGGTGTCAAGGTGAAAGTGACCCCAGCCAAGATATACTGACCTCCCTGTAAATGAAGTGCAAAAAGGTGGGCCAACTCATGATGGACTCTGACATTTGCCACCTTTTGGCAAAATTCATAACCTGCCAAGTGCTGGAAGCAAGACATGGCAAGTGGGCATGCCTACAGTTCCGTGAGGGTGTTTGGCTCATCTCTGAGATGTCTGCCACTCTGGTGATGTCTCCTATGGGCCCTCTCTCCGGAAGATGTGTCACTGTGGGTCTCCCCCTCATATTTTGATGAAACTCTTGATGCCATTACTGCTGTGTGTACCCTGAGTTTTTTGATGCCCTCTGAATCCAATGGAGCTGGTGGTTGCCCTGAAAATCTGTCACCAATGGGACAATAAAACAGGGAGTATTAGGAGAGGAATAATGAAATGGGGATAGGGATTAAAGGGATAAATTTATCAGGGATTTGGAAGTTTTTTGGGTATAGTACTGATGGGGTAGGGTTTTGAATTTGTTTTGGCAGGGTTTGGGAGTTTGAGTCATAGGAGTAAAGGGAACAAGGGATATGATTACAGTGGTACTAGGGTGATGGTAAGGGGAAAGTGCTACAAGGAAATTAGTTGATAGGGATAGGGTAGGATAATACTTCAGCAACAATGTCACTGTGGCAAAACCCTAGTTTTTTAATTTTCTTTGTGTATTCTTTTGTTCATAAAAAAAAATTTGGCATTGGATTTATACTCATCAAAATCATGATATTCTCATAAATTTTAATGCCAAGAGTGAAGGTAGTTGGCCTACCTTTCAAGTTTGATAGGCATTCACAAAAATTTTGGGCGAATTAGTGGTTTTTTGAGCTTATAGGTCTGTGCGCCGCGTGCTCTGCCCAGTGTGCCGCGCGCCTTGAGTGTGCTGCACCAGTGGCAATTTCACACTTTGGCCGGGCTCCTAGTGCGCTGCGCGCCCTGAGTGCACTGTGCCTCTTGGTGTATGTGCCACGCGCTGCAAAAATCGCCCAGTTTTGTTTGAAAGACTAAGGGGAGGGTTTAGTGGTGGATTTAGAGTGGGATTCTTAGGAATAATGATGGAGGGGAGGTGAGGATGATGAGGGGTGGGGGGACAAGGGGAGGGGAGTGAACTTGGTGCTAATTGGTGTGCTCCAGTATTGTAGCAATAATGCTACAACTCCTGGAGCTTCCTTCTCTAATTTTATCAACCCGGTAGTTCGTAACAAACTTGGAAGCGACGGTGCTGTATGCACAAGTACTAGCTCTTGTCGCAGCTGTCACTTGGTCAGCTGGCACAAGTCCGCTAGGGCTCAAGCCAACTTCTATATGTTCTCAGAAGAAGCTTTCTAAATGATGAACGAAGACTATCTCAAAGGAAATTAACCTACTTTGCAAGAATGAACTGAAAGCCAACCAAACATAGAAACCCTAGTAAACCCTAATCTGACTAGCTTAATCCTTACAATGCAACGATGGGAATGTAACTCCTAAAAATGATGCCATTACTTCTAGTGATAGGAGATGCATGAATTTAAACTACTTCCATTGAAGAGAACACTGTTTTTATATTTTTGCTTAAGTGGTTGGAGTTATTATGATTGTGTTTCTTATTGGGTTTGACTGTGCAGGGGTAGTTCGAAGGGAAGGAAGGCTTGGGAAAGGTCAGGAGGGCTAGGAGAGGTTCCAGGGGATCCCTAACATCATTCCACAGGAGTCCACAACGTTCAGGTGCTTGGTAACCGAGTTTGCAGGCTTCTACAGGATGTCTACAGGGGATCCTACAGGAAGCTCGGGATTTCTACAGGAAGTCTGCTAACTTCTACAGGATGTTCTGCAGTCGTGTGTTTGGGTGATGGAGGAGTGGAGGAGCTGTATGGGTGGATAGGTAGGATGGAAAGGGAGCTTGTGATGGCTCAGGGACAGAGAGATGAGATGGAGAAAGAGTGGGTAAAGTTGGTTGGTGGATAGAAGGGTGGAAGCAATGAAAAGTCAAAAAGATGGAGCTACGTGAAAAGTAGAAGGGTTGGAAGGCAAACGAGCTGAACAGAGGATGAGTAGGTGACTTGGGCACGGTTGAGAGGAAGAAGAAGATAATAGAATGATGCTGCACAGTGTAGATGAAACAAATTACCTATGTTTTGCACAAAACCGAGAATTCATCAACCTATTCTAACTGTGTTATTACCCCAACGAACAACAATGTAAATTGTGGAGAGAAATCGTGCATGGTGTTGGAACGAAGAAGTATTGCTCAAGATCAGAATGCATGGACGGTTCTATGACTGAAATGATTGTGTTGCAGCTTGCATGAACATATAAGACTACGTTTTTTGGTGGTTGGTACGGTCTACACCCCCAATATCTAAACAGAGATGGCAGTGAGTGCACTATCAACCTTTTCTTGGAGCTCTAATGAATTCTAATCCTCCTACTCTAATCTAAACTGCTGAAAGCACTTTAACCATAAACTAATCTGACTCAATCACATTAAAGAAATTAAATCAGCAGACTGTGTTTTCCAAATGTATGTCAAAGCAAATAAACGAAGTGCTGAAAGGAAAGACAAGTAACAATACAAAGAAAAGGAGGTCTATTGCTCTCAGGTTGGGCCCTAACCTGAGAGCTATAGCTCCTCTTAAGAACTCAGGATTGAATCCAAATCTGCCTGCCTTTATTAAAAGATCATAATCATGAGTCTAACAACATGCCAAAACTGGCTTACAAAAAGCAAAAACTGAGCTGTAGCTCGTACTCAGAAATTGCAACAGTAGTTCAAAAGTTCAAAAAGCTCCTATCAAAGGCTACGGCCTCAATATTTATACATGATGAGGACCAAGTTGGCTTCCTCAATTAGTGGAGCTTGGCTGTCCAACTAAAAGTAAACTGATGTTCCTGTAGAATCCGTTGGCTGCCTTTTAGCTCGGTGGGGATAGCTGTTGGAGCTCGGAGTTGGGGTGGAGATCACGAGGGAGGTCATTCAAGACTGTGGACAACCTCCCTATAAACCCGCAATGCCACCTTTGCTGTCTCCTTGTCTCCATCTGCGTGGTCTTTGCTCCATTTAATGTCAAAAAACCTGAAATCATCATGTATTAGTCACATAGGAATAATGCCTGCCCTTCTTCCTACAAATAACACGAATATACTAAGAAATGATGCATAAGTGATAAAAGATGAAGGGTTGAGCAAGGTAAGTAGGCCAAATGAGCCCAAATTGTTACCAAAAATTGGGGCTCATCATCACCCCCCAGCTAAAATATTTGCTCATCCTTGAGCAACTAGTCCAACTCTTCATCCTTCATTGCTTTTACTGCTACCCTTACATCCCAAGCCTCTGTAGTAGTGTCCTCCTTGCTGATATGAAGCCCAGCTTTCCTGTTCACCTCTTCCCATTGTTCACTGTCATCCTTCTCTGTGTTGCCTTCAATCAATCCTAGCAGCAGTGGTGGGCTGAGTTTAAGGCCAATCCAGCTGGCCTGGAGGTTTTGCATGGATTTCTTGTAAAGGGCTACCCTTACCAGAGCTTCCCTCATCCGAGTTGGGGTATGGTACTCTCGGATTTTCAGACTGTGTGCCAATGTATTCCATCTGCGTGTGCATGCTTGGACAGCGTTGTCTCCTAACAGTCTCTCCATGTCTTCAAAATGAGCTATGTCTTGGGCCTGTTGATCCATATATCTTAATGAAGCTGTAGGATCAGTAGATAAGTGTTGGTGTGCTGAGATGAGTGCAACTGGATCCTCTGGTTCTGCCCGAATGAGAAATGGCTCGTTCAATTCTCGGTTCATGAATGATTTTGCTTCTGCTGCTCTTTGATCCTCACGGTTCAACCATGAAGCGAACGCCATTAATTGCATATCACCCAATGCAGTATTGGGATCCCAGGAAACTACATTAGGCAAGGCCAAATTGTGGAGGTAGAACTTCGCCAATTTAGCCTTATCCTCGGACGAACTAGTACTGCACAATTCAGAAAATTGCTGTGGGTCTTGGAGCTGAGAAATACCTCTTTGTGCCAAGGTATTTATTTGGAACTGCAGCCATTGGTCTTTCAAGTACAAACCATAGGATTTGGTTGGTTGTCTGCACTGTATTGCCTCCATGGCCCAACTGGCCATGCAGGCCAATTGTGCCTCTTTTTGCTGCAGCTGTTCTTTTAGAGCTTGCACTTCAATTTGTGCTTGTTGTTCTGCTTCCTGTAGATGTACTATTGGCTCCTCAAGACCGGTGGTCAGTTCCTTTTTGCCTTGCTGTTCTTCTGTGGTGTCCTTGGAGGATGTACCTGTCCCTGCCTTCAGCTCCTGTAGCTGCAATCTTAGCTTCTGGTTTTCTTCCTGTAGGTACACTCTTTGGCAATTGGCCACATGTTTAGCCATGGCTAATTCACTCCTGGCCTCCTTGAGTTGCTCTTGTAAAGGACCTATGTCCGCCACACCCTTTGACTTGGCGATCTTCATCCACGTGTGTGTACGGACTCTTTCTTCCTCTAATGCAAAAAACAGTGGCACAGTAAATTTCTGAGGTATAATTTTGCCCGCCTCTAAAAAGGTGTAATATGAACTCAGACTAGGCTGAGGGCTGGGCTCTGGAATGTGTTCCTTTTCTACCTCTTTGGGTGGCTCTACCTCACCCTCCCTTGGTGGTGATGAGGGTCCTTCTCCTTCCATCCTCTCGGTTTCCTGTAGTCGGGCCAGAGTTTCCTGTAGAACATTTTCAGCATCCTGTAGCCGAGCTTTTTCAGTCAACAGGTCTAACTTTTCTTGCCACGTAGTTTTCTTTGGGCTCCCCCTCTCATAGGTGACTGATATCCTCGAGGGGGACTTTTCCTTGGGCGAAGTAGGGGTATCTTCAATAACAATCGGGCTGCTGGACGGAGGTTGTGGCTTGCCTGTCTTTATTCTCACACTTCTTCGAGATTTAAAGTATAGAGGGGTCTCCCTCTTTCTCTTCTCCTTTGGCTTAGGTGGCGTGCTGAGGGCGGCCAACACAGCTGCTGCCTCCCTTGCTAGAATTTCCGCCTTCTTCTCCTTGGGTTTCACTTTTTCGGGGCTTCCTGTAGAAGACCCTGTTTTAGTCAATTTCGGGCTTCCTGTAGAAGACCCTTTTTCTGTTAATTTCGGGCTTCCTGTAGAAGCCGGTTTCGGCTTTCCTGTAGACACAGGTGTCACCACCTTGGTTTGCTTTGCTGCATGAGTTTTGCTTTTTGGTTTGGTTGCGGGTGCTGATGAGGTACTTTTGCTGATGTGGACCTTCTCAGCTTTGTCCGTTCTGCCTTGCAACCTTTTCTCTCTTGCTGTCAAGATGGGTGTGTCATCTTTCTCCTTGGCATCCTTTTTCTCGTGCTTCTTCCTTTGTTCTTTCTTCTGCACTGTGGTCGGGGTCTTCTGGCCTGTTTCTTTCTTTCCCGCGGCCACTGATTCCTTCTCCTCACTGCTGGAGGAACCACTTTCTTCGGTCAACATCCTTATGTCTCCATCTCTTGTCAAATTTCTGAATGCTTCCCATGAGAGAGGAACCTTGTATGAATGAAGCGCATCCTCCACGAGAAGTTTGATCAATCCATGGTGGGCTACCTGGTCTGGTATGCCTTCTTTTAACTTTGTGGCACACTCAATTAGAGACTGTAGCAGGAAATAAGGGATGCTCAGTTTGTTTTCTACAGGAAGATCAATCTGGTGCCTCAATTCAGTGAGCAACCGAAAGTGATACCCGTACACAATGCTAAAATGGCCTTCGCAGGTGATATACTTCATAATCTGCAGGCTAACTTCATTCCATGGTGGCAGTAAACTGGTTCTACGCACCCCATTTTTGTCCTCCGAGAATTCCTCCTCTGGGGGAAAGAATTCTTTCTTGGCCTGTTGGCTCAACTTCCTTTCTTCCTTATCCCATGGCAATCCCATTGGAAGCTCCGTAATTCGACTGATATATTGTGGGGTGAGTGTGAGGCTTAGGCCCCTGAAGTTCACGGTGGCCAATGTTTTGGATTTTTGCCTCAGAGCTTGTAAAAACTCTTCTGCCACTTCATCGTCATAACCTAGCAATTTGTCACAGAAGGATATCCATTGCACCCGTGTGAAGAGCTCCACCACCTCAAGATTTTCCCTTAACTTTGTTGAATCAGTGGGTTCCCTTCTAATGAACCCACCCAGCATGGTAAAAACTGTTGCTTTAGCTAGAGGTGGCGAATGCGGAAGAAATTTGGCTTATTGGGACAGAGCGTAGAATTACGCTTCTGTCGTGCAGATAATCCACGAAACTTATCCCTGAGGACCTTAACACAGCTTAATTACACTGACATCCTGTAGAACGACAGTTTATGCACAGCAGACAACAATTGCAACAATTTTCTATGACCAGACTGTAGACGACGATTCTGCCACCTTCAAAAACCAATTGCATGGAGAGTTCAGGTTTACCTTTTCAATCTGCCACCTTTTGACGTGAGGAACCTGCCTTCCTGTAGAAACAGCTTTCCTGTAGGAGCAACGCGCGATTTCTGGGAAAGACTGCAGTTGGTCTGCGCTCTTGGTGTTGCTTCACAGGCGTTCTGATGGCCAAAGGCTCAGAGTATCGAACTGCAGAGGGATCCGGATGATCACTCGAGTTTCAAACGGTGAATGATAAATGCATGGGCTGGCAATCTAGCCGATTAGATTTGAATCGGCGGAATCCGTGGCGCGGGGTGAGTTGTCCCTGCCGGACCGTTGGACGACGTCATCCCATCATTTGCCTGCGAGTTCCCTTACTGCCGCATCATCCCCCCGCAGATCCGCCGCCATCTCTTCTGCTAAATACATTTTTCCCGACGGGATTGCTCTCACGTGTGTGCTGCCCATTCCTTTTGCCATGGCCACCACCCAAACATCCGACTAGACCATTAACTGGTCGACGTGGCCAGTCAAATGGCCATACAACTGCTCAACCCATTCACTTCACACTTTGCAAACAATTTCAAAGTAAAATTCATGCAATCTGACGGAAGAAAGGGTCGAGACACTTACCTGTGCGGCCGCAACATGATTTTTCGGTTCTTAGACGATGATGAGTGGATCTATCTGCTGCTGGTGAATTTGCACAGGCCCGGAGGTTCATGTTTACAGGCTGCCGACGATGGATTGGATGCTTTGGCTGCATGCGCCCGCGTTTTCGTTGCATATGGCCAGTGCTGTGAATGGTGTACACTCTAGCGGGCTTAACTGTTACAGGACTCCCGCAACATGCCTTGTAATAGTTTTTCCTCCTCGGGTGCATGCTGCACGACGAAGGATTTGGCCTCACGATCACGCTCCCAGAGCTCATGGATGGCTGGGATGGATATGGTATGACATCTCAGCATTTTTTTCGTCTTAAAAATTGCTTTCTCTTGATAACTCAATGATTTGCTTTGATGGTGCAGGTGACTTCATTGCATGTCGACAAGGATGGTAGAACGAGGTGACAACAATGTGCAAGGGTGACAACAGTAGCTTGCATGCGTCCAAACCGATCCTTAGTCGTTAGATCTCCTCATAAAATGAATTCTGGGCCGTCCCGAACTTCTACAGGAAGTTTCCTGTAGAAATACAGAGCTTCCTGTAGAAAGTTTGCGTTTCCTGTAGAAAGTCTGCACCTTCCTGTAGAAAGTCTGCATTTTCCTGTAGAAGACTCAAGCCGTGATGAAATTGTGCACATACCTTGGAGAAAAGGAGTATTCTTGGAGGAGGTGCTGGTGAGGTCTCCTCACAGCATGATAAGGATCCTTGGCTTTGAGTTGAGAGGCTTCCTCTCCTCCATAGAACACCTGCAACCTGCATGCAATTTCACATTATGAACTTGCTGTCCTTGTCTTTTTTGCTTATTGTTTTTTTTTCTTTTTTTCTTTTTCCTTTTTTTTTTGAAAGATAACAGGGGCGCCTCAATGAGGTTTTCACCCTTGCCATCTGCCTTAAGTGCCTCAGAGAGGTTTTCACTCAAGGATATTTTTCAAATCTCTTTTTTTTTTTTTCTTTTTGAAAGACAATAGGGGTGCCTCAATGAGGTTTTCACCCCTACCACTTGCCTTGGGCGCCTCAGAAAGGTTTTCACCCAAGGATCTTTATTATTTATTTATTTTTAGATCTTTCAGGGTATGCCCAAAGCAGAGACAGAACCCTTCTCTATGACCAACACTGATTTCTCCATAGTTTTGATGAACTCTTGTCTTGAGAGAGGTTTCCTGTAGATCTTCAATCGATTCCCATTGAAAAGCATGGGGATGGCTTCCTCATCAATGGTCCGAATAAGAATAGATCCATTGTCATGACATTTTTCCACTGCATATGGCCCCAGCCATCTGGTTCACAGCTTCCCCTTGAAATCTTTGTACCTGGAGTCATACAACAGTGCCCAATCTCCTGGCTGGAATTGCTTGTCATTGAGGTGTTGGTCATGCCACACCTTTCTCTGAAGTTGAACCACTTCCGAGTGAAGGAGGGCCTGCATTCGGTGCTCGTCCAGTCCATTCAACTGCATAACCTTTCTTGTTGTGCATGGCTGAGATCTAGGTCCAGTTGAGCTACCATCCTCAAAGTGTTGTATTCAAATTCAATGGACAGCAAAGCTTTCTTCCCATAGACCAGCTCATAAGGTGTGAAGCCAGTGGTGGTCTTCCAGGTTGTGTTGTAGGCCCATGTGGCCTCAACCAGGCGATCTGCCCAGTCCTTTCTGCTGCTGCTCACCACCTTAGTCAAGATCCCTTCTAATGCTCTATTGGTGACTTCCACCTGCCCATTTGCTTGAGGGTGATAGGGGGTGGAAGTCCTATGCTTGATCTTGTGATGAGCTAGTAGGTCTTCAACTAGGTTGGATGTGAACTGGCTCCCTTGATCGGTGACCAGCTCTCTTGGGTAGCCAAACTTGTAGAAGATGTTTTCTCTTAAGAACTCAGCCACCTTTTCTTCTGTTGCTGCTTTGATTGCTTTAGTCTCTGCCCACTTTGTCAGGTAGTCAGTACACACAATGATGTAAGACCTTTGCCTCGAAGGAGGGTTGATTGGACCCACAAAGTCCATACCCCACTTCTCAAATGGCTCAAGAGTCACTTGAGGTTGGAGAGGCATCTCATTCCTTTGAGTCGGTTTCCCCATTCTTTGGCATTGGTCACATTGGCTGATATATCTTCTGACATCTTGATGAAGTGTGGGCCAATAGTAGCCTGCCTGCAGGATTTTGAAGGCAGTCCTCTTTGCTGCAAAATGTCCTCCACAAGGCCCATCATGACAGGTGAGGAGGATATCAACGACTTCCTCCTCCCTTACACAACGCCTTAAGATCTGATCAGGGCCAAGCTTGAACAGATTGCCCCCGATCCAAGTAAATGAGGCACTTTTTCTGATGATTCTGCTCTTCTCTCTTGAAGATAGGTGTGGAGGGAACTGTGCTGAAACAAGGTAGTTTGCTATATCAGCAAACCATGGAGAGAGTGCTGAGATAGCAAACAGATGTTCATTGGGCATCTGGTCATCCACTGTTCCATCCTCATCTGCAGACAAATCCAATCTAGATAAAAAATCAGCAACAACATTTTCTTTACCTGGTTTGTCAACAATGGTCACATCAAACTGCTGCAACAAAAGTAACCATCTAATAATACGAGCATTCACATCTGGTTTATTCATTAAATATCTAATTGCAGCATGGTCTGTATGTACAAAGGTTTGATATCCAGTAATATAATGTTGGAACTTGTTCAGTGCATGGACCACAGCCAAAAACTCTTTCTCAGTTACAGTGTAATTTAGTTCAGCTTTGGACAAGTTTTTGCTAACAAAGTAAATGGCATATGGAAGTTTTTGTTCAACTTGTCCTAAAGCTGCACTTATGGCTTTGTTCGAGGCATCAGTGTGGATGTGGAAAGGTAGGGCCCAGTTTGGACCTCTCAAGATTGGGGCTGACACCAACTTGTCCTTTAATTCATTCAAAGCCCTCTGACAATCGTCAGTCCATTTAAACTCCACATCTTTTGCCAACAGGCCAAACAATGGCGAGGCTAGCTTGCTGAAGTCCTTAATGAATCTCCTGTAATACCCTGCTAATCCTAAGAAACTCCAAACATCCCTTACCTTTTGAGGAGGTGGAACCTTCTTGATGAGAGCAATTTTGTTAGGATCCACCTGTAACCCTCGGCAAGAAATGGTATGGCCTAGCACGGTCCCTTCAGTCATCAGGAATTCACATTTTTCAGGACTAAGGGATAGGTTCATCTCAATTCATTTGGTTAGGACTTTTCCCAGATTGGAAAATGCTTCCTGGAAGTTGGCCCCATAAGGAGTGAAGTCATCCATATAGATTTCCACTGCATCATGGACCAGCGCCGAGAAGATGCTTAAGACAACTCTCTGGAAGGTAGAAGGAGCATTGCATAGCCCAAAGGGAAGAACTCGGTAGGCAAAGGTACCCCAAGGACAAGTGAAGGTGGTCTTATCTTGGTCTTCCGAGCTGATTTGGATCTGGTTGTACCCGCTAAACCCATCCAGGAAAGAGAAGAACTTCTTTCCTGCCAGTCCATCCAACACTTGATCTATGAAAGGTAGAGGGAAATGGTCTTTCTTGGTAGATTTGTTCAGTTCTTGGTAGTCCACACAGATTCTCCATTTCCCATTCTTCTTGGGAACCAGCACCAGAGGGGACACCCATTCACTATCTGAGATGGGGTAAATGAATCCGGCGTCCAGCAATTTTTGCAATTCTTCCTTGACAATGTCCTTAAGGGCTGGATTCATTCTCCTCTGAGGTTGTCTAACCGGTTTACAATCCTCTTTGATGTATATGTGATGGGTATAGACCGAAGGATGAACTCTTTTCATCTCCTTATAGCTCCAAGCAAAAGCATCTAGATGGCTGGCCAACAGGCTACACAGCTCCTTTTCCTGGGAAGGAGATAGGGAGGAGCTGATCTTTAACGTTCTCTCAGGGCCGAACTCCACATTTTTGACTCTGGGAGTGACAGGGTTGGTTGTACAAAGATCCACTAAGGTGTTGGCTTGGGCATCCTCCACCAATTTCTCTAAGGATAGTGCACTGGAAGGTGGATTCTGGATCAAGGACTCAATCAAGTCATCCTCGGTTGGGGGGTCTCTTCTAGTGGTATCTAGGGTGCACAAAGGTGCTGAGTACACTTCATCCTCTTCTCCTTCGTCCAACCAAAGTGGTAAGTCATGCTCTAAGGAGGGTTGGGCAGGAGGGTATAGGACTAGCTGCTTGGACATAGGACCATTTTTGATGGTCATGTTTCCTACACGAAAACTTATGTAAGCATCTGCAGTGGCTAACCAAGGCCTTCCCAAAATAAGAGGATATCCAGTAAGCTTTGCCTTGGGTTGCAGAACCAAGAAATCTGCAGGGTATTCCCAAGAGTCGACAGAGACCAAGACATCCTCCACAATCCCTTCGGGAGTCACAGTGGAGCGATCTGCAAGTTGCAGGACTGTCGAGGTCCTCCTCAAGGAACCCTGAAGATTGAGTTTGAGCATGGTATCCCTCGTCATCACATTAATGGCAGCCCCCAAATCAATCAAGGTGTGAGGTATGATGGTGCCATTGATGTGGACATCTACTACAGGACTCCCAGGATCTAGATACTTTGGCTAGATGACTTGTCCTAACGTAAGGTCAGACAGTTTTCCTAAGACATTGATGGTTGAAGCATCTCTCTTTCGCCTGCCTGGGTGTTTGAAACACTTTTCCTTAACCAGTTTGTTGTATATTGGCACATCCTTGATGGCTTGGAGAAGTGGTATTTTCACACACAACTGCTTGAGCTCACCCAGAAGCTCATCCTCCTCTGGGTTGGGTTGTGTGGTGGTTGTTAGTCTCTCAGGAAAGGGTGGAATAGCCTTTGGTTCACTTTCCTGTTTATCTTCCTCATCCTCTGGGGGAGGAGGTTGGCGATCCGGAAGAGTCTTTCCAGATCGATGATTGATCTCCTGGATCTCCACAACATAAGTAGGGCATGATGTTTCCCCAGTGTATACCTGCTGGGCCTATCTATTGTTGGAGTTGGGGTTCGGTTGAGTAGGTATTTGAGGTTGCCTTGGAGGAGCAGGAGGTAATGGTTGAGGTTGAACTGGTGGTGGAGGCAAAACGGCGGGAGGAGTGTTGTACTGGGGCCTCCACCCCGACTGAGGTGCATTCCACTGAGGCTGTGGTTGGGCATGTGAGTGATATGAATGAGTAGTGGGTTGAGTAGGGTACTGAGGTGGGTAAGACCATGGAGGAGGCATAGACCAAGAAGGATGAGCAGGGGGACCCCAGGAAGGCATAAGAGTCGATTGGTTGGGGCTGTAATAAGCTTGGGGTGCCCCTCGCATCCCCTGCTGGTAAGGTCTAGGTCCTTTTGGCCTTCTTTGGTTGAGGAAATAGAGAGGTTTAGTGGGAGCTTCTGTCCCTTGGTACATGGCTTTAAATCCAGGTAAGGTTGGACATTGGTTTGTGGGATGGTCCTCCTCACAAACGAAACACACTTCAACCAAATGCAATGGACATTCGTTCTTAGGGTGTCTCCTTGTACATCTAGGGCAGAAGATAGCCAAGGCTCTCTCAGCTTCTTCCTTCTTCTGCTGGATCCTGAATGTGTCCAGTTGCATGGCAATGGTCTGTCTCACCTCACTCTTAAGATCTTCTAATTGATTTTCAAACTCATGTTTGGAGAAAGGGACACCAGCTAGGAGGAGGTTTCCTCTACCTCGTTTCCGAGCTGCCCTGGAGTGGTTTCTAAACACAGTCTTGAAGTCCTCATAAGGCAGTTGGTAAATATCCCCCCCAGCTAACATGTGAAGGGTATCTAAGAGGTCTTCAGGGACTCCTCGGAGCAGGACCAACTTGAGGGATTCAGGGTCAAGTGTGCACCTGGCCCGCTTATAGCTAAGTTGGAACCTCTCCTCATAATCCTCTAAGGACTCATCATTTCCCATGGTTATCCGAAAGATCTCTCCCTTGGTTTCCTTGGACCTACAGTAGTCCCGGTACTTGGTATTGAAAGCTTGCTGCATCTGAGCCCAAGTAGTGATACTATTCCCAGGCAAGCCCATGAACCAGCATAACGCTGCATCCTTAAGAGTTGAAGGGAAGAGTTTCAGCTTCTGCTCATCTTCAGTATAGTCATAGGTTCTACAAAGGACAACAAACTCAAACAGGAAGGTATCAGGATCTTCAGTAGTCAGTCCATGGAAGTGAGGTAGAGCAGAGGGACTAATGTTTTTCATTTTCATGTCTCCATTGGTCTCTCGGATGGGGAAGGCACCTTCTATTCTCTCATCTTCTCCTCTATTGTCAGCCATAGCTTAAGATGGGATGGTCTCTAATTCTTCTTCTGCTATAGGATCTTCATATATCTCAGGAGGTTCACCTATAGGTTCTTCTGGATCACTGTCACCGAAGAAGAGAGAAGGGTGACTCAGTGATGTGGTTGGGGTGTTGGGTAAGAATTTGCCTATTTTATCTCAATTCCTACGAGGCATGAAATGGAAAGACTTTTTTGATTGCTTTTGTTTTTTCTTTGGTACCTGCAAAACTGAAATAGATTGATCTACAACTAACTATCTTACTGAAATAAAGATGCAGAATTGAATTGAAAGCAGGAAAGAACTAATCTACTTTGCTCAAATGAAATTGCAGGAATGGAAATGCTAGTCTACGCTTGCAGAATGAGAATACTACTCTATGCTTGCAAAATTGAAATTGCGGAATTGAAAGGCTAATCTATGAAAGCAGGAAATGTCTATGCTACTTTTGCAGAATGGAAATGAAATAAACTACTTGGCAGAAAACAAGAGTAGGAAAGTAGAAGAAAAGCAACAATTGCTAATACTCTGACGCTTCCCCGGCAACGGCGCCAAAAAGATGGTGGGCTCCAGTATTGTAGCAATAATGCTACAACTCCTGGAGCTTCCTTCTCTAATTTTATCAACCCGGTAGTTCGTAACAAACTTGGAAGCGACGGTGCTGTATGCACAAGTACTAGCTCTTGTCGCAGCTGTCACTTGGTCAGCTGGCACAAGTCCGCTAGGGCTCAAGCCAACTTCTATATGTTCTCAGAAGAAGCTTTCTAAATGATGAACGAAGACTATCTCAAAGGAAATTAACCTACTTTGCAAGAATGAACTGAAAGCCAACCAAACATAGAAACCCTAGTAAACCCTAATCTGACTAGCTTAATCCTTACAATGCAACGATGGGAATGTAACTCCTAAAAATGATGCCATTACTTCTAGTGATATGAGATGCATGAATTTAAACTACTTCCATTGAAGAGAACACTATTTTTATATTTTTGCTTAAGTGGTTGGAGTTATTATGATTGTGTTTCTTATTGGGTTTGATTGTGCAGGGGTAGTTCGAAGGGAAGGAAGGCTTGGGAAAGGTCAGGAGGGCTAGGAGAGGTTCCAGGGGATCCCTAACATCATTCCACAGAAGTCCACAATGTTCAGGTGCTTGGCAACCGAGTTTGCAGGCTTCTACAGGATGTCTGCAGGGGATCCTACAGGAAGCTCGGGATTTCTACAGGAAGTCTGCTAACTTCTACAGGATGTTCTGCAGTCGGAGTTTTGGGTGATGGAGGAGTGGAGGAGCTGTATAGGTGGATAGGTAGGATGGAAAGGGAGCTTGTGATGGCTCAGGGACAGAGAGATGAGATGGAGAAAGAGTGGGTAAAGTTGGTTGGTGGATAGAAGGGTGGAAGTAATGAAAAATCAAAAAGATGGAGCTACGTGAAAAGTAGAAGGGTTGGAAGGCAAACAAGCTGAACAGAGGATGAGTAGGTGACTTGGGCATGGTTGAGAGGAAGAAGAAGATAATAGAATGATGCTGCGCAGTGTAGATGAAACAAATTACCTATGTTTTGCACAAAACCGAGAATTCATCAACCTATTCTAACTGTGTTATTACCCCAACGAACAGCAATGTAAATTGTGGAGAGAAATCGTGCATGGTGTTGGAACGAAGAAGTATTGCTCAAGATCAGAATGCATGGACGGTTCTATGACTGAAATGATTGTGTTGCAGCTTGCATGAACATATAAGACTGCGTTTTTTGGTGGTTGGTACGGTCTACACCCCCAATCTCTAAACAGAGATGGCAGTGAGTGCACTATCAACCTTTTCTTGGAGCTCTAATGAATTCTAATCCTCCTACTCTAATCTAAACTGCTGAAAGCACTTTAACCATAAACTAATCCGACTCAATCACATTAAAGAAATTAAATCAGCAGACTGTGTTTTCCAAATGCATGTCAAAGCAAAGAAACGAAGTGCTGAAAGGAAAGACAAGTAACGATACAAAGAAAAGGAGGTCTATTGCTCTCAGGTTGGGCCCTAACCTGAGAGCTATAGCTCCTCTTAAGAACTCAGGATTGAATCCAAATCTGCCTGCCTTTATTAAAAGATCATAATCATGAGTCTAACAACATGCCAAAACTGGCTTACAAAAAGCAAAAACCGAGCTGTAGCTCGTACTCAGAAATTGCAACAGTAGTTCAAAAGTTCAAAAAGCTCCTATCAAAGGCTACGGCCTCAATATTTATACATGATGAGGACCAAGCTGGCTTCCTCAATTAGTGGAGCTTGGCTGTCCAACTAAAAGTAAACTGCTGTTCCTGTAGAATCCGTTGGCTGCCTTTTAGCTCGGTGGGGATAGCTGTTGGAGCTCGGAGTTGGGGTGGAGATCACGAGGGAGGTCATTCAAGACTATGGACAACCTCCCTATAAACCCGCAATGCCACCTTTGCTGTCTCCTTGTCTCCATCTGCGTGGTCTTTGCTCCATTTAATGTCAAAAAACTTGAAATCATCATGTATTAGTCACATAGGAATAATGCCTACCCTTCTTCCTACAAATAACACGAATATACTAAGAAATGATGCATAAGTGATAAAAGATGAAGGGTTGAGCAAGGTAAGTAGGTCAAATGAGCCCAAATTGTTACCAAAAATTGGGGCTCATCACTAATCATTACCATCCAACAATCCCATCAACCGTTTTTCTTGGTAATTTTTTCATGGATGGCCATGTGCATTCGAGGACCATTTAAACATCTTGCAAAAACCAAAACATTGACAAAATTGATGGAGAAGAGGTGTCAACTGGGCCTACCTCTTGTTTTGCTAGCTTCCACCGAGATTTGAAAGAATTTATCAATTTTTTATGCCCCTGGCTGTGTGCGTCGCGCGCCAAGCCCAGTGCACCGTGCGCTGGGTGTGCATCGCGCCCTTGCAAATTTTCCACTGCTTGCTTGCTGCGTGTGCGGCGCGCCCTCTATGTGTGCGCACTCCCTGGTGTATGCGCTGCGCTCCTTGAAACCAGCTCTCACTCACTCAAACTCTCCAAATTCGGCTCTCTCACCTTTGCAATGTCTATCCCAAGCTTGCAAAAGCACAATGGCTTTGTTTTGGGCCACAACAAGTATATATAGGCTTGGGGGGATGAGTTTGATTTTTTCTTTATTGAAAACCCACTTTCTAAAGTTTGTGTTTTGCACCTTTTCATTGACTTTAAAACACCCTGATTTTCATTTTTTCTTTGAAATTTTGGCTCATATGGTGGGATTTTCGGCATTTCTTTATGGGGACTGTGTGACTAGGCATTTGGCCATGGAAACCATGACTGCATCTGAAAAATCAACTTGTGCATTTTTGGAAAATTTTGTCATAAATGACCTTGTTTGACTTTTCTTCAAAACAGAGTTTTGAAGAAGAGTCGAAGTCTTTCCACTTGACGATGAAACTATTTGAACCATAGCTGTGTAAGGGTCTCAATCTGACCTGCATGGCTTTATTGTACATGTTTTCAAAGACCAAATCGACGGATTCCTAGACTTGAACATAAAATGACCTTGGTCCTGTAAAGGATCAGACCTTGACTGTCATGGACTTTGGTGATTACTAACAAAAGACTTGAGCCAGCAGGAACCAGACATGGGGGAAAAATAACTATCATGACCTTCTCCGTCAGATTATGGCATGCCCCTAGCGGAATGCAGCTGAATGAATGGAGCGGGACACCTAGAATGAAATGCATAAAGAGTTTTGATCCCTGACGGAGGGCTGACTAGACCGACTCTAACAGTTGTAACCAATCCTTTTCTCTTGGTTCCGATCCCTGATGGCTAGCATAGATGATTTAATTTCTATATTATGTATTTTTATTATTATTAGCAAAGGTTGGACTCTCTTGGATGCTCTGAGCTACATTGTACACCTTTATCAATAGTTTGGCAAGGAAATAAACCAGGATTTGCAGCTATTTTTATGGGATACTTGTGGTATGGTGTTTTTGCATACTTTCTTCTTCTTTTATCAGTTTTTCTCATGTTTTATGTATGCCGCAATCTAATTCATCACTTCTAGCTAAATGATATCAAGATAGATAGGTAGAATTCATTGTTTACAGTGCTCTGCCTTGGGAAGCCGTTAAGTTTTCTATGTTTTCTACTGTTTGAGAAGGATACATGATATTTGCATGCCCTCCTAAGCTCCTCACCAGTCTTAGACCTACCATCTCACTCAATTTCAAGTGCCAAAGCACCTGCCTACCTCGCCCCATAGAACACCCTGCATCCTGACTTGATTTCCCGGATCTAAAGCTGCATGCTCCATTTGATCCAGCAAAAAACCAAACAAAATCAATCAAAAACCCTAGAGCTACTATACCTAGCATAAAATCCTTATATGATCTAGTCATCTTGACTGAGATTCACAAGGAGAGAGCCCTCTCCTGACTTGGTAGGGCTAGCTACCAGGTTAAGCTTGGTTTGTGGTTATCCTAGGATTGCCTCCGTTCAGACTGAGGTCAATCTAGGCTCTAACAAATAGCATAAAACCAATAATGTTCGATGAAAAAAATAGTAAGCAAGAGGAAGAATATCAATGACACATAACACAATATTTTTTGGGGAATGGAACTTCTCAAAACCCTGACTATCTATATTGCATTAATCAGAAATCTAAGTGAAAATACAAAGCTTGTTCTCATGAGAACAATTCTTGCACAAGCATGATCAAATATCTGCCTCACAAGCCCTCTCTGGCCAAGACTTAGCCAATTATCCTTGCGCAATTATTGAGAGGATTATCCCCTATTTAATTGGGAAATCCTTCCTCCATAACGACACAATAAAAAGCTATGTCCTTCTATGATTGCATGCATGATCTATACAACTCGGGAAATCATCCAACTGATAGTACATTGTGCCTGCACTCTAGACTCAACTGAGTATTTCTCTGAACTGACATGCATGAGTTTATCATGAGTGAATCTTCAGTTAGCTAGAGTAGCATTGAGGATGCATTAGTGCACCGACTCAATACTAGACCTCTACTAGTTCCTCCAACAGTTAGAACTAGTTTAACTGTCTATAACTTAGTCACATTGAGTTATCTAATTACAACTCCAATAAACTCAACCTGGACCCCTAAAATTTATGGATCAGACATACATTACTACAAAAAGACTTCCAACTCGAAATCTTAATCTAATTAAGTCAGTTAAACTTAATTAAATATTTACAAGTTGTTATGAGAATATAATTCGATTTTAATTCACATTTTAAATTCAAGGACAAATTAAACTGGAATTTATTATTGCCATTTCTCAACACTCCCTCTCAACAAGAAAGGGATTATCATCTACCCCGATCTTGTCTTTGTGAAACTTGAATTTACACCTTGACAATGCCTTTTTCAAATTGTTAGCGTCATGCTCCTCCGTGGGAATGTACTCCAACAACATAATCTACCTCAATGCACAATCTCGAAGATGATGATATTGAATATCAATATGCTTGGAATAATCATGAAAAAATGGATTTTCAAAGTATTTGATACAACTCTGATTATTGCAGTAAATCATAGTTGGATCCATCTTCTGATCAAACAAACCAACCATAATTTTCCTCATCTAGATGGCCTGACATGATGCCTAACTTGCAACCATGTACTCTACCTCTATCGAACTGAGTGCAATAGATCTCTATTTCCTGATGTACCTAGAAACAATTGTTGACCCAATATTGAAGATCACTCCTAATGTGCTCTTTTGGTCAGATGGACTCCCTGCCCAATCTGCATCGGTGAAGCCTTGAAGCTTCACTCCCTCTATCCATCTTGTTGTAGTACTCAACAACCCCCCATTTAATTTTTAGTTTAGACATATAATAAGATTATGGAGAGCCATTTTGCATTCACATGTAGGGCTTGAGTGTGTTTACTTCATTTCAAGTCTAATATGCCTCTTTTTTATAGTTTGTTTACGTAAGTTTTTCTAAACATCTTAGATTAATGAATAAATCACAGCCCCCAAGACTGGGATCTTCATTAATATTTTCAATGGTTGTAGTATTCAATATATATATAAGAGCTTTGATATTAGAGGAATCCCTTAGAAACCCCGATATCCAAAGTCCCAAATTATATCAGGTGGCTGTAGTTTCTTTCCAAGAAAAACAAATGATAAATCTTCCTTGTCGGAACATTTATTGGAGCTTAGGTCCATCACACGTTTTCCCAAATATTGGCTTTTGTTTAAAATCCCTTATTGGAAAAATTTTATCTAAGTATTTCAAATATGGCAATGTGTCCTCTTTTAAAAAGTTGCGAATTAAAATTTCTTTGATTGAGTTTTCTAATGTATAAATACCAAAAGTAATAAAAGCACTTATTTGCGAAGAGCCTGACCCGACAGGATTTCCATGTAGGATATCAGAGATTTCAATATCAACGTTTTTAAAACGATGCTCATGTCACTGATCTTCAAAGCTCCAACCTCTGATCTTCGATATTGCAAAACTCAGACTTCCAATCTCTGATATACTCTTCGTTTTGATATCTGAATCTGACATGTGCTTTAACGTCGATTAACAAGAATTTTACATCTGCCTGTCTAATCAGATATTTTGTAATAAGATACCATTTCAAATTGCTAATAAACGGATGTGATATGGATATTAAATTGAGTTGATTGTGATTTCACGTCCGTCATATCGAAATTTTGTAGGGTATGTCATGGAATTACTTTTTTAAATCGTGGATTGACGTCGATTAGATTATGGATCCAATACATTATTTAAAAATAATTAATTACGACATCACATCCACTCCATCGACATTTTTCATTTATGCCCATTGTTAAAGTTGCTGATATCCATTTCTTCGATACCATATGAATTTCACCACTTGTCAACTCTAGCAGGATGCTATTATAATAATCGAAAAGTATGTTTTCATTGGTTTTACAGGGATTTTACTATGTTAAGTCGCAATTCCCTTTAATTATGTGTTTAATAAAAGCTCTGTTTTACTGTAATAGGGATAAAACCAGGGTCAATAAGGAGAAGTAACAGTTTGATCCAGGATCTCCGAAGATTCTCTGCCATGTGCGGAAACACAATTCTAAACTAAAGAGATTATTGTAACAAAGACTAAGAAAGGCCAACATGTGGGTATCAAATCAATCCTTCAGCTAAAAAAACTCCTCAAATTGTTGCCATATGTAAAATTGTTGACTAAAGCATGACAATAATCATCAAAAGAGAAGGTTGAGAAGATCAAAATTCTATCAAAAATTGACTTGGAATGCCATTGGTATTTTCTAGTCAAACTGTATAATCAATGGTTGATACTGAGATGTCTCTCCAATGCCACTACTCATTTACTTTCAACACTTAAAGAGGTGTTATTCACTGCACATGTGTGTATGTGACTCCATCATCCACCTGAATTAAAGCCAACGATAAATGTATATGAGAGTGGAAACGAATGGATAGTCAAGTTGTTGCAAATGCAATCTTTTATTGTTTTTTCTTTATGGTTTGTTAAAACCACTTCAACATTCTATGGAACTTTTCTAGATTTGTGTTTTGATTATGAACTATAAATCCTCTTCATTGTTATGAAGGAGAGGTTCGGAATTTCTGTGAGAAATCTTCTGGTTTGCACTATTGTATCTTGGAATAATCTTAATAGAAAGAGGAACCACTACTATTTCACTTATGAGTAGAGTTAACATTTATCGTGCACTATTATTTGAATACTAGTACTCTATTTGTGATTTGAATGGTTACTATATTTGTGTTTATCATACATTTCTTCTAGCAATTATGCTTTATCACTATTGATGTGTTTAATTGAAATCTTTTAAGTATATGAATGAACACAGATATATAATATGTGTGATGTGTTTCAACATTTGATTAAATTAACTATTTATTCAAAACAATTATCTTATATGTTTTAACTTCACAAAGGATTTGATGATCTATATTGTCATTTTCAATGCGAGATCTTTATAAGTCACATATACAAAAATATATTTCCCAAGATAGATATTTTTAGTCTTTATATTTTTGTTTCTTAGTTTCATTTACATAATCAGCCCCACACTTATATATATATCATGTCCACTTTTATATCTTTTATTAAGGGAAATTGGTCCCATAATTCCAATTGGAGTCACCATCCCAAACGAAAAAGGAGTTGTTCTAAGTTCCCGACCGGGTGGTTTTCCCCGATGTTGAGGTAGAGATTTTCAAGACTTCAAAATTTTTGGCGCTAGAAGGAGGGCCTTCAGTCTATGAATGGCAAGAAGATCCACTCTCAAATGAAAAGGCCATTTTAAGAGTCATTCTCCCTCAAAATCACCACCAACTTTTAGATCACATTCTAAATCTCCTAATCCAAGATCTAAGTTTGTTCAAAAAACCACTAAAACTCCTAGCACATTTCTAGAGTCAGCTGGCCAAACTTCTTCTCAAATACCAACTGAATCCCCTGAAGTTCAGTCTTTACTACAAAAATTGGAAGGAATTTTTATTTATGGAGAGAAAACTATTCAAAGTGATATATCCAAAGGAAGTGTTTCCTCATCCTTATAGTATTCTAGTGTATTAACTAGATCCCATAGTGAAAAAATTGGACTTAAACCTTTTTAATTACCATTGACCACTCATCAAAGAGAGAAAAATACTCTAGAAACTTATTCTTCTACTAGCGAGATCACATCACTATCTTCCCATTTTTCTCCTTCTCTTGGACTTACCATTTCCTCTACTTATTGTCCTTCTACTAATCAATCTCTCATCCTATCCATTCAAATTACTCAAACACAATTGTTTAGTACAACTGTTATCAGTAGTACTATAGGAACATCTTCCACAATGGTTCAAACATCACCATCCCCCTCATTTTCTACTACTTTTTCTACTCCATGTACTCCCAAAATGGAAAAAATACCATGGAATAACCTTGGGGTAGTACAAATGACTCCAACATTACACCCTCTTCCCAAAAACCCAGAGAGGTGGCTTCCTAAGTTTAATCCTAATGATGGCCTCCCTATAGAGGAACATATTCATAATTTTATGTTAGCAATCAATCTAAATGAAGTCATTGAATAAGATTATGTAGTTAGACTCTTTCCATATACATTTGAAGCGTTTGCAGGATCCTGGTATTTTTCTCTTCCTTCAAGACCAATAACGAATTGGGATATGTTTGAAGAGAAAATTTTGTTGAAATTTGGTGATGATTGAACAACTGTCACTTTGATTAATGATTTATGAAATCTTAAAACCAATTCAAATGAAAGAATCAAAGATTTTAATTCTATATTAAACAAATTGCTGAATAAGATCCTAGCTACTTCTAGACCAGGGACCGCTGTGCAAATTTAATGGTATATCTCTGCACTTCCGTCAAATATTGTTATGTTCATAGATAGAGCCAACAAAATAGTTCTGCTTGATAACATGAAAGAAGCTTTGTCTGTAGAAAAGAGAATCCTTGCTCTTGAAAAGAAAACTGCACACGATGAAAGAAAGCAAGCCAAAAAAGTTACTTTCAAGGATGAATTCAAGAAGAAAGCTCCTAAGGATCCTTTTGACTTAGAAGGATTACAAAAGGTTCTGAAAAAAATGTCAAATGAAATGGTAGAAATTAAAAAACAAGTAGCTAAAAGCTCTAAAAATCCCTTTCGGCGTTTCAAAAGGACTCAACCATCTCAGTGACCACCGCCTACCATTATATCAAATGTCGAATGTGATCAAGAGATGAAGAGGAAGAATCAACTTTACCTGTTGAAGAATCCAAAGAAGAAGAGTTAGCAGAAGCTTATGGTTTATGGTATTTCATCCTACCTACTTCAGAAAATAAAGAAAAAGAATAGGCCCTACTAATAAGTACTAGAAGTAAGGGACTTGCTGATTCATCTCTAGCAAATTAAAAACATAAGTCCCCTGCTCTTCCTAATAAGGACAAAAGTATGATTAAGAAACCTTATACTCCTTTAGATTCTCTTCTGACTACCTCCAATTCTCCTTCTTCATCCAAGACTTTGATAATCTTTGACACTATGGAATATAATATTATTGAGGACATGAAAAAGGTCAAAGCCAACATTTCTCTTTATGAGGTTAGTAAATTAAAATATCAGCATAAGCTTTTATTTAAAGAATTGAATGTAGTTCCTACATCTCCATTACTTACTACCGTCATTGAAAAAAACCTCATAAAGGACAAATAAACCTCCTAACATCTCTTTAGATAAGATTAACTTATCAGATGCCATTTTGATCGGAGATAGATCAAATTCCCCTACTGCTCCCCTCTTATTGACTTTTGAGATTTTTAACAAAAATGTTCATAATTGTCTAGTAGATTCTGGTGCATCATCAAATGTCATGCCTTATGAGGTATGTCTTAAATTGAATATCTCACCACAAAAATATGTTGTTCATATTGTTCAATTGGATCGCATAAAAGCCAAATTTTTGGGAGAAATAAAATTTGTTTTAATAAGATTAGCTTCTAATTAAAAGGCTTCTCAAATAATAGATATATTAAATGTGGACATTCTTGCATTTTATGGTCTTATTCTAAGCAGAGAATGGTCTAAAACACTACATGGTTACTTTGAAACTAATTGGTCACACATATGGCTTCCTTACAATGGAAAACCCAATCAAATTCATGTTGATATGGAAAAACACATGAAACATTCAGTGGTTGATTTTGATGAATAAAATGAAGCAGTGGTTTTTACAAACAATATTCTTGGAAATGATTCCTTTGAGGCTTTCTTTGGCAATTTTCAAGCACAAGAATCTCTTTTTTTACTTAACTCTGTTTCATCTCAAATTGAAAATTTCTCACAAACAGATTCTTCTAAATGTATTAATGTTGTAAATAATCTTGTAAATAAGCATGACAACGTATTGGACCCTTTATTTTGATGGATCAAAATCTAATGAAAGAGCAGAAGCTGGTTGCATTGTGATTAATCCTCATGGAGAAAAAAACTATGCTATATTGCAAATTAGAGTTTGACTGTACCAATAATGTTGCTGAATATGAAGTGTTGGTGCATGGCTTATTAGTCTTGATATCAAATATCTCAAAGTTTTTGGTGACTCAGAAATCGTTATCAAACAAGTTAGAAACAACATTCATTGTGCTTCTAGTCACCTTAAGAATTATTAATCTTTGATCCAAGAACTCACATCTCATTTCACTCCATTCAACATAGCTCCTATTCCAATAATACAAAATGCTAGCGCTGATGGCCTCCTAGCAAATGTTGCTTCCAAACTCATTATATCAAAAGATTTCAGTCCAGATCGATTTTCTATTGAATTGATTTTTCGCCCCTCCATTCCAGACAATATTACTAATTGGTGAGTGTTTAATGATGATAATGACATCTTGAGTTTTCTGACATTTGAAGGGTCTTACTCTGATTAGATTATCAATGAAGATGAACATGACAAATAGTTGAATAAATCTTCTGAGGAAAATTATTTATCCAAACCTATAGTTAAACTGGAAGATTTATACGATTTGAAAGATAGGTTCAAAAGAGTAACTAATTGCAAACTTCAAAGTTCAACTCAGAGATTTGAATTAGTTAAGTTAGGATCTAAACATAAACCTTAGAACATCAATTTAGGCCTTGGAATTTCAGCAGATGAAAGATCTACTTTCATTCATTTGTTTAAAACATACAAGGGTATATTTGCATGGAATTATGATGATCTGAAAACCTATGACACTTCCATCACTCAACATACTATTTCTATGCTTTCAAATGTGAAACCAATCCAATAGAAGCTCAGGAAAATCCACCCTAACTTGGAAACTCAAATTAAAACTGAACTAGATAAACTTCTTAAAGCTAAAATCATTTTTCCAATCAGACATTCCAAGTGGGTCTCAAACCTTGTGCCAATTAGAAATAAAAATAGGGATATTTGTATTTGTATAGATTTCAGAAATTTGAACAAAGCTTGTGTAAAGGATAACTTTACTTTACCCCTAATGGAACAAATTTTACAATTTGTTGCTGGTTTTGAATTAAAGTCTTTTTTAGATGGCTTTTCAAGTTACAATCAGATTCTTGTAAATCTCGATGATAGATTGAAAACCACATTCAAAACTAAGTGGGGTACTTACGCTTATCAAAAAATGCCTTTCAGACTGATTAATGTTGGGCTACTTTCCAAAGAGTTGTGGAAATTTCTTTCAAAGGTTTGATCAATAAGATAGTTGTAGTGTATCTTGGTGTTGGGAATGGGTCCCCTGGGGTCATTTTTGGGACTAAAAGCCTAATTTTGGGGCAGAAAGCCTGAATTTTGTACAAAGGAATGTAAAGTCTCTGCATTTCGTGACTGTGGAGCGCGAAGATATCAAGAGTCAAAAAGGGTTTCCACCCTTAGTTTAGATAGCTTGTGTCGGCTTAGAGATCTGATCTTGGTCAACAGACCATGGGATTGTATAAAAAGGGAGTCTTAGAAGAGTCTAAAGGGGGAAGTAGAGTTCTATGTAAGTTCAAGTTCTTGATGGGTCTATTAAGAGCTAAGAGCGAAAATCTTAGTGTAGGAAGAGGCTCTGCAACTGAGTGCGTAGAGGCCTAGGGTAGAAGTTTGCAGCTAAGTGCACGAACCCATGTAGCTGTGTGCGTAGGGTAGATAGAGTCTATATTGGAAATCTGAATCATCAATAAAGAGAAGTATTCTAAAATTATTGTGTATTTTTCCTTTGTGGATTGCATGCGATTATGTTATGTTAAGTTCTGGGTTTATGTTATAATGCTAATTTGATGTGAAAATATATATGTTTCTATCTGCTATATGAACACAAATAAGGATATATGTTTACGCGAAGATAATCTTAATTGCATGGTAAAATTGGCTAACACTTAAGATAATTCAAGAAATTATACAATAACGAAGTAAAAAAGGCGCGTAAGTGCTTGAGTCAATGGTTAGGGTTGTGCGAAGGACGATGGTATAGCTTCACGGAGGTTCTAAGAGACAGAAGAGAAAGTAAATCAAATCCATAAAGGCTTATTGATCTGTGCAAAGGAAGGATTTAAGGTATAAAACCGACATCACAACCATCCAAGGGTGCGGAAACTTGGTTCTTGCATCCCCCATATTGCTTCTGGTGAGACTTCAATTTTCGCTCCATGGATTGATGCCGAAAGGGCCAGTAGTGTAGGGATTTGCTTGGCTGACTAACGATGAACCTAGGTCAGGGCCCATCAAGACAACAAATGGTTTCATTGATGGGACTTGAACTCGGGTCTCTCAGGTGAGCGCCGACTGTCCTAACCAGCTAGACTACAACTTGGAGGCACTGAGGAGTGTGAAACAGCTGCACGCAACTCTGGGGCATACCAGATACTTTAGGAAGTTCATCAAGAGCTATGCCCAGATCACTGTGCCTATGGAGAAATTGTTGAAAGAAGGATGCTATGTTCTATTGGAATGATGAATGCCAGAATAGCTTGGATGTGATGAAAGAGAAAATGGTCACCGCACTGATCCTAGTCTTCTCGGATTCAAAGAAGGAATTTCGTGTGCACGTGGACGCATCACGTATTGCATTGGGAGACATACTGACACAAGCCGGTGAGGGAGAACTGGATCATCCTATAGCATTCACAAGTAGGAAGTTGTCTAAAGCAGAGAAAATTATTCCATGACAGAGCGTGAAGGATTAGCTATGGTGTACATGCTCCAGAAGTTTAGGCACTATCTCATGGGAGGGCACTTTAAGATGTATACGGATCATTCTGCATTAAAGTACTTGGTCAACAAGCCTGTGTTTGGGGGAAAATATGTAGGTGGCTGTTGTTGTTCCAGGAGTACGACTTTGAAGTTATCGTGAAGCCAGGACGATTGAATGCGAGACTTGATCATCTGTCTCACATTGAAACTGGAGAGGAACCTACTAATTTAGAGGAAGGACTATCTGACAAAAACTCTTTTCAGTGTGCATCACAAATAGTCACTTTGAAGATATTATCCACTTCGTGATGACAGGAATAACGCCGAAAGGTTATATAATTCAACAGAAGAAGGAACTGGTAGTGCGCACGAAAGACTTTTCTATCATTGCAGGGCACTTGTACAAAATGGGATCAGATGAAATATTGCGACGTTATGTGCCTGAATTTGAACGAAGTAGCATGCTCATTGAGGGTCATGGAGGAGCCGTAGGAGGACAATATGTAGGGAAAGAAACAACACAGAAGATTCTATGCACTGGGTTGTGGTAGCCGACCTTGCATAATGATTCGACAACATATTGTAGAGCATGCGATGCATGTCAAAGGACTAGTAAGCTGTAGTAGAGGGATGAATTACCTCTGATCCCATAGGTGACTTTACAACCATTCAAAAAATGGGCAATTGAATTTGTGGGACCAATTCAGCCTCAAGGAAAGAAGATGGGTGCGCGATACATTATCGCCACGACTGAGTATTTGACTAGATGGGCGGAGGCATAGACTGTGAAGGATTGCACAGGTGCGGAAAAAACAAAATTTATTTTTGAGTATGTCCTGATGAGATTCCGGTGTCCAAATATTTTGATAAGCGATCACGGTACACACTTTCTTAATGAAACAATCAATGTGCTGACAGAAGAATTCCAGGTGTATCATCAAAAAAGTATGCCTTATCATCCACGGGCTAATGGGACAATGGAAGCATTCAATAAGATACTAGAGAGCATGCTGATGAAGGTTTGAAATGCTTAGAGAAATGACTGGGATGTGTGCATACCCACAATGATATGGGTTTACAGAATGACTTGTAAGAATCTGACTCGACAAACGCCTTTCAGACTCATGTATGGCGTAGAAGTTGTGATTCCAATGGAATACATTGTACCTAGTCTGTGCATAGCAGCATTCATAGGAATGGTGGATCGCGGAGCCCTGGAAGAGAGGCTCGCGCAGCTAGTGGAGCTTGAGGAGGACCGATTTCTAGCTGGATTTCATCAACAAGTTCAAAAGGAGTGTGAAAAGGCATGGCATGATCAACACATCAAATTGCACACCTTCAAGGTAAATGATCTGGTCTTGTTATATGACAACAAATTTGATAAATTTCTTGGGAAATTTAGGATGCACTAGCTAGGGCCATATGTCATCAAGGAGATTATCGATGGTGGAGCAGTTCAGCTGGTCAAATTGAATGGAGAACCCTTCCCAGGAAAGGTGAATGGAAGCCGATTGAATCCATACACCAATGATCCAGCTAGGTGACTATATGAGGGAAGCACAGTCTTATCACTCTAGGCAGCTTAAAGGTAGTGCAAGACTATAAAATACACTGCCTGGGTCGAAGAGCTGTGCGATTGGGGAACTATGCAGAACAAAGAAATGTCATAGAGCCCACAATAGCGTGGAGTTGCAGCAATGCTACAATGAAGTTAAAGCAACAATGCACATTGTCGCCATCATGTAGAGGCTGGCAAAGCTACAGGAGGCGAAGGATTTGAAAGAACAGGTAGATGTAAATTAGCACAAGGAAGTAGGGCTAAAGGCTCACTTAAATCCTTGGTTGGACGAGGCCTATTTGATCATGACCACTATTGAAGACAATCTGGATAGTCTGCAGGAGACTCAGCAGAAGATTCAGTTAGACGACATAGGTCAAGCAACGGAGCAGCTGGTCGAGGAGATGAAGCAGGTGACAACACAATGTATTGCCGAAGTTATAGTAGCCCAAGTCAAGCTAGGAGGTCTTCATGACAAGATCTCCACTCCAGCCAAGTGACTAGAGGGCGAGTCACCATGTTTGTGTTGGGGGCCCATTGGGAACAAGTCCCCTCGGGTCATTTTTGGGACTAAAAGGCTATGTTTGGGGCAGAAAGACTGCATTTTGTACAAAGGAATGTAAAGTCTTCACGTTTTGTGGCTACAGAGTGCAAAGATATCAAGAGTCAAAAAGTGTTTCCACCCTTAGTTTAGAGAGCTTGTGTCAGCTTTAGAGATTTGCCCTTGGTCCGCAAACCATGGGATTGTATAAAAAGGGAGTTTTAGAAGAGTATAAGGGGGGGCGTAGATTTCTAAGTAAGTTTGAGTTCTTGACAAGTCTATGAAGAGCTAAGAGCGAGACTCTTAGCATAGGAAGAGGCTCTGCAGTTGAGTGCACAGAGACCTAGGGTAGAAGTCTACAGCTGAGTGTACAGACCCCTACAGTTGCGTGTGTAGGAAAGGTAGAGTCTGTATTGGAAATCTGAATCATCAACGAAGAGAAGTATTCTGAAGTTACTGTGTATTTTTCCTTTGTGGATTGCATGTGATTATGTTATGTTAAGTTTTGGGTTTATGTTATAATGCTAATTTGATGCGCAAATATATATGTTTCTATCTGCTATATGAACACAAATAAGGATATAGGTTTACATGAATATAATCTTAATTGCATGGTAAAATTGGCGAACACATAAGCTAATTCCGGAAATTATACAATAACATAGTAACAAAGGCACGTAAGTGCTTGAGTCACTGGTTAGGGTTGCGCAACAGACGATCGTATACCTTCACAGAGATTCTAAGTGACAGAAGAAAAAGTACATCAATAATCCCTAAAGGCTGATTGATCTACAGGAAGGAAGGGTTTAAGGTATAAAATTGACATCACAACCATATCAGGGTGTAGAAACTTGGTCTTGCAGCCCCCATACTACTTCGGGTGAGACTTCAGCCTGTGCTCCGCAGAATGATGCTGAAAGGGCCAGTAGTGTAGGGATTTGCTTGGCTGACTAACGCTGAACCTGGGTTAGGGCCCATAAATGAAACACTTGGTGACATTACAATTTATTCCAAACAAAGAGGCAATCATTTACATGATTTAAAACATATCTTTGAGAGATGTAGAAAGTTTGGAATCTCCCTAAGTCCTAAAAAGTCATTTTTTGCTGTTGATGAAGGAAAACTTCTAGGATTTATAGTGTCTAAAGAAGGAATATGCATAGATTTAGATAGAATTAAGGAAATATTTGAAATCCCCTTACCACACAACAAAAAATCCATGCAATCCTTCCTTGGACAAATTAATTTTGTTAAAATATTTGTTCCAAACTTCTCTCAAATTGTACTTCCTTTGTAGACCATGACAAAGAAGAAGTTAATTTTCAAATGGGTACTGATCAAAAGAAAAGTATTTGATTCAATAAAGCAAGAAATCATTGATGATCTTTCATTATCAATCCCATATTTTACCAAAAAAATTGTTCTTTATACTTTTTCTTCCCAACAATCTTACACAAAAGTTGTAACTCAAGCAAATGAGCAACATATTGAAGCTCCAATTTCCTTCTTTAGTTCTAATCTATAGATAGATGAGCTCAATTATTCAGAGGTTGAGAAGAAAGCCTTTGCAATATTCAAATCCATTAAAAATTTCAAGCCTTTTTCTCCTAAAAACACATACAAAGGTATTTTTTCCTTTCCCTGCTATCAGACAATGACTTACCCAGAAAGAATTGGGAGAGGAAAAGCTAACTGGGTTATTTCCCTTCAAGAATATGACCTAGATATTTTCCAGCTAAAATTGTTAGAGGTCAAGTTTTTTTTTTGTTTTGTTTCGTTTTGTTTTGTTTTGTTTTGTTTTGTTTTGTTTTTTTTTTTTGTTTGTTTTTTTTTGTTTGTTTGTTTGTTTTTTTGTTTGTTTGTTTTTTTTTGTTTGTTTGTTTGTTTTTTTTTGTTTTTGTTTTTTTTTTGTTTTTTTGTTTTTTTTTTGTTTTTTTGTTTTTTTTTGTTTTTTTTTTTGTTTTTGTTTTTGTTTTTGTTTTTGTTTTTGTTTTTTTTTTTTTTTTTTTTTTTTTTTTTTCAGGTTGATTACTGCAGCTAATGACAACTCAACTAATGAAGATTGAGGTAATAATGTCCAAATCATAGAGGTATGTCTCTGTTGTAGCGGCTACAACTACCCTCCAAAATTTTTCCTTAGCTTCGTTTTGGAGCCTCCTTACCGACCATCCTTAGAAACATGTCTTTCATTGACAAGTACCTATGCTTCAGTTAAGTTTCAGTGGCTTATTAGCTTTTGTTTGAAATTTTTTTTGCCTCCCTCCTATAGGCTAACATTTTAGAGCTTGGTCAATTTCTGGTTGTAATGCTCACCTAGAAAATTGTGCAAATCTAGATGGGAACCAACCTTCCTCTCCAAACTTGTGCAATCCATATAGGTTACCTACTACTCTCCAAAAATGCGTAGAATATCCAGCCAACCTTCCCTCTGGAAATTGCGCAAAGAAACCCATCACTAGGTTTGCTCTAAAAAATTGCGCAATTCTCACTGAGAGCCAGGGCTTCAATCCAGAAATTACGCAGAGCCTGATAGACAACCAGACTTTCTCAACCTAGAAACTGCGCAAAAGTGACTCCAAGGGCTACAGTCCATTGCATGTGCTACCAAGTTGATCTATTCCCTCTAGGACTGACCAATCTTGAATTGCATGGATGGGTTTCTTTTCCAAAAAATGAAAAAAAAGAAAAAAAGAAAAAAATCATCCCTAGATTTTAGGGATCCATTTTTAGCAGCAAGAGGTTACATGAAAACGTTGTTTTAGAAACTTTCCACCAAGTGTCACTTTTTCTTAGATTTGTGGCATGCGTGTCATAAGCCTCAATCTTATCAAAACTATTTATTTGATGCTACAGAGCTCATTCCTGATGCAGGAGCATTCACCCAAGGGAAAATCATTGTAAATAGTAGACATAGGGGGTCATGCATTTTAGGAAATAGTTTTCCTGAGTATCAAGTTGATGAAATATTTAGGTCTTTAAGTGTGATTTAATTAGATAATAGGAGAATATGTAAATGCTCTCAAAACAAATAAATGAGAACATGAGTGGTGAATAAATGACAAATAGTTAGAAGTCAAATCCAACTCTTAGACAGTTCCATGATTCAAGGAACAAGAGAGAGATTTTAGGAATTAATTAGAGTAGAAGTGGACCATTGAGCTGACAAGGGAAATTTTTCTGTTTTAAAACACAGGAAAAGATGGAGTGGATAAAGTTTGCCACATATGTATGCATGTAGTGAGCTTTAGGGATTTATTTGAGTGATTTAAGGAAAGGATGGGATCAGGTCCTTCATAGTAATCCAATCCTAGTTTCCATATAAGCATATGTAAGCCTAAGGGTAGAGGGAGAGGCCATTGACTTTGGAAAATAGGCCTGTGTGAGACCGAGAAGTCTCGAATGTAAAATTTTATTTTATATTAAGATATGCAGATGTTTGTTCCTGACTGCGTCAGAGTATGGAAGAGTATTTCATGAATGATTTACTATGAATTCATAGGCTCTGTGATAGTTTGCAAGCAGAATTCTGAAGGATGCAGAGGAACAGGATGATTCAAAGGAATCATAAGGGATTGTTGAACCCATCTGAAGGAACAAAGTGAAGCTTTGAAGATGTAGTGAAGTGAGGCTTCGCATAAAGGCAGTTGAGCAGTGGAAACAGACAGCATCGTTCTGAAGAACTGTATAGAGAAGGAGAATGATTTGGAGAAATCGTATTGATCCTCTTAAGAGATCAAGAGTTGCTTTGAAGTAAAGGTGCATGCAAAGAGAAGCTAAGAAGGAAGAGTTGCAGTGAAATAGTGAAGGAGGAAGAACCTCTGAAGAACCCAAAAGAGCCGCAGAAACCATTGAAAACGCAGAAAAACCCAAGTAAGAGAGGCAAGTGAGAAGTAAAGGTTTGATGCTCAGCAGCCGTTGGATCTTCAAAGATCAATAGCCATGATTGAAAGTCACAATCACATTTCAAAGGTATCAAAGGATGACGACCACAGAAATAGCAACTCTGATGAGCGATTGGCGATATCGCCGATAATCCGATCGACGATCGCGCAATTGGAGGTTCACAGCGGAAGAAGTAATGCGCGGTGGAGAAGTGATAGCCGATAGCGAGTGTCGACATATCAGAGCTCGGACCTATCAGAGTTTGGCACAGCAAGAGGTTGGGTTATTGGAGAGCGCGAAGGTAGCGTAGAGGAGGCGGACCCGATGATAGTTATGAACACAGTTAGATAAGATTTTAAATCCGATGTATGCAGTTTGGAGTGAGAATTCCTTTGTATTCCCAAGTGTTTAATATTTCCGATAGTTTATATGGCGTGGGCCTTTTAATGCAAAAGAATATGTTATCGTTCTGATAGTCGGAGAAGGGGAGATGGTGTATACGTATTAAGATCGTGGAGGAGCCAATTGCTGACGGCAATAAAGATGGAGCATTGAAATCTGTGCAAAAGCTCTACTAAGGTAGAAAGGTAAGTTTGTGTGTATATTTCCTTTGTAACAGGAATATATCGCTGATATATGACTTATATATATATATATATATATATAGATATATATAGATATGTCTAACGATGGAGGGATATGAAGAAAAGGCTTTGTTAACTCTTATGTGAGGGTTATAAGAGTGGATAAAGTCCTGATAGAAAGGTTCAAGCGAGGTGATTGAAGTTCTGATAAAAGGAACTTATAAAGGGGCCTTGACCATTTTATGTATGAATATTTGACTCCATTGAAGAGTCAAATACCTGGGATAGTTGTGTTTATGCATTGTTATGCATACTATGGGTATATGCTGGGTAGCCTTGGCATCAGTTTGGCTAAGTATGGTTATATGCCGGGGACCCTTGCATCAATTCCTCACATCGATCTTGGAGCTGTGGCATCCCACATCACATCTAGGAGCATTCGGCACATGCAGCTCATATTTTTTCAGGTAAGTTCGCTTTTCATGTCTTTTGCTGCTTTTTTGTCGCTTTTTGCATTTTAGCTTTAGTGAGTGATGTTTTCTTGGTTTTGTTGAACGCATGCTGTCATTCTAATGCATATTAGCTTGTAGAAGCACTATTTCAAGTTTTCATTGCATCTCACTGCTATTGCATGCATGACATTTTTTCTGCACTAATGGTCACCGTAGCAGCGACTTGCTTCACACACTTACTT
This sequence comes from Pinus tabuliformis, assembly GCA_031772625.1. Classification (NCBI taxonomy): domain Eukaryota; kingdom Viridiplantae; phylum Streptophyta; class Pinopsida; order Pinales; family Pinaceae; genus Pinus; species Pinus tabuliformis. The sequence goes on from CM062806.1 coordinate 224,853,144, forward strand.
GTTTTCCCATTTTCTAAATCCTGCACTCACTGTTTGCATGCATGATTATTCACTCTAGTATGAACTCAGATTTTCCATGCATTCAGCCTTTTTATGTTTTCAGTCGCCCGTCGGTGGGTTTGAGCTGCCTTGGCCAGGGCCTTGCCTTGCCTGGCTTTCACTGCGTGTTTCTGGGAGTGATAGCTCTGTCTTCCTCCCAAAAATTGTGTAGAGCTGGCCCAACACTAGCCTCTAGGATTTCTCTATGCAATTCTGAGAGGCAGTGCTCTGCTGCCCCCAAGAATTGCATAAATGCAATTTGCTGGTTGCAGTCATTATTGACTGAAACTGCGCATTGCACAGTTTTAGTCCTCAGTAGGCCAAGTTGCGCATTGTGCAGTTTCAACAATCAATTAGCCCACTGATAGTTCGACTGTGATTTGAGCAGTTTTGGCAGTTAGTCTCCCATCCTCCCAGTGAAAATTGTGCAATCTTTCCAATCAGTCATGCAGGTGTGTTGCATGTTAGTCCTCAGGCTGATTTTGGTTTTCAACTAACAGATTGCTTGCCATGAGTGTTGCTCTGTCTCCAGGTATCGCAGGTGTTAATATGTCTCTCAGCAGTACATGGACAATGGCCTCCAAGAGAGTAGTGTCAAAGGACACTGTCGAAAGTGCAACTGCAGATGCAGTTGAGAAAGTGTCTATGAGCTTGGCTATCTATGAAGACACTAAGTTGTTCATAGACAAGGAGATCAAGATGAAATGGCAGGACATCAACAACACATTTTCAGGCACATTTGAGGAGAATCTAGAAGACCATAGAGTTTATGTCAACATTCACAAGTCTAGTTTGTATCGGATTGCATGCAAGTATCTCGCTTTTCCATGCACGAACATGATCCACTGGATTGTCTCATTACTGCTCCAAAGATAATGGTGTTAAGAAGTTTCAGTGGAACACAACTTGCTACCTTCAGGGTGAAGGAATTTCAGGAGATGTATCACTTGTTTCATTCAATGATCATGATGGATACACCCTTCACTAGACCCAGTAGAAGTGCAAACTCAAGGGACATCTTGAAGAGATGGGTGAAAGAGTCATCCAAGTTTAGGAAAACACCCAACCGGGTGTACAAGACAAGGATACTGCAGAAGGCATATCAGCTCTTGGTCATCTTTTCATGCCACTTATATGGCTAAGAGAGCACAAAAACCTTCCCGCAGAGTTGGGTGATTGTGTTGGATCAACTAGCGAGCGAAGGAAGAACTTTCAACTGGTCTGACATGTTGGCTCTCAGGTTGAAGAAATAGGTAACAAAAGCCTGACATCCACCCAAGGGAAATCAAACAAAGTTATACATGTTCGCTTACATACATGATGTAGTATGTGCCCATCAACAGTTCCTAGGCTTGGGTTGGGCATGGACACCTTCAAAAACCTATGTGCACACTTATTGCAGGTTGTTCCCCGAATGCAGCTTCCGTGGATTTATCATACAGCTATCAGACCATTTCATCACCTCGGTGTACAGGATGATCTTTGAGTAGGATCCACCTTGCATGTCGCAGGAAACGATGGAGGCATTGATCGACATAGCAGATTGGTTTGCGTCACCCCATCACACCTCCATACAGATGTACAACGCGTAAAAGGCTTCGCTTGTTTTACCAAAGTTTTCCATGGATAAGCTCGTCATGCAAGAAGTATCATATCACATCGCGATAAGGTAGTAGGCTGTCATCTAGACTACACAAGAAGAAGAAGGCACCTTGTCCCACTCTTCCTCTGCAGATTAGGTTGTATGAGATACAAAATATCAACCATGTTGAGGCCGAGACAAAGGAATTCAAGAGATTTACCTTTGGCACCAGAAGTTTCAATTTGTATGACCTGCATTGCTTAGTGAAGGACCATTTTACGAGAGTGCAACATCCTTGGATCCACGGGGCGTGTCATTGGCCTGAGGAAGACCCATGGAGATACTGCTATCACTTCTCAAGGCTCAACGAACAGGTTAGCATAGTTGTAGAGTGGTTAACAAAGAAGAAGGCAACAACATCTCAGGGAGTAGCATCATCTGCAGCAGAAGAGGGCAACAAACCTGTGCATGAAAAAGGCAAGAGGAAGGTTGTTGACAGCATAGAGGCGGAGCAAAGATGCAAGATCAAAGCAGATCAACTTGTGTTGAGAGCAACTTTGGAGATTGAGACTAAGAGGCGACAACATGACAAAAGGATTGTGCAAAGGCAAAGAGAGAAGCAGAAGCTAGAGGAAATAAAAAAGGAGTTGCAAGAGTTGAAGCAGCTACTCAGGGAAGAACAAGAGCTGTGTATAAGAGAGAAGGAAGTGCAATAGGAACAAGAACAACATGAGGCGTAACATGCACATGTTGATGAAATTGAACCCATACAGGTTATTGACTCATTCGAGCAGCTGGTGCATAACAAACAGGGTGAGAAGTCTCAAAGTAGGAATTTACTCAAGAGATTGAATATTTATTGGAGTAGATGGGCATGAATATGGTTAAACTAGATTCAGAATAGGATATTTACCTCATTTCTAAAAACCAAGAGGTCACCCCACTGGCTTCACCAGTAGAACAAGTCCCAAGTGATCAAGGAGACACTAAAATCCTTGAAGACAATCTGGAAGAGGAGATGCACAACATATCTTTCGATGAGTCACAACACAGAGTTGTGCATTCACATAGAGTGCCTACTCTGGATGTCCATGTATATCTTGCACAGTTTTGAGATTGAGTGATCATGTCCGATGTGCACAAACATCTAGCGGCATTGGTTGATGCTACCAAAGCATATGCCTGAGCCACCAACTCTAGTGTTAGATTCTTGATAGTTGAGAACGAGCGCATGGCTAAGGAGTTACAAGCATCCAAGCATGGAGGAGAGCAAGTTACAATATCCTCCAAAGCAAAATTGAGGAGAGCGATACTAGATGAAATATAGCCTCTCGCGACAGTCATGCAGAAGCTATAATTCAGATTTTTCATCATGGATAAGTCATTTGTCCATCTCAACGGTTAGGAACAACGTTGTGCTAGGAGAGCACAAATCTTGTTAGATCTGCACACTACTGTTGATCACATGAAAATATGGACAATGATGTACAAAGGAGCCCCATTGAACTTGCCAAAGATGATGAAGCCAAAGGTGATAGAGTTGAAGGCACACATCCGGAGTTAGATCCGAAACTATGAGGAACTCCTGCAGTTCATCACCAGTTTTGAGGGTTCACATGCACGTGTGTTTAGCGGCATGGATGTCATAGTCCACAAGCATGCAATCCCATCCATTGGCACACTCATCGAGGTGAAGTCAAAGAACCAAGTCCAACTGGAGTTGGACATGTACTTTGATCCGTTGATGCGTGTAGCCACCAATGAAGACTTGCATATGAGCACAAACACTATGCATCAGTATGTCACTTGTTCAACTGCACTCAAGACTATGATGCACATGTTATTTGAAGAGTTGGACAGAGGTGCCAAACCAGTGTACCCCTATGCAATGGAGGAAAAAGTTTGCTTTTAGAAGGATGTCACCATAGAGTATGCAGACACCATAAAAGACTACCAATCTTGGCATCAATTCGTCATCGTCGATCATCACAGGGATTCCAAAGTGTTTGTCGTCCCACAACTGTCTGAGTCTTAGTGATGTCTTGCATGGCCTACTCAAGCCTATTTGTCTCACATGGGTAAATGTGCAGATTGTAATGTAAACCTATAGTAAAAGTGAAAGACCAAGTGTCAATAATAGAATGTAATAGTCATGTAGTAGTTGAAGAGTCATGAGGGTAGGTGAAGAGTCACAAAGGGGAATGTCAAGGGTCACCCCACACTTTGATATATATAAAACCTCATAGCTCATTGTACATGATTTTGGGAGCCAAGATTCCCATAGAGATAAATTAGAGAAAGATTGGAGTGTATTGTAACGAGCCTTGGCTTCTCTACAGTGAAGAGCTAGTACATCTCTTTGGAGGAGCAGGCAATAATGACTAATGTTCCGCTATTAGGGCTAGTGTAAGTCTTGGTTGTATGTATGATTGGATCTTTCACTCTTTAATATAATGAGTCTAGCACGTTTCATGGATATGTTGTTATTGTAGTTCGACTATCCTGGTTACTTTAATGATGTATGTAGCTATTATTTATGCATGTATGTATGGACTACTCCATATGTGTTTCTATGAATATTATCAAAGCCTGTTGTTGATATAATCCATCACTTTGGATCATCAACTATCCTACTTTCCATCTCATGATTTCTTTCTGCTCACATGTTCCCTTTCAAGCTGCGTGCTATCATGGGTTCCTAAGGGGCGCACTCTTCCCCCTTTCTGTGTGTTAGAGCCTTTCATGCACCTTCCTTGACTTGCTATAAGGTCATACCATTGTTACCAACAATGCCATCTTACTTACATCTGTGCGCAACTCAATCCAAGGTGATACCATACTAACCACTTCTGGGACTCCTCCTCCAAACATTCTGAGGTTTAGTTGGGACTTCTAACTGGGGAGATCCCCTGACATGTTGGTGGGTCCAATACCGTCAACATTTCTGGTGCTAGAAGGAGGGCCAAATGACAAGCTAAGTACTCACATCCTATTTTTAATCTTTGCACACCTATCATGGATCTCGTTGTAGTCCATCCTCCACTATGTCTGTCTAATACACATTCATTTGAAATCACAAAGGAGTTTTATGATCACTTGTTGGATCTCACGTACGATGGTGAAGGCGAAGTGGCCTGGCCTGAACACTTACATGACTTCCTTGCATTCTTGGAGGATGTGAAAGAGTTTGATGAAGTTGAGGTAAACCTGTTTCTTGCATAAAGACTTCGCGAATCCCCACAATGATTGTGCTACAACTTGCCTCACAATTGCGTTCACTCATTTAAGCGATTCTGTGATCTAATCGAATATGTTTTCCATCATTTTGATCTTGAAGCTCTTGAAAAAAAAATGTTAAAACAACATAAGGCCCACATGAACAACCTATGGATTTTTGGAAGCACTTCTGTTTAATCTAGTTTGAAGCTCCGAAAACCAGATGAAATTCCAATATTCCATGGACAAATTTTAATATTTCCTTACCAAATCACTTTGTCCCAAAATCAAGTTAAGGTTCAAACCCCGCTCAACATACTTCAGTGATGGAGCTGTACAATCGCAAGAGGACATAATATATGTCATAAGTGACTATCTGCCTTCCCCTCATCAAACAAATCCACCCCCAGAGAGTGATGTAGGAGAACATGCACACGCGTTTGTTCAACTGTCACATCCTCCCACTGTCACCGCTCTTAATTTCTACGTAGATTTGGTTGGGAAGCCCATAGGTTTTCATACATGTTTGTTATCTCAACCTCCATCTTCACGTTCTACTGATCATCTAGATTTCACTATCTCATGTTCTTTCATTTCGGACTCTACACCTATTGTGAACGAGGATCAAGCCATTGACAGAGTTGATGTTGCACAACCAACCTGCACTGTCATTTATTATGAGTATGACTGGGAATTTGAACATCAACCCGCAGTGAAGGATGACCTCCTTTTGTCTGTGCCTCCTCTACTTTTTCCTGACATCTTTGGTGATTCTACTATATATGATTTCCCTTGTGTAAATCCATCCATGGATGCATCTACTTCAAATCATTCACAGAACACACCTGATGTCAGTCCATTATTTGAAAATGGAGAGGAAAAATTCTTCATTGAAAATCCACTTGATTTTTCATCTGCCTTTTATGGAAACGCAAAGGGTGAATATTCTTTCTTCTCATCTACCCATCTATTTTATTTATCAGATCATGAGGATGCCAATGAACTCATTGATTTTTCTGATCGTAGTTGTCTTGATATATTCACTCCCATATTCAATCACGATGTTGATTCTATTGTTGTTGATCTTTCAAAGCCACCTGTTTATGATGATCTATCTGTCGATGAAGTCAAAACCCCATAGGTTGTCGAGACACTTCAACTTGATCTAATTGTTATGTTATGCCTTCACTGTCCTAAGGTTGGTTTCACTTTCGATCAAGAAATTGTTGAAACACCCAAAGGTCCTCATCACTCATCTATATGCATTGAAGTTCAATCCAACACATAGATTTCACTTCCTCCACCTGAATCACATAATCCTTTCGCTCATGCATTGGAGTAATCTTACACAACAAGCACACATGCAAGACATAAGTTGTCTATGTTCCTCATGTTTGCTTGCATGTCACAGTCAGGAGAATGCATATGCTTAATATCTGCACCTAGTGTATCACAACACCATGGTAAATCCACAGAGTGCATGTTGTGTGCTTTCACTTTTTTCGTTTTTGTGGACGCATTTAGACTTGGAGTGTGTTTATCCTCATTGTTATATCTTTGATCTTTGTTGGTTTTCTTAACTATGTTCGTGAACCATGCCTTCACCAACATGGGTCAACCAATGCGTTGGTGGTTGCATTAGAAATATAACTTCATGTGATCAGACCCATGCACTGTTAGCTTATGAGTAGGAGTAGTGTTTGCTTTATGTTTGGTTTGTTTGTATGCACATTTGCTTTCTTTCTTTGTTCTTTGTTTTCTTGCCTTCTTGCTTTGCTTACTTTATTTGCTTTTGCATTTACTTCTGCTCTTTGGTTTGTTTTTTATTTTCTTGTTTATGTTCATAGGTTAGTTTCACATGAAACTATGTGCGACTCTTGAAACAAGCGAGTAATGTACAAGAGGACTTGTACAACTGTCAAAAATTGGTTATATGTTGTCTTCTCTCTTTATGTTGAACTTTTTTTCTTCAGTTAATGATACACCAAAGGAAAATAAGTTATGTTCAAAGTGAGCCTTGATGAAAACACAATGCTTGTGCACTAACTAGTACCACCTACTCTAGTAGGTTATTTTGGGTTAACCCTTGTCAAGTCAGTTAAGTAGAGTAAGGTGAGGGTGAAAAACTTAACAAGTATGTCAGAGGTATATACAAAATAATTCTTTGAAGGAACAACCTCTTCTGATCCTTCTTCCGACTCTGAAATAAATAAGTGCCTATGCATAGTTCTTGAAAAAATGACAAATGAAAAAATGAAAATGTGAAAAAATTTGAAAAAATGAATAAGGCGAAAGAAGAGAAAGGCTTCCTGCATAGTGAGGTGATACAAGTAACTCCATCAGGGTACTGGCCAGGCTCGCTGTCAGTAGAGTGATGCTTGTGTTCCTGTGTGACTCCGTCAGGGTACTGACCAGGCCTACTGGCAGTGGAGCAACACCATAGATGAAACTTAAAACCCTAACAGCCATATTTATTATGCACCAATATACCACTCATCCCCAATTGAAACAACTGTGTTTATTAGGATTGGAATGTGTGCTGACCAATCAAGCACATGACAGGTGCTATATCTGTCAATCAAGCTACTGTGGAAACTATGATGATTAGAGAACCGAATAATACTTTTAGAGGAGTTAGACTTGCTTTTCACAAAACAAGGCCCATTCAAAGAGTTGGAGTTCTACTAGTGTGTCACCAAGTCTTGTAGTGGCTACAAACACCCTCCAAAATTTTTCCTTAGCTTTACTTTGGAGCCTCCCTACCGACCATCCTTAGCAGCATGTCTTGAACTGACAACTACCTATGATTCAGTTAGGTTTCAATGGCTTATTAGCTTATGTTTGACAACCTGTTTTCCTCCCATCCACAAGCTGACATTCTGTAGCTTGGTCAGTTTATGGTTGTGATGCTCACCTAGAAAATTGCACAAATATAGAGGGGAACCAACCTTCCTCTCCAAAATTGTGCAATCCATCTAGGCTTCTTGTTGCTCTCCATAACAACCAGCCAACCTTCCCTCTTGAAATTACGCAGAGCAGCCCATCACTGGGCTTTCTCTCAAAAATTGCGCAATTCTGGCTGAGAGCCAAGGCTTTAGTCCATAAATTGCGTAGAGCCTAAGGGACATCCAGGCTTTCTCAACCCAAAAACTGCGCAAAAGTCACTCTAAGGCCTACAGTCCATTGCATGTGCTCCAAAGTTGACCAGTTCCCTCTAGGATTAACTAATATTGAATTGCATGCATGGAATGATTTTCTTGAAAAGGAAAAAAAGAAAAAAAGAAAAAAGAATCCCTAGATTTAGGGATCCATTTTTAGCAGCAGGAGGTTACATGCAAAAGTCATTTTAAAAACCTCCCGCCAAGTGTCACATTTTCCTAGATTTCTGGCATGCACGTCATAAGCCTCGGCCTTATCAGAAATATTTATTCGACGCTTTAGAGATCATTCCTCACATTGATCTTGGAGCTTTGGCATCCCACATCACATCTAGGAGCATTCAACACATTCAGGTCAACGTTTTCCAGGTAAGTACGATTTTCATATTTTTTGCTTCTTTTCTGTCGCTTTTTGTATTTCTATTTGTGTGAGTGCTGTTTGTTTGGTTTTTTTGAACACCTACTATCATTTTAATGCATATTATCTTGTAGAAATAATGTTTCAAGTTTTCATTGCATCTCACCATTGTCACATGCATGAGACTGTTTCTGCACTAACAGTCACCGTAGCGGTGACTTTCTTCACATACTTGTTTCTCCATTTTTTGAATCCTACACTCACTGTTTTCATGCATGATTCTTGGCTTGGCGGGGCTTGACCCAGGTTCAGAAGTGATTTAGCCAAATAAATCTCGAAACTACCAACCCTTTTGGTCATAGTCCACGGTGCTCGAATTGAGGTCTCACTCGAGGTAGTATGGGAGGGTGCTGGAAATAGGTTTCCGCACCCTAGGTGTTGTGGGGAAAAGTGCCTATTCAGGACGACCCTATCCACCTAAGGTGTGACAGTGCCTTAGCAACAAACAGAGAAAACTATTCTTGTATTCTTCTTTATGAATTGTAAATGAAGAGGAATGGGATGAACCAACCTGTGTCTTGCGCTAGTCCTTTTATCCACTCTCTCTCCTCTTTGACAGCTTCCAGCTACCTGCTCCCTCGCTTGCCCAGCTTCACCAAGTTCCTGCAAGATCACAGAAGAGGAAAACTACACAAAGACATGGATTTATTTTCATAAATAGCTTAGGATTAGATTTAAGCTAAACATACTAATGCAATCATACATCAAAGATACACAAGCATGTAGGAGAAACTCAAATAGTTTTATTGATATAACAAGAAGATTCAGGAGGAGATACAACCAAGTGAGTCCCGATCCAGCATCAACCTCCCAGCAAAGGAATCCCTTCTTCACCTCCAACAAAGCATAAATCACCCAATACTCTAATCTCAATCCAAAAACCAACAGCAATTCTCTGCAAAGTACAAAATTCCAGCCTCTGGATCTCTGGGATGAGGGATCCATATATAGATGTTTGCAAAGAGGATGAGTCAGCTTGTCATCTGACTAGTGTCCTTTCTCTCTGTCAGTTCTTGCTTCCACTTGGAGGCTGAGAGCCTCTTACTCATCCCTGGTCGAACTCAGTGAGGCAAGTGTCATGGAGGAAGATTCTGGAAGCTTCCATTGTCTTTACACCTCGCGGAATGGCACTGCCATTTGTCATTTCCCGCTCAGCGCACCCTGGTAGTGCATTTAGGTGCGTTGCAATGCACCTAGCTAGTGTACTGGGGTGCTATGCAACGCAGGTGGCTAGTGGAGCCACTGAAATGATCCTGATTTGACTGATTCTGAGTAGTTTCTGGTGGAGAACTTCTGGGAGAAGCTGTAGTTTGCTGACCTTGTTCCTTTAGGGGCAGGAACAACACTTTTAGGGACTTTGGATCCCTTGGTTTATGGACATTTCATGCTCAGAGCTGTAAGGCACAAAAATGTCTATAACACTAGGGATGTCTTGATGAAGTTTCTAGAGGTTCGTGGTTCGAGCCTGCATGCTTACGCTGTTTCGCGCAACTATCTATCCCTCACAACCTGTGCACTTGCCTCCACGCAACTTTGTAAAGAGTGCAACAAGGTCCTGTCTTGATCCTTTATCCTTAGTGTACTTATTATGAGTGTTCCTTAATTAATTTATATGGGCCAGATGCTTTCATTCACTATTCAACATTTATATAGATGCACTCAACCATAAACAATAAAAGATGCATAACAGTAAACAACAACACAAAGATACAATATACCGAATCAATTTATCTTTATTACTTCTATTCTTCAATTACAACACTGACACCACCCTGCGTACTCAGCTGCAGGGGTCCATGCACTCAGCTGCGGAATCTAGGCCTCTGTGCACTCAGCTGCAGAGCCTCTACCTACTCCTATGACCCAAGACTCAGACTTACAGACTCAGAGTTATTCCATCATCCAAAGACTTCTAAAAAATTCATTGGCTGAACTTATCTAAACTACTTTACATCTTAGAGCCTCACTCTATTTATACAATCCCATGGTCTGCGGACCATGGGTGGGCAGACATTACAATACAGTAATTTCATACTCAAGGGCGGAAAAACCTTTTACTTGACCATTCACTTTGCACTCTGTGCACTTCGCGGAGTCTTTACAATACAATTTTAACCAAAACTCGGGCTTTGAGCCCCAAAATTGCGTTATGGGGAACCTGCTGCCCAACAATGATCATTCAATTTTATCTACACTCAACTTCACCATGTATTTAACCTTTTTATGTTTTTAGTCGTCCGTCGGTGGGTCTGGGTTGCCTTGGCCCGACCTTGCCTTGCCCGAATTGTACTGCACATTTATGAGAGTGAAGGCTCTGGCTTCCTCCCAAAAATTGTGCAGAGTTGGCCCAACACTGGCCTCCAAGCTTTCTCTGTGTAATTCTGAGAGACAGTGTTCTGTTGGCCCCCATAATTCCAGTAGCAAGCATCTTGTACAGTTCTTCGCGGACCTTTCTTTGTATTTTAGATTTAGTCAGTAAGGCCTCTACTTGAACGGCTTCATGTCGGGTTTCAGATTGATTCTCATTACTCCCAAGTCACTCACAATTCCTTTTAACTCCATAATCTTGGTTGGGAATAAGTCTTGGTATTTGCGAAGTAGCTCCATGACCTTATCCATCGTGGAAGTATCCCAATAATCATCGAGCGTCGCATACTTTGGGTCCGCCTCTGTGCCAATGTTTACCTTCTTTTTTTTTAGCGACGCAGTGATATCGGGATCCTAAAGCGGGGGTCCTTGAACCTCGCGATATCCTTCTGTCTCTAGAATAGTAATTTTTCGGGGGTGCTCATCTTCTTCCTAAACATTTACGTTATAACATTCCAACACGTGGTGCAACTGTGTCGCCCATTTCGGCTGAACTTCTTCCATTGGCCTTTGAGGTGTGTGAACAATAACTGTCTTTACTGCTTGTAGCACATCATCCACATTGTCCCACCATCGATCCTCAAGAGTGAAGGTTAACAGAAATCCCTCGTGTAGAATATACCACTCGCTTGTACCATGACGAAGCTTTGTTTCCATATACCAATTCATAGGAATGACATCCAAAGTATGATAGAACAAATGCACCCACTCTGGTTGTGGCTCGTCCCCATAAGCCTTCGTCCATTTCATGAGGTGTGAGCGTGGATCATCCTGTCCATCATATTTATCCTTTAGTCGTAGCTGTGGTCTCCCAAATCATAGGCACATCATTATTTGACAGTCACCCCAATCCTCGAAACTTCCTTGATGCGTACCCCACCACCTTGCAGGCATAGCGCATAACACCCATTTCAACGCATCGAATCGTTGTTGTTTAGGTACCGCGTTCTCAAACTTAATCAGGAATTCCTCTACCATGGTTAACCCATCATACATTGGTAAGTCATGCACCTCTGTAGTTACACAGTGCAATGACCTAATCAGTGTATTGCAATTTAGTGTTGTCACTTCATGTAGCCGATTTTTCCATCGCTCTATTTCTTCGTCTGAATCTGAGGTGCAGGAGCTTTCGCGCTCCCATGTAATCCTACCATCCACAGTTGGATTCACCTAATCTTGCTCTCGTGCAGTTATCTTATAGATACAATCGAGCTCATCATCACTCTCTTCGTCATGCACCGGTTCAATGTACCACACACCTTCGGTTGGATCGAGCGATACTACAACGCGTAGTGCCTTTTTCTCGAAGATCATTTTGCACTACTTCAGGTTTATGATTCTATTCATATCAGTGGCCCAGTCTATGCCTAGTAGCACAGGATAGGGATTGCTATCATCAACAATCTCTATCACTTCAAAATCCACCAATGCACTCACTCCTTCAATATCCACTGTGACTCCTTGTAGTCTCCCCATTGGTATGATCTTCTGCTGATTAGCCATGCGTAGCTGAATAGGAGACCATTGCAACACGGGTTTTCCCATGTGTTCCCATGTTTGTTTTGGTAGCACATTCACATCTAATCCCAAGTCCAGAATCACTTGATCCATTTCATATTCTCTGATCTACGCAGTCAACCGCATTTCCCTTCCAGTGTGCAGTGCATGTTTTCCAACTTTCCGGACCATGCGGGGTTCTCCTTCTCCCGCGCGCCTAGTGATCAGTTCTTGCAGACCTTTTACTGCCTTGCTGTCGTGCAACAAATTCATGCAAGTCTCCACAAAGGTAGTGAGCATCGAAGGATCCATCCCCGTTTCTTGCACCTTGTATGTCCTAGTCATTCCTCTGTACATTGTATACCTTTGTTAATGCATGCTCCAAAATTTTATTAAAAGCTTCCACTGTTCCATTCACTTGTCGGTGATAGGGTGTGCTCTTTTGATGATACATCTAAAATTCTTCCAATATCACGCTAATTGTTTCATTCAGGAAATGTTTACCCCTATCACTCATCAAAATATTAGGACAACCAAACCTTGTTAATACATACTCGAATAGAAACTTCACAGCAGTGGTCGTTGTACAATCCTTCATTGGCCGCTCTTCCACCCACCTGGATAAATACTCAATTGCAGTAATGATATACCACATGATCGTCTTCTTTCATGGTGGTTGTATGGGATCTATAAAGTCAATGGCCACTTTCCCAAATACCTACAACGAAACTTGGGGATTTAAGGGAAATTCATTCCTTTGCGAAGGCTGGCCCATCCTTTGGCAAGCACTGTACGCCTTGCAGTATGCCTTAGAATCCTTCTGTAATGTTGGCCACCATAACCTAGTGCACAAGATCTTTTGCGCGGTTTCTTTCCTTGCATAGTGACCTCCTGCCACTCCTCCATGGGCTTTAGCTAGGATACTAGTGTGTTCAAACTCCGGAACATACCTTCAGAATATTTCATCTACCCCCATCTTATATAAATGGCCCGCAATTACTGAAAAATCCGCAATGCGAATACTAACTCCTTCTTTTGTTGAGTGGAATAACCTTCCGGAGTTGATCCCTGTTAAGAACTGAATACTATTGGTAAAATTATCATTCAAAACACACACTGCAAAGAGTTATGCATCTGGTAGTCCTTCCTCCAAATTACTTGGTTCCTCTCCTGTTTCAATCTTGGATAGATGGTCCGGGCCTGCATTCAGCCTTCCAGGCTTCACAATCACCTCAAAGTCATACTCTTGGAACAATAGTAACCATCGACATATCATCCCCCCAACATAGGCTTATTGACCAATTATTTCAGCGTGGAGTGATCTGTATACATTTTAAAGTGTCCACCCAACAAGTAATGCATAAAATTCTACAACGCGTAGATCATCTCCAGCCCTTCAGGATCTGTGGTGGAGTAATTCTTCTCGACTTTGGATAAATTTGCTCTCGCAAAAGCTATCAAATGATTGATCTCTCCCTCACCTGCCTATGTTAATGTTGCTCCTAACACAATGCAGGAGGCATCAACATGCACATGAAACTCCTTTTTCCTGTCTTGAAACATCAAAATAAGCATTGTCACCATTTTCTCCTTCAATACATCCAAGTTGCTCTAACAATATTCATCCCAGCAAAAAATCGTATTCTTTTTTAACAATTTCTCCATTGGTGCAATTATCTGAGCATACACCTTGATAAAGTTGCTATAGTACCCAATGTGTCCCAATGTAGTGCGCAACTATTTCAGATTCCTAGGAGCTTCCAAATTCACAATTACAATGATATTCGCAGGGTCCACCATCAATCTATGCTTACAAACAACATGGCCAAGAAAAATCCCAAAAGGCACATAGAATATACACTTTTTTAGGTTCAGCTCGATCTAATACCTTCGACATGTATCCAACATGAAAGGCTAATGTACAGGTTGAGGCTATTAACAAAGTTCTTGAAAATATGCTTCATCATATGGCAGGGGTCCACAAATCAGACTGACACTTTCTTCTTTATGCTACCTTGTGGGCATATCAAACCTTAGTTAGGATTGTTACTGGATTCACACCCTTTCAGTTGGTCTATGGTATGGAAGCAATCCTCCCCATTGAATTTGAAACTCCATCACTAAAACTATCTTTCTAACTTCTTCCTACCACTTTCATAGAGGAGGAGTGTCTTTTAAATTTGACTTGTTTGGGTGTGACTCGACGCGATGTTTCTTTAGCCAACAAAGCTCATAAAAGACGCGCCAGGGTGCAATATGACTAGAGTTTCAAGCCTCATATCTTCTCAGAAGGAGACCTAGTTCTCTTATATGATGAGGAGGCCAATAAATTAGGTCCAAGAAGTTCCAACCCATGTGGTTGGGTCCATACATTGTCAAGCATGTCCTTGCAAAAGGGGCCTATGAATTAGTATACTTTGATGGAGTTCCACTGGCGTAACCTCAGAATGCGTTGTACCTAAAGGAATACTATGATTGTGTTTGCAGTATGTTTTTCAAACTTTCCCATGGTTTCTGTTGATCCCTTTTACATTTGATTTACAGATGTCAACCCGTATTAGACCGTATATTGGTTATGCCAATGGTGCTAATTGTAGTACTCATAACCTATCTTTCGCAGCATGGGCTATCTTTGCTCCAAATGGCAAGCTAGTGAGTATGCAAGGGATTTGCATTGGTCACTCTACTAACAACATCGCTGAGTATAGCACAATGGTGGAGCTACTATCTTATGCTATTTTACATGGTATATGTCATTTAGTCACCAGACTTGACTCACAAATCATATTACTAAAACTTGCTAATATCTATTCAGTGAGAATCCACCATCCTTCGCATGGTTTTGAGAGTGCATCTTCTAGAAAGACATTTTGATTTCATACAATATGAACATATTTCTAGAAATCTAAACACATTAGCAGATGCCCTAGCTAATTCTATTCTAGATAGACATTTGCAATGAATGAAAACAAGCTTCACTTCACATCAATTCATATTGAAAGCATAATAGGAACTAGGAAACACTGAAAAAATATATATATATATTAAGTTTGGTTTTGCAAAAAATTGTTCCTCGAGACACATATGGCTACATCACCCATATGAAAAACTATACTAGATCTAAGTAGACAAATCAATGGTGTTCATGATAGAATGACACTACATGAGCTATCTTATGTAGTAATTGACCAATACGGCTAGGCACTTTGATAGTGTATCGCTGAAGTCACATCAGAATCTAATCAACCACGGTCTCATCAATCCCATGTGTCA
Source organism: Pinus tabuliformis (assembly GCA_031772625.1). Taxonomy (NCBI): domain Eukaryota; kingdom Viridiplantae; phylum Streptophyta; class Pinopsida; order Pinales; family Pinaceae; genus Pinus; species Pinus tabuliformis. The sequence goes on from CM062806.1 coordinate 224,868,694, forward strand.
ATCCCTCCATGTGTTACTCAACCTCTGATAGGATCTCAGTTACCTTAAGTTCTCATAGCATATCCCTTCCTACCACAATGACCTATACTGGTTCCACTACCTCCTCTTATGGTTGTCACTCTACTTGACGGATATATGAAGCACCCACTGGTCGAACTAATCCAATATCTACATGTAAATATCATTAGTTTAGTATCAAGAAACATAAAGAGCACAAAAAAAGTTTTAAATCTTTCAAAAACTTAAATGGTCAAAATATTTTTACCTGAAGCATCCCATTTCTCACCCTTAGGAAGCATGAGCTAGGGATCATCACAGAAATCCATCCCCACGTAAGGATAATTGTTAATCATGATGAGCCTGTCTATGTAACTGATGAGCCCCAAAAATGGATAATTATTTGGGCTCATTCAACCTCCTAATTCGACTTAATCCACCATTCTCATTAGTTTATTGCATGTTTTTGATTATATTTATGCTAATAGAGTGAATTGGGTTAGTCATTATGCCAACAAGTCTAATGTGTGCTTTGTGTAGCCTTTTTGGTCAATTTGGAGACAAAATCAATGGTTGAAATGAGCACTTGGCAACCAAATTCGTGGAGAGTATTTTTAGGAAGGTGTTCCCTTCATTTATGGGCCCTTACCTCGAATTCTCCACCATCAGCTCGGAGTTCAAGGGCCACCAAATCAATTAGCACAAGGGCAACCAAGAAAGTCAAGTAGGACTGCTGTTAACTACAAGCTTTGGGCAGCCGAGTCCCTAAAGTTTAGGAGGACTGTTGGGGTCCTCAATTTGTATAAATAAGAAGGCTTAGGGCCTCATTTGGGTTAGCTAGTGGTTAGTCATTTTGTAGCCAATGGTAGTAATTTTGTAGGCAGAAGTTAGCTAGTTTGTATTTCAATTTTTAGGCAATAGATTAGCTTTGCTTTCAGCTCATTTTCAAGTTCTCAGAGCTATATTGAAATATGGTTTCAGACGGTCACTAAGTTGCAGCAGTACTCTCTTCTTCAGCTATGTTTGATCCCTTCAAAGTCAAATCATTTGGTCTCTGAAATCTGGATAGCTTTCAAAGCATGCATTTCCAGCCACCACATCATTTTATCTCTAATCTCGATGTGCACATGGCTCCATTGGAAGTATTCTTATACTTGAAAAGAATTTTTTTCAAGTAGGGTAGGGTAAAAAAAAAAAAAAAAGAGAGAAAAAAGAAAAAGAAAAATGAAAATAAGATGAAAATAAAAATCTAAGGTGAAAACCTCCTCGGAGGCGCCTTAAATTGGCTCATTGATTGAAAACCTCCCTGAGGCGGTCAATGGGTTGGGAAAAAAGAGAAAAGAGAATAAGATCTCTGGGTGAAAACCTCCCTTGGAGGCGCCCAGGGCAGGCAATTAGGGTGAAAACCTCCATGAGGCGCCCTAGTTGTTTTTCAAAAAAAAAAAAAAAGAGAAAAAGAAAAAGAAAAATAAATCTAATTTCCATTGAATAATTTCAAGTTCAGCAATGACATTGCAGGTCAGGAGGAACACTCAAAACAAAGACAAAGGAGTTTTTGTGCCTTTTAGAGGAAGTTCTATATTTCTACAGGAAACATCCTGTAGAACCTTCAAGCGAGCCAGATTTGATTTTGGAAGGGGATCTAAAGCTTGGAATCCATTGGTTATGCCTTCAAGCATCCATGTTCCCATTCCTCACCCTTTTCCATCATCTTTTCCACCTCATTGTGCTTCTTCATTGTGCTTCTACAGGAAGTTCCTGTAGAAATTGTAGGAAGCTAGAAATGGATTTCAAAAAGGTGGTTTGGCGAACATGGTAGTTTCCTCAAGGGTTCAGAAGTCCTCCTGCACTGTTCAAACTCCTCCTCCATCATCTCCATGCCTGCATCACAACCCAAGCTCAGTTTTTCTTACCATGCAACAAAACTGCAGAATGTCTTGAAGCAAAAATACATAGAACATAATTTGTTTCTTCCATAACTTGAAAACCATGCATAAATTTGAAAAACCATTTTATGGGGAATTGTACAGGGGTGATGGCAACATGCCTGAGCAGTTTCAGCCAATTCCGGTGCACGGTTTCCAAGAAATTAGCCTCCATCACCATCAACCATTTTTGCATTTTCTCCATATCCGTGCATCCGTTTCAAAACCTGTTTCATGGGGAGATGCACATGGGTGATAGTAGCCTACCCAAGAAGTTTTAGCCAATTCTGATGCAAGGTCTCCGAGGAATTGATCTCTAAAATCTTCAGCCATTTTCCATTTTTCTCGAAATCTGTGCATCCATTGATCGCAATTTTGCTATGGGAGATGCATAATGATGATAGGAACGTGCTCAGCAAGTTTCAGATTGATCCGGTTTACCGTTTGGGAGCAATGGCGAAAACAAGTTTCTGTCTGGTGAAAATTCAGCAGCAGCAGCTTGAGGGTGCAGATCTGAGCGTGGAAATGAACTCCTGCAGCATGCATCCGGCCAGAGGACACTTGCACAAGGAAAAAAACCAAAAATTAGCAGCCAAGCCACATGCAACCACAAAAACCAGTGCATGCAGCAAATGACAGGTCACAGCAGCCATTTGACTTCAGGTACGTGACTAAAACTTATTCCTCTATTGCATGAATCTAATTAAATAAATGCATGAACGAATGGAATGGTGGGGTAAGCCATGAATCTAGCAAGGTTAACCCCGTATACAGTTCTCTAGCGCTTAGGCAAAAATCACGCAGCATACTTGTATGGTAATTCACGTGAAATTTGAAAAAACACAGACAGTGTGGATATTTTAAACTCCAGTGCAACTAATGGTAAGGGATTACAGGCAGATGGCACTGCAGGGGACCAACAGTTTGCATGAGAAGCACACGTCTCTGCCACCTCACCACAAATCACGCAGTAATTAAAGGAATGCTCGGCTGAAGACTCACGTTAACTACTGATTCATTTACACTTGCAAACCTCTTCGGCTGAATCCTCTGCCTCTGAATTCTGTTAAACTGACGTCCTTCGCCAAGTTTTTCGGCTTGTTCAAAATTCTCCCGCATACCAAGATCGTTCAAAGGTGCAGAGACATCCTACAGAAGCCAGCCAACATTCTACAGGAAGACGTTCTACAGGAAATATAGTATATCCTTCTGAAGCAGAGAAACCCATGTCTGTTGCGTCGGAATTGGAAATCTCAAAACGAGGTAGGCTCGAAAAAACTCCTCTATGCATGGTATGTTTTGAAAAGGTGGTGAATTGAACAGCATAAGATTGGGGAATCAGAGAAAAAATCTGCCTGTGAATTGGAAGAAAAACGTTTGCCTGTGTATTGCACTGGGTTTCCCAGTTGTTTCTGCATTAAGATTCTCCTCCATGTTTCCTGTTTTTAAAAAAATTCTCCTATAGGGAAGATATATGAGGCTGTGGAGGCCAGCCTGTGTATGAAAAATTTTAAATTTGCATATCTGTATGTGTACTGAGAAGAAAACTTGATCTCTGTACTCTGTCTATAAAAACAAAATTCTTCTTTTCAAAAGTAGAGAGTCAAATTCAGGATAAAAACAGTTTAAAAAAAGGGGAAATATTGCAATTTGATGTTGTAAGGAGAAGCACATGGGGAAATTCCTTGTTTGGTTTCAGAAAAAGGTGAAAATTCAGCTATCCCTCTGTTTTCAATTCTACCTGCTTTCTCACCTGAGTATTTTATTTAGAAAAAAAACACTCAACACCACATGGAGGACAAGCTAAAGGAATTAAGAGAACAATTGGCCATGGTGAGACACATTGAAAGCATTACAAAAATCCCAGCTACAGGAGGAAAATGCACTGCTGAAAAAGCAGTTAGAGCAACACGAAGGCATAGAGATTTCTACAGGAAGTGAAGGGAAAGAACAGCAAAAAGAGAAATCCCCTGAAATGTTGGCAAGGGAAGCAGCAGCTGTGCTTGCTGCATTAAGGCCAAGAAAAGCACAAGGATTCAAACAAGTAGAATAGGAGGAGCAATGGAAGGACATGGAAAAGAAACACAAGACAGACCACCACAGAAGGAACAAGAAGAATGAGTGAAATGCCAAGCTGCTGAGGCCAAAACTGTGGGTGGAATAAAGGCATAAATGCCAAGGGAGAAACTGTTGCAAATCAGGGCAGAGAGGACTCAAAAAGTACAAACAAGTAGGGACACACCCAAGGCAACCACAACACAGGTCAAGGAGAAGGAACCCCCAGCCAAGCAGACCAAAACAGTTGAAACAATTTCTACAGGAAGACAGAAATCAGCCACAGGACTTTCTACAGGAAGTCCTGAAAAAGGGAAGCAGAAGGAGAAATAGGCCGAAATCCTAGCTAGGGAGGCAGTAGCTGTGCTGGCCACCCTAAGTACCTCTCCCAAGCTGAAGGAGAAGTGCAAGAGGGAGCTTCCATTATATTTTAAGGCGAGAAAGGGCATGTAGATAAGAACTAGCAGACCCCAAACCACGGTCAAAGAAGCAAATTGTTATTGAGGACACAAAAGCTAAACAAAAGGAGGAGCCTCCTTCAAGGATGTCCATCACCTATGAATGAGGAAGACAAAAACCTTCACTGGAAGAGAGAGAATTCAGGTAATGGACTTAAAAACAGTTCTACAAGATGCTGAGACAGTTCTACAGGAAGTTGAGAATTCTCTAGGAAAAGAAGCACAGGCAGTGGGAAGAAGCAAAGAGAAAAGCACGGTTTCATGACAGAGAAGAGGGCATCACTTCAGAAGCTTGGCATGACAGGGAGGCCACGAGGGCCATCAAAGATGAGGAGATAAATTGGTTGCTCAGAGGATGAGCAACACTTTCAGTAGGGGATAATGATGAGCCCCAAAAATGGATAATTATTTGGGCTCATTCAACCTCCTAATTCGACTTAATCCACCATTCTCATTAGTTTATTGCATGTTTTTGATTATATTTATGTTAATAGAGTGAATTGGGTTAGTCATTATGCCAACAAGTCTAATGTGTGCTTTGTGTAGCCTTTTTGGTCAATTTGGAGACAAAATCAATGGTTGAAATGAGCACTTGGCAACCAAATTCGTGGAGAGTATTTTTAGGAAGGTGTTCCCTTCATTTATGGGCCCTTACTTCGAATTCTCCACCATCAGCTCGGAGTTCAAGGGCCACCAAATCAATTAGCACAAGGGCAGCCAAGCAAGTCAAGTAGGACTGTTGTTAACTACAAGTTTTGGGCAGCCGAGTCCCTAAAGTTTAGGAGGACTGTTAGGGTCCTCAATTTGTATAAATAAGAAGGCTTAGGGCCTCATTTGGGTTAGCTAGTGGTTAGCCATTTTGTAGCCAATGGTAGTAATTTTGTAGGCAGAAGTTAGCTAGTTTGTATTTCGATTTTTAGGCAATAGATTAGCTTTGCTTTCAGCTCATTTTCAAGTTCTCCTTGTGGACAATTTTGATGTAACTCTTCTTTTCTTGCTCAATAAAGATGAATCCAGCTTTGCACCAGCTCTAAATCTCTCTTAGGAGGCTATAGCTCTTGGGGTTGGGCCCATCTCAAGCACCCAATACCTCCTTTGATTATCTTTATGTGTTTTTGCTGCATTCTTAGAATAAAATCTGCTATTTAGATCTAAATCTTGTTTTGTTATTTAGTTTGTTTTTTTGATGAGTAAAATAGCTTTTGATGCTCAGATTTAGTTGATAGGTTGTTAACAGAAAAAGCTTCAAGATAAGGGCCAACAAACATCTGCGGTTTCACATCTCCCTCAGTGGGATCAGGAGCTGTGACTAGGATGACTTTGCTGCCCACAAAAACACATTCTTTGCTTCACCATGCAATTATTAGTGTTCAAATCTCATTTGCAGAACTTGATATCAGTTTTGGATGCATGTTTAGGTTTATGATTGCTTAGTTGCATAGTTGTTTCACATGGTTTCCTTGCAAATAAACTTCTGTTCATTTCCTTTTGTTGTTAGGTCAGATTAGAGTGAAGTAACTAGGTCATAGGTTTTATAAGTGTTTGTTTGCTTAGTTTGAAAAACCACTTGCAGAGTACCTGTTATCCTTCCTTACCTGCCCATACTCCATCCAAACTACCTACTTCACCCTTCACTTAGAGCCCTTACCTTACATTTTCCTCATTCGCTTACTTTGCCATAATTCCTACATTCTTGTGCATCATCGCTTCCTCCATCCTTGAACAAATCCAATCGCTCCTTAGCCTCATCCACCAAGTCCTAGGCCTCTTCACACCCATATTTCACCTCCATACTCATTCCTCCATCTTTGTCCCTCCATCCATGCTCCAAAATCCCATTTCGAATCATCCTGTAGAAGAATTACAGAACATCCTGTAGAAATCCTGAACATCCTGTAGAACCCCTGCAGACTTCCTGTAGAAGCTCATAAACACGGTTTCTTGGCAGCCAAACTTTGTGAGACTCTCTGGAAGGGTGTTAGGGACCCCTTAGACCCTCTATGAACCTTCCCAACCTTTCCCAATCATTTCTCCTTCTTGATCCACCTCTGCACAGTCAAAAATAGTTAGAAGCACATGCATGATAATTCCAACAACTTAAACAAAAATACAAAAAGATGTTTTCTTCAGATAGAGGTAGTCTAGACACATGTATTTTACCTTCATAGAAGCAATGGCATCTCTTTTAGTAGTTTTCATGCTCTCCTTTGCGTCCGTGGGACTAGCTGGTAGAATTAGGGTTTGCTAGGGTTTGCGTTTCTTTTTGGCTTTCAGTTTCTTTTTGCAATTAGATTAGCTTCCTTCGAGTTAGCTTTCATCCATCAATTAAAAAGCTTCTTCTAAGAGCTCATAGAAGTTGGCTTAAGCTCCTAGTGGACTTGTGCCAGCTGACCAAGTGACAGTTGCGGAAAGAGCTAGTACTTGTGCATATAGCACCGTCGCTTCCAAGTTTGTTACGAACAACCGGGTTGATAAAATTAAAGAAGGGAGTTCAAGGAGTTGTAGCATTATTGCTACAATACTAGGGCTCACCAGTAACCACCCAAAGAAGGCTGGTGAGAGACCACTGACGGACATGCATGTTAGGCCATATGATCTACCCACCTCCTCATTTGTGAGGCTCTCGAATCGATAGGAATGAGTATAATCTGTTGACGCTAAAGTAGTGGTACCCATTCTAGAGAAAAAGAGACTAATATCGAACCATATCCAATGGTATTTAACTTCCCCTCTCTTTCTCTAGTCATTTTTTATTTCCTATTCACCAAAACTCCCTCACTCTAGTTGAAGACTGTTGGCTCTAGACATTCCATCCCATACTGTATGTATGATCTACTTACTACATGAAGTGTTGAGCTACCTGCCAATTTCACGATGATGACCATGATCGTTCTCAAAGGTAATTGGGTTACATATTTTATACTGATATTTCCATGCCTAGTTGGATGGCCTCGAGGTCTACAATACGTAGCGATATAATCTTTCACTATCTCCCCACCAATTCTCCCACCTAGGAGAGATATGGGGGTACCCATTTTTGATAAATTTGTCAGAAAGCAGATATCGTCTACCTTTATCTTGAGCAGATGTTCCCCAAACCTGAATGCTTGTACTGAAACATCCCATGAACAAACAAGATATTTCAACAATTCCATCTATTACCTCATACCAGGAAGCCAGAAGAATTTTAGCAATCCATAGTCTTTCAATGCCTAGATGGTAGCAGGATAATTTTCTGCATTGAAATCATGCTCCTCATTTTCTCTTTCTCTCCAAATGAATGCCATTTTGTGCTAATGAACACCTAAAACATCAACCAGAGATTCATTAATTTCATTTTCATGCAAAAAACTTGACAAAATTGAGGGAAAGCTGATAATTTTTTTTAGCATTTTTGCGCCCAACACACCTCAGTAGTGCATGACAAAGCATTTCACCTTTCCCATCAGTGATAGTCTACCTAGGTGCAACACATATTTCAACTCTGGGGGGGTGTGTTGGTCCTAGGGCATGTTCGTAGATCCCTAGGGCCCTCAAAACCTCAAAATGTTTGCATGAAACCACAAAAATGGACAATGGAAAGAAAGAGAAGGGTTTTAGGTCCTACCTAGAAGTGACGATACTTAGAATGGTACACCAGATTGGACGCAATTAGCTATAGAAGATCAAGGGAAGAATATCTCAGAATTCTCACTACTGAAGATAAATGTGAAATGGCGAAATTGAATAGTTGTTTTGAATATATATGGTCATTTTTCATATAATTTTATTCATGTTTAATTTGTGACCTAGATATGCTTCATTTTGACTGTATAACAAGTATCTTTAATCCTTCTTGTGATGTTTTGAGAAGGTTGACAATTGTTAACATATTTTTATCATGCTTTAACCACGTTATTTTGACCAAGCAGTATTTTTATCTCTTTTTCAGGTTCTGTAAAACTATGAAAAATGAACACCTTGGAGTCCTCTTTCAGCTCTTTTCAGATTCCCAAAATATCAAAAGATCATTGAGCACTTGTCTTTTCAAACTCGTACAAGTAAAGAAAAGGTGTCTACTCAATATAAGCTTAACCCTTTTCTGGACTAAGATCGACTATTTACAAAAAAGGGAAAACCTTAGTCAATAATGGCTAAGAGGATCTCTTGATTATTTTTTTCTACCTTTTCGGACTTGAGAGACTATCTACGAAAAGGGACATTTGTAGTTTTCTTTTTCTCCTCTTTTTCAAAATCTCTAAATATGAAAAAGATGTCGAGTGTTACCTTTGCTAGACTCATTAAAACATTTGACAATGACATACTTGTCAAACATGACAAATTCGAACCACTCCTTCTTAGGGTTTGTTAAATATACTCATAGGGATTCATCCAAAGGATGGACTTAAATATCAAGCATATGTTATCCCCCTCAAGATTTTTAAAAAATAAAGAGGTACTGACCAATATGGCTGGGGAAATTAGGAAAACAGGGTATTTCATTTTCTACTGGTAGTGAGTTGCTCCTGGACATGACACTCTTCCACTTCATCTCCATAGCTATCGGGTTGGGTAATCTGCTTGTATTTTGGTTATCGTATAATTTTAAGAACCTCCATTTCGGTTTTGGGTCAACTTTTTCAACTCCATTCATTGTCACTGGTGTGTTCAAGAGAAGTCATTCAGTTAATATACAATACAATACCCTTAAGCCTTCAATCCATGTCTTCCCTTTCTGATCCAGTTTCGTATCAACATCGTTCTTATCATTCTGTCTCAATCATGATACTTGTTTCATGTCATTGAGGGGGGATACATCAAGGCCACCCTACGATGGGTCGCTTCCTGTCGACATCAGAACATTATCGAGGAAGTTGACTTAGAAACACCCTTTGGTACCTTAGTGCTTGCATACATTAATGGAAAGTTTCCTGGCTCTCAATGAAAAGTTTACATCAATGGCCTTCGACCAAAAGATTCTATATGGCGTTCGACCTTAAATCATTTATTGACACCATACATATTGCACTATAGTACCTTAAGATCCTTTAACATCATCATTGGTTTATCTCACGTTTGTTAATGACTTACATAATTAGATAATAATTAGACGGTGTCTACCATGTTCGACCTCAACTCATTGATTCACATGGTTAGACTCATACGTTGGTTGGTCATGTGAAGGAGATAAAAGACCCCATATCTAGTTTCATTTGTCTAGGCTGCAATTCCAGGAGTTATATAGAGATCACAATTTATGATGGACATGATCATATAAATAATCATCTAGTCATGGGTTTACCAATTTTCATCTGTGGACGCGTCTTTTGATCATTGTACTTTTTATCTTAGCTTATGTGATGAATATGGGTATGCCTCCCTTAGCAAAAAATATTTCATGATGAAAATGTATTGTAACAGATGAAGCTCATCGTTTGTTCCTTAACCCGACTTTTCATAAGGTAAAGCACTTTAGTTATCAATGGTCATTTAGAAATTCTCATTGTAGATTAACCTAATTATGCAGTATACTAAAGAAAAATACTTAATCTACTTCTACAATCAAACTTGCAGAAGCTTAATCGATTTGAGCAAGATCAAACAAAACACATATAACTGAGAAGAAGAATCAATACACATGAAACACAAAAAATACTCAGGGGAAAGCCTCAGCTAAAAACCCCAGTATCTGTATTATCATAGAAGGTGGAATATATTAGGATTACACAAAGCCTTAGCTCTCACAACTAGAAAGCTCTCAGTGCAATTCTCCTAGATGCTCACAAGATAACAAGGCTTCTCACAAACCTTCTCCTTAGCCCTCGAAGCCTCCTATTTCCTTGCACTATTTCTCTAGGTGATCCTCTTGTTACAAATTATAACAGTGATCACTCACACTGATCTCACACCTTGCTCTAACAGACTATCAGAACTACACAATCCTCAAGGAACCTTTCCATGACTGCATGCTTTAGTTTCCTTTATAGGCAAACATAAGCAACTGATAGTACACTATCCTTGTCTTTAATCTCAACTGGGTCTTTTCCTGAACTGACATGCATGAGTTATTTATGAGAGAATATTCAGTTATCTAGAGTACACTAGTTGCATGCATGCATGCATCAATTGATTGAACTCACAATTAGTTCCTCAAACTGTTTGGAACTAATTTAACTGGACTTAACTCAGTAAACTGAGCTAACTAATTACAACTCAAATATAACTCATCCTTATCTCCTTAACTAAGGGATACCTTCCTTAATTTAAGGGATAACTGTTGCATGTCTTCACAAAGACTTCTAGCTTGAATTTCTCCAACTAATTAATCCATAATGAATTAATTAATTATTATTCAAACAACTGGTGAGACTAAATTCGAACTTCAATTCTCAATTCTAATTCAAGGACAAATCAAAATTGGAATATTCTGAATGCTATTTTTAGCATTTCTTGTTGCTATTTTCAACACTCCCTCTCAACAAGAAAGGAATTGAACTCGATCTCGATCCCGAACCTTTGGAATGTTTTACATGCACCACTTCTCTCTAGTGTTGTTGCTCTAGCAAATCCAGAAATAAAAAAATATCCAACCTAAATTAGAATGATGCCTCTGTCATCAAAGTCTTTGACTACATCAATTCCACTGATTCCTCCTCTCATCATGTTGCATCGTGGTGCCCACTGTTGCACTGCAACTCAGTTACTGAGAAGTAAGTAATTGATCTCCCAACTGAGCTCCTTGTTGGGCTAGAAAGACCCTCTGATATTGAAGCTCCCTCTGCTGCTGACAAGTGCTCCCTCTCTTACCTCTGCGCTGCTGCAACAACTCCTTGCATCTCGCACTGTTGCACACCTCTCTGTGCCATCTTGCACTAGTGCAACACTCCTGTGCCTCTCACATTGTTGCAGCTTACTAGCTCTGGGATATCTTGGGATTCTTGCACTGTAGCTCTCTCTGCCACTCCATATGCATCCATCTCTACCCACTCATCTAGTCCTGCTACTCCTCGTCGAGGCTCCCTAGCAAGGTCTAATCCAAGAGGTTGGGTACCTCAAGGATCCTACCCCTATTTTAGCCTTCTTGGGACTATCACTTCACATCGCCCCACCTCACACTTGGAGATATGGTTGCATGTGATCCCTCTACCCACTTGGCTTGAAATTTCCCCCTACTGGAGGTCTATGCATGAGTGGATGCCTTCACTTGGTCTCATCTCAGCTTCTCTAGTTGTGGATGCTCCAAAACTTCCTGAAGCTTCTTCTCCAATTATGGATCCTCCACAATTGTATGAGACTTCTTCTATGGCTGCATGTTGAGAGGTAATTTACTCTCCCTCTCAACCACCAAGTCTCTAATAATTGCCTTTATTCTCAAGGCTTTGCATGCATCTTGAACCTCAAGAGCATACAATTTTTGTACCCATGAACCAATCTATTTCACATGTCCCACAGTGATGTGTCTAAGGAAAACCTTTCCCTTACTGAAGACAACATCGTAGCCTTTGTCCTCTAATGTCATGATCGATACCAAGTTATTCTTCAGTCTAGGCACATACTTCATATCTGTCAAGGTGATAGGAGCTCTATGCTCCCTCTGAACAACAACCGTGCCCACTCCTGAAACACTATACCTTTCATCGTCACCCATCTCTATGTGAATCTTGAGGTTTTTCTCCTCCAAAGTACCGAACAAAACTTTTATCGCCAGTCATGTGGAATGAGGCTCCACTGTCAAGAAACCAACCATAGCCCATCATCGATTACACCATGCATGCAATGAGGGTAAAATACAATTCGAACTGAGAGGCTAATGCCTCACCTTGAGATCCTTTCGAGGATCCCTTCTTGGAATTCTTTGATGGGAAATTAGTTGCATAATGTCCCATCTCATGACAATTAAAGCATCTCACTTTAGACTTGTCAACCTTCTTCCCTCCATGAGAAGAATTCAATTTGGGATGAGAATCCTTCTCCTTCCCTTTCCTTGCCTTACTTGCTAAGGCTAGATTTTCTTCATCCTCCTTGGATGAAGAACCATTTCATGTTCTCCTCCTGATTCCTCCTGCATGAGAACCGATCACAGTCGTTCCCAATCCAACAGTTTCTCCCTTCCATTCACAGAGTCCTAGTAGTTGTGCTAGCTCTTTGGAAGGTTGAGGATAGCAAGGCTCACAATATCATCATCAGCAGTCATTATTCCCACACCACCAGGCTTATCTCTCCATGTGGTGAGCTTGTTCAGATATGTGGAAATAGTATCACCGTTCTCCATCTTGATTCTTTGAAGCTTGTCCTTGAGCGCCAATTTCCTCTGGTCGCTACTGTTCTGGTAGAGGTACTTCAATGTCTTCCACATTGAATATGGAGTATCCTTCCCATCGAGACTTGAGACAATATGGTCTCCAACTCCCTCAAGGATGATCTGTCTTACCCTCGCCACACACTTCTTCCACTCAACCAACTCTTATGCATTAGTTGAAGTTGGCTTTGGGATTTCTTGATCAATGAAATCCTTCAAACCATTATCTTCTAATACAGCCTCCATGTGATCTTTCCATGCTATGTAATTTGAGCTTCCTTCCAAGGCATACTCGAGTCTCAAGCCATAGAATGCCATTGACCAACCTGAAGTATGAGATGAATTCAATTTGTACCTGCAACCAAGAACTTCAAACTTTGAATTTTACCTTCTCAGTATACTATTCACAACTCTGATCACCTTTGCTTTGATACCATGTAGAAATTCTCATTGTAGCTTAACCTAATTATGCAATATACTAAAGAAAAATACTTAATCTACTTCTACAATCAAACTTGCAGAAGCTTAATCGATTTGAGCAAGATCAAACAGAACACATATAATTGAGAAGAAGAATCAATACACATGAAACATAGAAAATACTCAGGGGAAAGCCTCAGCTAAAAAGCCCACTATCTGTATTATCATAGAAGGTGGAAATACATCAGGATTACACAAAACCTTAGCTCTCATAGCTAGCTAGCTCTCAGTGCAATCCTCCTGGATGCTCACAGGCTAACAAGGCTTCTCACAAGACTTCTCCTTATCCCTCAAAGCCTCCTATTTCCTTGTGCAGTTTCTCTGGGTGATCCTCCTATTACCAAGTGTAACACTAATCACTCACACTGATCTCACACCCTGCTCTAACACATTGTCAGAACTGCACAATCCTCAAGGAACCTTGCCATGACTGCATGCTTTGGTTTCCTTTATAGGCAAACATAAGAAATTGATAATACACTGTCCTTGTCTTTAATCTCAACTGGGTCTTTGTTTGAACTGACATGCACGAGTTATTTATGAGAGAATATTTAGTTATCTGGAGTACACTAGTTTCATGCATGCATGCATCCATGCGTCAACTGATTGAACTCACAATTATTTCCTCAAACTATTTGGAACTAATTTAACTGGACTTCACTCAGTTAACTGAGCTAACTAATTACAACTCAAATACAAGTCATTCTTATCTCCTTAACTAAGGGATAACTTCCTTAATTTAATGGATAACTGTTGCATGTCTTCATAAAGACTTCTAGAATGAATTTCTCCAACTAATTAATCCATAATGAATTAATTAATTATTATTCAAACAGATGGTGAGACTAAATTCGAATTTTAATTCTAAATTCTAATTCAAGGACAAATCAAAATTGGAATATTCTGAATGCTTATTTTAGCATTTCTTGTTGCTATTTTCAACAGGTTGGTCATGTGAAGGAGATAAAAGACCCCAGATCTAGTTTCATCTGTCTGAGCAACGATTCCAGGAGTTATATAGATATCACAATGTATGATGGACATGATCATACAAACATTCATCCAATCATGGGTTTACCAATTTTTATCTGTGGATGCGTCTTTTGATCATTGTACTTTTTATGTTAGCTTATGTGATGAGTATGGGTATGCCTCCCTTAGCAACAAATATTTTATGATGAAAATGTATTGTAACAGATGAAGCTCACCGATTGTTCCTGAACCCGACTTGTCATAAGGTAAAGCACTTCAGCTATCAATCGTCATTTATGACTTTGCACCTTAGTAGGAAATCCGTCATAGGCCATTTTGTAACATCCAATCAATAGATCTCCTAATGGGATCAACCAAAATCCTATTTCCCCTTGCCATCATCTTACACAAAGCCCTAAGCATGTATCTTTCATTCCCCAGAGTTTCTGCCCTAAACTACATCATCTGAGCCAGTTTTAGGACCAATGCACCCTAGCCTCTTGCTAGATAGAATTCACCTACAAGTTGCTCCACTGTGGCCTACGTTGATCACGTATAGGTCACTCCCATTTACACCTATGCTGGTTTTAGAAATTGGGAAAGAGATAGAAATTATGGAAGCCTCTTTTTCCATAAGCATCTAGAATTTTTTATAACCATCTACCTCATATAAAACATTCAAATATTATCATCCCCTACTTTTGAGTTTCCATCCCTTATACTTTGATCCCATTCTCCCATCAAAGGTGGATCTAAAACCTTAGATTGGTAATTGGATAAGAATTCCCAACTTACCCCACTCCTCTATATATTTACAACCTTCCATATGCAAGAGGTTGGATTTTGGAGAGTGATTCTACTCTTATGTTGGTGTTATGAGAGGTTTCATTTCATGCATTTAGGGTGATTGGAGGTGAAATTTGTGACAAGGAAAGGATAAGTAAGCCTGGAGGATCTCTTCTATAGGATCAACAACTATTTATGGTTGTAAAATCCTTCCATTTTTATTAATGCAAATAATTCTCTGTCTTCCTATATGTGATGTTGTTATTTCATGTATTTCAATACCATGTTGATCTATTTAATATATTATTTAGATGATATTTCATAGACCTTGTAGTTTCTTGGATTGTGTTATTTGAGTGTGCAGGTTCTAATTTTGGAAATCGGAGATGGAATTGGAATATTCAAGTTAAAGAAGGAGCAAAGTCCATGATAGATTCCAAGTAGGTTTCATTCCATAATCTATTTACTTTAAGGAATGTATTGGGTTCCTTGCCTCTCTATTGTTCTAGGTTAGCCACCAAACCTAAGCGATATAATTTTGTCCACAATCGTAAATCTCGTATAATGGGCGCTATGAGGGGATGCCACATGGTAGGGAGACATCACCTTGACATCAACATGATGTTAGAAAGACACAAAGGAGACATGTGATGTAGATTCTAGGTGGTGCCATGGATTATGCCATGTCATCTCGATACTGCACTCATCAGAGGATCCTTGGAGATCGTTCTTTCAAATGGACACATAGTTGACATATAATGTGACATCCAATTTGGAATCCATAAATAGAGAAGCCTATGTCATGCCTTTTTTTAGCACCAAGTTGCATTGTGGTTCTTCTACGGTAAGGTCGCGATTAATAGAGGGTGCTAGATGAAATTTTTTTGATTAGTTAAGGTGACATTTGATGGATTGTGAACCCCCAATTGTTAAATACTGAGAAGGCAGGGGGCCCACAATTAACACATGTCGACAATCTAATGAGACAAATACGTGGAGTATATCTAATGTGTAACAACCATGGTAAAAATTCATGTAAAAATATATCTAAGGCCACGATAATGGGACACATATTCCAAGCTGAATGGCGGTGGAAATGTCCTAATGGGTGTTGATTCAGTTTATTGTGGCTAAGGAAACTGGTAAAGGAAATGGATAAGGCTTTGGAAAGGCATGATGAATTTATTGGCATTTTATCGATGAAACTAAAGGAAATTAGGAGAATAGGAAGGTGAAAGGTCAGAGGTTGCATGTGAGGAGGCAATTGAAGGAAAATAATGGAAAATGAAGAAAATGGAGGCCTCATTGATAAAAGGGCTTTTGAGGATCGGTGGGCAAGACTTGGTCATTTCAGTATTAGACCTCTCTCATTATTCTCTCCCTCTCTCTCTCTCATACTCTGGGATACTTAGAGTTTTTCTTGGAGTGCTCTTGGAGGGTGTGACATACTTGGATTCTTGGAGCAAGAAGGAAAACGAAGAGAAGGAAAGTGCAAGAGGGCATCGAGATCCGAAACTACATCATATTTTCTCACAAGTACTGAGTTGCATGTATAATTTCCTCACTAGTTTTGGCATGCATGGCACATGCATGTGGTTTCTTGGTTATGATCTGTCACTGGCATGGAGGATTGCTTGGATCGATAGTGGATTACCTAGCCTTGCCATTTCTTAGATAGCCATGGTGATTATGGGTTTATTTCCATTATTTGTTTTTGGTTGGTTATCATGTTTTTGGAAAAATGCTCTTGAAGCCCTTGGTGTGTTGAGTTACTAGTCCTGGAAGCCTTGGTTGTATAAATGGTCTGGAAGCTCGACAATAATTGTGCTTTGAGTTACTAGTCCTAGAAGCCTTGGTTGGAAAAAGACTTTGGAGCTTGACGATAGTTGTGGGTTGAGTTACTAGTCTTGGGAATTAGGTTGGAACAAATGCCCTGGAAGCCCTAGAAGGCTTGGATGGAGACCAATCTGATGGTGGTTTTGGTGATGTCCAACACTGAGGCAGAGTCAATGTTTGATGGTTTGATGTGGATGGCCTCTGGAAGCCCTGGATGAGTTTTATTAATGTGTTCTACGTGAACCCACATTCATGCTTGGAATATGGCACAGGGGTGAATGATTGAAGAGAGATTTGGCTCAACCATTCTACAGTCGGGTGGAATGTGGAAGTTCCATCCCGGATTTGGATTTTGCATCATTAATGAAAGGTTATTTCTCCTCGTATCTCTATGAGAATTATGTTGGCTTACATGTGGTTTATATGGCTCTGATTTCATTGCTATTTCTATCCCTAGTATGATGGTTATGTATGTATTTTATGATAGTAGCTATGCATGCACTATAAGAAAAAATTTCATTGGTGAGGGTCATGCCTATGACGGACCTTTAAGGTCCGTCACCAATGTCGCATATGGTGATGGTCTTTAAAAAATCATTGTTGTAAGTGTATATAGTGATGGTCCTTTAAGGTTTGTCACCAAAGCCATTTTCAATGACACTTTTGGTGAGGGTCGTTAAAGGCCCATCACTAATTCTCTCTTTGGTGAGACTTCTAGTGATGATATTTTATTGACCCTCACCAATACTCTTTTTGGTTACTTTTGGTGACGGTCAAAAAATGTTCGTCATCATTGATCATTCCAATGATTTTTTGATGACGCTTCATGCCTGTGACGAACCTTTAAGGTCCGTCACCAATGTCGCATATGGTGACGATCTTTAAAAAAACATTGTTGTAAGTGTATATAGTGATGGTCCTTTAAGGTTTGTCACCAAATCCATTTTCAATGACACTTTTGGTAAGGGTTGTTAAAGACCCGTCACTAATTCTCTCTTTGGTGAAACTTTTGGTGAGGGTCAATAAAGGCCCATCACTAATTCTCTCTTTGGTGACACTTCTAGTGAGGATATTTTATTGACCCTCACCAATATTCTTTTTGGTTACTGTCAAAAAATGTTCACCATCATTGATCATTCTAATGAGTTTTTGACGGTGATATGTACCTGTTACTATATTTTTTTTTCAAAAGATAACGATTTGAGACCATTGTTTTGGAGTCTTTTTCATTATGTGTCCAAGGTCATAGTCGCTATAGCCAGTCAATTTGTTAATAAGTAATTAGTGTGTATCATTTCCCTCAAGTCATAAGAATATATTTTTCCTATGAGTCAAAACATGATTCATCTCTATTAGGTTTATTATCTGGCAAATTTCCTTTAAATAAAGTTCCACTAGTGTGTGTAGGAACTATATTATTTAATACATAATCAAGGTCTATCAATTCTATTAATGAGAGAGACCTAGCACTCCTCAACACTCATGGCACACCTTAACATGATTTGGAATAGTACACTAACATTCCTTGGCACCTCACATGTCTTGGAACATCTTTGTAGCTGGAACATCTTTGTACCTAGAACATCCTTCCATGAGTAGGATGCCTAAGCACATGTTGGCATGCCATGTAGTCCCTAACATTCCCTATAACATCTTGGCATAATATTGCATTGACAAACATTAGCACTTGACACACATTGGCACTTGGCACACATTGGCACTTGGCATGTTTGGAACATATTATTAGTATGTCTAGCATGCCCCTTTTGAAAAAGATAAAGTCCAGACTTATTAACCCTCTTATGTGTTCATCTCTTTACATTTTAGCTTGGTTATTCATTTTGTTTCCTTGAAACTCCTTGACGCATATTGGCATACTCTGGCACCCTACACATCCTAGCATGTCTTAGAACCTGGCATGCCTTGTCATTATTTGGCACATGTTAGTGCACCCCACAACTACCTATCACACTCTAGCACTTCTTGACATGCCCTGATTTTCCCTGGCATGCCTTACTCGTGTTTAGCATACTTTGTCACTCCCTCCTTGGCATGAAAACTAGCACTCATTGACACTCCCCGATACACCCTCATATTCATTCACTTCCATGAATTTTGACCTACATCTCCCTTGTGTTCTCGTAGTAGTCCCTAACACTTCTCAGCATGCATTGGCACTCTCTATCACACCTTTTCACTCTTCGATATGCTCTTCCACTTCATATCATGCATCACACTCCCTGACACACATTGGCACTTGGCATGTGTTGGCACTTGGCAAGTCTTAGCATGTTTGGCATACATTGAGATGACTTGGTATGCTTTGGCATGCTTTAATATTAAATTTATTTGATATCAATTATTTGAAACTAGATGAGAAGAAATGGAGGAAGATTTGAGACTAAGAATGCATTGACACTTGGCACTTGGCACCTATTAGCACCTAGTTTTGGTGTGCCTAGCATGCCCCTCATGGAAAAGATAAATTGATGACTTATTAACCCTACTATGTGCTCATTTCCTTTTAGTTTAGCTTGTTCCTCCCTTTTGTTGCCTTGACAGTCCCTAGCATGCATTGTCACACCCTTGTATATCTTGGCATGCCTTAGCACTTGGCACATATTAGCTTGTTTGACATGTCTTCGTACTATCTAGAACATGTTAGCATGCCCTAGCATTCCCTAACACACCTTGGCAGTCATGACCTCACAACTAGCATTACATTTTTCCATGACTTGGGAACCTTACATTCACTAGAACACCTTGGCACTCCCTAGTTGTCATGCCCTTTGTTATCCTCCCCAATGTCATGCGCTGATGATGAGATTGATGGAGGTAACCACAAACCAAGATTTTAGTTTGGTAGCTAGCCCTACCAAACTAGATAGGGCTCTCTATGAAATAACAACTAAGAGATGACTGGAATGTAAAGTATTTAATGCTATATAGCTAGGCTCGGGTGGATTTTGGAAAATTTAGGGTTTTGTTGCTGGATAAGGGAGAAAAACCAGGTAGCTAGGTCAAAGGATCAAAGGGTTACATCAGAAAAGATATAAAGGAGAAGGTAGCATTAATTTTGTGATGGATCTTATGGTTTTTCGGTGTATTGTAGTGTTTAGAACAAGCAAAAGGTCTTAATGAACATGAAACATGAATTCATTAAGCAAGAAAGAAAGTAACACAAAATGTTTTTTCCATCAAAATAGAGCTTTATGAAAATAATTTTGTTCATAAAATGTAAGGAAAACCATTGAAGAATTGATTTGGAAAGAGATGATGAATATCTTTCATATAAAGTAATAACAGAGAAAAAACAACATCACAAGATTACTGCACATGAATTCCTAGATAATAGTTGCAAACTGTGTCCTTTGATTTTCAGAAAATGTGCAAGTACAAGCTACAATAGTTTTCTCCTCTAAAATCCAACCCATTCTATCACTGAGAAACTGATACATAAAGACAAAAAAAACATCTTCCCACTCTCAGGGATCGAATCCATGACTCTGTGAACTGTTCCATGAGGTGTTCTAACCAAACCCTAATGTCTAGGGAAGTTAAAAACAACTTCTACAATTTTCTTTGACTCCAACCTCTCTCATAAATGAGGTCAAATTTACACCAAAATAGCTTACAAAGACTAACCACCCATTATATACATTTACTTTTACCCCTCACATTCATCTAATTCACCCTTTTTACTTTTACCAAAGTCAAACTCGGAATTACAAAAAATTACACTGAAAATTTTACAAAAATCTATGAAATTTCCAAGTGTGCAGTGAGCTGTTGGAGGCCATTTTTGAGTGCCTTTATGAAGTCCAAATCCAGATCTGAAGCCGTTTTTTGAAATATGGGAGAGTTTAGATGTCTATAGAGTATTGTTTCACTCAAAAGGACCCATTTTTGGCTGAGATATGGCCATTCTCCGAAGGTGTCTCCAGGTGCACACCGAAATGGAAAAAGAGGGGCAAAAAGGTGATTTTTGGCCTATTTTTTGCAAATTTCTCAAAAATTGAGCCCTAGACTAGGAAAGTGGGAAAATGGGCTTTGAGAGGGGGAAATTTCTTCAAAGGTCAATTCTTCCATTGGTGGCTTTTGTTCTCTTTCCCTTTGAAGTTGATTCCTAAGAGCCATTGTCCTTGGTATCTTCCTTGCCACATGTCCTTAATGCTTCTCAGTGTCCTCATGATTGTTATAGACATTTTTGTGCCTTACAGCTCTAAGCATGAAATGTCCATAAACCAAGGGATCCAAAGTCCCTAAATGTGTTGTTCCTACCCCTAAAGGAACAAGGCCAGCAAACCACAGCTTTTCACAGAAGTTCTCCACCAGAAACTGCTCAGAAACAGTCAAATCAGGATCATTGCAGTGGCTCCACTAGCTACCTGCGTTGCAAATCACCCCAGTACACTAGCTAGGTGCATTGCAATGCACCCAAATGCACTACCAGGGTGCGCTGAGCAGGAAATGACAAATGGCAGTGCCATTCCGTGAGGTGTAAAGGCTATGGAAGCTTCCAGAATCTTCCTCCATGACACTTGCCTCACTGAGTTCGACCAAGTGATGAGTAAGAGGCTCTCAGCCTCCAAGTGGAAGCAAGAACTGACAGAGAGAGAGGACACTAGTTAGATGACAAGCTGAATCATCCCCTCTCCAAACATCTATATATGGATCCCTCATCCAAGAGATCCGGGGGGCTGGAATTTTGTACATTGCAAAGAATTGCTGTTGGTTTGAGATTGAGATCATTGGGTGCTTTATGCTTTGAAGGGAGGTGAAGAAGGGATTCCTTTGCTGGGAGGTTGATGCTGGATTGGAACTCACTTGGTTGTATCTCCTCCTGAACCTTGTTATTTCATCAATAAAACTATTTGAGTTTCTCCTACATGCTGATGTGTCTTTGATGTATGATTGCATTAGTATGTTTAGCTTATTTCTAATCCTAAGCTAGTTATGAATATGAATCTATGTCTTTGTGTAGTTTTCCCCTTTTGTGATCTTGTAGGAACTTGGTGAAACTGGGCAAGCGAGAAGGCAAGTAGCTGGGAGCTCCCAAAGAGAAGAGAAACCGGATCAAAGGACAAATGGAAGACACCGGTTAGTCTATCCCATCTCTCTTCATTCTTAATTCATAAAGAAGAATACTAGAATAGTTGTTTCTGTTTGTTGCTAAGGCACTATCACACCTTAGGTGTATAGGGTCGTCCTAAATAGGCACTTTTCCCCACAACAAATTGGCGACTCCACTGGGGAGATCTGTCTAATCATTTTATTTGTGCTTCTATTATTGTTTGTTTCATAGACTTAAGAGCGGCAATCGAACTGCATCTGCCATTTTCAGATGCAAAGTAGACAACTGTTGCTTTGATCCAATCGCTGGATTTGTCTATGATTTGAACAATGGATCCACAAATGATTTGATGACCCTTTGTGATAGCTCTTAGTCCTCCTTCAAATAATCCCTTTGATTGTACCTTGCTTGTTGCTTTTATTTGGCCTGAAACCGTAGATTAAACTGCAAATCGTGACCCAGAACCCGGAGAGAACTCTTGTTTCTGCTCCAGCGCAGGCTCTGTGAAGAGACTTTGCATTTCAACGCAGGTCCCGAGAGGGCTACCTACGCTGCAATTCAGTTTCTCTGTTATACAGGTGCGCTGATCAGCCTTTGCCTTGTGCAGCTGAGGTTCTTTGCTCTGTTTTGCCTAGTTTTGATCTCTGATTTTTGCACCCTGTAACCAGCATAGGTACCTGTATGAAAACCCCTTTTCTCTGCCTTAATTCTGCCTCATTCGTACAAAAAGACTGTGAGTGTTTTTATGTGTTTGTGGCATCATTTACAGTTTTCCATTGAAAAAGTGAAATAGTCATACTGTAGCCTTTGATTCAAATCTGTCGATTTTGGTCTTAGGAGAAGGTTCATTGGCTGTTGACAGTTGATTATACATTTACCTTTGCTTTTGGTTTGAGTTTGTCTCTTTTAAGTGTCAAAACAAGTGTTTATTTCGAAAATCGTAAAGTGTCGTAATCTCCTCTATCTTTTTGATTTCGAAAAAGTAAGCTTGTTTGTATTTGTCATTTAAAAGCAAATTCAAAGTTGTGCAAAAACTTTCTTTTTAGGCATCAATATTAAGAAAGCGAAAAACAAACACATGCATTTGTGCATTTGCATATTGATAGTTTGTATGGCTTGATTTAGGAAAAGTGCATTTATAGTGTGCTGTTTGCTCTTTGAGAAAAGATGGTGTCTTTCTTTTCCCCTTGTATCTAGGATTTTCATTGTTCAAAAAAAGAGATAAAGATTTGCTTATCATCTTTTAGATTGCATTTAGGAATTATATCTACATCTCGTGGTGAACCTCAAAAGGCAAACTTCTAAGAAAGATCAACTTAAAATAAACTGAATGAACCTAACAACGCTTTGTAACTTAACACACAACATAGAGGTCTAGGCTAGAGACGTGTTCCGGCGTCGTAAAACCTGGTATCTGTTGGCCTCACTGATGGTTGGGTGATTCCTCCTGAGAGACCAAAAGTGCCAGTACGGATTGTGCTCCCATGTACCGTCGAGTATATATTGGGAGACCCCTATAGGCTTAAAACCTTTTATCCATAGGAAGCCGTGTCGGCCGCCCTACTAATCGCAATGCACCGAACACAGCATTCGGGAAGATTGACTGCCGTACCATAAAACGTATTCTGCAGTTTTGTGATTGGTTTGGCACATCCTCTGCCTAGATCTCCAGAGCAGTTCCTTTTGGCCTTTTTCAGACTCTATAACGGAAAAAGTCCATCCGAGCATTTGTCACTTCGGGCTCGTTAAAACATCGAAGGCGACTAGAGTCATCTTTTGTTTTTTCTCGACTCTTTAAAACTGAAAAAACAAGTTGTGTCTAAAGCGTCGTAAAATTTATTTTAAACGGAATACTCATCACCCTTATTCCCGCGTTGATCTTTCAATTGAGAAAATGGAGCACTCCAACCAAGGAATTCCCCTTGGTGGAAATCCTAGTCCCTTCTCCTCTTGGGGAGATGTTGGAGCGCCCCATATGGCCACATTGTTGCTTCCAGGACTGACAATCGGCTTGCCTGTCTGGCTCTTCTCAACTAATGTTGTTCAAAACACCACTATTCCTGAAAAATCGAATCAGCGGTTAGACCAGTCCAGAGTTACCCACCAACCTTCCACTTCCTCTAATTCTTCCTCTCCTCCTTCCTCTTCGCTTGATGGAGCTGGCAAAGCCAAAAGCCAAGTTCCTAAGGAGAAGAAGGAAAAGAAGAAGAAAGAGAAGAAGAAGAAGGAGCCAAAGGCGAATGGGGGCAGACGAGTGGCGTCTAACGAAAATCCACACACTACACTGACCAGGCCTAAATCGCCATGTGTCATATGCAAGGGAGATCACTTTCACAGAGATTGTCCTTGCATCCCTCGGATACTAAGGGACTGGTCTCCCCGTTTGCACAATCCGGTGGCATCAACCTCTGATAGCCATGTTGATAGCACACCGTCAACTAGTGAAAGTGAAGCCACAGGACAAAGAGGGAAAGCTAGATTTCCCTGTAAACTGTGTGAAGGCGACCATGACATCCACTGTTGTCCCTTCTTAGACGAGGCTAAAAGAGTTTTGGAAGATCGCCCGGTTTTACCAGTGCGGCTTCCTCCTGGATATCAAAAACTCCTGCCAAGTCCTTCACCAGTTGAAAACCCGGCTGGCCCGCTCAGGTGGTCAACCGAAGCATCTATCATTGAAGATAAACCATCTGAATCCATACCCGACGAAAGTCAAAAGGTCGAGGCGGCAGTTGACCCGGTCTTACCTTTAGAGGTTTCATCTTCAGATGATACCGTCACAGAAGAGAATAAAGACGACACTGTCCAAATTCTCTTCATCAACACAAACTCCGACGAACAAGGGGGCAATTTACCCATTCCTTTATCGCAGGAAGGAACTTCGTCAGAGCCATACCCAGCCGTATACTCAGTCCCACCTCCAAGCAACCTAGTTGTATCCTTTGATTGGAATCAACTAGGCAGACCCCGTTTACCAGCAAGTATACCATTCAGAATTATCGTCCAAATATATAGAATGGTCATGGCTGGTACCATCATCGATGAGGGGGCTTCTGTGAGTATCCTTTCCTCTACTGCTTGGAAAGCGCTTGGTTCGCCATCGCTTTTGCCTGAGATGAGAAATCTGACAGGCTTTGATAAAGGAACCAGTCGACCTTTAGGGATTCTTCCCAATGTGCCCATAACATTGAAAAGGAAGACCGTTCAAATGAACGTGATGGTCATTCAAGGACCCTTGGATTATAACCTACTCCTTGGATGAGACTATATTTATTGCATGGGAGCCATCGTCTCCTCACTCTTTAGAGTAATGTGTTTTCCGCACGAAGGAAGAGTGGTCAAGCTCGTGGACCAGCTTTCATTTCCCAGATGACGCATGGCAAATAGTCACATACCATCCCTAAATGGTCTCTTCACGCAAGAAATGTCTCAACCCACGGTACGTCCTCCCGATGAGCGCGAGTTATTCGGAAGGATATGACTGGAACCCAGGGGGCATGCGTCCTGGTCTGCTTCGACAGGAAAACTTTGGGTATAGGGTAGGTTTCCGCGGAAGAATATGACTAGTATGTACCCCGTCCGTGATTGGAAGAGGGGTTATTCTAGAATAAGATTCTCTTGTCAAAGTTATGTGTTTGGCGCTTGTTGTCACTCACCTTTGTCTATCTCGGTAGACATCACTGAGGAAGTGTTTTGTTTGATGTACAAATAGAATAATCTTTGGGTAACCTATAAGAGGTAGGCCTCTCTCGGTAAAACAAATGTTTTGGCGGAAAATGAAGTAGAGGTAACCTTGAAACTCTGTTTTATACCTGGGGGCATGAAAACCTTTTGGAGTGCAAGAAAAGAGCGGTTATTTATCTGTTTTTTTTGGATTAGTCGTTTCCTAACTTGCATAAAGAAAGGATGCGGGGCAAAGCTTTGTAAGGTGCAAGCTCCATAAAAAATGGAATCTTCAATGAGACATTCTTATCATATGGCTGGATTAATCGAGCAGTTTTAGCACATAGTTCATGCTCGTTAAAAAGTAAACGTAAGATCCAAGCAGTTTTAGCACATAGTTCATGCTCGTTAAAAAATAAACATAATATCGAGCAAATGTTTCAATCCACGTTTAAGCTCGTTAAAAAATGAACTATCCTCCGGTAAATAACCACCGTGAATGCACCATTATCAGCCATTAAAGCCTTGGTCGTGTTTGCACCGTCACCTCCACTTTTCCATTGGCCGATCATTCACCTCCATTTGTTTGTTTACCCATTTTGAGGAACAGCTGCGAAGAGTGATTTCACTAGCCATCCTTGTGACACTGCCGTGATTTGGAAATTCCAAACCTTACTTGGAATCAGCTGCTACCCATTTTATCACTCGTTCCTCAAAAGATGAGTCTTCTTTAAGCTCTTTTCATCTGACTCGTAAAATATGAAAGGATTTCCGAGTTTTGGCCTTCCAGCTCGTTAAAGCGACCAGAAGTGCTATCTCTCCTCTAGATTTTAATCTTTTTGGACCTGAGGGATTATTGCACAAAAATATCGAGCGCTTGTTTTATTCAGCTCGTTAAAACTATCGAAAATTCATCCCTTCTGTATTGTTTTATACTTTTTCGGACTTAAGGGATTAGATGACGAAAAAGGACTTTCAGAGTTAACTTTATGTACCTTTTCAGACTCTCTAAAAATGAAAAGGACCGAGTTATCCTTGTCGTTAGACTCGTTAAATGCATTAAATAGCGACAAACTTGTCTTTAGACAAGAACGAGTTTCACTATCGCTAGGCTCGTTAAAACATAGCGATGGGTTTGCCCGAAGGGCAAATTATAGAACAAGCATATGTTATCCTCCTCAAGCTTGACAAAAATAAAGAGGTACTGGTCAGCAATGACTGGGGAAAAATTGGGAAAAACTCAAAGAAACTTTATTGGTAGCAAGTCGCTCTTGAACATGACACTTCTCCTCCGTACCACAATTGGGTTGGGTTGTTTCATTCACCGGTCACATCACCATGGTCTCGCCATACCATCCATACTTGGGGTAAATGCTACCAATCCATCGAATAAGTGTCTCCACATGTTCAAGAGAAGTCGTTCAGAGAAGTCACCTGTGTCCCATCCACTACCATACATTATACTCTTTCATGACCGCCACCCTGAATCATATATCATTAGATCGTTTTCACCTCCATCAAAATCATTTGCTTCGTTCCATGTCATTGATGTGGGATTCATTAAGGCCCTCCTTTGACGGATCACTTCTTGTCGACATTAGCTCATTATCCAAGAAGTTGATCTAGGAACACCCCCTTCAGTACTTTGAAGCTTGCATGCCTCAATGGCAAGTTTCTCACTTCCGGCGACAGGTATACATCAATGACCTTCGACCGAAAGATTTTGCGTGGTGTTCAACGCCAAGTCCTCTATTCACACCACGTGAATTGTATTGCAGTACCTTGAGGGTCATCATCATTATCAGTGATTCCTCTCGCGCTTGTTAACGGTTTACATCATTGACTGGTAATCAAGCGATGTCTTTCCATGTTCGACTTCAAAACATTTCTCACATGGATTGACTTGTACTTAGAGTGAAGATCGGACAAGATTGAAGACCCCGGATCTAGTTCCATCCATCCGGGCTGCGATATATATTCAGGAAAATAAAGACATGGAAATGTACAGCTTTGCAGCACAGATAATCATCCTACCAAAAGGATGATGGCTCTATCAGAATCATCAGTCTATCATCAGACGATTGTCTGTCCTATGTACATGAAAATTAATTTATAAAGCTGAGCATGGGAATGCCCGCCTCAGCTAGACCATGAAAATAGTATGAAAATAATGTATTGTATTGTATCTTATTACAGGTCTCCTCCCAGCATTGAAAGAACTTCGGATCCTCCTAATAAAGCATTTCACTCGATAAATGGCCTCATACTTTAGGGGGCAACTGTTATAGACATTTTTGTGCCTTACAGCTCTAATCATGAAATGTCCATAAACCAAGGGATCCAAAGTCCCTAAATGTGTTGTTCCTACCCCTAAAGGAACAAGGCCAGCAAACCACAACTTTTCACAGAAGTTCTCCACTAGAAACTGCTCAGAAACAGTCAAATCAGGATCATTTCAGTGGCTCCACTAGATACCTGCGTTGCAAAGCACCCCAGTACACTAGCTAGGTGCGTTGCAACGCACCCAAATGCACTACCAGGGTGCGCTGAGCGGGAAATGACAAATGGCAGTGCCATTCCGCGAGGTGTAAAGGCTATGGAAGCTTCCAGAATCTTCCTCCATGACACTTGCCTCACTGAGTTCGACCAAGTGATGAGTAAGAGGCTCTCAGCCTCCAAGTGTAAGCAAGAACTAACAGAGAGAGAGGACACTAGTCAGATGACAAGCTGACTCATCCCCTCTCCAAACATCTATATATGGATCCCTCATCCAAGAGATCCGGGGGGCTGGAATTTTGTACATTGCAAAGAATTGCTGTTGGTTTGAGATTGAGATCATTGGGTGCTTTATGCTTTGAAGGGAGGTGAAGAAGAGATTCTTTTGCTGGGGGGTTGATGCTGGATTGGAACTCACTTGGTTGTATCTCCTCCTGAACCTTGTTATTTCATCAATAAAACTATTTGAGTTTCTCCTACATGCTGATGTGTCTTTGATGTATGATTGCATTAGTATGTTTAGCTTATTTCTAATCCTAAGCTAGTTATGAATATGAATCTATGTCTTTGTGTAGTTTTCCCCTTTTGTGATCTTGCAGGAACTTGGTGAAACTGGGCAAGCGAGAAGGCAAGTAGCTGGGATCTCCCAAAGAGAAGAGAAACCGGATCAAAGGACAAACGGAAGACACCGGTTAGTCCATCCCATCTCTCTTCATTCTTAATTCATAAAGAAGAATACTAGAATAGTTGTTTCTGTTTGTTGCTAAGGAACTATCACACCTTAGGTGGATAGGGTCGTCCTAAATAGGCACTTTTCCCCACAACAATGATCCATCACTTCCTTTCCTTTCATATCTTGTTTCTTGGCTTTGAGTTGCTCTTTCTCCATGACTATTTGTTTTGCCTTAAGTTGACTGTTTTATCGCTCGAGGAATGCAATGATGAATTTGGCCCTTTCCAAATTGTCCTTGAGCTTCATGATCTAAGAATCCTTCTCTTTGATGACTTGTTGCAGGGTTTGATGCTCATCATGTGCCTCCAAATCAACTAGGTCAAATTCATGCTTCATGGGCTCCTCATCATGCAAAGAAGCCTCATGATGTGATGGTGATCCTCGTTCTGTTGATGTAGTAGGCTTGGACCCTTCCTCAATTTGAGGAGAAAACACAAGCCTTTTGCCTCTTTGATATGTCTTGGTCACCTCAGGCCTAGATGCCTTGGAAACATCATCATGTTTTCTTAATGACCCCACCTCCATGGGATGTACTGACATGGTTTGGCGTTGGCTCGGTGAAGTGGTTGTATGCATTTTCAAGGCTGCCTCAATGAAGGTGCCCCATGTCATGTTCTTATCTGTCAACTGATGGAGTACTATAACCTTATCAGGCTATGGTGGAAGAGGTTGGGATAATGCATTTTTCCTTTCAATTTCACCCTTTCAGACATTTTGGTTAGGCTCCTATACAAGTAGTTGGAAAAATTTAGAGACTTGGCAGCTATAAAGTGCATGAGGAATCTTATGTGGTATTGATATATCTTGGAAAATCTGCCCTCACATGTGAAAAAATTCATGACAACCTTCATCAATGGTGCATATCTCTCCAATAAGTATCTGAATGGGAAACCATGTGAGTGAGCTCCTTTGTATTGTGATTTCAAGTAGGGTTTGAACTCTTCTAGGTCTAGGTTTATGCCTTTGAACCAGTTTTCACCATGCTTTGGTATGAATGTAGCTTGAGAGATGGCATCCACTAAAAACATGAAATCAGCCCCTGCAATGGTGATCTTGTCTTCCTTCAAGGTGAGGGAAAATATACCTGTGAGATGCTCATGGTAACCTACTTACTGCACTCTTTGAAAAAACCCTAAACAATTGACATCTTCAAATCATTTCATGAAAAATGGGGAGTAGGTGAATTCATTGAAATTAGAGGGCTCAAACCCAAATATCTTTCCCCCCTTGTTGTACTTCCTCTTCTCTAATGGTGATGAGTGAGGCTCCATATTTCAATCCCTAGGTGAAAGGCAAGCAAAAACACTGAAATTTGATGCTGTGATGGAATGAGGTGGTACGATGGACTTATGAGTTGCCTAAATTTGTAAGTAAATTTAGGAGGGTAGGGGATCATGTCAGTGAGTAGGGGAAAAATGAATTTTTGGAAATGAGTGAGGGGAGGGGGTGGAAAAGGCCAAAACACAGGCCTATCCTAGAAAGAGATAGGGTAGATTAGGGTTTAGAGGAAAATAATAGAAAATGAAGGGATAAGGATTTGTGATGGATTGAAATGGTGTATTAGCTACAAATAGAGGTGTAGGGACAAGGAATCTATGGTTTAAGGAAGAAAATCATCATTTGAGGATCAAAACCATGAAAATCATGTAAACCCTAGAAGAAGAAGAAGTATTTGATCATTTTCTTGACATATGAGGCAAATGAGGGCATGAAAAAGATTAAATTTACTTGTTATAGATCCTGGAGAATGAAATGACTGAAGAGGAGCTTTGAAAAATGAGTTTTGGTGGTAAAACAAAAATTTTGGACAACTTCCTGTGTGCAACATGCTATCTAGGTGCACAACGAAGGCTCTCTGTGCGCAACGAGAGTTAAATTTTGCTAGTGAGGGCTATGGAATCACAATATTTTTCAAAGGAGAGGGGGGCGATCGATGCTAGGATCATAGACAAGTGCAAATGAGTGTGAATGAGCTCCCCCATGTGCTTTTATAATTTTCTTTTAGTGTCCAAGTGATTAATGAGGTAGGATGGCCCACCTCACCAATTCACTTTCTTTTCGAGTTTTGTAGCCTTAGGACCTCTTCTTGCAGCTTTAGAACCTTAGGAACATTATTAAATATAAAACATAAATTACATTTTAAATCAAGTGTTATTGAACAAATTTACCTATTGCTACTCCTCATTTGCCGGATTTATACATGAAATGACTGATTTTGTGACCTTAACCCTAATGACCTAATGGTGACATTGAGCTGAATAGAGACCACGATGATGTGACTAAAGTGATATTAATGATGTTTTCATGATGGTAGACTCAACTGAGTGATGAAATTTACTGGCATATGAAATTCTTGAGAGAGTGGGAATAACCCTAGACACACTAGCCAGTGACCAAATTTTTATTTGAAGACTCACTGAAATGACAAAAATTTGACTTGACACCCTAACAACACCTTGTAAGAGCATACTTGATCACTAGTGATAGGCTAAGCTGACTGATACTAACACGCTCATAGATAACCTTACTTTTTTGCGACTTGGGAACCCAACCAATTCATTAAAAAAACAATATTGTGCCCAATGGAAAGTCTCCCTTTCTCCAACTTGAGGTCATCCATGCCAAGTTGGAGGTCCACCAAGTTGAATTTCAAAAAGTTCTAGAAATGAGAATTTTTATATTTTTATATTTTTTAAGATTGAAATGAGAATTTTCTATATTATTATTAGAACAAAGCCCTAAAATTTACTCATTTAAAAGAACCCAGAAAATACAAATTTATTGGGCACATTCCATTTTGTTTAGCCTTCTTCTGCGATTTTTGGTTTTACACATTCAAACATATATAGGTAGGTCTTGGGAATGATGTGGGTGTGCTAAGGAGATCACCTACCTCTTGATTGCACAAGACTTATGCATGTTGGATGTGTAACGCCCAACAACAACATATTTTTATCTCATGAGGAGAAAAGTTGCTATCATATAGTAGGGCTCATCTTGGGATACTACTAGCAGTGCTACTACAGGATGACGCTTACTCATCTCATCAAGGACACCTCAAATAGTTCATCTATATCACATATATTTGGAATTTCTCTTGTTGACTATGGGATATCCCCAGAGATCAATTTTAGGAAATTCCATTATAACTAAATAAGAAGAATCTTCTTTTTTGATCCTCGATGAAGAAATTAATGGTCATTGGATACATCAAAAATAGATTTTGGCTATTGAAAAATTCCAAATGATAAGGGTTTTGATTTAAGATAAGATTATCTAGTTTCACTGATGGATTCTTTTCATCATAGTTGTAAGGATGAGAAGAGGTTTGCACTGCGAACCTTAGCTAGCAGGAAGGAATTCTTCGTTGAATCTAATCAACTAGTAGTGGTAATATCATCCCAATTGGCTAATGCTATATGTTGGATGAACTTGTTTGCACCCATTTTTGGTGCTTAATTCTTTTATGCCATAACAGCTTATTGTTTCCCCTTAATGGAAGAGAGTAAAACATAGATATTGAGCAAGCTCTATCTCTGCCTATCGCAAAAGGTTAGAGCAAAATCCACATAGACATAGGAGGACTACACTCATCCCTAACATATATGGTATGGGTTTCTTATGCCTAGGCCAAGGCGATACTTA
Organism: Pinus tabuliformis; assembly: GCA_031772625.1. NCBI lineage: Eukaryota > Viridiplantae > Streptophyta > Pinopsida > Pinales > Pinaceae > Pinus > Pinus tabuliformis. The sequence goes on from CM062806.1 coordinate 224,901,089, forward strand.
TCAACGATGTAAATTGGCTTTGATGTGGAGACTATGAAAAATAATAATATCATATGGCACATTAGACACATGGAACGGGTTTTAAATCCTCGTCTTGCATAAATACACACCTTAACATGGGGTGAAACCCTCATAAATCAATAGGACACCCTTAATGGCTCTGATAAGCCTTCAACCTCCCTCCATATAACACTTGATGGGTTGAAACCCTACAACTGGAAGTAAGGAAGGAAGGATGGGTTCACATTTTGGTTGTAGACCATCATAGTTGGATGGGGAAAGTTCAACTTCTTAATGCAAGTTTTGTTGAGCCTCTCAATTGAAGGCATTCTGCCACTATTATGGAAACCCTTGGAAATGCCAGTTTTCCCATTTGATATCGCCAATGTGGGATTTCCTCATTAAACCACTCAAAATTAGGTTTTGACACTATGGCAAAATGTGAAATGAGAGGGATCCGTTGGAGTAACTATCATGCTAACTATTTACAAGGAAGGATGGGTCCGCATAATGGACCATAATAGTAGGCATGAAGGAGTTGGTGTTTTCATAGATCTCAACCATAAATGCTCTCATGCTGGTGCCCATTCATGGTGGATAGTTCCATTTAACCACATCATCAACTATGTAGTTATTAAAAGCCTCTCCTATTTTTTTTGTTGAACCTCACTAACTTCATGGGGAACAACACATTTGGCTTTCCAAACAACCATATGGAAAATCTCCAACTCGCTCGACCTCAAAGAAAGCCAAGGGGACACTCCCTAACACTCCCTCACACACATTGCCACACTTTGGCACTTGGCACAATATTTCCATGTCGCCCTGGCACTCTAGCATTCCTTAGCACTACCTAACATACCTTGTCACTCCCTCCTTAGCACACCTATAACTCACTGGCACTCCCTGTCACACACTCTTATTCATTCATTTCCATGCATTTGAAACTAGCACTCCCTTGTGTTTCCCTGGCACTCCATAATACTCCTTGATATGCATTAGCACACCATAGCACCTGACACATCTTGGCATGTTGCTTTGGACTCTAGCATGCCTTAGCACTACCCAACATACCTTGTCACTCCCTCCTTAGAACACCTAGAGCTCACTAAAACTTCTTGTCACCAACTCTTATTCATTAATTTCCATGCATTAATTGACTTAGTGCTCCCTTTTGTTCCTCTGACACTCCCCAACACTTCCTAGTACATGTTCACACACCTTGGCACATAACATATCTTGGCCACATGTTCCCCTAACACTCTAGCATGACTTAGCAATGCCTAGCAAGCCGTGTCACTCCCCCATGCTAGTTGCAGATTCATGTTTTCTCGTTTTCCAAAAAAACGTCGTTTAGGGCCTCAAAACGGCTCCGGAAGTTCAGGATGTGAAAAATTGCTAAAAATAGTAACTTGTGCCATAATTAAGGAAACTAAAAAACTAGAAGAAACAATGGTGGGGGTCTAAGTGGAATAGGTGGGTGGCCACCAATATCCACCTAGATCATTCCTCTCCCCTTAGGAAGAAATGGTCCCCATTGCATTGAGTGCCTCCATGAGATGGGAAAACTTCTATTGAACTTAGTCCCTGGTGAGCCACTTGCCTTGGTGTAGGAGTTGGCCAACTTTGACAACCCAATACACTTGGATCTTCTGCTAGTGAATTTTCTTGATTTGTGTGTCCATGATCTAATTAGTTAACACATATGTTAGCTAATTAGTTTGCACATATTAATTACCACTAGTTGAAGAAGGATAGGTTCCCTGAATCAAAGATGATATCTTAACACAAGTTATCGACACTTGAACATAGTTTCCATGGATCTCATGGAAAACATATGGAGAGACTCTTTGAATCTTAGGAAACATTTTCTCATAATCTACTAAATCTATCAGTGGTAGGGCTTCAATTTTTTCCATTTACTGGGAAATCTCACCCAAAAAGTCAACCTTTGAAGAATCAATCCTAGTATGCTAAATCGCACCTACCTTCTCATTTTTAAGATCTTTGTGAGCTTTCATCTATGAACCTTAAAGTTAGTGCCCTTTAGCAATTCGAATAGTGGAATAGAAGGCATTGCAATAGGATGTAAACTCCATTCCCTTTCACCTTTGTCAATATTTCTAGAGACACCTACAATCTATACCCCTTCCTTGACTCAACATGATTCCACATCCTTTACAAACCCTCCCTTCAAGGGCATCCTCATAGGAAGAGCTTGTGGTTGAAATATTACGATAAAAAAATGGAGCACATCATCTCTTTGTAGGGTTTCAAGGGAAGGGTATTGGAAAATAGCCGTCTTATCCTCTATAGCCCTTAATACCTTCTCAACGCATAAGTGAAACAACATAGTGATAACTAGATGCAAAGATAGATCTCAACATTCAAGGCCAAACTCAAATAGAAAGAATCATACCATGGATTAAGAATTGGCATTTGGTTTTGGTAAAACCGAGGACCTCCTTTCAAGATCATGAACTTGGTTTTATCATTCTCAAAAGGAAGGTTTAAAACCCACATTAAAAAGGGAGATTTGCACCTTAGCCTTTGTAACCTTCACCCAAGAAAGATCAATCTAATTGACCATTCTAGATATGTTAGGTCTTGGAATTCTAGAGTACCCAATCCATTCCTTTGAGAGGAAAACTCCCTAGCTCCAACTAAAATTTAGTCCTATTGAAGAGGCAACTTGAATAATCCGGCTAAAAGGAGACATTTTTCCTTTCTTTTTATTAATTTACAATAAACTTCAATGCCTCTTCTTTCCTATCTTCCTCTTCCATTCCAAAACAAAAAAATCATTAATCTTATATCATAAACACTCTATATAGATAAGCATTGGAATCATGTTCCTCAACTCATGGGGTACCTTTACACCTCAACCCATGCAAGTGGACCTAAGTCCATGGTACAACCCATCACACTCTAAGATGGTTCTAATTGTCTCCTCAAAACTAGGGCATAAGACACCTTACATTGCAAAATGGTCAATCCATCTCAAATTTATGGGCATTTTGCCTTCATGGCACACGTTCTAGCTAGTTCTCATCAAACATAATGCACTAACACCACTAACGCACACCAAAAGTCCAAGCGCTTAGACTACACCTTCATAAAATGCACCTTCAACTTTGGATGTCCAAAAACAGTAATATCCTAACCCAATATGGCCTATTTTTTTAGATTTGTGTAATTCACTCCTTATCAAATCCTTGCACCTCCTTAACACTCCATGAGAAATCTACTTGAATGGTCACCTTCCAAGTTCCAACACCTCCTTTTGCAACACGAAAAAACCACCTATATATGTTGCAACAACCTTGCCAACTTCTTTAGTGGGTTGCACATATATTTCACATTTCTTCTTCACCTTGCAAAGTGGTAGTGCAAGGAGAGGGTATCAACTTCAATCAAGGAATGTTCACTTAGTACCACTACCAAGTTTCCTTCCCACAACTTGTCAAATGTCTTAAGTTAGCTTCACAACTTCTCATGGTGCATAACGTGCTTGTCTACACCTCTAAGTGAGACCACAACCCCCAACCCCTCTAACTATTCCACCTCTTCAACCCTTGTTAGAGTCTTTTTGGACGTGCACCCATGCCTCAAGTAGAACATAACACTAGCATCCCAAACCTGCATGCTCGTTCCATCTTTTAATGCCTCGTTGAAACCACATTATCACACTGCTTAAAATGAAATGTTTACATCTTAAGGCAAAAATCTACTTTTCTTATGACAACCTAAACTATGCGAGTGACTTGGAGAGGACTCCATTTTCTCAAGATAAAAACATCAGGTCTTACAAACCCATTCACACAACAATTTGAATATATTTAACCTAAAGAAGGGTATATACCCTACTCCTTCCAAATTTGTCATATAAATTTTAAGAAACTAACACATGTTTTTAATTAGTAAATCTTTACTATAGGCTCTCTTTTGTTTGCACCCACCTAATACCCAAGAGCAGCTAAATATTTTCAATACAAACAAATTAAGAGCACATGTTTCCTTCTTACACTTAAATGTTTTCAATACAAAGAACTTGTTTTCTTCTAATAATATTCAAATTTGAAAAACACTATATATCTACCTCCATAAATTTCAATAACAAAATAACATTCAAATTTTCCAAAAATACAGTACATCTACCTCCATAAACTTTTACAACAAAATTGATACATAAAAATGATAATCTTAAAATTAGATTATTGTTAGGATGATCTTTCAAACCCAACCAAAAACACGCATGAGGATGGTAGTTTATCAAATGATACTAAAAAACTTAGTATGACAGTGAAAATGGGCACTAGTTTATCAAATAAAACTAAAAACTTAGCGCGAAAGTGAAAATGGGCACTACTTTATCAAATGAAACTAAAGATTTAGCGCTAGTTTATCAAATGAAACTAAAAACTTAGCACTAGTTTCTCACATGAAACTAAAAACTTAGTATGAAAGTGAAAATAAAATAATATAAGTAGACAGAACTTGTGACCTAACTATGTAGGGAAACATATATCCATACTTAGCATCTCTATTGTGGAGCTTCTGAGCTTTACATTGGTTTAATGTATTTTTCCATAAGGGATAGTTTGGGCGCTATCTTGATGTTTATTTGCTACTGTTTCTTTTTTCAGTATCTATGTACCCTTATATGGTGTGTTTCCCTCAGTACATATCTATAAAGATTAACTTTCTGGATTGAATATTTTCATGCCTTTGTCTATTGCGAAGCTACCAGGGAGTCCATGTTGTACAACACAGGTCAAATGATAAAGAAATTGGGTCTTGGCACACCTCCATGACAAGCCTTTTTGCTTTCTTGCTTTGTATTTAAGTGAACATAAAATAATTTATGTAGATCTAGCTAACCACGCGGAAGTGCATCCTATTGGCCAAGTGGAAGCTATAGTTCCAATTGAAGCAGTTGGGACATTTCTTTGAAGCACATCCTATTGACCAAGTGGAAGCTACAGTTCCGATTGAAGCAGTCGACATATTTCTTTGAAGTGCATCATATTGACCAAGTGATTGGTACAGTTCCGATTGAAGTAGTCGAGATATTTATTTCCTTGGCTACTTCACCTTTCCTTGGTGGAGTAAGTCCAAAAAGATAATATAAGAAATCCAGAGGTTTATGTCGCAGAGGTCAAGGCAGAGTGAAAGGTAAAGGCATACACGATCTAAAATGCCTCAGAGAATAAAACTACAATCCCTTGGAGAATTGTCTATGAAGGAGTAGGCCTACCTTATGGATGTCGCTTGCTGGCTCTTGGGAAAACCTCCCCTTCATTATGCTCTTACCTAAGTTATGGAGGAAAATTTTGGCATATTTAAAAAATTAAGTGTTAATTTTGCTTTACGAAACCCCTCCTAACCCTAATATTCATTTAATGTTTTATAACAGGTAGTGTTTGTTCACTTTTCAACAAGCGAGAGTGAAAACTAGATTGAAGAGATCACAGGAAAACTAGATTGAAGAGATTTACAAATGAGGATTTTACCAGTAGCAAACCCAATATCGAACCCCATCTGATCTTCAGCCCATTGACAGTGCCAAGGTATGTTTCATATTTAACTTCACTGCATTTCCCCCATTTTCAGTCTTCGACACAGAGAGGAGTACACACATCTCAGGTCTCTGGTTCAACATCCACTGTTTTTTTGCATCCACACTTGTATGTTTAGGTTTTAATCACTTGTATGTTTAGGCTTAAAATCTCTGCGTTACATTTTGTTACAGTTTGCAGGCATGGCGTTGACATTTGATGAGTTTGAGAGGCCATTTATCATATTGAAGGATAAAGTGCAGAAAATACGAATGAGAGACTTAGATGCTTAGAAGGCCAACATTAAATCTATCAGGGTCATTGCGAGAATCCTCTACACCTCACTTGGCTCCATGCTCTAGAGCCCCAATAGTTATGTCACCCTTAGTAAGCTCCCGTTCCATTTAATCATTGTCTATTTTTGGCTCGGTGAAACCCATTAAGTTATGAAAACAAGTAGACTTTACTTAAAAAACCTATGAATTATAAGTATAAATTACATAAAAACAAATCTGTAGATATTTTGCAAGGAATGGAATAACCAAATACTCTATGATCTTTTATATACTAAAGTAAATCTTGCACATTGAGACAATATAGCCAAACTCAGTAATAAAAAATTACATGTCTTTCTGACAGGGCAAAGCGTAGAGCACCTCCATGCCTTGAACATGATTCAGAGCTCTCTTTTCTTAAGGGCATGGGATACATGGACAAATTATTATAAATGGATGGAAATCCATTGCCCTCTGGTAAAGTTTCAGGTGTATTCAGTGTTGTTAATGCACCTTGAACATGATTATCTAAACCACCAACCCCTGTGGTAGCTTGTGAACCAAGGTTCAGGCCATCTTCCATTTCTTCTTCTGAATCACTCATAATTACATCAGGTTCTTTTTGAAGAACAGAACTAACAGAGTTGACAAGTGATGAAGTCTGATAGACAAATCCTAGTAACACAATCACAATTAGGGCCATTATTTACCAAATTATCCTGGCATTGACATGCTTGTTGGTTGACACTTGAATTTTGATGATCTCCTTTTTTACTTTCAGGCAACTGTGTTGCCTCTAATTCAGTTGCAAGCACCTGCTTAGTGCAAATATGATTTCTCATGAAGCATAGTATGTTTGCGCAGTCTTCTCCCTCTATGTCACCATTTTCCCTGGCCTTGTGCGTGTCTCCATTTTTTTATTATTCATTTTTCACTTTTCAACACCACCAGAATCATTAGCACAATCAGTTTCTCATACTTCCGTCTGTGCTAGATCAAAAATTTCTTCTTCCCTTTGAATTCTACAAGTTTCAAGGTTGTTGTCCTCTAGAATTATGGACATCCCTTGCAACAACCCTTGCTACTTTTGTTGCAATGTAGCAATCTCTTCAGGTAGAATTAAATGCTTGTAGTTTGTTTCATAAATAACATAATGCTGCCAAGCACATTGCAATTGTTGCCTCTCAAGTTCTAGATCTCAAATTGTTGTAGCCAATTCCAACTGAAGTGATGAAACTTTGGCCCATGCATCTTCGTTGTGTTTCCTGGAGCTTATTATTTACAACAAGCTTCTCTTTCTATTGTCAAGTAGCTGACTCAAACTGTTGCTTCAATTCCTCTAAAGACTCTTCAAGAACCAAATTTAATTTACATTTCAAAATATTCCTCCATAACCACAACAGGCAATGATATAAAATGAAAAAAATCAAGACCTTTCATATTTCAAAACAGTCCTCCATAACCACACAGGCAATGATATAAAATGAAAAAACCAGGACCTTTTGCTAGAGCATGTAGCTTTAAAATAAATTCAACATACTGAATATAGAGTAACAAATCATAAATACTTGGGAAATATATCCAAAATCAGTAATAACAAATTACATGTCTTTTTGACAAGGCAAAGCATAGAGCAGCTCCATGCCTTGAACATGATTTGAAGCTCTCTTTTATTAAGTGCATGGGATGCATGGACAAATTATTATAAATGGATGGAAATCCATTGCCTTCTGGTAAAGTTTTAAGTGTATTCAGTGTTGTTAATGCACCTTGAACATGATTATCTAAACCACCAACCCCTGTGGTAGCTTGTGAACCAAGGTTCAGGCCATCTTCCATTTCTTCTTCTGAATCACTCATAATTACATTCAGTTTTTTTGAAGAATAGAATTAACAGAGTTGACGAGTGATGAAGTCTGATAGACAAATCCTAGTAACACAATCATAATTAGGGCCATTATTTTCCAAATTACCCTAACATTGACATGCTTGTTGGTTGACACTTGAATTTTGATGATCTCCTTTTCTACTTTCAGACAATTGTGTTGCCTCTAATTTCTCATGAAGCATAGTATGTTTGCATAGTATTCTCCCTCTATGTCACCATTTTCCCTGGCCCTATGCGTGTCTCCATTTTTTTTATATTCATTTTTCACTTTTCAACACCACCAAAATCATTAGCACAATCAGTTTCTCATACTTTCGTCTTTTCTAGATCAAAATTTGCTTCTTCCCTTTGAATTCTACGAGTTTCAAAGTTGCCATCCTCTAGAATTATGGACATCCCTTGAAACAGTTCTTGCTAATTTTGTTGCAATGCAACAATCTCTTCAAGTAGAATGAAATGCTTGTATTTTGTTTCACAAATAACATAATCATCCCGAGCACATTGCAATTGTTTCCTCTCAAGTTATAGATCTCAAATTGCAGTAACTAATTCCAACTGAAGTGATGAAACTTTGGCCCATGCATCTTCCTTGTGTTTCCTGGAGCTTATTATTTACAACAAGCTACTCTTTCTATTTTCAAGCAGCCGACTCAGATTGTTGCTTCCATTCCTCCAAAGACTCTTTAAGAACCAATTTTCATTTACATTTCAAAATAGTCCTCCATAAACACAACAGGAAATGACCTAAAATGAAAAATAATTAGGACCTTTCATATTTCAAAACAGTCCTCCATAACCACATAGGCAATGATATAAAATGAAAAAACCAGGACCTTTTTCCAAAGCATCTTTCTTTACAATAAATTCAACATACTAACATAGAGTAACAAATCATAAATACTTGGGAAATATTATGCCAGCCTTTGATTAAATAATGCACTGTAAAGTTCTGCATATGCCAAAGATAGATAAAGCCCTTAAAGAATAAGTCATGTTCTTTGCTTGTTTCGGTGTTTCTTTTGCTTTGGTGGTTGAAGAACCACTTTGATTATGACATAAAAAACAGCCTTAACATTCTGTTGTGTTTTAGAACCGCATTCAAAGTATGTTGCAGCCCTGATTTGCCTCTTCAAATCTTCACCTTGCACTGTCGAGATTGGGGCTGCTCCGAGATGATCAACAAAAAACTGTTTGCCTTTTCGTAAATCTAATTTTGTCCTAGTCAAATTGATAGGCATAGATGGTGTGTAGTGTCTCAATTCTGGAATCCACTTTTTGGAACTATTTTTATAACTGGCCTTGCTGATCAAGGAGAAAGCCAGGAGGAAGACATCTGCACCTCTATAACTCATGGACCTGATCTTGTTGTAATCCTCTTGTCCCGTTGTGTCCTAGAGGCCAAGATTCGTTGTACTTCTATCCAACACTACATTTTCACTAAAGTTATCAAGCACTATTAGTACATAGTTCGTTAGAAATGTGTTGCTTGTGTGGGAAATAAGCATGCAAGCTTTTCCCAGAACACCACCCCCCATAGTCACACACTTAATAAATCGGGCAGTACTCATGGTTTCTCTGACTCTTCAAAAAAATTAACTATATTCGCTGGAACATTTCCTATCCATTGGTTGTTATAGACATATTTTGGCACTTCAACCCAAATCTTATATGTCGATAAACTAGGGCTCTTTAAACCCTAAAAGTGTTGTTTCATACCCTAAAGGATCATGGTCAAATGATTACATCATTCCCCAAAAGTTCCACCTGAAAAACCATCCAGAACTGGCCAAAACAAGACCATACTGACTGCTCCACTGTCAGGGTGCAATGCATACTGACTCCTACACTAGCCAAGTGTGATGCATACTGATGAGGCCTTCTATAGGGTGCGATGAGCGAGGATGGACAAATGTCCGAGACAGTTTGCTAAGTGGATGCTCATGGAATATTCTAGAAACTTCTCTTATGACACTTGCCTCTTTGAATCCACCTAGGGATGAGTAAGAGAACCAAAAACAACAAGTGGAATGACACTAATCAAAAACCTAGAGATGACTCACACCGTTGCACACATCTATAAATGGATCCCTCATCTGAGAGATCTAGAGGCTGGAATTTTGTAATTTTCAAGGAAGTGCTGATAGTTTGAGTTTGAGAAAGAGTACTGTATTGTTGATGTGATTTTGATTTTCATGAGGTGAAGAGGGATTTGAAGTTGGGAGGATGATGCTGGATCAGATAGCTGGGTTGTAATTCTCCCTTCTATTTTAATAAAGTTCTTTGAGTTTTCCCCCATACAATCGTGTATTTGTGAATGCCACTGTATGTTCATTGTATTTTTGATTCTGTAATGCTTATGATATAATAGATCGATATGCTTTGATGGTGTTTTGTTACTTTGTCTCTACAGGTATTCTCTAAGCAAGATAAGTAGGAGAGGAGTTGCAAGCTCTGTCAAGGGGGAGAGAGATCAAGCAAGGAGTCAAGCAGAAGATCTAGGTTGGTTCCTTTGCCTCTCTCTTATCTATCATACATAGAGGAAATCCCAAATTTCTTTGATTGTTTGTTTTTAGGATAGCTGCCAATCCTAGAGGGCTAGTAGATCGAAAAGACACTAGTTTTCTTGGAAACAAAATGGCGACTCCACTGGGGATCAAATAGATGTTTGTGTGTTTTTGTTGTTTTCTTCATAAACTATAGACGAAGCCTGAAGTTAGCCAGATAGCCTTCAAACTACTCTTGCTCTACAATTGCATAGTAGATGAATGTTGCTTCAGTCAATCTCCGGTTTAGCTTATGAATTGAACACTTGAATTAAAAGCATTCTAGATGCCCTTTTGGTAGCTCAGTAACCTCCCAAGATCATTCCTCTGTACTTTTCTCTTTACTGTTTGTCATAGCTCATCTTAACTCACTGAAATCTGCTGCAAATTTGAGCCAAAACCCATCTCAATTGCGCTCCCTAGCCCATCGCATTGTCTGTCACTATCCACCAGTATGCATCGCACTTCCCAAGTGTAGCAAGTGTGATTCATACTTGTTTCTGTGAAGCATAGGTGCGATGACTGACTGAGCCTATTTCCCTTCATGGAATTTGGGGTTTTTGTCCTTGTTTTCAGTTTTGTTTAATTGTTTTGCTGCTTATGAAAAGTACCTCATTACTGAAGCCTGCTTGCATTACATATATCAGCCTCCATTGATTAGGATTAGTAAATGTTTTTATGTACTTGTCCATCATTTACAATCCTTTGTCAAAAAGTTGCCTAAATCGATCTGTCGTTTTGGTACAAAATGTGTTGTCATTGTCGTTTTGTGTCAAAAAAGAGAAGTGTCATAAAGTATTCCTTCTCTGAATAGTCGATTGAACTTTTTGTCATATATTTTATTTGATTTTTTGTTATTCGAAGTGTCGAAAGAATTTTCTATTTGAAATTGAAAAGTGTCGTTCAATCTTCCTTTCTATTTTGAAAAAGAAATTGTCGAAATGTCTCTATGAGTGAAATGTTTCAGATTTATACTTAGTTCTCTTTTTTGGCATTCCTCACATTAAGGGAATGAAAAACAAATACATGCATTTTCATTTTCATTTAGCTTGTGTGCAAAAAATGATTTAGGAAAGTGCATTTAGAGTGTGCTCTTTGCTCTTTGTTTGAAAGAATCATAATTTTCTTTCCCTAGTAGCTAGGATTTTCATTGATCAAAATAAACAATGATTGCTTATCATTGTAGATTGCATTTTTAGGAATTTCAAATCAACATCACACAGTGAACCATTGAAAGACAATCTTTTAAACAAGATCAACTCTAAAATAAATCTCAATGAACTTAACAACACTTTGAAACCTAACGCAACACATCTAGAGGTCTAGGCTAGAGACGTGTTCCGACGTCATAAAATCTAGTAATTATTGCTTTCATCGAAGGTTTGGTGATTCCTCCTCTTTGATATGAGAAGTTCTAGCATGGACTTGTGCTCCCCGTACATCGAGTATATATTGGGAGACCACAATAGGCTTACATCCTTTATCCATAGGAAGCCGTGTCTGCCACCCTATCGATTGCAATGCGCTGAACACAACATTAGGGAAGATTGACTCCCGTACATAAGTCCTTGGTAATTTCTCTTTAATTTATCACCAAGGTGTATATTGTAGTTTTACGATTGGTTTGGCAATCCCTCTGTCTATATTTCCAGAGTAGTCACTTTCGTTCCTTTTCAACTCCTCAAAAGAAAAGGTCCATCTGAGCACTTGTCACTTCAGGCTCTTTAAAAATCGAAGGGGACTAGAGTCATCTTTAGCTTTTTCTCGACTCTTAAAAATTGAAAAAGCAAAGTTGTGTCAAAGCGTCATTAGAATTTATTTAATTCAGAACAACATCCATGTTTCTTTGTTGATCTTAGGTTGAGAGAATGGAGTCCACCAATCAAGGAATCCCTTTTGAGGGGAATCCTAGTCCATTTTATTCTTGGGGAAATATTGGTGCTCCATATATGGCCACATTGTCCCTTCCAGAAATCATAATTGGCCTACCAGTCTAGCTTTTCTCAATCTCTGTCGTTCATAATATTGTGATTCCTTAGCAATCGAATCAGCGACCAGTTAATACTGAAGTTAACCCTTCACATTCTTCTTCGTTTGTTTCTCCCTCCCCTCCTTCCTCTTCACTTGGTGAAAGTAGCGATGCTAGTAACCGGTGACTGAGAAGAAGAAGAAAGGGAAGGAGAAGAAGAACAAGTTAGTTAAGCAAGGGGGCAACCATGCAACATCTGGTGAAAATCCACACACTGAACTTTCCAAACCCAGACATCCATGCATAATTTGAAAAGGAGACCATTTTCATCGTGAATGTACATGCATTCCTCAGATCTTGAGAGAATGGTCCCCCCGTTCACACCAATAGGTGTCATCAATCTTTGGTGATCATGTTGACAACACACCATCAACTAGTAATAGTGGACAAAAAGGAAGAGTCAAAATTCCATGTAGCTTATGTGAAGGGGATCATACCCTTCCCCATTGTTATTTTTTGGATGAAGCCAAAATAGTCTTGCATAACCGTCCCACTTCACCGCAACGACTTCCACCTGGATACAAGAAACTCTCCCCAAGTCCTTTACTAGTTGAAAATTCGACTGACTTAACTCAATGGTTGGTTTAAGCACTTATCGCTGAAAGTGAATCTTCTGAGTCCATACCAGACCAAAGTCAATAGGTTGAGATGGCAGTCGACCCAGTTTTACCTTCAGAAGATCCACCTTCAGATGATACCATTCCCAAAGAGAATGTGAATGATACTGTTCAAATTATTTTTGTTACTTCAAAGTTCGATGAACTTGGGGGCAATCCGCTTGTTCCTTCACAACAAGAAGAGAATCCCCCAATTCCCGCTACTCAAGGGGTTAATTCAACCATTTATTCGGTACCCCCTCCAAGCAATCTAATCACTTCCTTTGATTGGAATCGACTAGCAAGATCTTGCCTTCCATCTTACGTGCCTTTCCAGATCATAGTACAAGTTTACAAAATGACCGTGTCTGGCACTATCATAGATGAAGGGGCATCAGTGAGTATCATTTCCTCAACTGCTTGGAAAGCGCTTGGTTCGCCATCGCTTATGCCTGGTACTTAGAATTTATCAGGTTTTAACAAAGGAACCGGTCGACCGTTAGGGATCCTTCCTAAGTTACCGATTACTTTGAGAAGGAAAACCATTCACTTGAATGTGATGGTAGTCCAAGGACCGTTAGATTACAATCTACTCCTTGGGCGTGACTATGTTTACAACATGGAAGCTATTGTCTCAACACTCTTTCGAGTGATGTGTTTCCTGCATGAAGGCAAAATTGTCACTATTGACCAGCTTTCATTTCCCGGTTCAAGCACAACTTCAAGTCAAACATCATCCCTAAATGGTCCTTTTGCGTCGAGAATGTCTCTTCAACCTTCATTCCATCCACCTAATTACCACGAGTAGTCTGGTGAATGTAACAAAGCTTAGGGGGCATGCACCCTTGTCTTCTTTGGCGGACGAACCCAGCTGAAAAGATAGGTTTCCCTGTAAGTTATGTGATTGGAAGTGTTATCTCACACCATTCACCTTTGTCTATTTGATGGACAAAGCCAAGGAAGTATTTTGTCTAACCGCTGACAAAAACAATCCTGCTTAACCATAGTGATTTCCATATGGTTACTGGAGACTCTCCTTTTCTCGATGCCTGGGGGCATGCAAACCTTTTTATGCAAGCTAAAAATGACCAATTTCATTTTTTTAGCTTTTTAGCTTTTTAACTTCTTAGGTTAGGTGATTGGTCTGACACACCATTCACCTTTGTCTATTTGGTGGATGAAGCAAAGGAAGTGTTTTTTCTGTTCTGCGGACGAAACCATCCTACCTAACCTCAGTAGTTCCTTAGCTTTCTAGTTTTTCTAGATTTTTTAGCTTTTTAGTTTTGTCGTTTCTAGCTTACATAAAAAGAAAACTAAAAACTGAGCAATGTTATTGCAAGGTTCAAGCTTGTTAAAAAATAAACCTACCACAGAGAAATGTTATCGCAAGGTTCAAGCTCGTTAAAAAATAAACCTACCCCTAAGCATAATTATCGCATGGTTCAAGCTCGTTAAAAAATAAACCTACCTCTGAACATAGTTCTCCACGGTTCAAGCTCGTTAAAAAATGAACCCGCCTATGGTAAATAACCTTTGTGATTACTATGTTATCTGCCTTTTGAACCTTGGTTGTGTTCCTGCCATCACCTCCATCCTTTTGGCTGATCATACGCTTCCACTTGATTGTTTACCCTTTTGAGGAACAGCTGCGATGAGTGGTCCTGTTAGCCAACCTCTTCACATCACCTTGTTTTGAGAAGTTCCAAGCTTACCCAGAACCAATTGCTACCCTAAATGCCACTCGTTCCTCAAAAAAGAGCTTTCTTTAAACTCTTTTCAGACTCGTTAAATATGAAAAGATTGTCAAGCTATTGGTATTTCCAGCTCGTTAAAGTAATGGGAAGTGCCATCCCTCCTGTGTATTTTAATATTTTTCAGACCTGAGGGATTATCTCACTAAAAAGTTGGAGCGTTTGTCTTTTTGGCTCGCTAAAATGATCGAAGAGTCATCCCTTTTGTATTATTTTATCCTTTTTCGGACTTAAGGGATTATGCTACGAAAAAGAACTGCTGGAGTTTCCTTTTCATCCTTTTTCCAACTCTCTAAACATGAAAAGGACTGAGTTGTCTTTGTTGTTAAACTTGTTAAAACAATAGCGACAAACTTGTCCACCTAGACAAGAACGAGTTTCACTGCTGCTAGGCTCGCTAAAACATAGCGATAGGTTTGCCTGAAGGGAAAATTATAGAACAAGCATATGTTATCCTCCTCAAGCTTGACAACAATAAAGAGGTACTTGTCAACAATGACTGGGGAAAAAGGGAAGAAAACTTGAAGAATTTTATGGTAGCAAGTCGCTCTTGAAAATGACACTTTCACTCCATCACCATGATTGAGTCGAGTTGGGTTATTCTGTTCACCGGTCATATCACCATTGGTCTTCCACACCATCCATATTTTGGGGTTAACGCTACCAATCCATCTCAGTGTTGCCGATTTGTTCAAGAGAAGTCATTCAGTTGAGAAACCACCATCCAGTTAATGCGTCATCCACTACAATACCTTCACCCTCCATTTTTCATGACCGCCATTCCTGAACCTTGTGTCGTCAAATCGTTTTCACCTCCAGAAAATCATTTGCTTCGTTTCATGTTGTTGATGTGGGATACATTAAGGCCCTCCTACGACGGGTCACTTCTTGCTGACATCAGCTCATTATCCAAGAAGTTGACTTAGAACTTTCAGTACTTTGAAGCTTGCATGCCTCAATGACAAGTTTCTCACTTCCGGCAACAGGTTGACATCAATGGCCTTCGATTGAAAAACTTTCTGTGGTGTTCGACATTGGATCATATATTCACACCACATGAATTGTACTGTAATACCTTGAGGGTCATCATCATTATCGATGATTCCTCTCGTGTCTGTTAACAACTCACATTATTGGCTGGTAATCAGGCGATGTCTTTCCATGTTCGACTTCAGAACATCTCTTCACATGGATCGATTTGTACATCGGGAGAAGATTGAACAAGTTTGAAGACCCCGGATCTAGTTTCATCCATTTGGGCTAGATATATTCAGGGACATAAAGACATCAAATGTACACAGAAGCTGCACATATAGTCATCTGAGCCAGGGATGACAACTCTAAAGAATTACCGGGTTGCAACTACAAACGATTATCTATCCTATGTACATGAAAATGGATTTATAAAGTTGAGCATGGGAATGCCCGCCTCAACTAGATCATGAAAATTATATTATGATGATGATGTATTATATTGTATCTTATACAGGTCACCTTCCAGTTTCAAAAACCTCGGATCCTCATGATAAAGCATTTCACCTGACATCAAAAGATTTACGACTTCATGCTTTAGGGGGAAAATGTTATAGACATATTTGGGCACTTCAACCCCAATCTTATATGTCGATAAACTAGGGCTCTTTAAACCCTAAAAGTGTTGTTTCATACCATAAAGGATCATGGTAAACTGATTACATCATTCCCCAAAAGTTCCACCTGAAAAACCATCCAGAACTGGCCAAAACAATACCATACTGATTGCTCCACTATCAGGGTGTGATGTATACTAACTCCTACACTAGCCAGGTGTGATGCATACTGAAGAGGCCTTCTATAGGGTGTGATGAGCAAGGATGGACAAATGTCCGAGACAGTTTTCTAAGTGGATGCTCATGGAATCTTCTAGAAACTTCTCTTATGACACTTGCCTCTTTGAAATCGCCCAGGGATGAGTAAGAGATCCAATAAATCTCCAAGTGGAACCAAAAACAACAAGTGGAATGACACTAATCAAAAACCTAGAGATGACTCACACCCTTGCATACATCTATAAATGGATCCCTCATCTGAGAGATCTAGAGGCTGGAATTTTATAATTTTCAAGGAAGTGCTGATAGTTTGAGGTTGAGAAAGAGTATTGTATTATTGATGTGATCTTGCTTTTCATGAGGTGGAGAGGGCTTTGATGCTGGGAGGATGATGCTGGATCAGACAGTTGGGTTGTAATTCTCCCTTCTATTTTAATAAAGTTTTTTGAGTTTTCCTCCATACAATTGTGTATTTGTGAATGCCATTGTATGTTCATTGTATTTCTGATTCTGCAATGCTTATGATATAATAGATCGAGATGCTTTGATGGTGTTTTGTTACTTTGTCTCTACAGGTATTCTCTAAGCGGGATAAGTAGGAGAGGAGTTGCAAGCTCTGTCAAGGGGGAGAGAGATCAAGCAAGGAGTCAAGTAGAAGATCCAGGTTGGTTCCTTTGCCTCTCTCTTATCTATCATACATAGAGGAAATCCCAAATTGCTTTGATTGTTTGTTTCTAGGATAGCTGCCAATCCTAGAGGGCTAGCAGATCGAAAAGACACTAGTTTTCCCAGAAACAATGGTTGAATTCACAAAGGCTGCTTAGCTCAGCTAACAACACTAAACAGATAATCAAAAGTTTTAAAGCACCTAGAGCAATTACAAACTAGAAAGAAAATTGTTTTTCAAATTAATATTTAAAAGGTTGTCCTAGAGAGATTAATAGCCATTAGAGAATGGAGCACACTTTGAAAAGAAACAATCAAACATCTCAATCCAGAACATCACAGTTGGGATCTATACTCACAAAAACCAAATACTCTATGATCTGCTCACTCTTCTTGCACACTGCGAGGTCCATCGAGTTCCTACAAAAAATAATAATAATAATAAAAAAAAAAAAAAAAAAAAAATCAATTTTGATAGTTAAAATCCATTGTAAGAGACTTGGTGGTGATCCTGATCAAGTGCTAAACCCCCTTCCAAACCACAAAATCACCATGCTATTCTCACGAACATAAAAGTGTTTTGAATCTAAAAAGAGTTATCATTCTTATTGTTGCTATTTTGTGCCTATGTGTGGTTTCAATTTTTTTCGCTATTATTATGGCAGGGATGAGGCCATGGACAACCAGAGGGGCACCATGACCGGTGTTGTAGTTGAACCTTCTAAGCCCTAAATTTCAAAACTTCTCTTAGACACACTTGTATAAAAAAATCACTTTTGGTTCAAGAGCAACAAGAGAAAAAGGTTTTCATATCTGCAACTTTTGGAGTAGTTGGAAAATTTGTTGGTCAGTTTGCAAAGATGCATGGGTGTTATGTTTTTGGGAGTGTTAGAAGTGTATGATCAAAGGAAGATAATGCCAAATTTTGAAAATTAAAAAAAAAGTACATCTAGGACTCAAATTTGTTATCTTCATTGATGGGAATTGGATGTACACTAAGGTCTTTGTTTCTATGAATGGCAGAGATGCTCCTGCACAGTCTGGTACACCATGGCATGTAGATCCAACACTTACAAGTGCTTGGAACATTCTTCTCCAAGGATGAAAATGTGTAGCAATAAAGTCTGTGAATTTTCATTTCAGTTATAAAAGTTCCAAAAATATTTTGCATGAGGTATCATTCATAAGTGATCGAGATCTTAGAAATCAATATCCAAAGAGGAGTTTTTATCCCTTTGGAAATGAGGAATCATTTCTAGCGATTTTGTGATAAGGATGCATAATTTTGAGGATTTATGCACGTCTTATGAAACCCTTTTTAGGGGGTTTTCACTTGTTACTTTGAAGTGGAATTGGAACCAAATTTGTAGTCCTTTAACCTGATCTTTCTAAGAGCTTCTAATTGAAGCAAAATATGTTGATTTGTAATGCTAAGAGAGCCTACAAGCAGCTGTATCATGCAGATTCTGAGGAAATAAATCTGGTACAATCATAAGAGTGTGGAAGCATCACATTTGGTAGTAAAAGCATCCAGAATTATGGAAGGAAAAAGTTAATATTATGTTCCAAAGAATGTCAATGGTATCAGTGTGCATGACGGTAATGAGAAGAATCCTTGGAGTTTGAAGAATTACCTCCAAATCTAGCTAATGGAGTAAGTAAAAGAATTTTTCTACCCTGGATGATTACTCTCATGAGGTAAGTCCAAATGAAAAGAGTCATCCTCTTCATAGTGAAACTCACTTAATGTTTTTCATCCAGAGATAAGTCTCTCTCCTGTGAAGGAGATTTGGAAGACATTGTTTCATTAAACACTACTTGTCAGCTTAATATAAACCCACACTTGGAAAAAGATCTTTTATTCCTTATCAAATGTGTAGTCTGTCCAACTGCAAGATGCCTGATCCATATCAATATTTTTGGTGATTTCAAATTGAAGATGTAGCTACAGTTGTAGAACTGCTTTTTTGATTGAGATTTCAAACAAACATCATAACATTATTGATGAACTTCCTATCATGGAAAATGAAACAATAAAAAAAAACGTAGAGTTATTCAGACAACAACATATATTTTCCTATTATAAAGGAGCATAAATTCTTCTTCAGAAATTCAACTGTCCATCCATTGGGTATATGATTTTTAGTTTTTTGGAGTTTAAAACTGCTTTTATCTCCTCTTTGGACACCTTTGCCTCCAAGTCTATGTTCATTTCATCACTGATAATGTTGGGAAATGTCCTGATAATTTTCATGATTTCACAAATATTTGCTTCCATTAGACTTTTAAAATGTTGCTTTCTCACTTCAGCTATCTCCTTAAAAGACTTATTAACCCTAGAGCTATCTGGCTTATTGTTTTCCCAAATAATGTTAATGTTTCTTGTATGACTTGCATACTTGTGAAAAAGTTTAGTATTCCTATCACTTTCAGAGAACAAGATGGTTCTCCTTTTTAGCTTCGTTTCTTTTTCCTCTTTGGCAATGTGGTTTTTTTTCCCTTCCATCTCTTTGAGAGGATTGATTTCATCTTTCAAAACACCCCTGCTTGATTATTATCAGAGATTTTTAATTCACTTTTCAACGTCCTTTAAATCTTTTTGAACAAAGCTTTGAGCTCATTCTGCAGTTTCACCTTTTACCCTTTTAATATTGTCTATGAAATTCTTCATGTCTCTATCCTCACTGTTACTATCGTAATGTCTTGACTTCTTGATGACCACAACCTTGGAATCCTTTCTATTTATCCAGTAAGTGATTAAAATTAAAAGGGATTGGAGGTTTCTTACTCTCTGATTCAATTTGCAGCAATATAGGGTGAGCTTCCCTAAACAATTTATGATCCCACTCTCTGCATCGAACATTAACTGAGTAGCAACAAAGGATCTATCTAGCCTTTTTGGAATTCCACTTCTACCTTTTTAGTTATTTATCTAGTTAGGTGCTTATTTAATTGGTTCTACATTAATCAAGTTTTGAACTTCAAAGAAATGATTGAAAAAACATTTAGAAATGGGATTTTTCTTACTGCAAGGGCCCCACTGATTATCAACCATGCCCTTTCCCTCCTCTTTTTTTGAAACCATGACTCTGCTTTAGAGTTATTAGAGTTTCTTTCAATGGAGACTTGGTGATGATCCTAATCAAGTGCTAGACCCCCTTCCAAACCCCAAAATCACCATGCTACTCCTCACTTTCTCCATAATGGTACAATTCATCCTTTCTATAACACCATTATTTTGAGGAGTATTAGGCATAGTCTTCTCATGTTTTATGCCAAACTTATGATATTATTCCTTGAATTCTTTTGAGCAATATTCTCCATTGTTATCTGTTCTTAAACACTTGAGCAATTTGTAAGTGTATCTTTCAACAACAACATGGAATTTTTGAAATATTTCAAACACTTCACTTTTACTTTTCATAGGGTAGGCCCAAACCTTTCTGGATGCATCATTTATAAATGTTACAAAATGTGATGCTCCTCCTAGTGACTAATGTAAACAGACCCAAACACATTTGAGTGTATCAATTCTAACAATTTTTTCTTTCTGTCATGGCCACCTATAAGGAATGAAACCCTTCTTTGTCTACCATATATACAATTCTCACAAAGTTCAAGATTATAGGATTTCAAACTTGGTAGTAAATTTTTACCAAGAAGGATTTTTAAGCCCTTGTCGCTCATATGACCCAAGCACTTGTGCCACAGATCTATTGAATTTCCTTCTTTTGTGACAACAACCAAATTTGATTTTACTATCATTGCCTTTAACATATATAATGTTCCTATCTTGGGTCCTTTGGCCATGACCAATGCTACTTTGCTAATTTTCCAACCTCCTTTTCCAAAGTTTGTGTAATAGCCTTCATCATCCAATCGTCCCATAAAGATCAAACTCATGCACATTTTTGGTATATGTCTAACCTGTTTCAACAATATATCTTCCCCATCCTTCATCTTGATTTGGACATCTCCCACTCCAACAATACTGCAAAAATGAATGTTCCCCAAATGCACTCTGCCATAATCACCAAGATTATATGCAACAAAATTATCTTTGCATGGGGTTACATGTTGAGATTCCCTAAAGTCAAGGATCCAATCAAAGCTATTGATAGATGTATATAAACATGCATCATCTACTAAAACAGTAAATAACACATCACCGTCTGTGACTATAGAAGTAGTATCACCTTCATTTGTGTTGGGTGACTTGTGATTTTTACTGGCTGGTTTCTGATCATTTTGTCCTTTCTTCCAAACTTGAGACTATTTCTTCATGTGCCCTAGTTTACCACAATGAAAGAAAATAAGCCTTCCACTCGATTTTGATCAACCTCTTGATCTTGAACGTCCTTGTTGGCCTCGATCAATTCTCCTACCACAATTAGGTAGAGCTAGAGCTTCTGCTCCCTAGTTTTCCGCAATTGACTTCTGATGTAGCTCCTCATTCATTAAACTATTGCTGACATAATCAAACTTCATGCTCTTTGCAAGTGCTGAAGTGCTCATAGCTATAATTAAATTTTCCTAATTGTCTAGCATAGAACACATTAACAAGACAACTCTAATTCCATCATATAGAATTATTTTAAGAGAGGCAAGTTGACTAGTAATAATATTGAAATCATTCAAGTGCTCAACAACTGAAGCATCTTCCTTCCTCTTGAGATTATAAAGATTCTTTAGCAAGAACAATTTGTTTGATGTAGTTTTCTTATGATATAGATCATGAAGCTTCTTCCACAATCCTTCTTATGTCATTTCTCTAGACACATTGAAATACACATTATTTGCTAGATATTGCCATACTGTTGCAATCGCCTTTCTATCAAGCTTATTCCATTCTTCATTTTTCATGGATGGGATTTCTTTGCCACACACTCAATCGGAAAATACTAATATTTTAAAATCAATATATCCTCCATCTGTGATTTCTATAAGACGAAATTAACCTCACTCAACTTCTCCATATCAACTAATATTATTGTCTCCATTCTTAATAAAATTCATGCCAAAAAATCAAACTCCACTTACAAAATTAAACTTTGATTATTACACCTTTTTAAAATAAAAAATCAAAATCCATCTCCTTTAACATTTTCACCATCTAACAAATGATGAGCTTTCCTTTCGCACCATATCACTTTTATCTATTTAACTAGACTTTTATTTTTAAAAAACATCAAACCCAAAAACATTCACCACACATAAAACATAACTACTTTACACTCACGTTTCCATATAATACCTCATATCACCAATGCTTAAATGATATCATTCACCTCCGATTAGGCTACGTCTCTCACTTTCTTAGATAGGGCTCTTACAATATAATTCAATATACGGTGTGGTGGGCAATATCAACTATTGCAGCAAAGGATTTCTCTTGGAGAGACAACATAAAGCAGGAAGATATTAAATGTGTGGAGGCTAGAAATCACAATTGACATTACATAGAAGGCCTGGCCTTGCTTGCATTGTCATGTTAGAGGCAAATTACAAATTTATAGTTACAAAGTTTAGATTTTTTGCATTTGTTTTTCATGAACTGCACAATGAAATTTCCAGAAAATCCATAAGCAATAGAGTTGATTGCATGTGTTTTTCATGAACTGCACAATGAAATTTCCAGAAAATCCATAAGCAATAGAGTTGATTTGCCAACAATGAGTGTCAATATTTAACTTCACACCTAACATTACATCCCAAAATAAAATAACATACAACGAATATAAAAAATTATTATGTAAATATTATAATGATATTAAAAATGACTAGAAATATTGAAATAGAAAAATAACTCCACCTTATCCAATTGATAGTGTCCACAATGTGGAAATTATTTATAACTTTTTAAGATACTATTATATCATGCAACACAACTTTTAATTTATTTAACAATTTGATTTTTAAAAATTAATTCTCTTAATATATTATTTTTAAAAGTAAACATTAAATATGGTATCAATTAAAATAATAATGTAAAAATAAATCAAAGAAGGAATCAATTACTATAATGTTGTTGACTTTTTAATGACAAATAATATTTTAGATTAATAATATTTTACTCTCCATTTTTTTTCTTTATTTGTGACTTGTCAATATTTTTCTTCACTTGAGTCTCGTGGTTGTCGTCCAGAAGTATGGTGAAAAGGTTTGGTCTCACAGAGCTCTGGTCTAATCCCATCCAGGGCAGAGGTGAATTTTTACATCATGTGGCCATCATACTTTGTGCTGCGTCCTTCTTGGATCATAGTCTTCCACAGCTGCAAATTTTTTTCCTCTAGTGACTGGCTATAGAAATACACGATGTCTATATTGTCCTTCATGGGCGGTAAATCCTCGAGTAATGTGAAAAATATGTATCCATAGTAATTCGGTTTTTATTTATTTATTTATTTTTTTAAATAGGAGGGCTAGTTCATTTTAGAAGCATTATGGGTTTTTGTTTTTTTTTTTGCATATATATTGGTACATATGAGTGTCAGAACAGGCTAACAGCTATCACATCGAAATATATTTTAATCGCCATCACTGGAATCTCCATAAAACAATATACGCTGCAGCATTCGAGCAGCTCCGCAGAATTCGAACGCGACCTGGAGCGTGCAAAGTAAGCTGTTATGTTCACTTGTCAGTGAAAGTAAACCCTCGATCTTTTTCTTCACTTGTGACTTAAATAAACCGTCAATTTTTTTCATCACATGTGACTTAAAAGTAAACCGTGATCTTCAATCGTTTTTCCTTGACTTGTGACTTAAAAAGTAAACCGCCAATCTTTTTCTTTGCCTCTGAGTTAAAGGAACCATTACCTTCATTCGTAACTTTCCTCAACTTACAGCGACAATAGCTTACAATTTCAATAATATTTTAATTGAAAGTGTTAAGACGATTTTCCCTCTTCTTTTGACTCGTATTAAGAATTCCAGTTTCCGAATTGTTTAGCTCTATGTTGTCGTCATCATTAAAATGGGATTAGGAATGATAAAAATGGGAAATTATGAAAAACAAATTAATTGGGGTACAATTTTATTTAATTGTTAAAATTTGTATGATAATTTTTTTTTTTTAATTTATGGCATTGAAAAGTATTTTACAATTTAATATTGAAAGATATTATAATATCTGTTGTATGAAATATTAAATTAAAAAATAATTAATATAAATTCATCTTAAACAGAGATTGAATTTATGTTAGATCTAGTAAATCTAGAGAAATTAAATTTATTACAGTCTAAACTTATTTTAGAAATCTTACTAGATTTGTGATCTATATAGAGATGCCAAAGTAGCAAAGGCTTTCTCCACTAAGAATACTCGCTCCACAATATTATGCTCTACCAAATGAAATAAATAAATATATGTGCACGTGAGTAAACTTGCATTTTATTATTATATTCTTATTTGGGCTAATTTTTTTTTTATTGTAATGTTTGTAACATTAATGTAACTATATTTACAAAATAAATAAATTATTATGAATGTTTATAGATATTGAGTATGGTCTATCATACTTTAAGAAGGTAAGAGATTATCTCTTTAAAATTTTATTTCTATGCTAGAAAAACAATAAAAGAAACTTCCCATGATCATCATAGTTTTGTTGATTTAGAATGTTCCTAATGTTAGTATTGTGAAAAATATTTTGAAACTGAGATATTTGGAGCATTCTAAGAGAAAATTATTTTGATCTTCCAACTTCATAGAGTTACAAAGGTGACAAACTCTTTCATGCCAAGATGTCTTGGGATTTGACCAACACCAAGTTTTACCTTGAAGCTAACAACAAATAGTTTTTATTTTAGCAATGTTTATTATCTTCTTTACACTCGTCAAAACATAGAGAGATATTTTTTATCTTTAAAGTAGGGTTAATCACTTCCTTAGAATATCTTAATATTCTCTTTACCTCTAACTTCTTATTGCACCACACTTTCTACTTAAAATTTAATTTGAGAATATTTATAATATTATCTTTATTTTGCAAAATGACCTCTTCATTTATTCCCAATGGCTTTGTTCAAGACTGGCCTTCTTTATGTTGTTTCTATTTGAGTAGAAAGTGGTTTTGGTCGAAATTTAAAATAATTTTAGAAAGCTTCTTATCTTCCATGTTATTTAACGTGCTCTTATACATTAGGTACTTGATCATAGTTATACTTTCAATGGGGCAAAGACTCACTTTTATGAGGTAGTTATACTTTCCATGGGGACAAAGATTCACTTTTATAAAGAGAATAAAATAAAGTGTTATGAAAACCTATTCTTTAAAGATTAAAATAATTGTAAATAATGTAAATAAAAAATTAAAGAAAACCAAAAAACATTAGAATATGAATTCCAATAATCTTCCACTTAATACAAATCACAATTCATGATTTAGTCCAACCACGTTTGACATGGTATAAGAGTGATAGGTCCCAATTTAGCTTGTAACTCCTGCTATATCTCATGTCATTATCCTTTGTCCCTCCGATTCATTAATTAAAACTGTCTGTGTTCTCTGAAATAGTTGGTGCATTCATATCTATGCGTGAAGAATACATTGAATAATCCCTCGCTTCGAAATCTGTTTGTGGAATTGTGTGAACACAATGTTTGGAACTTTCGATTGCAGTGTTGGTCTGATATATTTGGAACCTTCGATTGGTTGTGTTGGAATCTTCAACTAGTTAATTGTTGAATGTCGTTTATTGCAGCAATGTATGATGCTCTGTGCGTGAAATGGTTGGAGTCTATGGGTCGTATCCATTGTAGGTAGCAGCATCATGTTCAATATTTTGCTCCTTCGCGATAAGTTCTCCGTGATGGTTGTATTCAAATGCGTTGATTTTAAATATCGTGCGTTGATAAGTCTTTGAAGGCCATAAATGTTTTTTTTTAATACTGTGAAGTTATGGTGCGGCCGCACCCAGCGTGCATGATATGACCGCTGAGGCGGTTGGCTTTCGCACTTCAGTTGTGTTTGAGTCCTGCGGCGGTCTCTCGCTTGGCGATTTGTAACGGCTATGCCGTATTCTGTTGGCTTCGGCTGTAAATTCTGCTGGCTTCGGCTGTAATTTCTGCTGGCTTCGGCCATATTGATTGTAAAAATATCTGTAGGCTTTGGCTATATGAAGATTTCTCTCTAAATGAAGTTATGGTGCGTTGGTAACTCCTGCCATGGTTGTTTCATTTCAATGTGAGTACTTTGGGTTGAGGACTCTATCTCAGATATTTGGTGCATGAATTGAGTCATATATATATATATATAGTGCGTGAAATTTTTTTAGAGGGTTGTCTTTGATATTGGTAAATTGAATGTTGCGTTGATACATTTTTGAATAGTGAGTATCATTGGTGCATGAATTTGGTGTGTTGAGATAATATGTGAAATTCCATTGATATGTGTTGGTAAATCCATTGGTCCATATTGGTATGGTTGTATATGTGATATATTAATGGTAATATTTTCTTGTGTTGGTATTTATGTTGTCGGCGAATATTTTTTGATGGTAATCGTAGAGATTTATTATACTATTTTGTTGTAAGTAATGTAATTATTTTGGGTTGTAAGTATTGTAATTATTTTGGGTCTAGTTCAAAATTTTATTATGTAGTTAATTATTTTTATAGTTGGAGTAGTTTTTTTTGGAAAAGAGAACTATTATGAATGGTCCACGAAGATAAAGCATATCTTGATTTTTAATGAGTTGTGGAGAGGAGTTTGTGAAGGGGAAGTTGGCAATCCTCCAAAAAAATCTCACTTCTAACAAATAGCTCATCATATGGGAGAACAAGAACATCAAAGCCTATGTCTTGATTGCAACATCGGTTAATGAAGAGATGACTCATCATATTGCACCATTTACAAATGCTTTTGAAGCCTTAACGAAGATGAAGTTGAAATATTTTAATACCCAAAGAAAAATACTTGAAAATATGAAAACTTAATTGATTCTTAATGATGATGATGATTAACGCTAATTAATACCATTTTAGTCTATTTGACCTCAACAAAGTAATAGATTAATTGAGATTATTTAATATTTTATCTCTATGATACAAAAAAAAAGGAGAGAAGTGTTCTTAGATGGCCATAGTTTTGCTTACTTAACAAGTCAAGAAGGTTGGTAGTGTGGCAAATATTTTGAAAATTAGAATGGGTGTGAGTAAGAGTTGGGAAATCCAAGAGAAAGTGTTTTTCATCTTCAACCCCTTTAGTATCATGAAGGTGACAAGCTCTTTCATCCTAAGGTATTTTGGAAATTGACGATCGAGATTTATCACTTTGAAGCTCATGAGAATTAATTCTTGTCTTGCCAATATTCATTTTCTTCTTAACACTAGTCGAGTTAGAAAGATAATTCTCGTTATCAAGATTGGGGTTGATCACCTCCTTATAATACCTTATCTTTCATTTTCCTTCTAACTCCTTATCATCCCACAACTTATCCTTAAATTTGGAAGTAATAATATTTTTAATATTATCCTTATTTTCCAAGATGATCTCCTCCTTTACCCATGATTCGTCTAGCCAAGACTAGCATCCTTATGCCATCCTCACTTGAGCTAGAGGTGGGGGTTTTAGTTAGAGTTAAAAGAATTTTTGTGGAACATATTGGCTTCCATGTTGTATAGATTCTTCTTATACATGATATAATTAATCATAGCCATGCTTTTAATCGGGAAATAGTAGCTTCAATAAAAAAGATAAGATAAAAAGTATTTCCTTTAATATTGAGGTTGTAGGTTATAAATTGTTTTTGGATCAACTCAATCTTCTTCCATGATTCTCTAGATATATTGCAGCCCCAAACTTCACATCCATATAAAATAACAAGGGTGAGAGCCTCAAAGGAAATATTTTTACTTCATACCCAAAGATGTGTCCACATGCAATTTTTTTCAAGCCCATAATAAGCTTTCGAGCTCTCAATTGTTATTTTGTCAAGTTATAATTCTAATTGAGCTAATGATGAATTTTGTTTCCTAGATACTTGTATAAAGAAACTTTCTCCAAGTAATTATGATCATAAATGAAATTATCATAGTTGATCTATTTGGATTTAATTATCATGACCTTAACCTTTTGGTATTAACAATGATACCCATCGTGGAATAGTAATCTTGGAGGATTCTAAGCTACTTATCGAGATTGTTGTCGCTCCTAGATAGAAGAATGATACCATTAGCATAATGCAGGGTAACATATATATTATATAAAACAATTATCTATATATTTTATATAATTAAAAAAAATGTATAAATCATATAAAGAAATACAAAATAAATAAATTCTTAGCATTAAAACATTTTATGTAGTCTTACTATACTTAAAAAAAACCATGTATATATTATCTAAAGAAAGCTAAAAAATAAATAAATTCTTAGGGTTAAAACATTTTATGTAGTCTTACTATTCTACAATTTGACATTTCTCATGTATATATTTTTAGTAAAATTGGTTTGAAATCGAACAAATATTTGAAGGACTCAAGCAATGAAGTATGTTTTCTATTCATTCTTCGTCTTGTGATCTCTTGGTAGAAGGATTGCTTAGCTTTGCAGTCTGATCCTTGGGTATTTTAATACTCTTTCATGGTATTAAAGCTTAACTACAATCTCCCTTCTCGTCTTTCTTAAGATATCTGTAATAAACCGATTAAATCAACTCTAATCCAGGTTGGTTTTCTGAGCTTCGAAGGAGCCAAAACAAAGATTGAGATCTCAAATCGATGGCCAGGAATAGAGTTTTCTAGGCACTCGATCAAATATTTGTGTCGTTAATCCCTGTCATCTTCACTACTCAGATCTATATGTTCATTATAGCTGACCCCAAGGAGAAAATCTGTAACCATGTGCAGTGAAATCTTGTGTTACATTAATTTTGATCGTGGTTGGTTTCAACATTGGCAAGTTGATAGTCAAGATGCAATCAATCCTCATAACAATCTTGGGGAATTCCATTTCCAGATCAGCTTAATAATTTTTGTGGCTCTGTATGCTTAGGTCTGCGAAACCTGGCGATCATCTGCGTCCTCAAAGTGAAAATCAAAACTTTTTATAAGTAGTTCGTAATGGTGGAGGAAGGCGCTATGTAATTCTGTCTCACGAGCTGGGAACGACAAGTGATCGTTGTAGCTCTTTTTGGCTTCGAGCAATGCACATAACAGAGCAACTATAAGTTCGACTTCATAAAAAATTGGCATATTTTAATTTCCCCTCGTTCTTTCAATTTGCCCACTTATCTTTTCAAAGAGAAGAAACATATTAAAAAACATAGAAAGGAATTTATGAAAAGCCTTTTCTTTTGGCTTTAAAAAAAGGAAAAGGCCATATTCATAAAGGGTTTATTTTGCTCTGGCCTTCATTAAAATTATTTTGTTAAAGAGGTTCTTTGGATTTTGTTGGGAAAAAGATTTTGATTTATATTTTTGGTTAAAAGAACAATTAGGAAAAAAATATTTGCAGAAGTAAAAAGGAGAATATGGACAAATATTATTATTATTAGTTTTTTCTAGTAAAAATTCTTGGCAAATTTTTTACCAGGGTAAAAGGAAGTCTTAGAATTATTTTTTAGTATTTAGTTGCAAAATTCAAGTTTTGATATTATGGCAGAGAGTTACTTATTCTATACAATTATCATACCTGGAAAAGAAAAATGCAACAACTGCTGCAATCTAAGGGGTTGTGGCAAACATTAAGTGAAAACCATCTGAAATTTACAAAAGATGTTGAAAATTTTGTCTACAAGAATAAACTAGATGAAGCAATGGGGTTGATTGGGTTGCATGTTTTAGATAACCTATTATTTCATATTGAAGAACGTAAAACTCCCAAAGAAAATTGGAAAAAACTAGCTTCTATATTTGGAGGTATAAATCAGTTCCATGCATTAGAATTGGAAACTAAATTATCAACCCTAGTACCTGATGAGAATGCCTCTTGAGGGATATCCTGCTCAATTCAGGTCTTTTTTGTCTCAATTAAAATTATGTGGAAAGGAGAAAATGATATTGAATGTATTTTCTTGATTTAGTCAAAACTAAAGGGTTCTTATCAAGTTTTTGTGTTTACCTTCTATGCAACAAGGGATGCCCTTGATGACAAATTTCAAATGCCCAACTTTGATATATTTTTTTATTGTCTCATACTGAGAAAAATATAAGCTGAAGCAACTACATGTTCTCTTTAGCTCTTAAAACCAAGCTTTCGTGGCTCATAACTCCAAAGGTAAGCACAAAGTTCAGTTTCAACCAAAGAAAAATTATGCACAAGCTCGTTAGTCTCCCCCCAAGCCTAAACATCATAATAAGTATTCTTGGCACAAACAACAGAGCCTGAGTAAAATATCAACATACATAAAATTCACACAACAAATACAATCCAAACTCAAAAAAACTCATTAAAAATCAAAATATTTACAATAAGAAATATTGGCCTAATAATTTTCCACTCACTCCTTACTCACATTCCTACACACTTCACTCCTCTCATGCCTCATTAATTTATACAAATATATTTGAACCTAAATTTGGTTCTAGATCCTTAAAAAACTCTTGCAATTTCTCTCTAGATCCTCCCATGATCCATAAAACTCTCACCTAATCCCTTTCTAGATGAGATCTAACTAACCCTCAAAACTCTTTAGTCTTCCCAAATATTCTCTAACTCTCTTATATTTACAATAATTTTCATTCTCTCCTAAAACCATAGGAAAATACATTAAATAATTAAATCCTAACTTAGGAATCCAACTCCCTTGGTAAACATGTTACCCTAGGTTAGATGCTCCTGCATCAGACTCCCCAGGTAAAATAAATTCATGGTCTCCCAACCATATGTCTTTATAAACTAATTAAACTCGTCCTAGATCCAAAACTTTAGTCTATTATTAATTATTCATTTGGTTATGTTGATGTTTTGTGGTTGTCCTTTCCCATCTTTTGGGCTTCCAAAATTGTTTTGCAGTCTTCCATTGATTTTACTGATGTACTCTCTTGTATTCAACTGATGTACTCTCTTGTATTCAACTGGTTTTTGTTATCAACTGCCTCATTTCGCAATATCTTGGTTTATGTGCTTTTTCCATTAGTTTCATTAATTCTTCAATTTTAATATCCAGTCTAGTTTCTAATTGAATTTTACTGTTACTAGCTTGTAACGTCAAATTACCATCCTCAAAATGAAATTGTAAATTCCATTAATGTTCCACATTTTCACTGCTTGAACATTTCTCTTCCTTATCTACAACTTGCTTAGATTCAAGATCCATCAACATATTTTCTAGCAATTGTATTTCTTCTTCACATTTCATAAGAATTTTAGGGTCACATTCAAAAATCATTTCAACAAATTGGTCTTTATCCTTGCATGAAACAAATTAGTGTCTTGTCCATCATCTGCAACACATCTTGCATCCACACACCAATTGTTAGATTTAAAAACATAAGGTTTTATAGTCTCGATAGATGATTTTGTCCTCAAGTATTTATGTTGATCTTCCAAGTCATTTTCTTCACCAAATATTGACTTATCGAGGTTCCCAAATAAAATTTGATTCCTCACCATCCTCGCCAAGCATTGGTCCTTGCTTTGGTTCACAAATTCATATATTCATCTTAGTTATCTGGAGTTTTTCTGCTTCCCTTAACAAAACTTTCAACTTGTGCTTTTGTCTTCTTGCAATCAACTACTTGATTGGCCATCTAGTTGTCCTCTTCGTTATCCATCCATTTTTTGATTTTGTAGCAGTTCAATCAACACATTAAGTCATGTCTTCAAATCAACAATTTGTTCTTCGAACTCTTCATCATTTATGCCAATTGCTATGAAATTTTTGTGATTTTTCCCTGAATTCTGCAAATGACTCTCCATAGTCACATTCCTTCTCTTTGTGCAAACTTCACTTGTAAATTGCAATCAAACTAACACCTTAACAAGTTTCCTCCTCTAAACTTGGCCAATGGTTCATTTCACTTGAACCTTTTTTTGAGCACTCCTTGCTCCTATGGCTATTGCAACTCCTTAGCTCATTCACTGAGAACTTCTTCATGTCCTTTGTACATTGTTATCTCATTGCCACTACAATTTATGTTCCAATCACCTGCAATTGTTGCAATCTACAATTGATGCAAGTACGTCGACTAGACTTTTGGGTGTCAGGTTCCAACGATCATGCACCTAATTGTAGTTGATGACCGTGATCTGAATACATTCCTGACTTAGCT
This sequence comes from Pinus tabuliformis, assembly GCA_031772625.1. Lineage (NCBI taxonomy): Eukaryota > Viridiplantae > Streptophyta > Pinopsida > Pinales > Pinaceae > Pinus > Pinus tabuliformis. The sequence continues at coordinate 224,933,421 of CM062806.1, forward strand.
TACTTGACTTGTCTCTCAACTTTAGATTTACAACCTTCAAATTTTTCTTTGACTCAATAACTTTCAAGTATTCATGCAAACTATTCCTTATAACCTTCACTTTACAAATAATAAGCAATGACTCAATTCACGTGACTTTACTTCCTTTTTTTTATTCCTCTTTTAAATGAAATTGCCCATGGTTTCTCAAAACTACCCATTCACAATTAAACCACTTTTCATTAAGACATGCTTATCATCCAAAGTGATGTTCTTCTTAATACATGAAAATAAAGTTACACATGTTGATTCCTCCCAATCATTTATTGTTAAATTTAAAAACCATCAACATTTTTTTTCCAAACCATTATAAGAATACTCTTAAACCTTTTAATTTCGATGACTTCTAAAATTTCACTTTAAAAATAAAGTCTTTATTCACACATGGTTCTTAACAATTCTTTGTTTTCTTTCTCCATGCATATACCATATGAAGCTTTGGAAATGTAAAATTGATTTACCAAAATTACTTTCAATTGGATGGAGCCACCAATTTAATGTTGTATTGTTTTTATTTCCATGAAGATCTAATTATTTGAACAATCATTGCATACTTCCAAAAATGTCCAAAATACTAAAACTTACATGTTTTTCCATGCTCCACGCTGGTCCATGCAACACGTTTACGCAACCACATGTTGCAGTGCTTCTAAATTTGATCACAATGTTGACTTGAAACATTTTGTGATGTGTGGTTAGCCTTGGTATTCAACCAAGAATGTTACAAATCCCAAGGGATCCTCAACTCAAATTATCAACCCAGAGTTCATACAAACTTTGAGGTGACAGTTCTATATTCACAACAGATAGGATTCCACTCATGCCACCCTCAATTATGACATTAGATCAAAAGCGCTAAGAGACCCTTCCTCCTACTGAATAAGAATGAAAGCTTACTAATAAAGATACAATTGGAAATTTCTTCTAGCTATGAATATATAAATTCCATTGGCTCAACTTGTAAATGCTAACTAGTCAATTCATGAAAGGAAAAAGGTTAATCTACTTGTAGAAAGAAAGCTATGATATCTTGCAAAGTTCATCAAATTACCACATCTACTTGTAGAAAGGAAGTTAATTTACCTTGCATAATTCATCAAACTTGTTGGTGCACTAAGATGACTTTATAAGTCAATCTATATCCTACATTAATATGTCAACCTGGGATTCGTCTTTCTATTTCAAGGTTGTTAGCACTATCTGTGTGATAACATTTAGAGATTGGGATGAGGTAATTAATCCTAAATCCTAACTAATCATTGCAGAAATAAACAATTGCTCAACAACTCATTAACTCTAGAAATTCAAATGCAAAACAGAATTTGTTTTATGATTGAAGATTAGAAAGATAAATCAATTGCAAACTATTTTCAGACAAAGATCTCATTTTATTATTCTAAATGCCAAAAGGAAATCAAACTGAATAATCAAACCCACACGTATTAAATGACACTACTCAAATCATGCTAATCACAAGGAGCATCCAAAGCTATAAATAACGAATTCTGTAATTGCAGAAAGCATATGCGGAGATAAAAAACAATCAAATACAATACTCACTTCACTATGAATTATAAAAATGACATTAACTGAGATGTTAAACTTAATCTATCTCAACCTGGAGAAGGAATGACGACAAATCTTGATAGAAAAGAGTAATTAACATAATACAAATGAGCAGTAGATCTTCCATCGACTGAGCCCAAAGCCTCTAGAAGGAATTGCTATAGAAACTCAATACACGGATTTAGTGTGAAATTCCAAGTTCTTCATTAACTGTCAAAAATAAATTACAAAATCACTGCAACCCTTAAGATTGAATCTGCATTCATAGTCTTGCTGGAAATTAACAACGATTAAAAAGTTATAGTTCTTTTTCATCTACTAATGTTATATATTCTCTATGAAATGCTAGCAAATCAGAGCTTATCCTGAGGATTGGAAGATCCTCAAGATTACTCAGCTAAATAATCTGATCTTTTGTTGAATGTTAGTTTTGTTGTGTTAATTTCAACTTCATATTTACAAACAAATGCTTGTGAATTGCTTTATGTGCATGGTTCTCTTATGGTGTTTGTGATTGGAAATAGGTAAATTTTTATCAAGTTTTATGTGGAATACATGAGAAAAATAACATAAAAAACAAGTGTTGAAAAGCAGCAATGAAAAGTACAGCAAGCCATCAACATGAACATTTAACATAGTGTTTTGATGAAGAAGTTCACCCCTCCTCGGCTACATCTCGTTGGTCCAACTTCCATGGCTTGGGCTTCTGTATTAGCTCAATATGGAAAAAAATGTTGTTTACAAAGCTCTATTGGTCCTAAAACCTACTTCAATGTGTTCAGAATGCTCAAATTATCCAGGAACACCTTTTCCTGAGCTCCATTTGGTCGAATTTTGCTCCAATTGTGCTCAAAACAATTTTCCCTAGGAAAACTCCTCTAAAATTGGAGGAACTCTAGTTCACTCCACTAAACTTGAATTTTTCGCAAACTTTTGAGGGGTTCGCTAAATATTCCACTGAACTAAACTGGGGTTAATTAATGATTAAATATGGATAAATTATAGTTAAGTAGAGATTAGCACACTAAGTGCTTTTAATGGTTAACCATTTCCGTTTGTGCTGGCGGTCTTCTCGGTAGAGGACACATGGTAGCATTAACAGTCAGGTTATGGTCTTAAATCCACGTGGTGATGTCGCAACTGCTAACATTCACACTGGTGGTCTTCTGCGACAGTGGACATATGTGATGTTTAGCACAACCCACGGTTTATGCTGGCGGTTGTATTAACCGTGACTGTCGGATGGATAACCGTTGTTACCTCCAGAGTGTTCACATGGGAGGGTTTTCCCTCTTAACTGCCAACCTTAACCACGTTAAACTTTATAATTGTGTGGTGAACGTTATGGTTAAGAACTTGTGGTGTGGTGTAATGATATAGCACGGAGTTTGTTCGGAGAAGGTACTAGGTTTGACCCCCCCGGCTTGCCACAAAATTTTGTTGCACTGCACACCAAGTCGACCTTTGGGGAGGGACACATGGTGGCCTCCAAGCTTTCCACTTGTCCCCTCCTCATTGGTTCTCCATTAACTAACCAAATCATTCCATGTCACCACATCTGATAACCAACCAAAATCTGACACTTGTTGAAGCCTAATTGGACCATTAACCACTCTTGATCTTGCATAATCACCTGCCACGTCAGCAATATGGACTGCTAATTGTGTAGTGACTGTGCATCTTTTTTTAAATTTCTTTTATTTGGAAAAGCGAACAAAACTCAATATCTTCCTCATACGAACTCAGTTTTCAGTGAAACAAGTTGCATTTGGATCGTTTCACCGAGACAAAAGTGGTCATTGAGGTTTTGTTCCATTCTGAGAACTTTGAGTTTTGAGCTAAATAATGAGCACCTGATCATTTCTCCCCACTAGAAGCCTTTTGGAACCCAAAAGATACTATCAATTGTTCAGCAGGTGAGGGTACAAATCCCTCACCTTCTTTATCTACAACCATTTGTCTTTAGAAGGCTTTTTTCCCTTGAGTCCCACTCTAAGGTATTTGACATTCCCTCTCTTTGAAGTTTTGGTTCTTCTGTCAAGTATGAAATCTTGTTGAAGCTCATCAAGATATTCCAGTGAGAAATCATTTATTGATGGTAGCTAAACATGCTCTCCTTGATCATCAATCAAAGGAGGCTCAAACAATCTCACATTCTCAACATTAACAACAGAGTATATTTTCATATAAGGAGGAAAATCTAGCTTAAATGTATTGTTACCAATCTTTTCCAAAATTTTAAAAGGACCATAACGGATTGGCTTAATATTTTTACCTTCCCCTTGAAGTCTCTCTTTGCTAATATAAAACCAAACTTCGTCTCCAACATGAAATTTATGATCAACATGGTGTTTGTCATGCCTTGCCTTGTAGCTGCTCTGACTTATTTCAATTTTTTCCTACATTGTATGATGTATCAATTGAATTTTCTCTATGAACTTTCTTGCCTTATTGATGTCATTGTGACCATCGATGGAAACATCTTATCAAAGATGAAGTCCAATGGTGATCTTGGCAAGTACACAAAACATGCCTCAAATGGTGATGTATTTGTGGAAGAATGATTTTCCCTGTCGTATGCATGTTGTATGTAATGCAACTGTTCATCCCACAACTTGGGATGTTTGTTGGAATATCCTCTAAGAAGATCAATGATTGTCCTGTTGACCACCTCAGTTTGTCCATCCATTTGCGGATGTAAGGTTTTACTCTTCTTCAATTTTTTGTCCTTCATGTCCCACAAATTTGACCAAAAATTCCCATCAAATCGAGAATCTCAATCACTTACAATGGAAGTAGGAAGACCAAAATGAACCCAAATGTCTTGGAAGAAAATATGAGTTGTTTGTTCAGTTTTAATTTTCTTTTTACAAGGTGTTATTATACACATTTTTTTTTAGCATGTCTACAACTACATACAAGTAATCATGACATTTCCTTGACAATGGAAGACCTCCTACAAAATCCATTGAGATACTCTCCCATGGACGTGAAGGTACCGGAAGTGGAGTGAACAATCCTAGTTTCCTATTGCTAGGCTTACTTGTTGCACACAAATAACATCCTCTTATAAAATGAGATACATTATCAAACATGCATGGCCAATAACAATACCTTTCGAGATTCACTGTTGTCTTGCCTACACCAAAGTGTCTAGCAATCAATGAAGTGTGCACCTCCCTTATGATATTGTTTATTTCTCGTTGTGGAATACATAACTTTCCCAAGTGATACAACAAAGAGTTATGTACATGGTAATCTAACTCTACAATTTGGTTTCCTTGACTCAAGCGTGCATACACATCTTGAAAGTCATTATCATATGCATATTGCTCAATGTAACTTTCATGAAAAAATAGAATTATGCTTGAGTATAACAGATGAATTTACAAAGGGCCTAGAAAGCATATAAGCTACCTTATTGTAGATTCCCTTTTTGTACTTGATAAACAAATGAAATTGTTGTAGAAAACCCATTCATCTAAAATGTCATGACTACTGCAGCTTTGACTATGATTGTAAGTACTGCAATGGTTGATGGTCGGTATGGATAATGGTCTCCTTCCCCATGAAGTAGTGTTTCCATTTTTTAACACTTTGAACCAATGCATAAAGTTCTTTGTCATAAGTGGGATAGTTAGCCACAACTCCATTAAAAATTTCATAATCAAATGAAATCGGCTTACCATGCTGCACAAGAACTGTTCCCATGGAATAATCACTAGCATCTGTTTGAATCTCAAATGGTTGTCTAAGATCCGGAAGAGCCAATACCGGTGTTGAACTAATATTTTTTTTTAAAGCATCAGATGCTTTCTGATGTATATCTCCCCAATGGAAGAATTTCTTGACACTAGTGAATGAATTTAATGGTGCTGCAATGGAAGAAAAATTAGCAATAAATTTCCTCCAATATTGTGTTGCCCCTAAAAATATTCTTACCTCTGTAACTGTATTGAGCTTGGGCCAATTTAGAATGACCTCAACTTTAGAGGGGTCTATATTCATCTCACCTCCTCCAACAATGTGTCCCAAATACACTAAAGAATTCTTGCCAAATTCACACTTTGACATCTTTAAAAACAATTGTTCTTTCCTCAAGACATCAAGTACTTTGTTTACATGCATGACATGTTCATCTCTAGATTTTCTGAATATGAGAATATCATCTAAGTAAACAATGACAAATTCATCTAGAAATTGTCTCAATACATCATTCATAAATATTGTGAAAGTAGCTAGAGCATTTGTAAGACCGAAAGGCATAACAAGCCACTCAAACAATCCTTGTTTAGTTTTAAATGTGGTTTTCTAAATGTCCTCTTTAGCTATTCTAACCTGATGGTAACCACTTCGTAAGTATAACTTAGTGAAATACTTTGCATACGTCAACTGATCAAGCAAATCATCAATTCTTGGAAGTGGATAACGATTCTTTACTGTGATTTTGTTCAGTGCATGGAAATCCACAAACATGCACCAAGTCTCGTCCTTCTTTAGCACCAAGACAATGGACTAACCACATGGTGAAGTAGATGGGTGTATGATACCTTTGTTCAACAATTATTGAATTTTCTTCTTGATTTCCATGCTCTCCATAATCAACATGCAATACATGCCAATGTTTGGAAGTGGAACATCTTGTTGCCGCTGTATCTCATGCTAAAATCCCCTCTTGGGAGGTAACCCCTTTGGTTCCTAAAACATCTTGCCATGCTTTCTTACCACATCAAACAAATCATATTTTAATTTTTCATCATAACCTTCAAAATATTCATAATCAATATCATTCTTTTTCTTGATCATGAGAAGCACAAAATTTTTACTTGCATTTACTATTCTCTTCATCTGCCCTGCATTAACCAAAGAAATGTTTAACTTTTTGTGATGGGCTCTCACAATACCCCATTCTTGAGCAATGAGTATTTGTTCTCATGGTGATAAAATACTGCTTTCCTATCATACGAATAACGACTACCCAAAATGATTCCTGATATATCAAGTGGAACTACATCTAACTCAACTTTATCAATGAACTTTGAGTAATGACGAACTTGAATAAGCACTTCCTTGTAACGTGTAAATTTGAATTATTGACTATCCAACCCAATGGATATGGCTTATGATGGGGTATAGTTTCAAGGTTATATTTTTGACCAAGTCTTCTGAAATTAAGTTTGATTGTGACCCACTATCAAATAATGCATCAATCTTTGTATGATTTGAAATTACCCTTACATGGAACAATTATATTCTTGATTCGTCATTTGGAGTGTTGTTGTGACTATGTGAGGAACTAGTGCTTGCAACAACTTCTTTTCTATTGGGGCCTTTGTTTTTATTTTAAAAGATTTTGATTATTTTGGCTTTCCATATAAAGAAGAGGAAATGGGTGGCGACAACAACGATCAAGTTGCGGTGAAGAAAGCTAGGGTGGAAGGAAGGAACAGCCAGTTGAGGGATGGTTGTGGCAAAGTGTCAATAGAAGGCAGAGGCAGTCGAGTGGACAAGACGGATGATTGGCAACCAAGGAAAGGAAAAACTGAGTTGGAACTGGCAGTGCAAGCGATAGAAGGAATACAAAAGGAGAAAGTCATAAGGAGAAAGGGGTTGGTTGTGATTTGATGGATTACTGGTGTCAAGACATAGATGAGCAGAAACTCTGGGTTGGAGATTGAACCAGTACCTGAGAAACTGAATGAGTCTGTCATAGGCAGTTAGATTTAATTGTGTATTTCTTGTAGTCACCTGTGGCTAAGGCTGATGTATTATGTATTCCTCTTTTTTTTGACTTAAGATGAATGAAGATCTAGACTGGTTTCTTAGTACGATGTATGTGTTTGCTTATGATATATGGACCCACTAAAATTTTAAATATACTACAAGTCTACGTATGTGGTAGCTTCATAGTGTTGAATGATATGTTGTTCTATTGAATGTGTGTATGATGTTGTTTACATATTCATGGTTGATATACCCTTGCCCCCATGGTGAACCCTTCTTATTTTTGGTCCCGACACGCCTAGAATACAACGATCCATTGTTGGCCCCTCGCGCTTGAACTGAGGGTCTCCCCCTGATGACACTTTTGTGCCAACAAATGGTTCCGTTGTTGGGACTTGAAGTCATAAGAATCAGTTCAGAACATGGTGTCGAGGATATTCAACAAATAGATTAAAGATTAGTGGAATAACATAGTAGATCAGTTTATAGCAGAACAAGCTATTCAAAGGGGTCAACTGATTGCCAAAGTTAGTGGAGAAACTTTGTATGTTGAGGATGCTAGTGACTAGTATGAGATCTTCTGGTGTAAGTTCCCAGAAGACTTGTATAATTGGTTAAGAAGGCTGAAAGTGTAGAATCGATCAGAGGGAACGACGTCAGCTCATCGCAATTGGAATTCCTCAGACCTTGTATCACTCCGGCAGTTAGACAATGATTTGACAAGGGCAGTTGACTTTTGGGTACAGACTATAGTGGAGGGGTACATAGTCGAGTTTCCGCAGAAAGTTATCAATCTTTCTCAAGGGCGGAAGCGGTGTTTGGGTCTGGATTAAGAGGAAGGTTGGTGAGGGAAGTGTCATTGTGGATTAAAATGTTCATGGTAGAAGAAGGACTACTTCCCTCACCTACCATGGAGATGGTAGCATAAAACCCCAGTACTAGGGGAAGGACCTAAGGGGAGAATTTTATCGGTTGGGGAATAGAGATGTTGCTGAAGGAATGGATGTAGAAGGGTTGCAGAAAGCCAGAGACGTTAGGGTGCAAAGGAGAGCATTGTTAGCTAACAAGTGGCAAGCAAGAGTGGTTCAGACTCTGAAGAAGAGAAAAATGGGACCCCACCAAGTAGGAGCGGTGTTGGGGAACTCACAAGAGGAAGGGAGAGTAAAAGAAGATGTAGGACAAGACAAGAATGGTGATTGGAAAGACAAGAGCCAAAATGATAAAGAGGATCCTTCCTTACAGGTTGTGGGAAGGATAGCGGAGGAACAAATGTTGAGCAGTCGTGAAGAGGAAAGGGAAGAGGAAATGGGAAACATCATGAGAAGTTTATTTGCCGAAGGAGAAACATCGACAAGAATTTAGCAGCAATATCCCCAAGAAACAGGTAGTATTCCTCCTGACCTTCCCCTAGTGCCTTACTATAATCTGGATAAATTTGTTATTAAATTATCTAAAGCAATACGAGTACACAGAATGCACGAGAAATATAAGGCTAGTTTCAATACAGTAAATAACAGGGGAAATAGTGGTATTAGTAATCTGGGACTGCAAGGATCTCAGTAGCTTGAAACCAAGGGATTTGTGTTATTGGCACATGCTCAAATAAACATGGTGGGATATTTTACCAAATACCTAGATTTTGCGGGTAAGGGAAATGAAAACGTAGAACAACACTGGTATCTCTACGAAGCTATATGGAGAGCACGATAGACACCAGACAACGTCAAATCAGTGTAGTTCTAGACCACGCTAAGGGAGAGAGATCTACATTGGTTTATAAAATGGATGGAACAGAACCAGAATCCCACAATAAATGAGATCAAGAGGGTATTTGTGCAGGAATTCAAAATACCTCAGACTAACCAACAAGGGCTATCGGAGCTATGGGAAATCAAGCAGAAGTAAGGTGAAACTGCTTGCGAAATAATGCAAAAATTTAAGGATGCCATTGCTAATCTGAGTTACACCCCAGACCCTAATCACGAGAGAGACTGGTTCATCAAGGTGCTCTTTGCCCTTACAAGGACATTGTTGACGCAATAGAAGATCAGGACTCTCCAAGATGCCTTAGAGAAAGAATCACGCATAGAGGATATGGCTGGATATCCACATTAATATCAGGGAGGGACGGGATTGCAGGATCCATCGATTATGGGCCTTCAAAATCATATTTCCACCTTAATAGAGAAATTGAAGGATTTACAGCTAGTTCAGCCAGTCAGACCCAATGTATGGTGCATGCACTGCATGGTGGAGGGACATGTCGCGATAGATTGTTCGAGGTTGCGGGGAATTAACCATTTAGGGGGGATCGCGGGATCATCAGGAACCCCACCAACAACAGGGGTTGTGGTAGTAGGAGTGCAAGGAGATTTTCCCGGATGAAACAATCAGGAATATTGTGAAATTTGTAGGGTGTATAGACATCTACTGCGGATGTGCCCAATGCTACAAAAGTAATCCAATGTCCCTAATAAAAACTATTATGAGTTTTGTGCATCTACAACGCATCACACTGAGTAGTGCAGGGCGTTGGATGATTTAGTAGAACGGCTAGACATATCAACGTTCAGAATCAATGAGTCTAACAAGGGAGGACAAGGACGAAATGGGAGAAGAGGAAGAGTGAGAGGAAGAGTGGGGGGAAGAGGTCCAGTAAGGTGCTACAACTGTGACCAAGAGGGGAATTTTTCCAAGGAATTCCCACTCCCTAGGATACCGTGGTGTTAATAATGCAAAATCAATACACATGCCATGGAGGATTTCCTAGAACTCATCACAAAGTGGGAAGAAAGGACTAGACAGAGAGGGGCTAACTTGGTTAACGTTGAACCTCGTACATACGATGGTCTTCCTGTAACCAATATAAATATAGTTACAAGAGGGGGAAAGAAGACGGGAAAGATTGAGGTGTGGTGGACCCACCCTTGATTGTTAAGGAAACATCCCCAAAGAAATCATACAAGCCTGAGCAACAAAAATAGTATTATCACGAGGCAGCTAAATTGTTTGAAGGGATGACTGAGATAAAGGAAAACTAGAGACAGAATAACCATGTGCTCAATAACGCTCATCCGATAGAAGAATGGTTTAAGTTGTTCCTATATATCGTTAAGGATGAACACATGTTGAAAGAGTTGCGCAAAAGTTTAAAAGCAACATTTCCAGACGAGGAAGGGGAAGAGGAACTGCCATATGCCAACTTACCAAAAAAGCATACCAGAAGAGTGCGGCGAAAGAAGAAGAGAAGCGAAAAGAAATTATGAATCAATGCTCAGGTTATGGGGTTCCAAATCAAGGACATGATGTTGGACCTAGGATCGGATGTAAACATCCTTCCTAGGAAAACATGGGAGGTGATGGGGAAGTTGCAACTGAAATATTCACCGATACAATTGACAATGGCGAATCAGTATTGTATCCAACCATTGTAAGGCTAGAAAACATAGAAGTGGATGTGGCGGGAGTAAGAACGTACACTGAATTTGAGGTAATTGACATAATGGGTGATAAGGACCCATATCCAACACTCCTTGGGATCGACTAGACCTATGAGAACTGTGTTGTCATCGATCGAAAGAAATAATTAATGATCTTTGAAGAATAAGGAATGAGGGTGATACAACCCTTGGACCTCTATCAAGGACCCAGGTTCACGGAACTTGTAGATGACAGGACAAGCTAGGAATGCTAGACCAACTATACACACTAACTGATCCAGATTTAAACAGGAACACATTACAGAGATAACCATAAACACAAAGATGCAGTGGAATTAATACTTCATTTCATTAGTAAAATATTGAGATATGCTTACAAACAGAAAATGGAAATAAACAACTAGGGCGATGGTAGCTTATCTCTGAGAAGAGATGTGGTGGCTACATGCCTCTGAATTGAGTTACAATGAGGCTCGAAGGCCTATTTATTGTTGAGAAACAATGGAAAACCCTAAACATCCAAAAACTTAACCCTAGAAGATGAAACGCTAAACTGTGGGCCCCGTTTGGGTAAATTGGTACATCAACTTTCCGGGGTTGTAACTTTGGCATACGATCTCCATTTGACGCGTACAATATCTTGTTAGAAAGATCTATCCGAGAACTACAACTTTGGGAAGAGAAAAATTGGTCCATGGATGGATGTTGCTCCTAGTTTTCCCAAAAGACGTTGCTTACGACCTCAAAATGGCTCCGGAAGTTCAAGACCTGAAAAACTGCTAAAAATAGTAAACTGTGCTACAATTAAGGAAACTGAAAAGCTGAAAGAAACCATGATGGGGGTCCAAGTGGTCTTGGCAGGTGGCCACCAATATCCACCTGGATCATTCCTCCCCCCTTAGGAAGCAATGGTCCCCATTGCGTTGAGTTCCTCCATGAGATGAGGAAACTTCTGTTGAACTTGTTCCCTGGTAAGCCACTTGCCCTAGTGAAGGAGTTGGCCTCCTTTGACAACTTGGTACAGTTGGATGTTCTACTGGTGAGTGTGCTTGATTTGTGTGTCCATGATCCGATCAGTCGGATCAATTGCAGCTTGTTCCATGCAATCTGGATTTAACTCTGTGGGTGTGAGATGTTCTGCAATGTCGGATGTGTCTAGTAATGGTGGAAAGTATGGCCGAAGGTGGTTCACATTGAACACTGGGTACAGGCCAAGGAATGGGGGAATGCTAAGCTCAAATGCATTATCTCCCATAGCCTTGGTAATGGTGTAAGGACCATACCGGAGTGGTCTGAGTTTCCGATAGGCTCCGGTAAGGCGTTCATTTTGCAAATGCAACTAGACTTTGTCGCCAACCTGAAACTTGTGTAGCACCCGATGTTGATCATGTCGCTGCTTGTACTTGGCATTTGATTTCTCCAGAATGTCATGGACTTGTTGGCGAATATGTTGGATGTGCCCAATGAAGTTGTTTGCCTTATTTGTTTCGGACTGGACATGAGCCAAATTTGTGTGAGTGGTTGCAAATGGCATGGCCACATCAATGGGACATAGTGGCTGGAATCCCAAGCCCACCTAAAAAGGGTTGTGGCTAGTCGAGCTGTGGAGAGCCCAGTTGTAGTTGTGCTAAACATAGGGGAGGCTCTCGTCCCATGTGCGTGGATGCCTTGAGTTGTACATGTGCAGAATGTGTACAATCATCCTATTCACAACCTCTGTCTGGCCATTATTTTGAGGATGGAAGGCTATGGAGTTAGTGAGTTTGGTGTCCAACATCGACCAGAGACTGGACCAAAATGTACTGAGGAACCTACTGTCCCGATCTGAGATGATAGACTGTGGGATCCCAAAGTGTACCCACACTCGTTCAAAGAAGAGTTTAGCAGTGGCTTCTGTTGTGATATTCTTCTTGCAGGCCGCCATAATGACCATCTTCAAGAACCTGTCGACGACCACAAAAACACAGTCGTTTCCATGCTTAGTGGAAGGAAGGCCTGACATGTAATCCATGGAGATGGATTCCCAAGGTCGACTTGGGGTAGGTAGCGGGGCATAGAGGCCTTGCTTCTTGATTGTCAGTTTGGCAATGGTGCAGGCAGTGCATGATCTGATGTACTTCTCGACATCCTGTCGAAGATTCGGCTAATAGAAATACTTCTGCAGTACTGCCACCATTTTCGCAACCCCGAAATGCCCAGTAGCCCGACTGTATTGTGCTTCCCAAATCATCTTGGCACGCTCGCTTGAAGGAACACAAAGGTGACCCAAGTGGCATAACAGGGCATCCTAGAGGTGAAAATCTGGAACATGTCGACCCTCCAAGAGTGTTTGGTATGTGTGGCCGAATTATGGGTCGATTTTTTAGAGAAGTGGCCAATCAGAAGTCTTGTGCCCACAAGAGTTGAGCACGGTGGTTAATGACATGATCGGTGGTCGATTGAGGCAATCTGCAACATTATTGGTGCTCCCCTTCTTATACTTGATATTCAAATGGAACTGTTGTAGGTATGTGGACCACTTCTAATGGCAATCATTCTGCAATTTCCCTTGGGTCTGTATGAACTAGAGGGGTCGATGGTCTGTGTGGATGACCGTTTCCTTCCCCAAAATGTAATGTTTCCATTGTCGGCAGGTCTGCACAATGGAATACATCTCTTTGCCATAAGTGGGATACTTCTGGACTGTGTTTGAAAGTGTCTCATTGTGATATGCCACTGGATGCCCGTGTTGAGTGAGGACTGCCCCAATAACATAGTCAGATGCATCTATCTCGACCTCAAATGGTTTTTGCAAGTCTGGAAATGTGAGCACTGGTGCCAACCATAGACGATATTTCAACTCTCTGAATGCTTTCTATTAAGATTCGGACCAAAAGAATTTTTCTTTCGCTCTTCCTTTGGTGACTTGGCTCAAGGGCCAAGTGATATGAGAAAATCCCAACACAAACCTACGGTAGAAGTTGGCAAGGCCTAGAAAGTTGTGGAGCTCCATTAGAGTGGTTGGAGAGGGCCAATCCCGAATGACTTGGATCTTGGCTGGATCGACATGCACCCCCTGTTCATCAATAATGTATCCCAGATACTAAACCTTGGTCATGCCAAAAGTTCATTTCTCCAAATTGGCACATAACTTGTGTTGCCACAGTGTTTGGAGAACCTGTTAGATGTGGTGGAGGTGCTCTTCCCAACTCTGGTTGAAGATCAGGATTTCATCCAAGTATACCACTACAAATGAGTTGGTGAATGGCCTCAAGATGTCATCCATTAGCCTCATGAAGGTTGCAGGAGCATTTGTTAATCCGAAAGGCATAACCAACCATTCGAAAAGGCCCTCCTTCGCTTTGAAGGCAGTCTTCCACACATCAGAGGGTTTGATTGGTACCTGGTGATATCCTGACTTCAAATCGATCTCGCTGAAATAATTTTCCCCCTTCAATTGGTCTAAGAGGTCATCAATCCATGGGATCAGGTACCTATTACGGACAATGATCTTGTTCAGCACTCGATAGTCAATACAGAGTCTCCAAGTCCAATCCTTCTTCTGTACCAGCATGATCGGGCTCCCACAGGGTGATGAACTCGGACAGATGTGACCTCTCTGTAGCAGCTCCTAAATCTACCTCTTGATTTCATCATTCTCTAGAATGGAGCGCTGATAGATTGGTCCATTGGGCAGCGACACACCTAGGGTCAGATCGATGGAGTGCTTGACCTGACAGTGCAGAGGAACCCCTGTGGGGAAGGTGAAGATGTCCTCGTACTCCACCATGACCTTGTCCATCTGTAGTTGTCATGCAGAGGGGCCCTATCTGAAGGTCGTGGCCACCGTCTTCTTCTTTCCTTGAGGGCGTATCATCAGGAAAACAAATTTCCCAGTTTTGGAAATGAGCTTACTGCATTGTTTTGCAGTAACCAAAAAGAGGGTGCTAGGTGGTGCTACCTCCGGTATCATGTACAACTTATTTCCCAAAGTAATAATAATAGCACGGGGCCTTGATTCATACACATCATGTCACTTCCACAAGTATGGTTGTCCTAATAATACATCACAAACTTCAAGGGGCGCAATGTCACACAATACCTCATCTGTGAAGGGCTTGATGTTGTATGGAAGGCAACACTGCTGGCACTCGTGAAGATCTCGTCCTTGGTGAAGCCACCAGATGGTGTATGGTTGTGGATGTGCTGTGGTTGGTAAGCCGAACTGCTTCACGACCTTTGCCGAAATGAGGTTCTTTTGGCTCCTGTTGTTGACAATAACTGTAGCTGGGATCCCTTTACCCACATCTGGGAATGGAAGAGACACTCCTCCTCCTTTGGATCTTCGGGTTCCTCCTTCTGGATCTTCGTGGTGGCAATGGTGGCATTGGGCTCCGCATCAATAATCTGCTTCCCTTTGTCATTCCCCTTGTCGGGCTCTGACTCAAATTCAGAAAATGCATCTGATTCTGAAACCTTTAGCTCAGCCACCAGTGACTGCTTGGCCTAACACTCACTTGTGTTGTGAGTGGAGCTCTTATGGAACTCATACCATTTTCCCGTGTCCTTTTTCGGTTTCGCGGCGCTGTTCTTTGCTTGTAGCTTTGGCGGGTTGTCTTGGGCCACCCCACCTTGGCTTTTTCCTTTGTTCTGCGATTTGGGGGAACCTTTCCCTTGCTTTGGATTCACAGATCCAAAGTCTCGCTTCTTCTGTTTAAACTTTTGCTCGACCTTGACAACATATCAGTATGTCGTGCCAAGTGAGGAGATGTTCAGGAATTCTATTTCTTCTTGGATGTACTTGTGTAGGAAGCCGCGGTATTTGAGTTTCAAATGCCGCTATGAATCCTTGATACACAACTTTGTGCGAAGGGTATGGAAAATATTGGTAAACTCCGACACGTCTTGGTCCCTTCCCTGCCGCAGCATGGTTCACTTTATGTATTGATCGTCATAGCTTCTGACAGGGTAGTAATACTACTTGATGGCATCCCAGAATGAATTCCAGGTGGGTGTGGCTGAAAATAGTGAGCCGGTACTTTCATCCTTTTGCTCGCAGTAGGTTTCTCACTAGTCCTTGACGTGGGGGGCTACTTTGATAAGAGCAAAAATAATCTTTTCCCGACTAGAAAAATCATGAACAGAAAAATAACCCTCTAGCAGATTTAACCATTTATCGACGACATCTGCATCTATCTGACCCTCCAATATGGGGATTTCAAAATTAACTTGTACCTTAAACGGTGTGGCGTTTCCAGAGTAGTTGTGGGAAAATGAAACGTCGCTCTTGGGTAGCCACTGAAGGATCTAGGCAAAGTTGCCCATCATCGCGTTCCTTTGTCGCTCAAGGGCTTCTTCGAGCAAGATTTTGATAGGATCTCCTACCCCCTCGTCTTTATTTTCATCTACCATGGGAGGCCATCGGGTTTTGCACGACTGGTCTTGCAAAGGTTTGACCAGTTCAAGCCCTAACTCTTTATATCCCGACCTCGTTGGGGACATGCAAAGAAAAACAGAGAAAAAGCAAACCGCTCTGATACCACTGATCCAAATTTAAACAGGATTTAAACACATTACATAGATAACCATAAACACAAAGATGCAGTGGAAATAATACTTCATTTCATTAATGTAAAATACTGAGATATGCTTACAAACAGAAAATGGAAATAAACAACTAGGGCGATGGTAGCTTATCTCTGAGAAGAGATGTGGTGGCTACATGCCTCTGAACTGAGTTACAATGAGGCTCAAAGGCCTATTTATTGTTGAGAAACAATGGAAACCCTAAACATCCAAAAACCTAACCCTAGAAGATGAAACACCAAATTGTGGGCCCCGTTTGGGTAAATTGGTACATCAACTTCCCGGGGTCGTAACTTTGGCATACGATCTCCGTTTGACGCGTGCAATATCTCGTTAGAAAGATCTATCTGAGAAATACAACTTTGGGAAGAGCAACATCAATCCATGGAACAAATGGATCGATATTTCTCCCAGTTTTCCCAAAAAACATTGTTTAGGGCCTCAAAACGGCTCCAGAAGTTCAAGACCTGAAAAACTGCTAAAAATAGTAAATTGTGCTACAATCAAGGAAACTGAAAAGCTGAAAGAAACCATGATGGGGGTCTAAGTGGACTTGGCGGTTCACCACCAATATCCACCTGGATCACTAACAACAAGTAAAAGAGAGGATTACATAAATCCTACAGCAGGAGGATTTGTCAGCTAGAGGAGTATTCAAAGCTCGAAAGCTAGTTCAGAAGCCGCATGGGATGCATGGCAGCAAGGCAGATATGAAATTGATACCAGATGTTGCACAAAGATAGGTAGGATAAATTGGATAGGGGTAGAGGTAAGCGGCCATCCCAAATTCCACGACATTGAACGAGTGGACATCTTCTTGAAAAAATAGACAAATAAGTAAGGGAAGATGACAAAGTTCCATTGCTAGATATTGCGCTCCTTGTCACATTGTCAAGGTGGTGGAGAACACACCACAACACGTTGTGAGAATGGGGAGCCATAAAGCAAGCCATGAGGGAGAGGTTCATTCAGGAAGAAGACTGCCCTCAAGATAATATGAAATATAGAGGTATTTCAGATCCTAAGAAGAACTTAGAGGCCTGCATAAGAAGTTGGGAAAGAGAAAGGATTCTGAAAGAACTTTGGGTACATGTATTCATACGTACCCTAGGTACCATTCCCCAATCTTGGTACATGCAAGAGGAGATTCATAAAAAAATGGCGGATTGGGATACCATGGAAGCTCGGTTCAATATTAGCTTCTCATTCAGGTATGATGATATACGCATGACTGAGACACTACATGCAATTAAAAGAATCATGTTCACCCCAGGATAGATGGTTGAAGGTTGCGTTGATGAAAAGATATTACAGTATCTTTATGGCACATGTTCTCTACAATATGTGGCCTGCGACAAGGTGGATGAAGAACCAAACGAGGATGGGTTAGAAGGATTGAGACATCTGACCTTTGAGGAAACATAAGGGGAAAGAGATATATTGGAAAGTCCCGCAAGAGAAGTCACACACCTTCTACCGATGAAATTAAGGAAGAAAAATGTTGGAACAGAGGATAAACCCAAGATGGCATATGTGGGGGATTATTGGGATGAACAAATGACAAAATAAATATTTTACCTGATGCAGGAATACCAAGATTTGTTTCCAGCGTCAGTAGCTAAGCTAAAAGGAATAAAAGGATACATAAGGGAGATGAAGATTGTTTTGAGGCTAGATGCCCGTCCAGTGAAGCACAGGTCGTATAGATTGAACCCTAGTGTGAAAGAAAAGATTAAGAGGGAGATCGAAAAAATGTTAGAAGCAAGGATTATATTTCCGGTAGATGAAGCAGAGTGGATAAGTTCGATAGTCATACAGAACAAGAAAGACGTGAAAGAAATCAGGGTCTGCGTTGATTATAAGAGTTTGAACAATGCGTTGTGCATGATCCCTTTTTGACACCCTTCAGTGATGAAGTCATGGACAATGTAGCAGGTAATGAGGCATATTCATTCATGGATGTATTCTCAGGCTACCATCAGGTCCAAATAGTTGAAGAGTAAAAAAGGAAGACAATGTTCACCACTAAATGGGGGTCATATGCTTACCATGTAATGCCTTTCAGGTTTAAGAACGCACCTGTGGTTTTCTCAAGGATTTTTATAGCTACATTCCGAGATTACATTCATAGATTCCTAGAACTGTACATGGATGACTAGACAGTATATAGCTTGCTGAAGAAACACACAAGCTTACTAAGGGTCATGTTTGAAAGGTGCTGACAGTTGCAAATTTCCTTAAACCTAAAGACATGCATTTTTGCGGTTCCATTTGGCACACTGTTGGGCCACATTTTTTGTAATGATGGAGTGTGCGTAGATCTAACAAAGGTTGCATTAATTGTCAACACGGAACCGCCACACAACGTAAAGCAACTGAGGTCTAATCTGGGCCATACATGGTATTACTAGCGTTTCATTAGGAACTATGCATCAATCACAACCCTGATGGAGAAGTTACTAAAGAGGACAGAAGTATTCACATAGACGGAGGACTGTCAAGCATCATTGGATAAATTGAAAGATAAACTGGTAAGTGCTATGATCCTTATCTATCCAAATTGGAACAAGATATTTCATGTACATATTAATGCGTCAGGGATCGCATTAGGAGCAGTCTTAGTGCAACCAGGGGAGAGAAATATGGATCGCCCGATGTATTATGCCAGCAGGAAGTTTTCAACTGAAAAAATGAATTATATGACAACAGAGAGGGAGGCAGTGACCATGGTCTACTCTCTATATAAATTCAAACATTACTGATTGGCGGTGTCATTCAAGTTTTTCATAGATCATTCAGAACTGATCTGAAAATCACCCTTGAGTGGCCTCAGTTAGTTAATTAATGAATGAAAGTATTACAGACTCATGGGCTGGTGTGTGTCTATGTTATTTTAGGCAACGGATCGATCAGATTGCAAAATGCACAGACACTGGAAAATGGAAATCAACATAGAAACACAGTAAGAAAATATAAGAACACAACAATTAATAAGGAGTTCACCCTATCCTCTAGGGCTATGTCTCCGATCCAACTATCAGTGGTGGCCTTCTTTTATTCTATCGTTAAAGCAGAGAATTACAATGAGGAGGTCAATCTAAGTCTCCTGAAATAGAATTGCTTGGCAGGGTGGTCCTTGGATCCCCAAGCCACTAGAGTGCACGAACTCTCTTCCTTACCAGCTCTTGACCTTTCTGGTCTTTAATGGGAGGAGCCCAATGTGGTGCTCAGTTCCCAACAGATCCTCTTAGGGATGGCTTGAACCCCTCAAGCTCTTTGGTGCTCGACGCTGCCTGTGGTCAACTCAACCCTTTGTCTTTCTGCTTTTTGCTTCACTGCCTTTTCTTTTCTTTGTCTTTGTCTTCTCTCTGGTTCTTCCTTTCAGTGTTCTCTCTCGGATTCTTCTTTCCGATGTTCTTTTATGTTTTCTGTTCATGGCTTTAAAGCCAGTCGATCTCATGACTACTCGATTCCCCTTCCACCTCTGTCGGTTTGCCTGTTATTGTTCACTTGGAATTCCCTGTCTCTGCGTCATGGTCATCGGCTCACAGGGAGTGGCCACTTGTCCTCTCGTGAACTACACCATCTCTTCCTCGCTGGTTCAGTTCTTCGGTTACATCATGGAATCAGTCATCCGCCACCTCAACGGTCAAATCGAACCTCAAATCCTTATAGATCGTGGCTTAGTCCCCTGTCAAATCTGGTTCATTCATCGGGTGCATTCTTAGCCCTTAGATCTGGGGCCTCCAGGTCCAACGTCATTTGCTCATTTCACGTGATTGACTTGCTTGACCGTTAGCGCGCGATGAGCGGCGGTTTTCTCTCTCCTCTGCCTGCCACACATCGGGCACTGAATGGAATAGCTAGGTTTCAGCCAAATCCACTTACTGCCGAAGGGTGCCCCCGATATATACCGCCAGTTTTGGAGCACGAGTCCCGCCTTTGGCCTTTTTACGCTTTTCCCCACGGTTTTCCTAGCTTCCATGCGACCGATTGCTTCGGGGCCTTTCTATTTCGAGGGGTTTTAATCGCGCATCAGAAACTGCCTCCTTTTCCCAATCTGGGCTTCCTAGGTGCCAGTTTCGCTTCCTGCGTAGTCTCCATGGGCCTCGGTCAGCGTGCTTTGACCGAGGTCCTCGTTGTTCCACGTTGGCTGCCAACTACCATTGTTCAGAGGTTTTTCTGATCGCTATGTGCTCTTGAATTCAAGGTTTTGTCTCAATTTGATACAGTGATTGTACTTTGATTATTCTTCATGGATCCAATTTGGATCACAGCCTTCCCACTGAAAAAGCTTTTGGACCACAAAAAGTTGGTTTTCAAGCATCGACTAAGTGAGGCTATTGTTGTCTCACTTGTCCAATCTTGATCCACTTTGCATTGCTCGACTTTGAACCCTTGAGCCCTACCCTGAGGTACTCAACATCTCCTCTGCGCATCATCCTCACCTTCCTGTCTAAAATTATGTATTCCTGCAATTCATTAAGATATTCAGGTAGCAGGTCATCAATAGAAGGAAATTGACTTTGCTCTTCGAGATCCTCAATTAGAGAGGGTTCAAACAATCTCAAGCAATGTGCATTTATGACTGAGTAGATGTGCATGTAAGTTGGTAGATCAACGCGAAAAGTATTCTCACCAATCTTCTCAAGTATTTTGAAAGGTCCATACCTGATAGGCTTTAGCTTTTTACCTTCACCTTGCATCCTTTCCTTGCTAATATACAGCCAGACTTGGTCACCAACTTGGCAACTATGCTCCATCTGATGCTTGTCATGTCTTGCCTTGTATTTGGCTTGGCTCTTTTCCCGCTATTCCTATACTGCCTAGTGGATCTCCTGAACTTGTTCAATGAACCTAGTTGCCATGTCCACATCACTGTGTCCCTCAACTGTGGTATCTTTACCAAAGACAAAATCCAAAGGAGACCTTGGTGTGAAACCAAAACAGGTCTCAAAAGGAGATCTCTATGTAGAAGAATGTTTTGCTCTGTTTTAAGCATGATGCACATAACAAAAATGTTCATCCCAAAGCTTAGGATGTTTGCTGCAATATCCTCTGAGTAACTGGATCATTGTCCTATTAACTACTTTCGTTTGGCCATCAGTTTGTGGATGAAAAGTTGTGCTTTTCTTCAGTTTGGTGTCCATCAGTTCCCACAGACTTGACAAAAACTTCCCCACAAATCGGGTGTCTCGATCAGATACAGTGGAAGTGTGTAATCCAAAATGAACCCATACATGTTCAAAGAACAATTTTGGAGTTTGCTAAACTATAATCTGTTTATTACAAGGTATCAAAATACACATTTTGCTGAACCTATCCACAACAACATATAGATAATCATGACCTTTCCTTGATTTAGGTAGTCCTCCAACAAAATCCATGGAAGCACTTTCCCAAGGGTGAGAAGGTACTGGTAATGGAGTGTACAAGCCTAGTTTTCTGTTGTTGGGCTTGCTTTTAGCACACATAGTACACCCTCTTACATATCTAGAAACTGTCTCATTCATTTTTGGCCAATAACAAAATCTTTGTAGCTGGGCAACTGTTTTACTTACCCCAAAGTGACTTGATATCAGAGAAGTGTGTGCTTCTCTAATTATCTTTACTCTCTCAGTTTGTGGAATGCATAACTTCCCACAATGGTATAAGAGTCAGTCCTTTACATGATAATCCAATTCTTCTACTCTTTTGCCTTGACTTAAAGTTGCATATACATCTTTGAAATCTATATCTTGAGCATATTGTTCAATGTAACTCTCATGTAACATAGAATTATGCTTAAGTATAGTAGATGCATTTATAATGGGTCTAGATAACATGTCTGCAACTTTATTTTGTATGCCCTTTTTATATCTGATGACTAAATGAAACTGTTGTAGGAAACCCATCCACCTATAATGTCTTGATTGCTGCAACTTAGTTTGGGAGTGTAGATATTGAAGTGGTTGATGATCAGTATGTATTACTGTCTCTTTTCCCATTAAGTAATGTTTCCACTTTTTCACACTCTGAATTAATGCATACAATTCTTTATCATATGTAGGATAGTTAACTACTGCAGGATTAAAAGTCTCAGAATGATAACTTATGGGTTTACCATGCTGTGTCAATACTACTCCCATGGCATAGTCACTGGCATCTGTTTGGATCTCAAATGGTCTTTGCTAATCAAGCAGTGCTAGTACAGGTGTTGTACTAATCTTTTCTTTCAAGGTGTCGAAGGCTTTCTGATGTTTTCCCCCCCACTGAAACACCTTGTTCAATCCTGTTAAAGCATGTAAGGGAGCTACAATTGAGGAAAAGTTAGAAATGAACTTCCTCCAATACTGTGTTTCCCTTAAGAAGCTTCTCACTTCTGTAGCAGACTTGGGTTTAGGCCAGTTTACAATGACTGCCACTTTAGAGGGATCTATTTTCAATTCACTACCCCCTACTATATGACCCAAATAATTTAGAGATGTTTTGCCAAATTCACATTTTGAGAGTTTAGCATGAAGTTTTTCTCTTTTCAAAAAATCTAATGTCTGCTTAACATTCTTTAAGTTTTCTTCCCACGTCTTGCTAAAAATCAGAATATCATCCAGATACACAATAACAAAATCATCAAGAAAAAGTTTGAGTACATCATTCATTAATCTCATGAAAGTAGTAGGAGAATTAGTTAAGCCAAAAGGCATAACCAACCACTCATACAATCCCTTCTTTGCTTTGAAAGCAGTATTCCATGCATCTTGTTCTGCAACTCTGACCTGATGGTATCCATTGTGCAAATCTAGCTTGGTGAAATAAACAACTTCTTTCAATTGATCTAAAAGATCATCTATGCGAGTAAGGGGATAACGATTTTTGATTGTTATCTTATTGAGTGCTCGGTGTCATGCGGAAAGAGTCAATTTTGCGGACAAAACCGACCTCCCTAGAAACTAAGGCTTTTCTAGTGACAAACAAAACAATCAAGCACTATCTTTCCCTAAATATGCATTTAAAATAAAAGCAACCAGGTGTTTAAGGCTTACCTTTAGTTCAATGCTGTTTGTAGCGGCAAAGCCTCTTCGATCTAGATGAGCTCCTCTCCTTGAAGCCTGCATACACAAACAAGCAAACGATTACATAGCACCTGAATAGCTCATATAATAAAACATATTCATCATAAAGACCAAGGAGTTTATGAAACAAATTATATATAACAACTTGTTGAGAAAAATGAACTTAATTGTATTAATTGGAAACAAAAGAAACCTTACAACCAACGCCTTGGTGTTGTGCAGGTCCCTCCCAGGGTCCAGCAAGAGTTCTCCTCTACTTTGATCCGCTCACCCACTTCCAAATGAAGCTAAGAAAGGAATGTGATCTCTCCTCTCAAGCTCTATAAGGGAGTCCTAATTTCAGCAACATCTACCCTTAGGAATGTTCAGCTTTCAACCTCCCTTTCCTCTGGCCCAATGCCTGTATTTATAATGCTTTGGAGGAAGTTAAATAGGTCCACCATCAATGGGATAAGCCCCTCTTTCAAAGGGATAGCTCCCCTCTTCATGGGATAAGTTCCTCTTTCATTGGGATGCATGAACCATCTGGAGGCGCTCAATCCACGTCAAACCATCTTCTAGAATGCTCTAGAATCGACCGCAAGTAAGTTTTTTGAAGTAAAAATTGCGCCTTTTGAATTTTACAGGGGTACGCACCCACCCCTTTACAGACAGAGCGTACAAGTACGCAGGTATTATGTACTTGAGGTGCGGGCCCGCAGGTAAGAGTAAGAGAAAGTGCGGAACCAGAGTTATATTGATTTTTTAAAGGCTTTCTCTCTTTTTTGGAGTTTGACATGAGGAGCAGAGGTATAAGACTTGCCAAGGAGGACAGTATGGTTATTGATGGAGCCATACTGGCTGCAAATAATCATGGTGACAAATTTTAGTGTAACAGATTGCCCCCTAAAGTGCGAGGTCTGTAGTAGATTAGGTTTTTATATCATCTAGGAAGGGTGAAGCACTTTATCATTTCGAGAATTATCTTGTGGAGAGCCCAGTCGGAACCTGCAAATATTCAACACAAAATACATATATGAGATCATATCATCGCTGAGGTAGGCATTCCCATACTCAGATCAAAAATTTAACTAACAAACTAACTACTGCTCTGATATAGGAATGATTTCACAATACATCATAATCATAGACACATGTAGACACAGTATGGATGCAGCCATATGTTTATAATTAGTCTACTGTATAATGAATACAAAACTCCTCGCAGCCTGGATGGAGGAAACTAGATCCAGGGTCTTCATTTCTGCTTCCCGAAATAGTACGATTCTATCCATGCGAATAAATGAGTTGATGTCGAACATGGTGGAAACCACTTGATTACCAGTCAATGATGTAAACTGTTAACAAGTGTGAGAGAGACCACCAGTGATGTTAATGGTTCTCAAAGTACCCAGTACAATCCATGATATGTGAGTAGATGTGTTGATGTCGAACATGTCACGGAATCCTTCGATCGAAAGTCAATGATGTAAACTGTCGTCAAAGGCGAGAAACCTGCCATTGAGGCATGCAGATTTCAAGGTACTGATGATTCCTAGATCATCTTTCTAGATAATGTGCCGATGTCGATAGAAAGCGATCCGTTGCAGGCAAGCCCACAACACGAAATCATATATCAAGTTGAAGAAATGTAGTTGTAAGGACTGACTCAGGGATGGTCAAGATGGATGACAGATATTTTGCAGATGAATGGTTTATTTGCAAGACTCCTCTTGAACACATAACGAGACTACAGATGGTTTGGTGACAATTGTCCCAAAGTTAATACCCGGAAACCGGCTGAAGACATTCAATGTGGTTTGATCAACTATTATGCAAAGGATTTCCCAACCCAGGTGAATGAAAAGTGTCGTGTTCAAGAGTGGTGATAAGGTTTTTCCGAGACAAAGTATAACAAATAGGCTCATTTTCCTCTCTTTTCCCCTGTTATCACTAAACAAATTTCAAAGGAAAAGGGTAAGGTAAGAAAGATTTGCTCTTGGTTATTGTCATGCTCCTTTCATGCATAAGAAGCACTTGGCAAACTCAGGGTCAGCATACATAAAAGTTCTTTGAAGGCTCAAGCAAGGCAAGCAAGTTTCAAGGCATATGAGAAGGACATTTCAAGATAAAGAAGCTCAAAACAGTCAAATTTGGCATGTAAGCTGTGTTTCTGAAATTACACAGCAGTTTCGTAGCGCGCTACGAAACTGTTGTAGGTGATGCCTAATGCACAGCAGTTTCGTAGCATGCTACGAAACTGCTGTAGCTACATATTATCATTCGATGGGCCAATTTTGAAGAAAAAAGGGAAATATTTTTGGAGCAAGGTACACCTGGCATGGAAAACAAAATAATCAAATGCATTTTTATGCAAATTAAAAGAAACAAAGAAGGACATTTGTGAACTCCAAAATTTCATGTTATGAAAACAGCAGCCAACTTCCAAGGGGATTACCAAGAAATGGAAACCTCATCTCTGAAAAGTGAAAGAGGTTTTCACTATTAAGATACTGAAGTACAAAAGCCTCCTTCAGTTTCCTCAAATCCATTATTATTTGAGAGAAATGAATGATCAAACTTGCGCTACGAAACTGTTGTAGGTGCAGTTTTTCATCTCCTGTTTTACACCTGTTTTTCAAAGACACATTCTGGGAGGTAGGGAAGGTTTTTCAAAAACCCAAGATAGGTTTTTGTTCAGCATGGATTGGTTCACAAAAGCCTCCTTCAGTTTTTCGAAATACATTTTTTATGAGACGTTATGAGCTCTGTCCCAAGACCTATTTTTCAGCCAGAACAGAGCAAGGGACAGTCTCCTAGTTTCTAGGAACAGCAAAAGGATGAGTCATCAAGGGCCAGCTGGAAGGTTATGAGCACTATCAAATTCGACTTCATGGAGTTTTAGGTGTCAAATAATGTTTTAAATGTTTAGATAAGGTTGTTGTAATCATAATAAGGAGTTACACTCCTAGTTGTATTAGGTTTCTAGGACTCCTAGTTAGCTGTCCTTTGTATTAAATAAGTAGTTTTAAGTGTCAATAGGTGTCAAAGTAGGAGGAATTCGAATTCCCCTCATGCTGGAGGAAGGAATCTACATTAACTCTATATATGGGAGAAGAAATAATGTATTAAGGGTTGGAAAATGTTAGAGAAAAAGACTACTTTTGTAAATGATATGCAGGGATTGATATATACAGAAGCAGTTGGACTTTTCTGAAGCTGAGATTCTTAGTGTATTTCAGTGAGATTCATCTTTTATCTTTGAAATGCTTTACTTCCATAGTCTTAATGCTTACTTCTCAGGATTCATGAAGGATTTTTTATGTTCAGAATATGTGATGTTGTCCTTTCCTTAATTCTTACAGTGGTATGGATGTATAATCACTCAGAATTCACTGAATGTGCTCTGACTTCCTGTATACATTCATAAACTGTGTGGTCCCATATGAGTTTATGTTCTGAATGTTTAAATGCTAAATGCCCTGACTTCCATGTAGGTATTAAACTTTGATCTATCACTTTAAATTCTTTCCTTTTGAATACCTTGATGTATCATTACTCAGAATTCATGCCCACATGCTCTAACTCCTATGAACTTCAAGTTATTGAGACTTTCTTGAATGTGTCACTCTTTCATTGAAGTATATACAAGCCTCAGTTTTATAAGAAGAGCTATTTGTTATCCTTATCTCTGTCACTGACTCCATAGCCCAATGGTAGCAAGTCTCCATCTTCCAATCTACAAACATATAAAATCACAAACCATAGAGTTAGCCATCTATCCATATCTTTAATCAATATCATTAACCCTTTGAGAGAGCCCTCTCAGGCTAAGGAGGCTAAGCCTCAGCCTAAAGTAGGTTTGAAATAGTTACTTAGAGTCAACCTGACCAGCAGCCTATCAGGGCCTGATTTTGAGATAACATCCCCCACCATTTCTGGCAAGTACCTCTTTATTTTTTACAAGCTTGGGGAGGATAACATTTGCTTGATTATAAGCTCATCCTTCGGATGAGTCCAACTTAGTTTAGATTCGAACCCTAAGAAGGAGTGTTCCGTTCCTGTTTGTAATCGAACAGGTCCTTTACTGTGAAATTTTAACGAGTCCAGTATAGGAGAAACTCGGTGTTTTTCAATTTTAGAGAGTCTGAAAAACTTAAGAAGACTCCAGGGTTGACCTTTTTCGTAAATTTGTGTCTCCCAAGCCTGAAAAAGTATAAAATAATACTTGAGAGAACCGCTTGATCTTTACGACCAAGGAGTACTTTCATGATTAGTGTCTCTGATCTGAAAAGTAGAAAGCGATCAAGGACACGTCGTTTTATTTCCAATATCGAATTTGAAACGACAAAAATCCGGCAATCTTTTCGTATTTTTACGGTCGGAAAAGAGCTGTAAGTGGACCGTCTTTTAATTCCGTTTTAACGAGTGTTAAAAGAAACGCTCGACAATCTTTTCATATTTTAGGAGTCAGAAAAGAGCTTAAAGGTGACTCTAAGGTTTCACTTTTTCGTAAGTTTTAACGAGTTCGAAAAAATGATAAAATGTACTCATGGTTTTCATTTTTTCGTGAGTTTTAATGAGTTCGAAAAAATGATAAAAATGTGCTCATATGGCCGACTTTCAATTTAATTTACGAGCAGGAAAACACGGAAAGAACTCGGCATTTTCATTTGTTTTACGAGAATGAAAGATAGCAAAATAATCTCAGGATTTTCATGAGTTTAACGAGTCTTGAAAATAACTGAAATTGACTCGAGATAGGTTTCATTTTTACAAAAGCTTGAAACAGAGAAAAACTATGCTTCAAAGTAGTTTCATTTTTACACAAGCTTGAAACAGAGGAAAAACTGTGCTTGATGCCCCCTAAGCATAACTGCTAGAGCGCATGCCCCCCCAGCTTCATTTCATTCAACTACGGTGGATGAAATGAAGGTTCAAGTGCGAGATCATTTGAAAGACTCGACCTACAACTGTAAGAAAATCATGCAAAAAACTGAAATAACTAACCTAAATATACAACTTAACATTTATGAGATCTAGTCAAACTATCGACTCAATTAGAGGAGGATTTGTTTCATTTTTTAACGAGCTTGACACAGGAAAAGAACTATGCTCGAATTTGGTTTCATGTTTACGCAAGCTTGAAACGAAAAACTATGCTTGTTATAAGTTCGCATGCCCCCAACATAATGACACAAATCAAGGTACATGCCCCCCAAGCTTCATTGCATTCAACCAGGTGGATGAAATGAAGGTTTACTTTCGAAATCTTGGAAAGACTTCGTGGGAGTTGTTTCATTTTTTAGTGAGGTTGACACAAGAAAAGAACTATCCTCAAAACCCTTGTTTCATTTTTTAAACGAGCTTGACACAAGATAAGGAACTATGCTCATAACTACTCTCTACAATCTACCTAACAAGGAACTATACTCTAAAAAACCTTTATTCATTTTTTAACGAGCTTGACACAAGACAAGGAACTATGCTCTAAAATCCTTGATTCATTTTTTAACGAGCTTGACACAAGACAAGGAACTATGCTCTAAAATCCTTGATTCATTTTTTAATGAACTTGACACAAGACAAGGAACTTTTCTCATAAAATCCTTGATTCATTTTTTAACGAGCTTGACACAAGACAAGCAACTATGCTCTAAAATCCTTGATTCATTTTTTAACGAGATTGACACAAGACAAGGAACTATGCTCTAAAATCCTTGATTCATTTTTTAACGAGCTTGACACAAGACAAGGAACTATGCTCTAAAATCCTTGATTCATTTTTTAACGAGCTTGACACAAGACAAGGAACTTTGCTCATAAAATCCTTGATTCATTTTTTCACGAGCTTGACACAAGACAAGGAACTATGCTCTAAAATCCTTGATTCATTTTTTAACGAGCTTGACACAAGACAAGGAACTTTGCTCATGAATACTCTCTACAATCTACCTATATAACCTACCCTTGTTTCATTTTTTAAAGAGCTTTACACAAGACAAGGAACTATGCTCAAGACTCCTTGTTTCATTTTTTAACGAGCTTGACACAAGACAAGGAACTATGCTCCAGAAGTTCGCATGCCCCCAGCATAACGATGCAAAGCGAGGTACATGCCCCCCAAGCTTCATTGCATCCAACCATGTGGATGGAATGAAGGTTTACTTTCAAGACTCTACTTGAAAAGGGAGTTGTTTCAATTTTCAATGAGGTTGACACAAGAAAATAACTATCCTCATACTCACTGATTCATTTTTTTTTTAATGAGGTTGACACAGGAAAAGAACTGTCCTCATACCTGACTCATTTTTTAACGAGGTTGACTCAGTAACAGGAACCATCCTCTGACCAACTGATTCATTTTTTAACGAGGTTGACACAGGAAAAGAACTGTCCTCATAGCAGCCTGTTTCATTTTTTAACGAGGTTGATACAGGAAAAAACTATCCTCGCACTCACTGATTCATTTTTAAATGAGGTTGACTCAGTAAAAATAACTTTCCTCATGACATTGATCATGGCTTCCAACTGGAAGAAAGACATGTCAATGGACACACCTTGATCATGGCTTCCAAGAGGTCTTCATCAGAAGGAAGAATAGTTCTCTGGAAGGAACACATGTCAAGGGACTCAAAAGGGATAAGAACATCGTGTTCAAGTAATCCCATAGAGTTTTCCATGTCAATTACCGGATCTAAATCAAAGGAAGATGAGAAAACAGTGAGAGGCTCACTTACATCGGTAACTGAAAACATGGGACCAGTTGCCACATAATTAACCAGTGGCATGGTAGATACCACTTTAGAATCAGGAACATTTAGGGGTGTCATATTATTGGTAGTTGAAACAAGACTAGGGAACGAAACCTGATCTAAAGTCACAATATTTCCATTGTGAGGGAAAGACATCACGCGAAAGAGTGTCGATACGACAGCTTTCATTGCATAAACATAGTCTCGCCCAAGGAGTAAATTGAAATCCAAGGGACCTCAAACTACCATAAGATCAATATAGACAGTTTTACCTTCCAAGGTAATGGAAAAATTAGGAAGGATCCCTAAAGGTTCACTAATGGTTATGTTAAAAGCTTTCAGATTCTGCGTAATAGGCGCAAGCTGAGGGGAACCCAAAGCTTTCCAAGCAGTTGAGGATAAAATACTAACAGAAGCACCTTCATCTACCTGTGTGCGATGCATGTCCCTACCACCAACCTTGACAATGATTTGGAAAGGGATGGAGGAAGGAAGACGAGGTTCTGTCAGTCTATTCCAATCAAAGGAAAAGACCTCAGTACTTGGAGGGGGTTCTGTAGAAACAGGTGAAATGCCCCTCGGCGTAGAGGAATCTGATGTAACAAAAAGAACCTGAGTGGTATGAAGTTCACTCTCTAAAGGGCAAGTGGGACCGACCGAATGTGAAATTGAATCGACCACTTGATCAACTAATGGATCATCAACCTGAGTGACATGAGTTTCACTCTCCAATGGAAGAGTGTGATTGACTGCACTTGAAATTAGATCAATCACTCCGTCAGTTGGCGGTAGGTTGGGAGAAAGTTTACGGTAACCAGTTGGAAATTCTTGTTGTGGAACAGTAAGGCTTTCCAACAATTTCGAGGCTTCATCCATGTGAGGGAAAATGTGAGTTTGGTGACTCCCTTTGCATAACTTACAAGGAAACCTAACTTTACCCTTTTTCCCAGGAACCTGACTATCACTGGTTGATGGATCAATGGAAAGTTGATGAGATTTTTCTGACCATACTTCCAAGACCTTTGGAATACCAGGACAATTGAGAAGGAAGTGGTCACCCTTACAGAGCCTGCAAGGGTATTTGGGTTTACGATGCATGTCGGAGTTTTCCTCAACACAACTAACACTTACAGTCGTGGTTGGTTGGTTGACTTCTTTCTTATCTTGCTTCTTCTTCTTCTTCTTCTTCTTCCCTTTCTTCTTCTTCTTAGCCACCTGGTTACTAGCATCGAGGCTTTTACCAAGCGAAGAGGAAGAAATGGAGGAAGAAAAATTAGGCGAAGAAGGTAAAGGGCCAACAGAAGGTTGGTGATGTTGAGATAGTGAACTCTGTTGAGCTGAAGCATTCGGTTGAGGTGAAACAATTGGAGTATTTGGGGCCAACGAAGTTGAAAATAACCATATCGGTAAACCTATTGTAAAGCCAGGTAATGGCAAAGTAGCCATATAAGGAGGACCAACATTTCCAAAGAAAGGAAAAGTACTAGGATCCTCGTTAAGAGGGGTTCCTTGGTTGGTAAATTCCAGAGCACTTGCCATTATATTCAACTTCAGTGAATTTAAAACTAAAATTAACAATTCACACCTAACAATTAAAATTCACAATTCACACCTATGGTCTCTAAAAGTAAAAACAAACAAATTAACATGCGCTATCAAATCTAGGAGTCAAACCACACACAAACAGTAACTTTCCGTATCGAAAACACTAGTTGGTGATGAAATCCAACCTCGCAGAATTCAATACAGAAATGGCGGTTGGAACAGTTACCCCAGAAACCTGCTTAATGAATAGACTAGCACAAGTTCCTCCACTTAACCGTCTCGAGTGAAGAGAACCCCCCAGAAAATCCAAGTGAGTATAGCCGACGTCTGCTCCAGGTACAGTGGGATCTTCCCACCACTGTCACCTCAGGAAGAATCCTAAAGAATATGGCCACTAAGGTTACCAACTGAAACAAATATACTTGGGGGAACAGTCTACGATCCGATACGTACGCAAGGGCAGAGTAGCAAGCTCAATCCTCTTGAAGGCTCCTTGACATAATCCAAGGTTTACCAACAAGTGACCCCAGGCTCCTCGACAATGGTTAATCCGAGGTTTACCGTTTTTAATACGTGAATATCTGGCGTCTTTCCCAATGAGGAAGGATTGATTCCCACACTGGTTCGGACACGATCTCGTGCTTCTCCTTTAAGAGGAGCTTTCCCAGAGCATAAATGCAACAATTGGATTTCTTCCTACCGCAAGATACAACTACTTGTTTGTCTTACTGTCTTGGAGAGTTAACTAAAACCTATTCCAAGACACTAGCCTAAGCTAGATTGGTGGAAAGAGCCCTAAAAATGTAAAAATTACTAGATAAATTTTAATTAAGCGTTGTGTTATTAAGGTTGTTATTACTCAAAGGGGTAAATGGATACAAAACCAATGGTGTTATGACCCGACTCAAAACTGAATGCAATCGAATATGATAATGTAATCCTTTCAATTCGATGAATCCTAACTAAAGTAAGGAGAGAGTTTCCATTCACTTCCAACAATGCAAAAAATTGATCACTAAGAGAAAATATAACAAATTCTCTAATGCACTAATTTCATCAAGAAAAACTAATGCAAATCAATTCCAAAATAGTTTTTTATTTTTTTTTATTTTTGTGTAAATTCAAATCAACGAAAACTGATCTAAATCTACGATTGATTTTTCAGAATGTAAACTATGCAATTGTAATCTATGCAAAATTCACTTGAAAAGTATGCAAATGTAATCTATGCACATTTTTCATTCATATTCTGAAAATGAGAATTCTAATTATGCAAATGTGATCTATGCAAGAGAATTCTCAAACACAAGACGATTCTAATGTAATCTAAGAACCAATCAAGTGCAAGTCGAGAAAATTGGGTGAGAGTTCCAAAGATCAAAAAATAAAAACACTCAAAGGCGATTAACACTCATACACAATTTAGCCCCCCCCTGGCGAATGAGGGGGAAATTTTTTTTGCAAAAACAAAAGCAAAAAGATGCAAAATTGTGAAAAGACTCAGAGAAACCTCCAAGTAATGACCAAAGGAAAACAAATCAAGAATTTCTCAAGAAAGAGACTCAAAACACCCAATTGATAAAAGCTTAGAGCAGGAATGCCAATGAAATTAACCAAGGAAAGTTTTTGACAGGGAACAAGCAGGTCTGGGCAATGGCTAAAACCTATAAACAAATTCTAAACTGATAAAAAAGAGAAAAATTTAAAATTTTTCAAATTTTTGACAGGGTACGCAGGCAACCTGTTTACACAGGTGCGTCCACGCTCTGTGCACAAAGCAAAAGTGCGTACAGGTACGCACTGTGCTTAACTCATAGGGTGTGTACCTCTCCCAAAACTATGAAAAATAAAAACTAACTCAAAACTAACTAAATTCACCCAATCCCACAATCATCAAGTCAAAAACAGAAACAGGAAATCAACGTTTCTCAAATCAAAGTATCAATCAAAAGAGAAATCAATCAAATCCATGGATTCCCCAGTGGAGTCGCCATTTTTTCATGCGGAAAGAGTCAATTTTGCAGACAAAACCGACCTCCCTAGAAACTAAGGCTTTTCTAGTGACAAACAAAAAAATCAAGCACTATCTTTCCCTAAATATGCATTTAAAATAAAAGCAACCAGGTGTTTAAGGCTTACCTTTAGTTCAATGCTGTTTGTAGCGGCCAAGTCTCTTCGATCCAGATGAGATCCTCTCCTTGAAGCCTGCATACACAAACAAGAAAACGATTACATAGCACCTGAATAACTCATATAATAAAACATATTCATCATAAAGACCAAGGAGTTTATGAAACAAATTATATATAACAACTTGTTGAGAAAAATGAACTTAATTGTATTAATTGGAAACAAAAGAAACCTTACAACCAACGCCTTGGTGTTGTGCAGGTCCCTCCCAGGGTCCAACAAGAGTTATCCTCTACTTTGATCAGCTCACCCACTTCCAAATGAAGCTAATAAAGGAATGTGATCTCTCCTCTCAAGCTCTATAAGGGAGTCCTAATTTCAGCAGCATCTACGCTTAGGAATGTTCAGTTTTCAACCTCCCTTGCCTCTGGCCCAATGCCTGTATTTATAATGCTTTGGAGGAAGTTAAACAGGTCCACCATCAATGGGATAAGCCCCTCTTTCAAAGGGATAGCTCCCCTCTTCATGGGATAAGTTCCTCTTTCATTGGGATGCATGAACCATCTGGAGGCGCTCAATCCACGTCAAACCATATTCTAGAATGCTCTAGAATCGACCGCAAGTAAGTTTTTTGAAGTAAAACTTGCGTCTTTTGACTTTTACAGGGGTACGCACCCACCCCTTTACAGACAGAGCGTACAAGTACGCAGGTATTATGTACTTGAGGTGCGGGCCCGCAGGTAAGAGTAAGAGAAAGTGCGGAACCAGAGTTATATTGATTTTTTAAAGGCTTTCTCTCTTTTTTGGAGTTTGACATGAGGAGCAGAGGTATAAGACTTGCCAAGGAGGACAGTATGGTTATTGATGGAGCCATACTGACTGCAAATAGTCATGGTGACAAATTTTAGTGTAACACTCGGTAATCAATGCACATTATCCACGAGCCATCTTTCTTTCTCACCAAAATGATTGGTGACCCACATGGTGATGTGCTAGGCCTAATGAACCCCTTCTCGAGCAACTCCTGCACCTGCTTCTTGATTTCAACATTCTCTAAAGCAGACAACCTGTACATTCCAATGTTAGGCAAAGAAGCATCTTGCTGCAAAATAATATCATGTACTATTTCCTGTTTGGGTGGCAGACCTTTAGGTTCTTGAAACAAGATATCATACTTTGAAACAACCTTTTCTAAATCAGCTTGTTGTTTAGCATTACAGCCCTCAAATACATTGGTTTTATCAGTTTTCTTTTCCTTTACAGCCATCAGTAAGAATTGTTTGCATGAATTTATCATTCTTTTCATCTGCCTTGAGTTTATGAGAGTATAACTATTCTTGAGCTTATGAGCTCTTAAAAACTATTCGATTCCCTCTTTGACAAGTAGATACTTGTTCTTAGCTCTATAGAAAATAGCTTTCCTATCATACAAGTAAGGACTTCCTAAAACAATTCCACATATATCCAAAGGAATTACGTCTAACTCAACCTCATCTACAAATGCTGACCCAAAAGAAAACTTGAGTTTGCACTGTCTAGTCACTTGTAGTTGTGCTTTATCATTCAACCATCCTAATGGGTATGGTTTCTTATGAAGTGTAGTTGCTAATCCCAATTTCTTTACAATTGCTTCAGAAATTAAATTTACTTGTGAGCCACTATCAAACAAAGTATCAATCTTTTGATGTTTGGAAATAACTCGAATATGGAAAAGCTCATGTCTTTTTCTCTCATTTTCTTCATCAGTAATAGATTATGTAGAATTACTAGTAGATGGTTCAGAATTCTTACCTTTTATACCTGTGGCTGCAATGGTTGTTTCATATCCCTAAGTTTGATCCCAAATCTTTCTGAATAGCTGCAGTAGTCTTCTTCTCCTTGGCCTTGAACTTCTTAGGTCTCAGCTCTAGATGCAAAATCCAACAATGCTCATCATCATGCCCATCCTTTTTACAGTGAGTGCATGAAGCCTTGCTTTTCTATGCATTGTTAGCCTTCCTTGCTTTCCACTTCTGCTTTCTTTTCTCCTTGCTCTTGCTTGTAGTGGGTTGGGATGGTCCCCCAACTTCTGGATTTCCATTCTTTCCTCTAGCTTCTAGATGAGTAGCTTTTACAGATACCTCATCTATACTAGTGGGATTGAACATGAGGATGGTATGCCTCATGTAGCTGTGTAGACCACCAATATACTTCAAGAGAGTCTCTGGTGAGTCTAATGAGATTCCTAGAATCAATGCTCTCTCTCTAAATTCTTTAGTGTACCCTTGCACACTTTTCCCTTTCAACTGTCGAAGGGTCTACCAACTCATCATGGCTTGTTGCATGTAGGCCAATGGATAGAACTGCTTTTTGATTGCAGACGCAAATTCAATCCAGACAGAGATGGTCTTACCATGTATTTTCATGTTAGCTTGGGTTTTGCCTTCCCACCAAACCAAGGCAATGCCTCCAAGGCGTAGGCTTGCCAGCTAAATCTTGCTCTTGTCTGAGTTGATGTTCTGCACTCTGCAATACACATCAATTAGTTTAATCCAATTGTCCAACTTTTCTGCATATAACTCTCCATCATATATAGGCAAATCAAATTGAACATCTAGTTTGATAAAAGATGCTTTCTTGTTATGTATAGGGCTATTAGGAGGTGTGAGAAAGCTTTCCACTTTCCCTTTTCCTTTTGAATGGTTGTGGAAATGTGATTCATCTTCTCCTTTGTCTTGTTTAGAGCCTGATGAATCTTCATCCTTGTGTTTTCTAAACTCCTTATACGTTTCTTCTACCATGGACTTTATGGCTAGGAAACTTTCTATGAATTGAGGGTATGGACCCATAGGACCTTCCTCTGACATTGTCTTCCGAGGATAGACTCTCCCAATTTCAGGATTAGTTTCGACCAACTCTCCTTCTCCTAATTTGAGCTTTGATCTAGTGAGCATTCACAGCTAAACCAACACAAGCTTGTCTAACCTTAATAGCCTAAAGCTCTGATACCACTTGATCTGAAAATCACCCTTGAGTGACCTCAATTAGTTAATTAATGAATGAAGGTATTACAAAATCATGTGCTGGTGTGTGTCTATGTTATTTTAGGCAATGGATCGATCAGATTGCAAAATGCACAGACACTAGAAAATGGAAAACAATAGAGAAACACAGTAAACAAATACAAGAACACAACAATTAATAAGGAGTTCACCCTATCCTCCAGGACTACGTCTCCGGTCCAGCTTTCAGTGGTGGCCTTCTTTTATTGTGTCTTTAAAGCAGAGAATTACAATGAGGAGCTCAATGTGAGTCTCCTGAAACAGAATTGCTTAGCAGGGTGGTCCTTGGATTCCCCAAGCCACTGGAGCGCACAGAATCTCTTCCTTACTAGCTCTTGACCTTTTTGGTCTTTAATGGGAGGAGCCCAATGTGGTGCTCAGTTCCCAACAAAACCTCTCAGGGATGGCTTGAACCTCTCAAGCTCTCTGGTGCTCGACGCTGCTTGTGGTCAGTTTGGCCCTCTGTCTTTCTGCTTTTTGCTTCATTGTCTTTTCTTTTCTCTATCTTCGTCTTCTCGCTGGTTCTTCCTTCCGGTGTTCTCTCTCGGCATCCTCTCGCAAACTGCGCTAGCTCTTCCTCGTCGGTTCAGTTCTTCGGTTACATCGTGGAATGAGTCATCCGCCACCTCGGCGGTCAAATCAGACCTCAAATCCTTATAGATCGTGGCTTAGTCCCCTGTCAAATCTGGTTCTTTCATCGGGTGTGTTCTCAGCCGTTAGATCTGGGGCCTCCAGATCCAACTTCATTCGCTCATTTTGCAAGGTTGACTTGCTTGACCGTTAGCATGTGTAGCAGTTTTATCTCTCCTCCGCCTGCCACACGTTGGGCACTGAATAGAATCTCTAAGTTTCAGCCAAATCTGCTTATTTCCCAAGGGTTCCCCCGATATATACGCTGGTTTTGGAGTGCAGGTCCCACCTTTGGCCTTTTTTTGCTTTTCCCCATGGTTTTCCTGGCTTCCATGAGACCGAGCGCTTCGGGGCCTTTCCATTTTGAGGGGCTTTGCCCAGTGATCGCGCATCAAAAATTGCCTCCTTTTCCCGATCCGGGCTTCCTAGGTGCCAATTTCGCCTCCTGCGCAGTCTCCATGGGCCTTGGTCAGCGCACTTTGACCAAGGTCCTCGTCGTTCGACGCTGGCTACCAACTGCCACTATTTAGAGGTTTTTCTGATTGCTCTGTGCTCTTGAATTCGAGGTTTTGTCCCGATTTGATACAGTGATGGTGCTTTGATTATTCTTCATGGATCCAATTTAGATCAAGCACTGAATTATGTAGTGAACAAACCAGTGTTAGAAGGCAGGATATGCCTATGGTTATTACTCTTTGAAGAATTCACTTTCGAGGTGGTCATCAAACCCGAAAGACTGAATGTGGGGTCGGATCATCTATCATGACTGGAGACTAGAGAGAAAGAAGGGGCATTGAATGATCAACTACCTGATGCTGACCTATTCAGAATAGAAGTAGTCCCAGAATACTTAGAAGAGATTTCTAGGCTATTGACAACGAGGCACTGCCGAGAGGTGTATACACCAACGCAGGAGTGACACCTAATAGTAAGGGTAGCAGACTACCAACTAATCGCAGGACATCTCTATAAGATGGGCCTGGATCAAGTCCTAAGACACTGCATACTTTAGCATGAAAGAGAAGATGTGTTATGGGAATGTCACGCTGGGGTCGCGGGAGGCCATGTAGGAGGAAAATCCACCGCAAGGAAGATACTGCATGCAGGATTATGGTGGCCAACCCTCCACAAAGATTCTAAAGAATATGCTAAGAATTGTGATGTCTATCAGAGGGTTGGGAAGCCTTCTCGATGGGACGAACTGCCCTTAAATCCCGTTCATATAGTGAAAATATTCAAGAAGTGGGCAATAGATTTCATCGGACCCATAACACCACCAACAAGACATTCACACGCAAGATACATAATAACCGCCACTGAATATCTCACCAGATGGGCAGAAGCAGCACTTGTCAAGTACTGTATGGATGACACTACCGCAAGGTTCATTTTCGAGAATATACTCTCAAGATTTGGATGCCCAGAAAGCTTGACAAGTGATCAAGGAACACATTTTATAAATGAAACCGTTGAGTCTCTTCTCAAGAATTTTAAGATTCAACATCATAAAACTAGCCCATACCATCCACGAGTCAACGAGACTGTCGAAGCATTCAACAAAATACTGGAAAAAGGTCTTACGAAAACTATATCAGCTAACATGGATGACTAGGACGAGCGGGTACCAACAACTCTATTGGCATACAAAAAAATAGTGAAAATACTTCATAAACAAACACCATTTCAGCTGGTATATGGGAAGGAAGCAGTAGTGCCAGCAGAGTTCATAGTACCCAGCATGTTTATTTCTAAGGCAACAAAAATGACAGATAATGTAGCATTAAGAGAAAGAGTAAATCGACTAATGAATCTTGATGAGTCCAGATTCTTGGCTGAATTTCACCATTCAGTAGAGAAGAGAAGGAAAAAAACTTGGCATAATAGACATATCAGGAAGAATACATTCAAAGTTGGAAATCACATATTATTATACGAAAACAAGCTCCAAAAGTTCTCGAGTAAACTACAGAGACACTGGCTGGGCCCATTCATAGTTGCGGAAATCAGAGATTTTGAAGCAGTAAGGTTGGTGCAACTGGATGGAGATATGCTACAAGGTTAGGTAAATGATGCACGCCTCTAGCCCTTCCACATGCCAACGAACACAATCTCAAGCTAAGGGGGTCTCAGAAACGAGCCCGCAAGCAGGTAGTAGGGAATAAAAGTTAGCCAAGTCATTTCAGCATTCATTTGAAGTTTGTGTCTTTTATCATCCTTTTAGAAAGAATAAGAAAAATCATCAATGAGGTTGCAGCAAAATTGTCATAATACCACAACCCATTTGTGTTCGGGGAAAAATAGGTAGATTTAACAGTCACTCGTAGGCACATGCATTTCCATCTCTTAAGTTACATGTAGGCAGACACGTTTTCAACCTTTATGGTCACACGTTGTATCCGTCCTTTCCGCTGTACGAATAGTCATTTCCGTAATAAGTAACTAATAATGCAACTGTCAAGTGGAAGTCGTAAAATATTTTCCCGTTAAGAACAAGTTTAGTGAGTAAATACCCTCCATCATGGCAAAGTTAATAAGAAATGCGGCCAACTTTTTCTTTTCCCAGTCCACGCCAAAAATGTCAGGTCCAGGTCAGCTGACAATGGCAAAGCATGGTTACGATACATGGGGAAATTTTCCATAGTAATTAGTTTCCAAATTCCAGTCAGGAAACGTCGTGTCAAGCCCAACTACTTAATTGCAAAGATAATGAAGAAAGCTACATAATTTCAAGTGTAGGTAGCAGAGAAAATCCAAGAAATCTCTAAAGAACAATAACATAAATGTAGGAGTGAGAAGCCTCAGGTGATGATTTTCTGTCAGAGATGCAAAGAAATGGTGAAAGGAATTCTCTCAGTTCCAAAGGATAAACTAGATGAGCGAATTGCACTGATGGAAAATCTATATGGAAAATAGGACAATTCAATCTTAGTTGACGATGACCTTACTGATTGCTTCCAGCTTCCAATGCTAAAAAGGGAGGTCTATACAGAAGAAATCTGGAAGGAAGATGGCACCAAAAAAACCATATTTAGGGAGGATTTCAAAGGATTATAGACGTGGACGCTGATCAATTTGAGAAGTTTACCAGTCTTCGGCACTGAACTGGCTGCAATGCAGTGTACCAATACTGGCCAACATAATGCATGGGGGTCTCTGTGGCTCGACAAGGAGTACCCAATTCATGTAGATAATATTCATCATCTCATAGGGTTGTCAGCCAGAGGAAATGCGTTAAATAAAGTGTTCCAAGCAGGCATAAAAGAGAAAAGGAGCAGGGAGAAGAGAATTATTATGCAAAATGTGGAACGGAGCGAGACGGAAGGGGAGAAAAAATTGACATGATCAACAAAATTGAGATAAGGTTCACCTACTACATCATAGCAGGTAAGACCATACGACACTTCGCAAGGAATGAATGCACTCTAGATGCAATTTCAGTTTTAGATCATTACTACAATGGATAAATGCTCAACTGGTCTACTTTCTTCTTAAACGATCTCTTCGAAGCATGTGAAGATATTTACAGTCGGAGTACCAATTTCCTATTTGGATACATACTGATTTCTCTAGCGATGTGGAAATGGCAACCACCAAGGGGGGGGGGAGATGATGCAGGTCGTTGAAGGATAGTCGTTAGCACTCCAGTAGGAGCCATGGAGAGCTTCGGAGGATTCGAGCAGTAAAGAGATTGATTAGGTAGCTTTCAAAGAATGGTATGAGATGATGTTGATTACAATCAGGTCGACAGAGAGGATACCCAAACCACTGCTAGATGAGTTCTCTGAGGAAATCTGGTTTGGAGCCTTGCATGGGCACACTTACCTTTGACCATGGTGTGTCCATCCTAACACTTTGAAGATGAGGCCACAAAAATTTGTTTTGACTGAAAGGGCACTCCATAGTGAGATTGGATCATGGCCGGGGTCACCTATGAAATTATGGAGGGGAAGTACTGATATCTGTTTGGTGGATTGAAGCCACAGTTGCAAGTGGGAGAAGCAGGGGAAAGTAGCAAAAAGAGGCCAGTTGAAGATGACCTCCACCCGATGGTGTTGCAAATGGAACAAAAAATGTTTGTGATAAGGCACGCGATTGCAAGTTTCAACAACCACTTAGGCGAGGCTAACCAGCCCATGCAATTTCAAGGTTCTACTATGTTTTCGCCAACTATTACAACTTCGTTGTCTATGGAAATCCCCACTGAGGGAGATCGAGCCCCATCCCATCCAATAGCCCCGAAACCCAAAAGGAAAAGAGTAATTCAGAATCTGACTGTTAAGAAGCCAAGAACTACCCTGGAAATTCACATTGTTGATCTTATTGATGAGGTTGGAAAATCAGTGTCTACATCCCCACTAATTAAATAAATCCCCCCCAATACCTATATTATCCTACCTCAGTCGCGAGAATCTTCCCCCCACATGGCCTCCACTTCCACAACACTAACGGAAACCCTCCGTTCTGGCACATGACTAGCAACTGTAGAAATGGAGGTTGAGTCAACATAGTAGTTTAGAAGGGCCACCTTTGCCAGTGGCACCCAGAAAACCTCGCTAGTCTCTCTACTTTTTGGGTCGGACCCACTCCATGAGAAAGGATCAACCACAATTCTTCCACAAGAAGGGGGGGGGTGAACCGTACCAATCACTTTTCCCTATACTTTTCCTTGTGGTTCCTATCTCTAATATTATTGCTCCCACTCCCTAGTTCACCCCACAATCACAAC
The DNA here is from genome assembly GCA_031772625.1 of Pinus tabuliformis. Classification (NCBI taxonomy): domain Eukaryota; kingdom Viridiplantae; phylum Streptophyta; class Pinopsida; order Pinales; family Pinaceae; genus Pinus; species Pinus tabuliformis. The sequence goes on from CM062806.1 coordinate 224,975,613, forward strand.
CAGTTCATTCGCCCACCTCCCATTCTGAGAAATCCATCACCAGCGGCCTACCAATTCAGCAAAATTTTCCAGAACCAAGCACAATGCAAGCCGACACCCTGCAGCACTGGTCTTCAGCACAGTTGTTTGCATTTATTAAAAAAGTGGTGCAAAGAGCTGAAAATATACATGATGATCTAGCTAGAGAGCACGAGCAGAACAAACAACAACTACAAGAGGTGATAGAGGAGAGAGATCAACTGCAACAAGAAAATACATATTTGCAAGCACAGGTTGATCAGGTAACAGAGAAGTTTCGGTCATTATGGCCAACAATCATAGATGCCAGCATGGAGGCTCTAAAGGATATTACAACTTACACACTAGTGAGCTACTACGAACATATCCAAGCAACATGTTCAAATCTGGTAGCAACCAACACTAATATGAGGAAGAAGTTGGAAATAGGGAGATCAGCACTGTCGGACCTGGTCGAAATATATGCAAGAACAATAGAGGGAAAGATCAGCGAGGTAGAAGCCAAGAAGCAAGCACTCATTGATGGACTAGCAGATGGATATTCCCTAATGGATATATCTCGCGATTGGCTGGGAAGCCTTGCATTGAAGAATCATTTAGTATACCCTATGAGAGAGCAGCTACATGTATTGTTTTCCAGTAGCAAGGACTGCATGGATTTCAACCAAATCTAGTAGATTGATGAGAAGATCATTTCCATTCAAGATCAGGTTGATCATATTGAAGAAGATTCAGTGAGAACCAAAAATCTAATAAGGGACCTACGCCCATGAGTCCGTCTACAGGTTCCTGTTGGCATTATGATGCATGTGTTGTACTTGATGGCAACCCTCTCATAGAAGAATATCTCACTTATGTATAACTGGATGAATCTTCAGAAGAGATGTCAGATGTGACTGATGGAGGACAGCTCAAAGGAACAACTAGATCAATCTACAGATGTGACTAAATGCATGGGATGTAGGACAGCTCAAAGGAACAAGAAGACCAAGTTCTAAGTGTGACAAGTTAGCTTTGCCATCAAGTCCAAAGGGGGAGATTGTTGGCATTATGAGACAAGTGTTGTCCTTGATGGCAAATCACACTGATGACAAATCATAGTGCAAAAGGATAGCAGCAAGGAATTGATGATCAGTCTACAAGTATGAAGAAAAATATATACACGTTGGTTCACTATATACCAAGTCGCGTATACAAGCAGGTTCACTATATACCAAGTCGCGTATACGCAGGTTCGCTATATACCAAGTTGCGTGTACACGCAGGTTGGCTTCAGTAAAAGAGCGTGTATGTGGAAAACTTATCTTTGGTCCATGGTAGTTATTCCTTGGAAGTTGTGCCTATGGTTGTCTCGACGGACGTGTTGATCCCTAGTTTTGAAGTTGATGGTATTGTGTTACTATGGTTTTGGCCCGAGGTATTGAGCAAGGCCTAAGGCTATATAAGGAGAAGAAGATCATTAGGCAAATTGATCTGAAATGTCTTGAATATCTGAGGAAGTATTAGATCCAGTATGCAGGTTGTGGGATGATGATGCATTTCTTGATCTGAGCTAAGGAGAGATCTCACCAGTTGATGGAGAACAAGATCTAAGGAGAGATTGGGATCAAATGGTTTGAAATGAACTATCTTTATGCTTATTCTAGATCTGCATACTGACGCAAATAGTGTTCTATAAGTGTTATAGTATGATTGATGTCTGGTACGGCTGCAAAGTCATAAGGAAATATTTTTAGCTCTGTACGCGGGTTGGCCTTGGGAAAAGGGCGTATACATGCAGGTTGGGTTCATCCAAGTAGCGTTTACATTGTAAAGCTTGATATTTGAAGTTGCAGATGGGTCTGATGGTTATTGCAGAGTTCTGTGTCTGCTCTGTGTTCTAGTGACTGTGTTGTTGACAGTGTTTCAGTGTTTCAGTGATCAATGATGCAGGTTGTACTACAATGTTGATTCTCTTATGGATCCAGTATGAAAATGTATGAAACGTGGTCCCGGGTAGATCGTAGGCCGGCACCTACGTACTGGTAAACATATCAGCCAGTACAAAAGAAAGGGGGTTGTAGCTCCTTTCAGTAGCAGTTGAAGAACAAGTAAAGGTTGGAGCATTCTATAGGTAGGCACCTACGTACTAGTAAATGGATCGGCTAGTACAAGAGCTAAGAGGGTTGTAGCCCTCTACAGGTTGTAGCCTGCATGCTGGTAAAGGACTGCACCAGTACATTGTAAAAGAAATTTCTTATTAAAGAAAAGATAGAGACGACTTGCAGCAGGTGGTTTTCACCCACATTGGGTTTCCACCTTATATCATGGTGTTCATGTGTGTGGCTTTTGTGTGATGATCTGTTCTGTTATACTGCACCTGTTTACTGTTAATATGGTTAATAATGTTCTGATGCATTTATTGAAGATAAGCTAACTGAATCATAAGATCTCTTGATATACGCTAGTTGCAATAAACACAGTAGCCTGTACACGCGGGTTCACTTAACTGAAGTAGCGTATATGTTTCTAAGTATGAAATGAAAAAGTTTTATTGATCTGATAATACTGATTCACCCCCCCCCTCTCAGTATTATTTCCAACAATTGGTATCAGAGCAGGTCCTTTGGTAGAAGCTTGATCGCTTGAAGGAGATCCGTGGAACAATGGGAAAGAAGCTTAAGAAGAAAGCTCATAAGAAGAAGAAGACATCTCAGAAGATCTATGAAAGTGGGAGAGTCGATTGGGGATTAGGTATAAGAAGTTCTTCAGATTCAGAATCAGATTCAGAATCATTATCAGGTATGAATGTGTTATCCTCTGATGTTCCTGCTATATTTCCTTGTGAAAGTGATGGAAGTGATAGTGAAACTACTGAACATGCTTTTATGGGTGAGCAAGAAAAGTATCAAATAGAGGCAGTATTTAGAAGGCTTACAGACAAAGTTAAAGATCAACAAGATCTATTGAACAAAAGGGAATGTGCTTTCAAAGAAGAAGTTACCAAACTAAAAGCTCAATCAGAGGAAGGAAACAAGGTAGGAAAGTTACTCAAGGAAAAAGAAAATCAATGTCAAAAGTTGCAGCATGAAGTGACATCATTAAGAAAAGAAGTCAACGAAAGAAGCACAACCATCAAGAAACTCAAAGATAGATCCAGCTACTATGAAAATCTTGAAGCTACAATCCTCTCACTAAAAGGAGATCTTGAAGAATCAAAGAAGTAGAATACAGGTCTACTCCAAGCTATTGCAAAACAAGAAACGAAGTCACCAGCTTAAAATCTCAACTAGAACGTGCCTTCCGAGTTCGTCAAATGCAGCAGGATCTGAATGAAGAACAAGGAAAGGAGATTCTCAAACTAAGGCATTAGTTGGAAGAAGGAAGGAAAGATGGAGAAGACATGAAGAAGCAATGTCTAGAAAAGGAGGAACAACTTCAAGTTGAGGTAAATATCTTGAAAGGTAAATTAGAAGAAAAGGATAAACTTTTGAGATTTCAAGATAGTACTAAAGCCTTGGCTGATATTCTTAGTAGTCAAAGGTCTCCTGCTATCAAGACTGGTCTTGGTTTTCATGAATCTGTTGAAGGTGAATCTAGCTCACAAGGTGAGGCAAGGAACTCTAAAGAGAAAACTAAATGATCAACAAGGAGATGAAAGGTCAACAATCAAGGAAAGAGACTCCTCAAAGAAAATCTTTTACTCCTCCTATGAATAATGTTGAATGTTATGTATGTCATAATCTTGGACATGTTGCAGCTAGATGTGGAAGAAGAAGGGTTCAAGACCATCATGTAGAAAGATCATCACATTCAAGGTACTTTAATGGATATTGTTTTTCTTGCAATATGTTTGGTCACAAAGCTGCTGATTGCTACAGGAGGAACATGAAACATGTTAGATGTTATGCATGTAACAAGCTTGGACATATAGCAGAGGAATGCAGGAACAAAGGATGGACATCACACCAAAAGAAGAAAACCTCATCACACTTGAAGATATGGAGGAAGAAGGAAGTACAGTCAGCACAATGTACTGAGACACAGCACAACACAGACATATCAGACTCAGGGGGAGCTGAAAGTGTAAAACATCAGTGTCTTGAATCTCATACGCAAGTTCCTTAAAGGGAAGTCGCGTATATACGCGAGTTAGACACTGAAAAGTCGTGTATATGTCAGTCTGAGGAAAAGCAGTGGGGACAGGCTCAGAAAAGGGATCTGATATGATTCAGTCCATTATTTGCTCTATTGGTTAATAGTTACAGTCTGCTGAGGATGTGTAAAAATGTTTTGATACTTGTAAGATGTCTAGAAGTGTTTTGATCCTAACTTGATGATGATGATGATGTCTTCTAACAGATGGCACAGGTTGAGGGGGAGCATATGCCTTTAATAATTCATTGTTGGCATTATGGTTAATAGTCCTTGGTGATGATTCTTATATGGCTAAATGATATATCTTGCTATGATGTGGTTGTGAGTTGTCTATGATAATCTCTCATATGATTCTTGAAGTTACATAGTAGATGTTCAGATCAGATTTATGGTTGATTCTTTGATGATGCATATATGGTGCTTACATGGTGATCTTCATAAGGACAAGGAGAAGTACAAAGCTTGAATACACATCCTCCTCACTTGATGATGAGTCACTTACTGCTGTTGACATATGCATAAAGATCATACAGTTATGATGCAGGCACTCATGTAGATAAGGATTGTTGCTGTTGATGATATCAAGAAGCTTTGTCAAAAGAGTTTGAGCTCAAGACACAAAGTGCCGATACATGGATGACTCCTCAAATTCACTTTGTTGGAGACATGATGATGAGTTCGTATCTATATGATGATAGGTTTAGACTTACATATGTTGGCTGATGTAGATGTTCCCAAATAATGATACTTGGATCATGTAGAGCTTGATGAAATGGCTATGATGGTTTCACACATAATGTGAATGACTCTGAATTCTATTCAAAAGGATGAATTTGATGCAGACATACCTTGTTCTCTACAGGAAATTTACAGGTTGCTGATATGGAAATTTGTGTACGCGAGTTGAATAAGGACTATCCGCGTATATACGTTTTTTTTTATGAAGAGACAGTCGCGTATATGATAATTTGAAGGAAATCAGTGGGTCAAACTCAAAATGAGAAGATTCTGATTTGGTACAGGTTCAGGGGGAGCAGATAATCTTCCAATGATGCATTGTTGGCATTATCTTAGAAGCCTTTAGTTCTAGTTCACAAGTTGTTGTTGATTTCAGGTGAAACAAAGGAAGAGGGAGAACAAAAGGATCTCTTGGTTGCTGATCTGAATGGTGATTGACAAGATGCTGGCGATATCAGTTATTGGTGACTTTCATAAGTCTTGGTCTAGATTTGTTGTCTCTATGTCATGTATCTCTTTTATCTCTTTTATGGTGTCAAGGTCATGTAACGGCCTATGTTGGTTTCCCACTATGCCTGGGATGAATGATGTAATATAATTGGTTGTTATATGTAACTTTCTGATGTATCCCCACTTGGTTGGGTGGATGAGTCAATTCTAGTATGTCCCCACATGGTTGGGAAATGGATGTATGTATGAGTCTTTGGTGATAGGAAGGTCTTTTATGATGTATAGAGTCATGTTCTTCTTGAAGAACATCTTTTGCAGATCTTGCCTACAGTTAGGAAGAGCATGAACAACACACTTCAGCAGTACAGAGATTTAGCATGTACTCAGAGGGAGCATGGACAGATTGGTACACCTTGGCATATACAAAGGGGGAGATTATTTAGAGATTTCAGCAGGTACTCAAGGAGAGTATGGACAGTGGAATGATTCAGCAAAGGAAGAGAATATCTTGGTCCACCCTTTGCCCTTGATGTCAAAGGGGGAGAGTGATTTGGTGTTGCTGCCATCAAGTCCAAAGGGGGAGATTTTTGGCATTATGATGCATGTGTTGTACTTGATGGAAACCCTCTCACAGAAGAATATCTCACTTATGTATAACTGGATGAATCTTCAGAAGAGATGTCAGATGTGACTGATGGAGGACAACTCAAAGGAACAACTAGATCAATCTACAGATGTGACTAAATGCATGGGATGTAGGACAGCTCAAAGGAACAAGAAGACCAAGTTCTAAGTGTGACAAGTTAGCTTTGCCATCAAGTCCAAAGGGGGAGATTGTTGGCATTATGAGACAAGTGTTGTCCTTGATGGCAAATCACACTGACGACAAATCATAGTGCAGAAGGATAGCAGCAAGGAATTGATGATCAGTCTACAAGTATGAAGAAAAATATATACACGCTGGTTCACTATATACCAAGTCGCGTATACAAGCAGGTTCACTATATACCAAGTCGCGTATACGCAGGTTCGCTATATACCAAGTCGCGTGTACACGCAGGTTGGCTTCAGTAAAAGAGCATGTATGTGGAAAACTTATCTTTGGTCCGTGGCGGTTATTCCTTGGAAGTTGTGCCTATGGTTTTGGACCATGGTGTCTCGACGGACGTGTTGATCCCTAGTTTTGAAGTTGATGGTATTGTGTTACTATGGTTTTGGCCCGAGGTATTGAGCAAGGCCTAAGGCTATATAAGGAGAAGAAGATCATTAGGCAAATTGATCTGAAATGTCTTGAATATCTGAGGAAGTATTAGATCCAGTATGCAGGTTGTGGGATGATGATGCATTGCTTGATCTGAGCTAAGGAGAGATCTCACCAGTTGATGGAGAACAAGATCTAAGGAGAGATTGGGATCAAATGGTTTGAAATGAACTATCTTTATGCTTATTCTAGATCTGCATACTGACGCAAATAGTGTTCTATAAGTGTTATAGTATGATTGATGTCTGGTACGGCTGCAAAGTCATAAGGAAATATTTTTAGATCTGTACGCGGGTTGGCCTTGGGAAAAGGGCGTATACACGTAGGTTGGGTTCATCCAAGTAGCGTGTACATTGTAAAGCTTGATATTTGAAGTTGCAGATGGGTCTGATGGTTATTGCAGAGTTTTGTGTCTGCTCTGTGTTCTGGTGACTGTGTTGTTGACAGTGTTTCAGTGATCAATGATGCAGGTTGTACTACAATGTTGATTGTCTTATGGATCCAGTATGAAAATGTATGAAACGTGGTCCCGGGTAGATCGTAGGCCGGCACCTACGTACTGGTAAACATATCAGCCAGTACAAGAGAAAGGGGGTTGTAGCTCCTTTCAGTAGCAGTTGGAGAACAAGTAAAGGTTGGAGCATTCTGTAGGTAGGCACCTACGTACTAGTAAATGGATCGGCTAGTACAAGAGCTAAGAGGGTTGTAGCCCTCTGCAGGTTGTAGCCTGCGTGCTGGTAAAGGACTGCACCAGTACATTGTAAAAGAAATTTCTTATTAAAGAAAAGATAGAGACGACTTGCAGTAGGTGGTTTTCACCCACATTGGGTTTCCACCTTATATCATGGTGTTCATGCGTGTGGCTTTTGTGTGATGATCTGTTCTGTTATACTGCACCTGTTTACTGTTAATATGGTTAATAATGTTCTGATGCATTTACTGAAGATAAGCTAACTGAATCATAAGATATCTTGATATACGCTAGTTGAAATAAACACAGTAGCGTGTACACGCAGGTTCACTTAACTGAAGTAGCGTATATGTTTCTAAGTATGAAATGAAAAAGTTTTATTGATCTGATAATACTGATTCACCCCCCCTCTCACTATTATTTCCAACAGTTCCGGCTCTAAAAGAAATCTGCAACAACAGTGGAGAATAGTGGGACCATCTGAGAAGTCAAAATCCAACTGAATTAACGTCCAATACAGCAAAAGACTTCACCCAATAGGATGACGTGATCATTGCCGGATGGGAGGCTGCCCTCCAGAAGGATCATGAATTTAGGCAACAAACAACCACCCTTGTTCCGAAGTTAGGGCCTTCATTTGGAAATGAAGGGCAGCAGATGAAGGAAGGTGTAATGGGAGTGGAAACCATGCCACAAATGATGGTCGAGACAATGCAAGCATTAGCTCATATGCTAGTGGAACTAGAGCAACCACCAATAGGAGTATCCAATGACAGGACCGACAGAGCTCAAAATGAATTGACTCAAGGATGAGTCAAAGAACTTGTTGTCGGGGCCTGTTGCGGCCTTTGTTTTTATTTTAAAAGATTTTGATTATTTTGACTTTCCATATAAAGAAGAGGAAACAGGTCGTGGCAGCAACGATCAAATTGCGGTGAAGAAAGTTGGGGTGGAAGGCAGGAACAGGCACTTGCAGGATGGTTGTAGCAAAGTTTTAGTAGAAGACAGAGGTAGCCGAGCGGATAAGACGGATGAGAGGTAGCCAAGGAAAGGAACAACCAAGCGGGAACTAGTAGTGCAAGAAGAAAAAGGAATACAAAAGGAGAAAATTGTAAGGATAAAGGGGTTGGTTGAGTTTTGATGGATCAGTAGCATCGAGATGCGGATGAGCAGAACCTATGGGTTGGAGATTGAACCAGTAGCCGAGAAGCAGGCTGAGTCTATCATAGGCAGTTAGATCCTATAATCGGGTATTTCTTGTAGTTACCTGTGGCTAAGGCTGATGTATTATGTATTGCTCTTCTATTGACTTAAGATGAATGAATATATGGACTGGTTTCTTAGTACGATGTATGTGTTCGCTTATGATATATGGACCCACTAAAATTTTAAATATACTGCAAGTCTATATATGTGGTAGCTTCATAGTGTTGAATGATATGTTGTTGTCTTGAATGTGTGTATGATGTTGTTTACATATTGATGATTGATATATCCTTGATGCCATGGTGAACCCTTCTTATTTCTGGTCGTGGCATGCCTCGGGTGAGACTCCTTACCCTTTGGGTAAGGTGAAAATGTTGGCGTTGTCCTATACTACAATGAGCCATTGTTGGCCCTCCGTGCCTGAACCCAGGGTCTCCCCCTGATGACAGTTTTGTGCCAACATTTTCCTTTTTTGTGGTAGTGGACATCTTTTGTTTTCCCTTATTGTTTGGTTTCTCAGGCCTTAGTTTTTGATATAATTTCCAACAACGGGCTTCATCATGCCTAGCTTTGGAACAATGTTTACATATAGTTTTCTCCCCTTCTTTCTTCACACTTGAATTCTTCTTTCCCTTCCACTTTCCTCTCTCCTCTTTCTCCTTACCCTTTAATGGATTCTTCTTACTACCCTCTTCTTGAATGTTCTTTCCCCTTGCTTCAAGGTGCATGGCTTGCACACATACCTCATCCAAATTGCTTGGATTGAATATAAGGATAGTATGTTTTAGGTAGGAATGTAAACCCCCAATATATTCAACAGTGTATCTTGGGAATTCAAATTTACTCCTAAAAACAAAGCCCTCTTTCTAAACTCTTGGGTATAGTCTTGGACTGTTTGGCCCTTGAGCTGCCTGAAATTTTTCCAACTCATATTGGCTTTTTGCATATAGGCTAAAGGGTAAAACTGCCTTTTAATTGTAGAAACAAATTCAACCCAAGAAATGGCTATCTTACCATGAATTCACATTTCCTCTTGAGTCTTTGCTTCCCACTAGACTAGAGCTGCTCCTTCTAGCCTCAATAAAGCCAACTGGATCTTTATGTCATCTTCTTGAAGGTTCTAAATTTTGCATTAAAGATCCAATTGTCGAATCCAATTTTCTAACTTTTATGCATTCACCTCACCATTATACATGGGAAGTTCAAACTTAATGTCCAATTTGAGTAAGGGAATTTTTTCCTTTGGGGTTTTTGAATGAGTATGGACAGTTTTTGTGGTGGAAGTGGAAGTTGTTGATGTTTGAGATGTTGATGATGATAAAGATGATGAGGAAGATTGATTCGGACTTAAACAGGAATGCAACAAATTACAGATATAACCATAAACACAAATATGCAGCGGAAATAATACTTCATTTCATTAATGTAAAATACTGGAATATGCTTACAAACAGTAATGGAAATAAACTAGCTAGGGCGATGGTAGCTTATCTTTAAGAAGAGATGTGGTGGTTACATGCCTCTGAACTGTGTTACAATGAGGCTCGAAGGCCTATTTATTGTCGAGAAACAATGGAAAACCCTTCACATCCCAAAACCTAACCCTAGAAGATGAAACGCCAAACTGTGGACCCCGTTTGGGTAAATTGGTACATCAATTTCTCGGCGTCGTAACTTTGGCACACGATCTCCATTTGACGCGTACAATAGCTCGTTAGAAAGATCTATCCAAGCACTACCACTTTGGGAAGGGAAGCATCGGTCCATGGACCCATGTTGCCCCCAGATTTCCCAAAAAACATCGTTTATGGCCTCAAAACGGCTCCGGAAGTTCAGGACCCGAAAAACTGCTAAAAATAGTAAATTGTGCTACAATTAAGGAAACTGAAAAGCTGAAAGAAACCATGGTGGGGGTCTAAGTGGACTTGGCGGGTGGCCACCAATATCCACCTGGATCATTCCTCCCCCCTTAGGAAGCAATGGTCCCCATTGCGTTGAGTTCCTCCATGAGATGAGGAAACTTCTGCTGAACTTGGTCCCTGGTGAGCCACTTGCCCTGGTGAAGGAGTTGGCCTGCTTTGACAACTCGATACAATTGGATGTTCTACTGGTGAGTGTGCTTGATTTGTGTGTCCATGATCCGATCAGTTGCAGCTTGTTCCATGCAATTTGGATTTAACTCTGTGGGTGTGAGTTGTTCTGCAATGTCAGATGTGTCTAGTAATGGTGGAAAGTATGGCCAAAGGCAGTCCACATTGAACACTGGGTGCAGACCAAGGAATGGGGGAATGCTGAGCTCAAATGCATTGTCTCCCACAACCTTGGTAATGGTGTAAGGACCATATCGGAGTGGTCTGAGTTTCCAATAGGCTCCGATAAGGCGTTCCTTTTGCAAATGCAACCAGACTTTGTCGCCCACCTGAAACTTGTGTGGCACCCGATGTTGATCATGTCGTTGTTTGTACTTGGCATTTGATTTCTCCAGAATGTCATGAACTTGCTAGTGAATATGTTGGATGTGCTCAATGAAGCTGTTTGCCTTATCTGTTTTGGACTGGACATGAGCCCTGCGTGAGTAATTGCAAATGGCATGGCCACATCAATGGGACATAGTGGCTGGAATCCCAGGCCAACCTGAAAAGGGCTATGGCCAGTCGAGCTGTGGAGAGCCTAGTTGTAGCTGTGTTGAACATAGGGGAGGCTCTCGTCCCATGTGCGTGGATGCTTTGAGTTGTACATGCGCAGAATGTGTACAATCATCCTGTTGACAACCTCTGTCTGGCCATCAGTTTAAGGATGGAAGGTTGTGGACTTAGTGAGTTTGGTGTCCAGCATCGACCACAGACTGGACCAAAATGTACTGAGGAACCTGCTGTCCTGATCTGAGATGATAGACTGTGGGATCCCAAAGTGTACCCACACTTGTTCAAAGAAGAGTTTAGCAGTGGCTTCTGCCATGATATTCTTCTTGCAGGCCGCCAGAATGGCCATCTTCGAGAACCTGTCAACGACCACAAAAACACAGTCGTTTCCATGCTTAGCAGAGGGAAGGCCTGACATGTAATCCATGGAGATGGATTCCCAAGGTCGATTAGGGGTAGGCAGCAGGGTATAGAGGCCTTGCTTCTTGATGGTCGGTTTGGCAATGGCACAGGCAATACATGATTTGATGTACTTCTCGACATCCTGTCGAAGATTCGGCCAATAGAAATACTTTTGCAATATTGCCACCATTTTTTCGACCCCGAAATGCCCAACAGCCCGACTGTAGTTTGCTTCCCAAATCATCTTGGCACGTTCGCTTGAAGAAACACAAAGGTGACCCAGGTGGCATAACAGGGCATCCTGAAGGTGAAAATCTGGAACATGCCGACCCTCCAAGAGTGTCTGGTATGTGTGGCCGAATTTTGGGTCTCTTTTTTAGAGACGTGGCCGATCATAAGTCTCGTGCCCACAAGAGTTGAGCACGGTGGTTAACGCCACGATGGGTGGACGATTGAGGCAATTTGCAACATTATTGGTGTTGCCCTTCTTATACTTGATATTCAAATGGAACTGTTGCAGGTATGTAGACCACTTATGATGGTGATCATTCTGAAATTTCCCTTGGGTCTGTATGAACTGCAGGGGTAGGTGGTCTGTGTGGATGACCGTTTCCTTCCCCAAAATGTAATGCTTCCATTGTCGGCAGGCTTGCATAATGGAATACATCTCTTTATCATAAGTGGGATACTTCTGGACTGTGTCTGAAAGTGTTTCACTGTGATACGCCACTGGATGCCCGCGTTGAGTAAGGACTGCCCCAATAGCATAGTCAGAGGCATTTGTCTCAACCTCAAATGGTTGTTGTATATCTGGTAATGCGAGCACTGGTGCCGTGCAAAGGCGATCTTTCAACTCTATGAATGCCTTCTATTGAGATTCAGACCAAAAGAATTTTGCTTTCGCTCCTTCCTTGGTGACTTGACTCAAGGGACAAGTGAAATGAGAAAATCCCAACACAAACCTGCGGTAGAAGTTGGCAAGACTTAGAAAGCTGCGAAGCTCTGTCAGAGTAGTTGGAGATGGCCAATCCCGAATGACTTGGATCTTGGCTGGATCCACATGCACCCCCTGTTCATCAATAATGTATCCCAGATACTGAACCTGGGTCATGCCAAAAGTGAATTTCTCCAAATTGGCACATAGCTTGTGTTGTCACAGTGTTTGGAGAACCTGTCGGATGTGGTGGAGGTGCTCTTCCCAACTCTGGTTGAAGATCCGAATGTCATCCAGGTATACCACTACAAATGAGTTGGTGAATGGCTACAAGATGTCATCCATTAGCCTCATGAAGGTTGCAGGAGCATTCATCAATCCAAAAGTCATAACCAACCATTCGAAAAGGCCCTCCTTAGCTTTGAAGGCAGTCTTCCACACATCAGAGGGTTCGATTGGTACCTGGTGATATCCTGACTTCATATCGATCTTGCTGAAATATTTTTCCCCCTTTAGTTGGTCCAGGAGGTCATCAATCCGCGGGATTAGGTACCTATTACAGACAGTGATCTTGTTCAGCGCCCGATAGTCAATACAGAGTCTCCAAGTCGCATCCTTCTTCTGTGCCAACACGATCGGGCTCCCACAAGGTGATGAAATCGGACGGGTGTGACCTTTCTACAGCAGCTCCTGAATCTGCCTCTTGATTTCATCGTTCTCTAGAATGGAGTGCCGATAAATTGGTCCATTGGGTAGCGGTGCACCTGGGGTCAGATCGATGGAGTGCTTGACCTGACAGTGTAGAGGAACCCCTGCGGGGGAGGTGAAGATGTCGTCATACTCCTCCACGACCTTGTCCATCTATAGTTGTCGTGCATAGGGGCCCTGTCTAGAGGCCGTGGCCACCGTCTTCTTCTTTCCTTGAGGGCGTATCATCAGGAAAACAAATTTCCCAGTTTTGGAAATGAGCTTACTGCATTGTTTTGCAGTAATCAAAGAGATGGCAGTAGGCGATGCTACCTCTGGTATCATGTACAACTTATTTCCCAATGTAATAATAACAACACAGGGTCTTGATTCATACACAGCATGTCGCTTCCACAAGTATGGTTGTCCTAATAATACATCAAAAACTTCAAGGGGAGAAATTTCACACAATACCTCATCCGTGAAGGGCTTGATGTTGTATGGAAGGCGACACTGCTGGCTCACGCGAAGATCTCGTCCTTGGTGAAGCCACCCAATGGTGTACGGTTGTGGATGTTCTGTGGTCGATAAGCCCAACCGCTTCATGACCTCTGCCGAAATGAGGTTCTTTTGGCTCCCGCTATCTATAATGAACTGTAGTGGGGAGCCCTTTACCCACATCTAGGAGTGGAAGAGACGCTCCTCCTCCTCTGGATCTTCGGGTTCATTTTTCTGGATCTTGGCGGTAGCAACAGTGGTGTTGGGATCTGCATCAATGATCTGCTTCCCTTTGTCATTCCCCTTGTCGGGTTCTGACTCAGACTCGGAACATGCATCTGATTCTGAAACCTTTAGCTCAGCCACCAGTGACTACTTGGCCCGACACTCACTTATGTTGTGAGTGGAGCTCTTATGGAACTCACACCATTTTCCTGTGTCCTTTTTCGGCTTTGCGGCGCTGTTCTTTGCTTGCGGCTTTGGCGGGTTGTCTTGGGTTTCCCTGCCTTGGCTTTGTCCTTTGTTCTATGGTTTAGGGGCACCTATCCCTTGCTTCGGATTCACAAATCCAAAGTCTCGCTTTGTTTAAACTTCTGCTCGACCTTGATGGCATATCGGTATGCTTTACCGAGCGAGGAGATGTTCAGGAATTCTATTTCTTCCTGGATGTACTTGTGCAGGCAACCGCGGTATTTGAGTATCAAATGCTGCACCGTATCCTTGATAACCAACTTTTTGCGAAGGGTATGGAAAATATTGGTGAACTCCGGCATGTCTTGGTCCCTTCCCTTCCGCAGTGTGGTCCACTTTATGTATTCATCCTCATAGCTTCCGACAGGGTAGTACTGCTCCTTGATGGCATCCCGGAATGAATTCCACGTGGGTGTGGCTGAAAATAGTGAGCTGGTATTTTCATCCTTCTGCTCACAGTAGGTTTCCCACCAGTCCTTGACGTGGGGGGCTGCTTTGAGAAGAGCGAAAACAATCTTTTCCCGACTCGAAAATTCATGAACAGAAAAATAACCCTCTAGTAGATTTAACCATTTATCTACGGCATCTGCGTCTATCTGACCCTCGAATATGGGGATTTCAAAATTAACTTGTACCTTAAATGGCGTGGCATTTCCAGAGTAGCTGCTGGAAGCTGATGCGTCGCTTCTAGGTAGCCGCTGAAGGATCTGGGCAAAGTTGTCCATCATCGCGTTCCGTTGTAGCTTGAGGGCTTCTTCGAGCAAGATTTTGATAGGATCTCCTGCCCCCTCATCTTTCTTCTCATCCGCCATGGGAGGCCTTCAGGGTTTGCGAGGCTGGTCTCGCAAAGGTTCGACCAATTCAAGCCCTAACTCCTTATATCCCGACCTCGTTGGGGACATGCAAAGAAAAACAGAGAAAAAGCAGACCGCTCTGATACCACTGATCCGGACTTAAACAGGAACGCAACAAATTACAGAGATAACCATAAACAAAAATATGCAGCGAAAATAATACTTCATTTCATTAATGTAAAATACTGGAATATGCTTACAAACAGTAATGGAAATAAACCAGCTAGGGCGATGGTAGCTTATCTCTGAGAAGAGATGTAGTGGCTACATGCCTCTGAACTGTGTTAAAATGAGGCTTGAAGGCCTATTTATTGTCGAGAAACAATGGGAAACCCTTCACATCCCAAAACCTAACCCTAGAAGATGAAACACCAAACTGTGGGCCCCGTTTCGGTAAATTGGTACATCAATTTACCGGGGTCGTAACTTTGGCATACGATCTCCGTTTGACGCGTACAATAGCTCGTTAGAAATATCTATCCGAGCACTACCACTTTGGGAAGGGCAACATCGGTCCATAGACCCACGTTGCCCCCAAATTTCCGAAAAAACATTGTTTACGGCCTCAAAACGGCTCCGGAAGTTGAGGACCCTAAAAACTGCTAAAAATAGTAAATTGTGCTACAATTAAGGAAACTGAAAAGCTGAAAGTAACCATGGTAGGGGTCCAAGTGGACTTGGCGGGTGGCCACCAATATCCACCTGGATCAAAGATGGTGGATATGGTGGAGATGGAGGAGGCTTTTCTCCATTACCCTTTGAATCCTTCTTATAATCTTTTTTATCTCCTGAGTTTCCCTCTCCATGTGGAGGCTTAGAACTCTCTCCAGCCATTCTAGTGTTCCTCTCTTCATAGAGGACTCTAACCATGTCAGTCAAGTCATAGAAATCTTTCTTGAATGCTTCCTCTTCTAAAATACCTTCAGTCTCTCTTGCTCCATACATGATGACTTTGGATTCAAGCTCAGCTTCTGGTACTTCTTGTACCTCCTCAATCTCAATTGAAGGTAAAACTTGAGGTGCTTCAAGTGCAGCTGGAATTAGAACTTTGGGTGGAGATTGTGGCCTTGTGGCTCTCCTTCTTTTGGGAATTACCTCAGGAGTTGCAACCAATAGTTTCCCTTCTCCTCTCTGCAACTTTAACCTTGTAAGAATCACAATTTTGCAACCATTAAAACCCTACTTGCACAAAACTCAAGCAATCAAGAAAATAAACTTTTTTCTCTCATACCAACTTGATCTATTGTTGAATGTTAGTTTTGCTATGCTAATTAAATATTCAGATTTATAAACAAATGCTTATCAATTGCTTCATGTGCATGGTTCTCTTATGGTGTTTGTGACTGGAAACATGTAAATTTTTATCAAGTTTTATGTGAAATACATGAGAAAAATAACATGAAAAACAAGTGTTCAACAACAACAATGAAAAGTATAGCAAGCCATCAACATGAGCAATTAACATAGTGTTTTTATTCAGGATTTCACCCCCCTTGGGCTACATCTCCTTGGTCCAACTTCCATGGCTTAGGCCTCTGTATTAGCTCAATATGGAAAAATTGTTATTTACAAAGCTCTATTTCTCCTGAAACCTGCTTCAATGTGTTCAGAATGATCAAATTAGCCAAGAACACCTTTTCATGAGCTCCATTTCGTCAAATTTTGCTCTAGTTGTGCTCAAAACATTTTTCCCTAGGAAAACTCCTCTAAAACTGGAGGAACTCCAGTTAACTCCACTAAACTTGGAGTTTCCACAGAATTTTGAGGGGTCCACTAAATATTCTGCCGAACTAAACTGGGGTTAATTAATGATTAAATGTGGATTAATTATTGCTAAGCGGAGATTAGCGCATTAAGCGCGTTTAATGGTTAACCATTTCCATTTACGCTGATAGTCTTCTCGGTAGAGGACACATGGTAGCATTAACTATCGGGTTATGGTCTTAAATCTGCATGGTGATGTATCAATCGTTAGCATTCACGCTGGTGGTCTTCTAAGATGGTGGACATATGTGACAGTTATCGCAACCCACGGTTTATGCTGGAAATTGTATTAACTGTGACCACCAGATGGATAGCCACTGTTGCCTCTAGAGCGTTCACATGAGAGGGCTGGTCCTCCTAACTACCAACCTTAACCACGCTAAACTTTATAATTGTGCGGTGAATGTTATGGTTAAGAACTTGTGGTGTGGTGTAATAGTATAGCATGGAGTTTGTTGGGAGCAGGTCTCGGGTTTGACACCCCGACCTGCCACAAAATTTTGTTGCACTATGCGTTGAACCGACCTTTGGGGAGGGACACGTGGCGGCCTCTAGGCTTGCCACTTGTCCCCTCCTCATTGGTTCTCTATTAAACAACCAAATCATGCCACATCACCACATCTAATAACTAACCAAAATCTGACACTTGTTGAAGCCTAATTGGACCGTTGACCACTGTTTACCTTTTACATTCACCTGCCACATCAGCAGTATGGACTACTAACTATTTTGTGGCTATGCAATTTTTTTTAATTTCTTCTGTTTGGCAAAGCGGACAGAACTCAATAGCTTCCTCATACGAACTTGGTTTTTAGTGAAACGAGTTGTGTTGGGATTGTTTTGCCAAGACAAATGCATTTGTTCATGTTTTGAGCCATTCTAAGAACTTTGATTTTGAGCTAAATACTAAGCACCTGATCATAATTGAATTTTCCACTTCAATTCCATGTTTTTCCTCTTGCCTTTACCTTGGCCCGCGCCGCTGAAATAATGACATCTTCCTTTCTTGTCACTGTTGTCTAATCCAAAGGAACAATAATTGTCCAATCCAGTCATCCTGTGCATAAACAAGAAAAAACTTAGGCTTTTAATGCTAAAAGTATGTAACTTGGTCAACATTGCTCTTTATTTGTTTTTCACAATCTATTCTTCGAGAAAATGTTCAAAACAAGAGAAAATTCATGAAACCCATATTATTAATCAAGTAAATGAGGAGGAAAAACATACCTTTTCCACAACCCAATATACTCCCCAACTTAGCTTTTTGCATGTCCTCATGGAATAAGATAATTAAGATGCAACTGAGTCAAATAATATGCAGGATATGTTTCTTCCTTGTAAAGTTGAAAGTCATTTTTATTTTTAAGTACTGCAAAGGCTCGGTCTTCATGATATTTTGATAGCTCATAATCACAACAATACCCATCAAGGGAATACCAAATAATAGGGTTTTTGTAATGAATTCAATCCAAGTAGGACTCTCGCACAAGACAATGTTACTATAATAGACAAATCTAGATGCAGTTGCCTTAAAGTTTTTGTAACCAAAAGGTTCTCGATTTCTGACACGGTTGGAGAAGTTGTCCACTTTTTGCTTTGCAGCTAGGATAGTTGCTTTTCTAATGTCCTTAAATATTCCAAACCTAACTTGATAACGTCTTTGTGGATGGGGGCCAAGGTAGACACAAACCCTTCCTGTTCCATAAACCTTTGATGTTGTAAAATATCTGCAGGGGCCTTGTAGGTTCACTTCTTACCCGAGAATCCAATCCACTTTCTCTCTTGTGGAAAATATCATGGGCCTTAGCTCATTTGAGTTGGGTTTTAGCAAAGGAGATGAAAGCCTGAAACTGGACATCCCCAATAAAGGGGCTGGGATTGGCATCCCTTTCATCTTGCAGGAAAAAGTTGTGCAAATATAATTCACATAGAAAATGTTTCACATCCTCATTCTGTTTTTGGAAGCATTTCATAAAATTGATAGTAGAAGTAAACTCAAAAGACTGACCAACTCTAATAGCCTTAACCTTTAACAGCAAGTATCGCTCAAGCATAAAAAGTGCATAGTTTGTAGCAAGAAACCTACAGGCTAGTGCATATGAATAAACAGTGAAAATAATTTTTATTTGCTCCAAGGATTTCTGAAGCTGTTCCTGTACTTCCTCCACTTTATTTCTTTCCGCTCTAAGACTAGCATAGGTCTCATCCTCTATCGTAGTCAAGTCATTAAATTTTTTCAGTAACTCCTGTTATTTCTTTAAAGGCAAGACTTCTTTTTATGTTGTTGTAGAACTTGATGTGACTTTGCTAGTTTTGTCTTCAACTTCTGAATAGTAGCCTCCACTACCAAAGGGGTAAAAGGAGGTGTGACCTCAGTCTGAGTAGTCTTGTTGCAAGTTGCTACCGAATCTATTGTTTCCACTATTGACACATTAACACAAAGATCTGTTTGAAGATGTGTTAAAATAGCTACCTCTATCAATTCCACAGAAAACAAAAAATATGTTTGGGTTTCTACAAAACTAGTACAAACGTCCTCTGTTTGAGTCCCTGCTGGACAAGTGCTAATGTTTTCTGTTTGTATTCTAGTGAAATTAAGAAAATTCTCGCTCTAGGTTCGTATTGATTTCGACTCCACTTTCTTCTTATAAGAATTCTTAGTCTTTCAGCCATTTCCTAAGCTGCTTGATTTTTTTTTGCAGTTTCTTATTTTCCTTTTTCATCATTTCTAGCTTATGATCATCTCTCTTCTTTGTTCTTACAATGGGTTTCTTCATTGGGGAAGAAGGACCAGCAAAAAGATTATCAAAAGTAGGAGAAGTTTCAAAATTGTCAAGGTCTCGTTTGAGTAATATTGTGTCTCCTGATTTAGCTTCTGACTCATCAACATTGTCAGGGTCTCATTTGAGTAAGGGTGCGTCTCCTGAATTAGCTTCTGGCTCCTAAGTTTTAGCTGCATAAAAAATTTGTCCTTCTGATTCCTGTGTATATCTGTCATTTTCAGAAGAAGGTAATATCTCTGTGTGGTGAGAACCATGAGGAGAAGTAGAAGGGATAGGAGTAGGGAATTGTTCTTGTGGATTCTCAGATTGAACTATCTCCTCAAAAAGGGTTCACAAATTTTCCAAGACCTGAGCCGCTTCTTCTTCATAATCCTGAGGAAAATCGGCTCGTTGGCTAACAGCGGATCCATGGGATGATCTCACCTCATCTGTGGCTACATTAATGCTTCTCTGTTGGATTATTTGATCAGATCGTCTTTGTTCAACATGAATGGATTTCAAGACAAGGTTTTTCCTTTTTCTTCTCCTTTTTGGGGCTTGTACCTTTGTAGTCTGATGTTATTCCTCTGGCTAGGAATTTTCATGGATTCCTTCCAAGGGTGGCACATTGGCACTTATAAAATTGTCCCAAGTTAGTTGCAATTGAGTAAGTACCTTGGTGACTATCAATTTGATCAAACCATGATGACTGACTGTAGCCTATGGGTTTTTGGATTTCCTCACTCTACTAGAAATTTCATGTAATAACGAGTTCAGGAAGAATGGAAAATTGATTACTATATTTTGTTTTAATATTGCTAACAATTTAAGGTGTCTGGGCCTTACCACATCATGCCGGTCATCTCATGTGATGTATTTCTCGATGACCTTTGCCAGTTCGTGCCATGGCTCGCTCAGAGATGTAGGACAAAGACCTTTTCCTTTCCGGACTAATTCCTTGCAAGGATCCTTGAATAATTCTACAACTTCATGGAGTGTTGTGCGATTTTCTACCCATTTTATGCCTTCTGTAGGGAGGCTTGTGACTTCTACCAAAATGGCTTCAGTTACTATTATGGTTCTTCCTTTAACAATTGTGCTCTCATTTTGTAGATTCTACAAGAATTCCAGGGTGATATCATCATTAAACCCTTGCAGCTGAGCAAGATGTGCCCATCCTGCACATTCTATAATATCTCGGGCTTGCACAGTGATTTGTAATAGTGTAGGCTCACTACGAACAGAGGTGCCACCCATACCTGTTATTTTCCTGAGAAAAACTACAAACCTGCATGCACTATTGAATCCCACAATTCTCGTAATGAAACAACATACGTTGAGCTACATGCAGAAGTATAAGGGAAGAAAACTTAGTACAGATTCTTAGTAATAATATCCCATCACATCGACAAGTATGGCAGATGTTCGTTAATCGTGCTCTCTCACATCATCATAATGTATGATCGTCCCCCTTTAATAAGAAAAAGGGCAACCACGACCTTTGAAGCATGGGGAAGGGAAAAGGCATACGACATCATTAATACAACGAAAGGTGGTCAGAGCAGTCATATGGAAATAATTAAATGCAATGAATGCACAGCCATATGATTGGTTAGAAAAGATCATGAGAAATAAAGTGTACGAAATATATATCATGAAAGAGATTTTCCTTTGGATTATGTGCAACAAAATCTGATGAAGCTCTATTTTAAATTTATTATTGCTGATGTCAGATGATTGGATAATGATGACGTGGTTCACGTAATATGAATATGTAGCCCATATGAGTTATTAAGGCTATAATCACTAATCAAAGGTTTTTTCTCCCTTTTTATATAATAAAGAAAAACTAAGGACATAGTAAGAGTTTGGCAACTTCAAAGTATACTTCAGTACCATAGGCAGAGCCATTGTTGCCAACAAGCATCCATAGCCTCGACATTGTTTCCTTTTACCCCATAAATGAGTCAGTATCCCTAAATTATAAAAAAATAATTTCCCTCAAAAAGGACATTGTTCTGGCATGATGACCAGATAGTAACAATGCCACTCACCGGATCATAACAAAGTGAACAGACCGGCTTGTGATGAGACCTCCTGTCCTTTGACATTTTAGTGTCACAAGGCCATTACCCTGGTGTGGTAGCCACAATGGGAATGTCACTTGTTTTAATTTCCTATGCTCATGGTAGGTTGGCTTGTGATGAGACCCCCCATCCCTTTTGAGAAAAATTAGCATAATATATTTCCAATTTTGTCTTTGTTTTTTTTTCTTCCCCCCCCCTTTTTTTTTAGAAGTTAAGGGAGGCTCATCAACTCCGTAAGGTTCAGGGATGGTATAAAAAGTAAAAAAATTGCCAATAAGAATATTCCTTAGTTTCTTCATCATATTTTTGAAGGGAACCTCCATTTGGATCTGTAATAAGAGAAAACTAGTATGGTGGTGATAGATCATGAACAGTTTATAATGTATTCGAAAAATAGACATAAGCAAGTATATTCATAGATAGAGCATGTCAGATTAAAAATATTCACCAAAAGGATAAAAATCATGATGATCTAAAGGTTACTTCTTTTAAAGATTTAGATCAAACTCATAACCAAAAATAATGACCGACATGGAATGATAGTAATGGGAACAAAAACCATTCATTGCGATGGATCAGAAATTGTTCTTATGAAAAAGGGGACATCAAATGTTTCATTCGAAGAGGGGACAACAATTTCTCTTTCAAAAATGGAACAAAAATTATATCATCGAAGAGGGAACAATAATTGCTCCTTCGAAAAGGGAAAAACAGTTGTTTCTTCGAAAAGAGAACAACAATTGTTCCTTCGAAAAGGGAACAACAATTGTTTCTTCACAAAGGGAACAACAACTATTTCTTCAAAAAGGGAACAACAACTATTTCTTCGAAAAGGGAACAAAAATTGTTTCTTCAAAAAGGGAACAACAATTGTTTCTTCGCAAAGGGAACACCAACTTGTAACAGAGGAAACATCAGATGTGCCTCAAGCAAAAAAAAACGATTGATTATAAAACAATGTCTGTATCACAATTCCAGCATGCTAAATAAGAAATAATAAAAGAAAGAAAGAAAAAAATTTCTAAGCCATTTCCAAGGAAAATATGTACATTATTTACAATATGGAAAGAAAATATTTTTTTATGGAAATGAAGCTATCGGGTTACCATCCCCTGTAGCTATGATTTGGAGAGTAGGATCATTACTTACCTATTGATAAAAAGACTCCTTTGTGAGTGGTTGATGATAAATTCGCAACCGATGTCAATTCACTAGAAAGGGAGCACCAGACTTGTCAATGGTGATTAGAGTTATAGTGCCATTACTATTCACTTCTTGAATCTCATAAGGGTCGAGCCATCTTATCTGTAGTTTCCCTAGGAATTCATGGAATCTGGAGTCCTAGAGGAGTTCCCAATCACCTTTCTTGAAATGATTTCCTTTTAATAAGCCTATCATGCCACTTGGCCCTTTGTTGTTGAATAATTGTTGTACGTTGCAGGGAAAGTAAGCGTGCTTCATCTAGTTCATTTAATTGTTGAAGTCATTGTGTTTGGGCTTTTGTAAGATCTAGTCCAACCTCCTGGGCTGTCTAAAGAGTATTTATCTTAAAATCTATTAGGAAGATTGGTTATTTTACAAAAACAAGTTGGTAAGGGGAGTACCCAGTAGTATTGCGCTATGTTGTGCAATAGGCCCACAAGGCCTCTCAAAGTTTAGCGGCCCAGTTCCATTGATTTGTTGCGACTGTCTTAGTCAAGATTGTTTCTAGGACTTTGTTGGTGCTCTCTACCTATCCATTTGCCTGTGGGTGATATGTAGAGGTAACTTGATGTTTGATATGATGATTTCGCAGAATGGTTGAAATTTTATGTCTTGTAAAATGTGATCCTCCATCAGTTATTACCTCCCTTGGTAAGCCATATCGTACAAACAATTCAAAAAGGAAATTAATCACTATTTATTTTGTGGCCTATGGAAAGGCTATTTTTTCTACCCATTTATTCACATACACTCTGGAAACCAGTATATAGACCTTTTGATTTGATTGTGGATTAAAGGGCCCAACAAAGTCAAGAACCCATGTTTCAAAGGGTTCCATCACTAACTGAGGCTACAATGGCATCTCATCAACCTAGCCAGGATGGCCCATCCTCTGGTAGCTATCATAGGTTTGAACATATTTCTTGGCATCTTTGAATATTGTGGGCCAATAATAGCCCATATGAAGGATTTTATGCCTGGTTCTGCAATCTGTGAAATTCCCACCACAAGGCTCATCATGACAGGCTTTCAGGATATCATAGACCTCGTCTTCTCCAATACACCTTCGAATCTGTAAGTCAGATCCAATGTGTAAAAGATACCCACCAATCCATGAAAATCGGGTGCTACGTTGGACAATCAACTTCCTTTCCTTGGGTGATATATATGTTGGTAACTTTCCGACTGCTAAATAATTCACTACATTTTCATACCAAGGTGCTTTAATCGTTACAACGAACATGTGCTCATCTGGAAACTGATCATCTACTAACAATGAATCATTCGTCCTAGGCACTTGAGATAGGAAGTCTGCAACAAGATTTTCTTTTCCTAGCCGATCCTTTATGGTAATATTGAACTTCTGCAGTAACAACAACCATCGAGTTACTCACCCATTTGTGATTGCTTTGTTGGCCAAGAACCTGATAGAAGAGTGGTCAGTATACAGGAAAACTGTATATCCTGTTATATAATGTCTAAAATTATTGATAACATGTATAATAGCCAAAAATTATTTTTTCTATTACTGTATAATTTAACTCAGCAGGGGTAATATTTTTTCTAATATAATAAATAGCGTAGGGATTCATGTCGTCTTCTTGTCCAAGAAAAATGCTTATGTAGAGATATGGAAAGGTAACTCCCAATTCGGTCCTCGCAATACTGGTTGCGGTTGAAATCAAGTTCTTTAGTTCTGCAAAGGCAACATCACATTTGTCAAACCAGTCAAATTCAACATTACCAGTTAAGACATATAAAGGTGCAGCAAATTTTGAGAATTTTTCTATAATTTGCGATAGTACCCTGCATATCCATTGAAACTATGTACCTCAGTCTATGTTTGGGGTGTAGGTAGTGCATGAATTACCTCTATTTTTGATGGATCTACCTATATTCCAGCTCCAGAGATGTAGCGTCCAAGAACCACACCTTCGATCATCATTATGTGACACTTTACATGGCTTAAGCATAACCTAGTAGCAATGCATCATTTAAGTACCTTTTCCAGATTTCGTAAACCCTGCTCGAAGTCACTTCCATAGGGGGTAAAATCTTCCATATAAATTTCAAGTCCTTTGTTAATCAGGTCGAAAAAAATGCTCAATATTGCTCTCTAAATTTGGCTGGGGAATTGTATAAACTGAAGGGTAAAACTTTGTATGAAAACGTACCCCAAGGGTAGATAAATGTAGCTTTACCCTAGTCTTCAGGGTAATCTGAATTTGATTATAGCCCTTGAAGCCATAAAGGAAGGAAAAAAATTGTTTCCCTGCTAAGGTATCGAGAACTTGATCATTAAAAGGAAGATGGAAATGGCTCTTCTGGTTGGCTTTGTTCAATTCTCTTTAGTCCACACAAATTCTCCATTTCCCAATTTTCTTGGGAACAACTACCAACGGGGAGACCCACTGACTATCGGAGATAGGATAAATAAAATTTACATCCAACAACTTTTGCAGTTCTTCTTCCACAATTTCTCTAACGTTCGGATTCAACCTCCTCTGAGGCCTCTCGATGGTGCAAGTGTCCTTATCGATATAAATATGATGGGTACACAGCTGAGGATCTATACCTTTAATGTTTGAGTATTCCCAAACAAGAGCTGCTTTATACTTCTGAAGAACCTGAATAAGTCTTCATTGTTGATGACTATCCAAGTTACCGTTAATATTAAGTGTTTTACCTAGTTCAATCTCAATTGGTCTGCTACTATAAACAACAGTCGTGGGTATATACTGATCTTCAACGTCCCTTAAGGGATATCCTTGTGCTTCATTATCGATGATGACCTTTAACAATTGGCATGTCATATTATTCATAGAAACTGGTCCATTAATGTATCTATTAATCACATCATCTTTTATTTGATTCTTAAATTCAAGAGCTTCTTCCAGTGTGAGAGGGGAGCGTATGTTTTCTTCCAGGTATCTAGGTGGGTGTAATCGGGCATTTACAATAGGAAGACTTGGTTTAGCTGGGGGATACAAGACAAGATTTTTCACAACATTTCCTTGAGTGATAGTCATGCTTCCTACACAACATCCTATATAAGCATTTGTTGTTGCTAACCAAGGTCAACCCAATATCAAAGGATTTCCATCTAACCTACTTCTTGGGTTGATGACTAGAAATTTCGCAAGATATTCCCAGGAGCTGACAGAGATAATCACATCCCGTAACGTTCCTTCAGGTCTAACCACTGATCTGTTGGCAAGTTCTAACAAGGTTGAGGTGGGTTCTAAAGTTGTAATGCCCATAACTTTGTAGGTTTCAGTAGTCAAAATACTAATGGCTACCCCACGATCTACTAGTGTGTTTAGAAAGATGTAGCCTTGTATCTGAACTGTATCTATAGGATTTCCTGGGTCTTCATATTTAATCGGTTCTTGTTTACCCAAAATCAGATCAGATAAAGTTCCTACCACATGTACTGTTGGTGGATTTTTTAATTTCCTCCCAGGCTTCTTCCCACATAATTCCTTAATTGTCTTTGCATAAATCGGGATGTCATGTATGGCCTAGAGGAGCGGAATCTTTATACATACTTTTTTCAATTCACCTAAGATATCAAAATCAAGATAGACAACAGGTTTAGCTATCACTAGTCTCTCATGGAATGGGGGAGAAGAAATTATAATTTTATTGGGGTTTTGTTGCTCGATTATGTCTTCTCCTTGTTTTATTTCTGTGGTAATCACAATCAAAGGATTTATTGTGGGTTGTTTTTATTTTTCAGTCTCTTTATTTTCTTCTGTAGTAATAATGCACCTTGACCTTAGCTGAAGCTCATTGCATTCTACTGGTTTTGTGTCATTATCTAAATTCTCAAGAATTTGCACATATTGAACTAGTCTATTATTAGGATTTAGATTTGGTTGAGCTGGAAATTGGGGGCGTACTGAAGGCTGAGGGTTCTGCAATGGACCTGGAAATGTGGGTTGAGGTTGAGAACTTGTTCCCATTGGTAGATTGGTCATCCCCATAGGCCGCCACTAGCTTTGAGACCAATTCAAGTTCTGTGAGGTGGAAGCAGCCTACTATGAAGGGTAAGGATTACTAGTTGAATTTTTCCAGAAGGGGGCAGAGCTTTGTGCATTTGGCCATCCAACCCCTGGGAAGGGTTGGTTTGGCCAAGGTGACATGGAATACGGTTGGGATTACCAGGCAGAGAAGGGTGGTTGACCTTGACACGTTGTTCCAAGATTCTATTGTTGATTATATTGCATACAAAAGAACAAAGAAGGGTCTTGTGGCATACCTGAGGGTTGTGCTTGCCATTGTCGACATTGAGCGATTAAGTATGCCAGCTCTGTTCCTTCCTCAACTTATTTGAACACTACTTTTAATCTGAGAAGTGATGGACATTTATTTGTTGCATGGTCCTTCGTACATATAGAGCATGTATGAATCATGTCCAAAGGGCATTCTCTTTTACTGTGCTTATTTCGGCAACATTGACAGAATATGGATAACATTTTTTCTACCTAAGCTTGTCTTTGTCTAGCCTGTAAGACATCTAACTGTGTATTTAGTGTGCCCAGGATATTTGTCTTGAAATCTTCCAAGAATTTTTCAATCTCTGTTTTTGCCACGCCTCCATTGGGAGGTCTACTACCTCTATTCATGGAATCTCGCCCTCCTAGTCTGATGCATGTACTTCCTCGCGAACACCTGATACACAATCAGACAATTTCATCATATTCCTCTTGATAAATTTCACCTTTCCCCATTATATTTAAAGTTTCTACCCATTCTTCTTTCATTCCCTTTATCAGAATGGCTTTCAAGACTGCTTTTGGTAATGTGGCGTGGGGGGATCTCTGCAAATTATACTGAAACCGTTCAACATATTCTTCTAATGGGACCTCTTAGGATGGGTGTATTGGTCAACTTTTCTTTGAACACTTCAAGGGCCTCTTGAAAACTATTGGTCCAACAGAAATATGAATCTTTGGCCAGTAAACTAAACAAAGGTGAAACCACTTTATTAAAGTCTTGGATGAATCTCCTATAATACCCAACTAGTCCCAAGAAGCTCCTGACATCTCTTTGCTTCTGAGGGGTATGGACCATTTTGATGATGGAAATTTTGTTTGGGTCTACCTATATCCCTTCCTTGGATATGGAATGGCCAAGGAAAGTCCCCTCATTTATCAAGAACTCACATTTCTCAAGGCTTAGATAGAGATTCATTTCAATTTATTTCTCAATGCATTTCTTCAAAACCTTGCACAGATTGGAGAGAGATTCATGTAAGTAACATCTATAAGGAGTGAAATCATCCATGGATATTTCAACCCAGTCATGAGCCAATTCAGAAAAAATACTGAAAACTACCCTCTGGAAAGTAGCAGGGGCATTGCACAAACCAAATGGAAGAACTCTATAAGCAAAGGTACACCAAGGGCATGTGAATGTGGTCTTATCTCGGTCTTCAGGTCTAATATGGATTTGATTGTATCCACTAAATCCATCTAGGAATGAGAATAATTTCTTCACTACAAGGTCATATAGGACTTGGCCAAGGGAAAATGGTCCTACTTTGTAGCCTTATTGAGTTCCTAGTAATCCACAGATTCTCCACTTCCCATTCTTCTTAGAAACTAACACAAGAGGTGACACCCACTCACTATTTGCAATGCAGTATATGAACCCTGAATCTAGTAGTTTTTGCAGTTCTTATTTCACAATGTATTTAAAATATGGGTTCATCCTCCTTTGGGGTTGGCATACAGGATTTCATTCCTTATTTATGTAAATATGGTGACTATAAACTGAGGGATGCACACCTTTCATTTCTTTATAGTCCCAAGAAAAATCATCTAGGTGTTCCCTCAACACTTTGCAAACTTGTTCTTCATGTTTAGCCAAGAGAGAAGGGTTGATATTTAATGTTTTGGATAGGCCAAAATCTATAATATTGACATGGTATGGGCTTGATTAAATAGGGCATAATTCATCCCAAGGATTACTCCTAGACTCTTTCATCAGCTCATCAATTGGTATGAGAGTGGGAGGTTGATTATGAAGGATATGGTCAATGAGATCATCTTCATCAGGTTTCCCCCCTCTTATAATAATGTCTAGAGTGCATATTGGTTGTGGGTTGGTGTGATACAGTTCATCTTCTTCCTCCTATTCTAACCATAAGGGTAACTCATGCTCAATAGAAGGTTGAGCAGGAGGATACAATCCCAACTGTTTAGAAAAAAATTCATTCTTAATGGTCATGTTCTGAGCCCTACAACTAATGTAAGAATCAACAATGGCTAACCATGGCCTTCCTAACATGAGATGATATCCATTAAAATTGGTTTTGGACTAGAGAACTAGGAAATCAGTAGGATACTCCCAACAGTCAACGGAGACCATAACATCTTCAACAACTCCCTCAAGAGCTATTGTGGATTTTTCTGCAAGATGCAACACTGTGGTAGTATTTCTCAACACCCCTTGGAGGTTTAGCTTTAGCATGGTTTCCTTATTCATAAAATTGATTGCAACCCCAATATCAATCAGGGTGTTAAGGACTATAAGTCCATCAATGTGCACATCTACTATAGGGCCTCCAGGGTCTAGATATTTCAGGAAGATCACCCTCCCAAGCATCAAATCAGATAATTACCCAACAAAATTTATGATGGGGTGTCCCTTTTACTTATCCCTGGATTTTTGAAACGTTTCTCCTTGATGAGCTTATTAGATATGGTAACTCTTTAATAGCCTAGATAAGGCGTATTTTAATACAAAAATTATTCAATTCTCCCAAAAGTTCAGCCGAGTCTTCTGGGGTGTGTTGGCTAGGGTGGATCAAGCTCTCAGGAAAAGGAGGTGGATTGACTTGAGGAAAAATATCTTCCTTATCTTCTTCAAGATCTTTAGGTGGATACGGTGGGTTTTTATCTGCAACCACTCTCCCAGACCGAAGGTTTATCTCTTAGATTTCCATAGCATAAGTAGGATAAGATGTCTCTCCATTGTAGATCTATTGTGCTTGCTTGATGTTTGGATTCGAATTTGGTTGAGCAGGAATTTGAGGTTGCTTAGGTGGAGTAGTATGAGTGAATTGTGGTTGAGGTTGAGGTGGAGGTAGTAAAGGAGGAGGTTGGTTAAGTTGAGGCCTCCACCCTTGTGATGGGTTTCCCCATTGAGAATATTGGGTTGGATATGGTTGAAAAGGATGGTTGACATATTGAGGAGGATATAGAGGAGCATAAGGCCAAGAAGGAGGTCTCGGCCAGGATGGGTAAGTGGAAGAGTGCCAAGGTTGCATGGGTGCATTATGATTTGGATTATAATAAGAGTAGTGTGCACCTTGCATGCCTTGTTTATATGGTCGAGGTCCTTAAGGTCTTCTTTGATTGATGAAACAAAGTTTCTCTAACCCCCTTTCGTCTCCTTGATATACAAATTTTAGTCCTCACAAAGAAGGGAACTTGTCTGTTGCATGATTTTCTTCACAGACTATGCATACCTTTATGACATTCAATGGGCACTCCTTCCTAGGATGTCTTTTGGTGCATCTAGGGCAGAAAATACGTAGTTCCCTTTCTACTTCCACCTGCTTCCTTTTGATTTGCATGGTATCCATTTGCAATGCAAAGGTATGCAACATTTCACTCTTGAAATCCTCCAACATGTTACCTATCTCATTCTTAATGGATGTTGGGGAGGAAGAGGAACTGACAAAGCCTTGACTAGCCCCACCCTTCTTCCTGGAAGCCCTAGAGTGATTTTTAAACATAGTTTTAATGTCATCATTGGATAACTAATAGATATCTCCTCTAGGCAACATGTTGAGGGTTTCCAACACATCTTCCCTGATCCCTCGAAGAAGAACTAGTTTGAGTGATTCAGGATCAAGGGTGCAGCTAGCCCTCCTATAACCAAGTTTAAAGCTCTCCTCATAGTCTTCTAGGGATTCATTAAGTCCAAGAGCCATCCTAAATATTTCTTCATTGGTTTCCTTGGACCTACAGTAGTCCATATACTTTCTATTGAAGGCATGTTGCATTTGGGCATAGGTAGTGATGCTACCCCTAGGAAAATCCATAAAGCATCGCAAGGCTACATCTTTAAGGGTAGAGGGGAATAACTTTAGCTTCTACTCATCATAAGCATAGTCATAGGTCCTACAAACAACAACAAATTCAAACATGAAGGTGTCAAGCTCCTTAGAGGTTAATCCATGGAATTTTGTATGGGCAGTAGGATTATGTTCTTCATTCTAGCCTCTCCATTGGTCTCTCTGATAGGGAAAACGTCATTGTCTCTTTTTTTAGCAATAGTTTTTGTAGGTGAAGTGGGTTCTTCTTCTTCCCCAATAGGTTCTTCAAAATTTCAGGTTTCTCACCTATAGGGTCTTGTAACTCCCTTGTAGTCATAGAGGGAAGCTCACTAATGGGCCTCTAAATTAGACATAAATTAAGGCTCATACCTCTAAATTAAACAATAATTTAAGGCCTATGACCATCCTTCAGCACATTAAACATCTCTTTGTACATTAGATAATTTATTTTTAACTTTAATATATTCATTACGAAGGTTTATGAATAATTGGATATTTGTGCCTAATATTATTTATTTTTGTGGAATATTATGAGAAAATTGGGCAGATTATGAAGATTTGGAGGAGGAGATAATTTAGGGACTTGTTCCCTACTATAGGAGGATCAATAATAAATAGTAAATCAACAATATATTATGGCACATATTGTGGAACTCTAATGATTGAGAAAATCTAGGAATGTGTTCCACTAATCAAGGGATCAAATCCACCAATCAAGGGACCAGATCCACTAATAAAGGGATTTTGGTGGGGAAAACTTCCTCCATTCATGGGGAATGATTCCTAATCATTTTTTATAAGTACCAAGTCGATTTTTTCTCTAGGAATGGATTTTTATTAGTGTTCTTGTGGAGAGAACTCGTATTTTTGGAGCTCCATTGTATTTTCTTGCACGAATATCATTGTATTGATGAAAATAATGAAGATTGGTGTCATATTCAGATTCTAGATCTTGTTCCCCTCCATAGGTCTCTGAGTTTCCTTGGGTTTGGCCATCCCATGAGCATCAAATCCATTTTGTATCATTTTATTTCCTTCTTTTCACTGCTTATTCACATGCATATCTTGTTTTTATTTCTTTCTATTTCTGCATTTAGTATTAATGATTTTTTGTTGTAGGATTGAGTTAAATGGTTGATGTAAAATATTTTGCAGGATCACAAGCATTATTTCATCCTTAGAAAAGCTTTGGAATTTCATAGTAATCATTGAGTTTCTTGGATTAGTCTTCTTATTCCCAAATCTAGATTGTTGGTCCTCCTTTTTAGCAAAGAACAATAAATTTCTGCTATTTTTTAGAGAATGCTAACAAGATTTAATCGAGTTGGTTCCACTTGAATTATATCAAAAAAAAATCTAGTTCATAACAAAAATTACTCCATTTCATTTTCACCTGATTTGGTTAGGCATTTTTTAGATTTACTAGCTCACTAGTTCTTGAATTTCTAGATTTTCGACTAGTAATGTTTTTTTTTTTTTTTGCATGGGTTAACAGAGACCTTTTTGAGAGATTCTATTTAGAATATGGACCTAAGACATCTTAGTTAATAACAAAATTTGTCTCATCAAATTTGGATTTGATTTTCTTGGTCATTAAACCCTCGCCAATTTCATCATTTCACAAGGAAACTTCTCCAAGATTTTTGAGCAAATCCATCCATCTCCCAACTTTGGTTTTGAGTTATAAAGTGGTCCTAGGCACTCCCTTGACCCATTCCAATCACAAACCACCTTACCTAAGATTTCCATCACCTTCAACATCCATCCTTTTTCTATTGGCTGTATCCTATAGGTTTTGAGGGGATCCTGTAGGTTTTTAGTACATCCTGTAGGTTTTCCTGTAGTGGCCTGTTTTGAGGCCGAATTGAGGGAAAACCTCTAGGAAGCCACACAAGGTCACCTAAGGGTCTCCCAATCCTTCCAACCATCCACCATCATCTCCAAGCCACATGCCACATCACCAAAAGAGATTAGCTTTCACACTTATTTTTCCATAAAAAGAAGAAAAAAAAAGATTTATTTCAGTCCTTTACATGCAAAGTAGTGATGTTTGATGTTTTGTATCTGCATGCTTAGGACAGTAGGATTGCATACATGTTAACTTAACATTCTTTTGAAGCAAATCCTCTTAGCAGTTAGTTAGAAAATGGCATGTTTTATCATTTGATTTCAGTCTCTTTCCTATTACTTTCTTTCTTGAAATATGTTAAGGTTCCATTTTGAACATTTCATTTTCTGCAATTAGTTTAGGATTTGGCTTCAGTACATGCACTCCATTACATCATGACAGCAAAGGAAGGACACATTGCATGCCGCACATATAGTGCCGATAACTCTTAATTTTGTAAGAACCCCAGGTTGATAATTAAAGTCGGTAGCCTTGGGAGTTGCAACATTCTTGTTGCAATACCGAGGCTCATCACTTTTTGGCACCATCTTCTGGGAGGTGTCAAAGTATGCATTGTTTTCTTCCCTATTTGATTCATGTCTTTTCACTTTTTTCAAAAACAAAATATTTTCATTAGGCATATTTAATTTCAAAAGTAGAAAATTGCGTTGCATTATAGTTTTGATTCGGTCATAAAAACAAAAACAAAATTTCTCCAACACCAACCCATCCCTCCATTCGATCATGTGGTTCAGTGAGAGCCACATCACCATTCACTTTTGCAGGTAGAAGAAGAGGATGACAAAGAATGTAGAAGAAATGGATGGAGATTATGACAATGAAGAAGATCCTCTTGTATTTCCCATTCAAGATACTGATGGTAATGTGCACATGAAGAACATCCCTCCATTTTATCTTTCCAAATTTCATGGTCTAAGGTCAGAGGATCTGGAAACCTTTTTCTTTGAATTTGAGATTGTTTGTAGATCTTATGGTTACTTATTAAAAACTCAAAAACTGAGATTGTTTCCTGCAACTTTGAAGGATAGAGCTCTTAAATGGTTCATGAGTTTAGGGACTAATTCAATACGATCATGGAATGATATGCAAAATATATTTATAGAAAAATATAAATATCATGATCTTAAAGAAGAAATATTTATAATGAATCAAAGAGAAGATGAGAGACTTGAGGATCTAATAGAGAGTTTCATGTACAATGTTAAGAGGGGAAAACTACATCATTCAAGATCCGACACACTAAAAATCCTCTTACTTAGAACAATTAGGGATGAATGGATTGATATCCTTAATATCATGAGTAGAGGTGATGTATATCAATTATCATTTGAGGAAATTTATGAAACATGCAAACACATATCAAGAGGAAAAGCAAGAGTAGGTAAATCAACATCAAAATCGGTAAGTCATGCTAAACTTGGAAATTTGTTTGATGACTTTAAAACAAAAATTCTTAGCAATCTAACAGAACAAGTAGAAATGTTAAGAATACAAAATGAGAAAAAATAAGATGTTTGTGTTGTCCATGAAGAATCAAATGATGTTAAATATTTCTCCTCATTACCAAGGTTGAAGGAAGTTCACCAAGAGGACAATGGAACAAGTCGATTGCCAATGCAACTATGTTATGTAGCTCCAAGAGGACCATGGCAGCCTATTCAGCCTGATATGATGCAAGAGCCTAATTCACAATTTCAAGGTTATGCATATCCACCTAAAAGTAATTGGAACACACCCTTTCCTTGGCAACATTGGCCATCTCAACCCCAAAACCAATCTTGGCAACAAGGTTGGCAAGGAACTTATGGGAGCCATCCACAATATCTTCAATATTTTCCTCAATATCCTCCATACCAAACTCCATGTTATCCTTACCATTCACCTCCACCACAACCACAACCCCATCCACATCCATCTCAAATATACACTCCCACTCAACTACCTATACCACCATTTCCAAACCCACACATTGAAGTACCTCAACCTACTTACAATTTTGAGGTACAACACTTCCAAACATCTCCTCTTGAGATCGAAAGTATTCACCATAGCTCAGGAAGAGTATTGCAAAAAAGAGATTATCTTGATATCATTGAAGGACCACATCCAGAAGAAGAAGATTCAAATGAGAAGACCATAGAACCATGGGTTGCGCTTGATGAAGATCAGACATCAAAATCAAAGATCGAGAGAGCTCCCTCTTGGTTTCCATCAAATCCTCCATGTATTCAAGAGAAAAATTAGAAACAAGAGGAGGATTTGGAGGTCATGGTAGAAGAAGACATGAAAAATGATCCAGATCAGAAAAAGGACCAAGGACATCACAACTATATTGAAATATGGTTCCAGACAGTCACTAAGTTGCAGCATCACTCTCTTCCTCAACTATGCTTCATCCTTTCAAAGTCAAGTCATTTGGTCTTTGAAATCTAGGTACATGTCAAAGCATACATTTCAAGCCTACACATCATTTTTTCTGTCATCTTGATGTGCACATGACTCCATTGGAAGTATTCTTATACTTGAAAGTGCTTTTGTTTTTCAAGTAGAGTAGGGTAGAAAAAAAATAAAAAATGAAAAATAAGAGAAAATAAAAATCTCAGGTGAAAACCTCTTTTGAGGCGCCTCAGATTGGCTCATTGATTGAAAAACTCCATGAGGCAGTCAATGGGTTGGGAAAAATGAAAAAATATGAAAAAATAAAAGATCCTAGGTGAAATCCTCCTTTGAGGTTCCTAGGAAGACCTACTAGTTGAAAACCTCCTTGAGGTGGCTACTCTCTAACATTTGCAAGCAACAAAAACAAGTTGGTACCAAAAGGAAAATTGGTCAAGCCTAGTCAAAAGAAGTCAAATTTTGAGTTTCTCCTCCTGTGCTCAAATGCTCCAACAAGGCCAAGGCCATGCCAATCCATCACCCTCATCTATTTTCACCATCCACCAATCATTCTCAATGTTGGGTCCCTATAATACTAGTGATTACCCCATTACTATTGTAGTTATAGCCCTTATTTATATTGTTGTGCCCCATTACCCCCATATTGTTATTAATGTGCCCATAGAATCCCTCTATTGTTATTTTTGTGGCTTTATATTATTCTTGTTAGGTCGGTTGGATTATATTGTGACTCCATAGACTCCTATATATAGAAAGGAGGTTTTGTCATTTGAATCATCGAAGAATTGTTCATTTATGTAATGTAAAGGAGGTTTCCCCCTCGAATAGGCTGAATTCTAAGGCGTGGATCTCTCTTTTATCTTTTTGTGAGCTGGCTTCATAACATTTGGTATCAGAGCTTTGGATTCTAGGGTTTCGCTGCTCCAAACAGGTCATCGTGGCATGTTCGCTATAACTTTTTTTCTGTGATGTTTCAGAAGTCTCAAAAAAAACCCATTTGACAAGAGATCGCGCTGAACCTTGGGTCCGAATTTCAGAGCTTTTCGCGCGATATTTTCGGAGATATGATCTCAGGAAGTTGGTCTTTTTGCAGACTCCTGAATTACACTCAAAACAGGTGACCTGGGGAAAATCATCATAAATTTCTTTCTGAGCATCGGATTGAAATTTCGTAAGAAGGTTCAGAAAGAGGATGGACTGTAGTTTTCTTTTATATACTTTTTAGAGTCAAAGGTTGAAACAGTAACACGTGACACTTCATACAAGTTTTCTCTACTGAACTAGTCTATAATCAGGTCACTGCGGGAGATTGTGCATAACTCTTTCTTGGAGAATCCAATTTGGTTCAGACTAGTGGAATTGGAAAGAGGACACAGAAGGCTACTACAAGTCACAATTTCAGAATTGAATGATTCAAAATTACAGAGATACATCAGATTCAATATCAGGATTCGACAAAGTAAGAAAAGGTGTGTAGTTTTTATTTTTTATTTTTGCATAAGCTTGGTTTGAAGGAATTCAAAGGGCCTAGTAAAGCATTATTATCGGTAACTGATCCCCGAGGAAAGAAAATGAAAACACCTAGTAAGGAACCTGAAATCTCTAGCATGACTCGTGAAGAAGAGGAAGAAATGCTACATGATATATCAAAATTACAAGAACAAGTGCAACAAATGTCACGCTCACAAAAGCTAACAGATGCTAAGATAAAGGGCGTGGAATCTAAGATAAAGGGAATGGAAGCTAAGATGGATGATTTAAAGATAGATTTGAAGAAAGACATGGCAAATTTGAAGACAGATTTGAAGACAGACATGGAAGATTTGAAGACAGATTTGACAAATTTTCTACAAGAAATACTTACTAATGGTGAAAAGGTTGTAAAGGAAACTCATGATGTGAACAAAAGAAATGTTAATCATGATTCCATAGATTCTAATGTTGGATCGAAGACCCACCATATTCCAAAAATCGATATGAGGAAGTTTGATGGCAAGGATCCCGCCACATGGATATTACAGATGGAGCAGTTCTTCGATCTCAATAATGTGCAAAACACACAAAAGGTACGTATGGAAACTTTATATTTGGAACCAAATCAGTTTGTATGGTATCAATGGCTTTGCTCTCGTAAACAATTTATCACTTGGGCAATTTTTACGGAAGAATTGATAGCACATTATGAGGATACAAAAAGCAACACTTTTTTTAGCCAATTGATAAGTCTCAAACAAAAGGGTTCAATAATGGAGCACATTGAGGAGTTCCAAAAATTGAACATAAGGGTAAAAGATATTCCAGAGGAGCATAGGATTGATGTGTTCATAGGGTCTTTAAAGGATAATATCCAACATGATGTTCGCCTTTGGGAACCTGATTCATTAGAGAAGGCATTCAGGTTAGCAAGAAAAATGGAAAGCAAAATTATGGCAACCAGGAAGCATACCACTCACAACTATAAAGACGGAAGTGTTGTTGCCCCTAGTCTTCCACAACCTATAAGGTTGACACCACAACAATTGGAAGAAAAAAGAGCAAAAGGGCTTTGTTACAGTTGTGATAGCAAATACACTAAAGGTCATAAGTGTGCTGAGAAGAAATTATTCTACATAGATTGTGAAGAGGAAGAAGAAAAGGAGCAAGAAAGGTCAAAAGAAGAAGATATACTCCAGGAACAAAGCCTAGATGAAGAACAAATAAATCCGACCATATCTTGTAATGCATTGGCGGGAATTACCACTCCTCAAACCATCAAGATAGAAGGACAAATCAAGAAGAAAAAGGTAATAGTGTTGATTGATTCAGGAAGCACCCACAATTTTATTCATTGTAGGGTAGCAAAAGAATTGA
Source organism: Pinus tabuliformis (assembly GCA_031772625.1). NCBI lineage: Eukaryota > Viridiplantae > Streptophyta > Pinopsida > Pinales > Pinaceae > Pinus > Pinus tabuliformis. Next base: position 225,013,645 of record CM062806.1, read on the forward strand.
ATTGCTTCCTATATCCAGCACCAGAGTGTCAAGTGATGATTGCAAATGGAGGAACAATAAATTGCTCTGGAAAGTGCCATAATATCAAGCTATCCATGGGAGAATATGTATTGACTAGCCCAATGCTTTCCATTCCAATGGGAGGTGCTGATGTTGTACTAGGAGTCCAATGGCTACAATCCTTGGGTACAATAGCTTTTAATTTTCAAGAACTTTTCATCAAATTTTCTGTGGAAGGAAAGGAAGTTGAATTAAGGGGTATTGCAGGGAAACCAGGAAAGATAATCAGCTCTAATGGTATGACAAAGCTTCTAAAAAAGGAGCAAAGGGGTGTAATTGCACAATTATGTTCGCTAGATGTTTCCACATTGGAATCATCTATTTCTCCAGATCTCCAAAAAGTCTTGGACAATCATTCCAAGGTATTTGAGACTCCCAAAGGTCTCCCACCTATGCGTGATCATGATCATGCTATTCATCTGATTCCAGGAAGTGTTCCTCCAAACATCAGGCCGTACAGATATCCCTATGTCCAAAAAAGTGAAATTGAACGTATGGTTGCAGAAATGCTAGAGGCTGGTATAATTCAACCGAGTCAAAGTTCTTTCTCTGCTCCAGTAGTATTGGTGCACAAGAAGGATGGATCATGGCGCATGTGTCCGGATTATAGGGAGCTCAACAAGCTCACTATTAAAGATAAGTTCCCCATTCCTGTCATTGATGAATTACTGGATGAATTGCATGGATCAATTTACTTCACCAAGTTGGATCTTCGTTCAGGATATCATCAAATCAGAATGAAGATTGAAGACATTCCGAAAACGGCATTTAGAACTCATGAGGGTCATTATGAATTTTTGGTCATGCCTTTTGGCCTTACCAATGCACCTTCAACATTTCAAGGTTTGATGAATTCAATTTTCAAACCATTCCTTAGAAAATTTGTGTTAGTATTTTTTGATGATATACTAATCTACAACAAGTCTTGGAAGGATCATGTTGAACATGTTGACAGGGTGCTACAACTATTGGAGGAGAAACAATTATATGCAAAAAGATCCAAATGTTTCTTTGGAGTCCAGGAGGTGGAATATTTGGGTCATATTGTATCTCATGAAGGAGTTAAGGTAGACCCTAGCAAAATTAAAGCCATTAAGGAATGGAAAATCCCCACATCCATAAAGCATCTGCGAGGATTTCTTGGGTTGACAGGGTATTATCGCAAGTTTGTTAAGAATTATGGGAGAATAGCAGCACCTCTAACAACATTATTGAAGAAAGATGCATTTTCATGGACTCCGGAAGCAACAAAGGCCTTTGAACATCTTAAAGAGGCAATGTGCCAAGCACCGGTCTTAGCTACACCGGACTTCACAAAAACCTTTATTGTGGAATGTGATGCTTCAGGAAATGGAATTGGTGCTGTTCTAATGCAAGATGAAAGACCCATTGCTTTTGAAAGTCGTCCAATCAAGGGAAAGTTTTTAAGCAAAGCTATTTATGAGAAGGAAATGTTGGCAATACTCCATGCACTTAAGAAATGGCGACCCTACCTAATGGGAAGACACTTCAAGGTAAAAACGGATCATGATAGCCTTAAATACTTTTTAGAACAAAGATTATCCTCTGAAGAGCAACAAAAGTGGGTCACAAAGATGTTGGGTTATGACTTTGAAATCATCTACAAAAAAGGGAAGCAAAATGTGGTGGCAGATGCACTCTCAAGAAAGGATGAGGATGTGGAAGCATTGTTGTGCGCCATTTCTATTATCCAACCAGATTGGATAAATGAAGCAAGGGAGGAATGGAAGAATGACGAAGAAGTGTGGGCACTTATTCGAAAGCTACAACAAGATTCCAGTACATCTGATACATTTAGCTGGAAAAATGATTCGTTATGGTACAAAGATCGCTTATACCTCTGTAAGAATTCCCAGCTAAAACAAAAGATTCTTATGGAATTGCACACTCTCCCTTAGGAGGGCACTCAGGATTTTTAAAAACTTACCACAGGGTTAAGAAGGAATTTTTTTGGGATGGCCTTAAATCAGATATTCAAAAGTTTGTGGCAGAATGTTTGGTTTGCCAACAAAATAAAGTTGAAACAATTAAGACACCGGGTCTATTACAACCTTTATCCATTCCAAGCCAACGTTGGGAGGAGGTTTCAATGGATTTTATCACAGGTTTACCCAAGTCTGAGGGAAAGAGTGTCATCATGGTGGTAGTTGACAGACTTACCAAGTATGCACACTTTTGTGCATTATCACATCCATTTAAAGCCAGTACAGTTTCTACTGCATTTATGGAAACAGTTCAAAAGCTACATGGAAACCCAAAGATTATTGTAAGTGACAGAGATCCCATTTTCACTGGAAATTTTTGGACAGAATTATTTTCTTGTCTTGGTACTCAGTTAGCTCATAGCTCATCTTATCATCCTCAATCTGATGGGCAAACTGAGATAGTAAACAAATGTTTGGAAGGATATCTTCGTTGCTTTGTATCTGATAAAAAGACACAATGGGTCAAATGGTTGCCTCTGGCTGAATGGTGGTATAACACTTCCTTTCATACAGCAACAAAAATGACCCCATTTATGGCACTTTATGGGTATCAACCACCATCCATCACATCATATTTAAGAGAAAATTCTAAGGTTCAGGCAGTGGAACATCACATCGAACATCAACAACAAGTCCTCCAACTCTTAAAGGATAACCTCGTGTTGGCACAGAATAGAATGAAACAACAGGCAGATCAACATCGCAGTGAAAGAAGTTTTGATGTAGGTGATTGGGTATTCCTACGGCTACAACCATATAAGCAAATGTCCCTCAAGCAAGCTAAGAAGGATAATAAATTATCACCAAAGTATTATGGTCCGTACAAGGTGTTGCAAAAGATTGGTACTATGGCATACAAATTGGAGCTTCCTGCAGCTTCTCGATTGCACCCAGTTTTCCATGTTTCATGCTTAAAGAAGGTTATAGGCGACAAGCTCCCAGTTCAAACAATATTGCCAGAACTTGACGAGGAAGGAAAAATTATATTGGAACCGGAAGCAGTTATAGAAACAAGAACTCGACAGCTACGAAATCGATCAATTTCAGAGTACTTATCAAGTGGAAGAACTTATCCGCTGAAGATTCCACATGGGAGGATGAGAATTTTATGTAGAAGTATCCAGAACTACTCAAGCGTTGAGGACAACACTTTTTTGAAAGAGAGGGGCATGTTGGGTCCCTATAATACTAGTGATTACCCCATTACTATTGTAGTTATAACCCTTATTTATATTGTTGTGCCCCTATTACCCCCATATTGTTATTAATGTGCCCATAGAATCCCTCTATTGTTATTTTTGTGGCTTTATATTATTATTGTTAGGTCGGTTGGATTATATTGTGACTCCTTAGACTCCTATATATAGAAAGGAGGTTTTGTCATTTGAATCATCGAAGAATTGTTCATTTATGTAATGTAAAGGAGGTTTCCCCCTCGAAGAGGCTGAATTCTAAGGCGTGGATCTCTCTTTTCTATCTTTTTGTGAGCTGCTTTCATAACACTCAAGCTTCTACCATTCAATTTTCTTGTTGTCCTAGAAAACTACAGGATGCTTTGTTTTACTACAGGATACAAAAATACATAGAGAAGAAATTTTTTTTTCCCATAACTTGAAAACCATGCATCCATTTGCCAATTTGTTTCACGGGGAGATGCATATGGATGATGGTAACATTCTCAAGCAATTTCAGCAAATTCTAGCACACAGTTTTCAAGAAATCAACCTCCATCACCTACAACCATTTTTGCATTTACTCGATATCCATGCATCCATTTAAAAATTTGTTTCATGGGGAGATGCATATGGATGATGGTAACATTCTCAAGCAATTTCAAAAAATTATAGTTCACATCTTCTAAGAAATTGGCCTCCATCACCTTCAACCATTTTTAGCTTTTCTCAAGATTCGCGCATCCGTTAACCAAAATGTTTTTATGGGGAGGTGCATAATGATGATGGAAAATGCTCAAAAAGTTTCAGGTCAATCCATTCTACCATTTGCGAGATATGGACAAAAGAATTTGTTGTCGTGAAAACCTATAGGAATCCCTGAGATCCTACAGGATACAGAACAACACCTATAGGATTGGCAGTGAGTAGTGTTAATGGGAAAAACTAGAGCTTGGCTTGATCAAACAGTGATAAGGAGACATATACAACCCTCCACATCCATTATAGAAACATGACAAGGGGATTTAACAAGAGGGAACCCACCAGCATAGTTAGGATTCATCAGCATCACCATCCAATACCTGCACATAAAGGAACAACATCAGAGAAAAAAAATAGGAAAACACATGCAACAAATACAAGCAAGGATTTCACTCTCCAACAAACAACATCTACAGGAAGGCCATCAGGTAGGTATAGGTATGAAATAGTCTTGACCTCTTCTCTTGAGCATATTATAGTTATAAATTTATTGTCAATGCATGAGAGATGAGGTTTTATAAGCTAAGGATGGGTCAGCAGTCTCAGCCATCTTCAACTAGTTAATTGCAGCTCACTCCTTCACTCATGCAAGGTTGAGAAGTCAAATTATGAAGGGTGATGATTTCAAGGAATGAGGACAATAGTTAAAAGAAGAAATTTTTGCAAAGGCCAAGTCACCACAACACTCCAAAACGTCCATCCACTTCATAATCACTATCTATTCATCATTCATCCATCCCATTTCATTCTTGAAAAAAAAAACAACGCATCCTCTCCATTTTCACAAACCTACACTACTCCTTTTGATCCCTAGCATCATCTTCCAATCCATATTCATCATTTCTCATCACTCCCATATAGTTAGAAGACACTGAAAGAGGAGGAATGACTACTACAGGAAGGCAGAATGTTGCTACAAGAAGGAAGAAATGAACAAATTATGCTAAAAACTAAGATGACAGAGATTTTCCAGAGAACTCCAAGTCCATTAGGCAATCATCTAGGCCACAAGAGAGAAGAAGAAGGCAACAAAAAGAAATGAGGTATTCACCATCAAAACAAAACTCAAACTGCAGTGATGAAAAGATGTTTTCTAAGAGGTCTCCAATCTCTTTCTAGCTTTTTTCCAAGGCCTAAAAATGGGAAAAAGGAATGGGAGTCAAGTTGAGGGCTTGTCCTAGGCTCAAACTATCATTTATGCTAAAAAAGGGTATCATGTAGTTTTAACAGGGTTTCCTGTAGGTTTCCTGTAGTTTTGACAAGAATTACTACAAGATGTCCTAGTTCTCATCTAAAGGTAGTTTGAAGGTTTTAGAGGTGTCCAAATGGAGGAAGAAGGTAGCAGAAGGTTGATAAGGGTGTGGAATACTTTGCAAAACTGAAAAAGATTCAAGAACCCATCTTGAATAAGAGGAAGAAGGCAAGCCAATGGTCTCAAGAAACAATGATTTTTCTTTGCACAAATATGTTTTTGGGCTTGTCCTTGCAGAAATTCCAGCCAATATTTTTAATGCACAAGATAGAGGCCACCAAGGCCATGGATGAGGCACAATGAGGTCACTACGTTGCTCAGAGGATGAGCAACACTTTTAGCAGGGGGTATGATGGGCCTCTAAATTAGGCATAAGTTAAGGCTCATACCTCTAAATTAAACAATAATTTAAGGCATATGACCATCCTTCAACACATTAAACCTCTCTTTCTACATTAGGTAATTTATTTTTAACTTTAATATACTCATTAGGAAGGTTTATGAATAATTGGATATTTGTGCCTAATATTATTTATTTTTGTGGAATACTAAGAGAATATTGGGAAAATTATGAAGATTTGGAGGAGGAGATAATTTAGGGACTTGTTCCCTACTACAGGAGGATCAATAATAAATAATAAAACAACAAGATACTATGGAATTATGGCACAAATTGTGGAACTCCAATGATTGAGAAAATCTAGGAATGTGTTCCACTAATCAAGGGACCAAATCCACCAAACAAGGGACCAGATTCACTAATCAAGGGATTTTGGTGGGGAAAGCTTCCTCCATTAATGGGGAATGATTCCTAATCATTTTATATAAGTACCAAGTTGAATTTGCCTCCGGGCATGGATTTTTATTAGTGTTCTTGTGGAGAGAACTCGTATTTTTGCAGCTCCATTGTACTTTCTTGCATGGATGTCATTGTATTCATGAAAATCATGAAGATTGGTGTAATATTCAGCTTCTAAATCTTGTTCTCCTCCACAGGTCTTTGAGTTTCCTTGGGTTTGGCCATCCCAGGAGCCTCAGAGCCCTTTTGTATCATTTTATTTTCTTCTTTTCACTGCTTATTCACATGCATATCTTCTTTTTATTTATGCATTTAGTATTAATGATTTTTTGTGGTAGGATTGAGTTAAATGGTTGATATAAGTTATTTTGTAGGATCACAAGAATTATTTAATCCTTTAAAAAGCTTTGGAAGTTCATAGTAATCATTGAGTTGCTTGGATTAGTCTTCTTACTCCCAAATCTAGATTGTTGGTCCTCCTTTTTAGCAAAGAACAATAAATTTCTGCTATTTTTTAGAGCATGCTAACAATCTTAAATCGAGTTGGTTCCACTTGCATTAAATCAAAAAAAAATTCTAGTTCATAACAAAAACCACCCCATTGCATTTTCACTTGATTTGGTTAGGCATTTTTTAGATTTACTAGCTCACTAGTTCTTGAATTTCTAGATTTTCAACTAGTAATGTTTTTTTTTTTGCATTAGTTAATAGAGATCTTTTTGAGTGATTCCACTTAGAATAGGGACCTACAACATCCTATTTAATAACAAAATTTTTCCCATCCAATTTGGATTTGATTTTCTTGGTTATTAAACCCTCACCAATTTCATCATTTCACAAGGAAACTTCTCCAAGCTTTTTGAGCAAAATCATCCATCTCCCAACTTTGGTTTTGAGTTTTGAAGTTTTCCTAGGCACTCCCTTGACTCATTCCATCCACCAACCACCTTCCCTAAGCTTTCCATCACCTTCAACATCCAACATTTTTCTCTCGGCTATATCCAGTAGGTTTTCAGGGGATCTTGTAGGTTTTTAGTACATCTGTAGGTTTTCCTGTAGTGGCCTATTTTGAGGCCGAATTGAGGGAAAACCTCTAGTATGCCACACAAGGTCACCTAAGGGTCTCCCAAGCCTTCCAACCATCCACCATCATCTCCAAGCCACCTGCCACATCACCAAAAGAGATTAGCTTTCACACTTGTTTTCCATAAAAAGAATAAAAAGAAAAAAATAGATTTATTTCAGTCCTTCACATGTGTAGTAGTGATGTTCGATGTTTTGTATCTTAATGGTTAGGACAGTTAACTTAGAATTATTTTGAAGCAAATCCTCTTAGCAGTTACTTAGAAAATGGTGTTTTTTGTCATTTGATTTCAGTCTCTTTCCTACTACTTTCTTTCTTGAAATAGGTTAAGGTTCCATTTCGAACATTTCATTTTCTACAATTAGTTTAGAATTTGACTTCTTTACATGCACTCCATTACATCATGACAACAAAGGAAGGACACATTGTATGCCACACATATAGTGTCGATACCTCTTAAGTTTGTACGAACCCCGGGTTGATAATTAAAGTTGTTAGCCTTGGGAGTTGTAGCATTCTTGTTGCAATACTGAGGCTCATCACTCACAATCACCAAAGAAGAGTGAAGGTTGACTATTTGATGGTGTGGGATTTTTTGGTAAGAATTTACCCTGATTATCCCTACACATACGAGGCATGAAATTTTTTGTTTTTACTTTTTCGAAAATGTATGAAAAACATAAAACAATGCTTAAGAAAAACAACATCTACTTAGATCTGTCTGACAATGACGCCAAAAAGTTTTGAGCCCTAGTATTGCGCCAAGAATGTTGCAACTCCTAAGGGCTCCTCAACTCAAATTATCAACCCGAAGTTCATACAAACTTCAAGTTGATAGTGTTATAGGCACAATAGATATGATTCCACTCATGTCGCCCTCAATTATGACATTAGATCAAAAGTGCTTAGAGACCCTTCCTCCTACTGAATTAGAATGAAATCTTGTTGATAAAGTTACAATTGGAAATTTCTTCTAGCTATGAATATATAAATCCCATTGACTCAACTTCTAAATTCTTACTAATCAATTCATGAAAGGAAAAAGGCTAATCTACTTGTAGAAAAAAATCTGTGTTATCTTTCAGAATTCATCAAATTACCACATCTACTTGCAGAAATGAGGCTAATTTATCATTCATAATTCATCAAACTTCCAATCAAGATTTCATGTACCATCTAGCTAGTTCACACTATAAATCAATAACCTACTTGCATGATAAAGAAACTATCTTTAATTTTTTTGCAGTCAATAAAAGGAAGGGTTGGAGTGGCCTAGGATCTTTCCCTGATCATAAAATCACCACTAGGGGTCATTATGAATCTATACTAAGTCAAAGTTGCAATGGGGGTCAAAACTGGTGAAGGAAAATGCTACTACAGGTTTGCTACAGGCGATTGCTACAGGAGGTTTGTAATGCTACAAGAAGACATGTAATGCTATAGGAGGGAATCTCAGTGGTTTTTGAAGGTGGAAACGTTGTACTGAGGATATGGAGAGATAGATGGAAGCTGATGAAAATGGAGGTAGGTAGGTTTTATCCCCTATCCAAGATCAGGACCTCTGGGAGGCATGTCTTGCATTAGGATGAGTGCTCTCGGTGTCCTAGGCAGAATGGATTATAAAACAGGGCTTTGGGATAGAGTTTGGAAGTGGAAGGAGAAGATAAATAAGCTTAAGATGGAAGTGGTGAAGGCTCCCTTCCCTGCAGGTCAACCAACCCTTCAATCAATCACATGCATGCATACATTTATCATTAACAAGATGAAATAATTTATGATGGAGAAGATGAGTTGAATTTAAATAACATCTAATTCATGAAATATAACTCATCTAATCACTAAACTGACTTATAAGCTATAGAAATAAAATGTAAAACAAGACAACTAACACTAATCTATTTCCAAAAAACCATACACACAATCTTTTTGGAATGTGGTTGTGAATCCTTCCACTCTTTCTCCCACAAGAGAGATGATGTAGAGGTTGCAACCACAATATTTTATAGATTAATATCTACTCAAATGCAAGAAACTATGAAATACTTGGAATCAATAAGAAACATAAGTACAAGAAGAGGTACCAAAGACTTTAGGTTGGGCCCAAACCCAAGTGTACCATCCCTCTGAAGCTAACTCAGATGTCACTTAAAATCCGACTTCTCAATATCAAAAGGTGGAGGTCTAATACATCACATAAAAGTTGAAAATAACAATGTCAATCTTGAAGCTCCATAGCTACACCTAGTTGAACAAAACATTTGAATCCTAATGAGTCGTTCTTCTAGTTTATTTATACAAAAAGGAAGTTGAAGCAACAACCTTGAAAGTAGGAGTGGTTCCCTCATTGATCTTGAAATATGCATTTGGAATAGGAGTCATTCGACTACCACTGAACTAAAACTGGTGAGAGATGTTATGGTGATACCAGGTTGAGTTTAGGGAGTTAAGGACATGTAAAAACCCTGTAGATTCTCTCCTATTTGTCTCCATAAAGCCCTTGAATAGTAATAGCCTAAACAATGCTTTGTTTTCCTGCAGTTAAACCACATTAGGCCATATACTATGACAAACACCTTTTATTCCTATTACTAAGCATTATATAACAAAAAAATGTGAATTAATGTAAGATAAGGATAGTTTTAAGGCTAGAGGATGGCATATTGACATTCAAAATGTACCTATTGATCGGGTTCATCAATGTGTGAGCACATTTTTGCACCAACCTTTTTCAGATTATGGAACGAAGTAATATCTTCAATATTTGGAAAAAAAGTTGTCGTGAATCCATTCGCAAGGGGGGTTCGTTCACACAACATAAGCTTAATTCGGCCTTTTCCCAGTCTCTGTGACTTCATGACAAAATCTGAATCTCGAAACTATTGACACCATCTGGAACTTTAAACTTGTGTAAATAAGAAATGTAATAATTCTTTACCTTCAATGCATGGTTAATTGGGTGTTCTACAAACTCCAATATTTTTCCATTTTTTGACCACGTTCTTTCAATGGATTTCCATTGTACTCGGATTTCAAATTCAAGGCCAAGTATCAACATTCACCTTTATACCACATCATTTGCACCTAATTCAAGGTTGGAAACTTTGTTATGTATTATACTCTAGATTGAACAAGGAAAAAAATAATATTTGTTCAGCCCTCAGGAACAAACTCTATCAATGAAGACCATCATACATATGACAATTTGAATGTGATTCCCAAAGAAATCGAATTTCTTTGTGTGGTACTAACTAAGTTTCTTTGCATTGTCTGCATGAAAATCAACAACTAACACTTAAATTGTATGAATTAATGGAAATAACACACTTACCATTCAATGCAATTTTTCGATTTCAAATTCCAGGAAAAGAGGTTCATTTGGATACAAATGGTGATTTTTTTTTCTTGTTGGGTATTTCTCACGCTTCTGAAGCTCCACACTTAAATAGGTAGTCTTACTCTTTGTTTGAAAGCCTTCCACACAGGTACTCTTCTCCACATGTAGATTATCAATACGTTTTTTACTTTCTTTCTCAGCTCATCCACTAATGCTCATCTTCCACTAAATTCCAACCCTAGATATTCATCTCACATTCATTGTTGCTTATAAATGTTTGAAACTAAGCCTTCAATAACACTAATTCAAATGAAAACTTTGGGGGATTTTTTTTTTTGTTCCATCAAGTCATCAAGGGTACCACCATTTACGAGACCATCAGTATGACAACAACTATGAATTCATCAACAATATTGACCTTAGGTAATTGTCATAACCTATTCCTCCAACTATTTACCGTGTGGGATTTATCTGCCTTCAAGCATAGATCACATGATCCTCTTTGAAATATCTTACATTGTCGATCATGTTGTAGCTCCTAGAGGCAACCTCTGGGTTGAAAGGAGACCAGTGCCTATGACATATTGATGAGTGCTTCAGAGATCTACTGATATTTTCTATTACACTGAGTATTCATTGCATTTGAGATGGAAATGATTCATAACCTTCCTTAAGAGGAGAAATATAAGATTGAATTCCAAACACGACTCACATAAGAATTGATATCTGGTTCTAGCAGCCAACATCATATACACATGAAATTTGATAAGTCATTTGTAATATATCATATGGTAGAAATAAAGAGGAGATAAAACCAATGCACATGGCTTAAAACTAAGAATCATGTTCATTCAATTTCAACATGAAATGTATGAGAAGGAGATTTTAATGAAGTGTTGAGATACATGGAGTTCATTTTAAGGATAACAATTCATATCAGTTATAGGCATATTTAATCAACATTTGACCTAGATGAATCCATAATTCTACGAAAAACATATCCAACAACTGTTATTACATGTAATTTGAGGAGATTAGTGTAAACATATGGAACATCCACAAGAGGAAATACATATTGCACATTTATACGAGCTAGAATCGCTAATTTTTTTTTATTAACCTTCCACAGAGCATACATTTCATGGACATCTTGCAGAGCTTCTCTCTTGGAAAGCCAAAATTCTAAACCCTTGGCTCGATATTGTAAATTGTTTATATAGGGCCTCATAGGGAGAGCCCATTACAAAATATTCTTTCTTGATTTGGAAGTGAATCATCATAACAAAATATCAACGTGCTCAGTGACACAATTGTACAAACCGAATTCTAACTAACTGACATAGCTTCTTCTGGAATAAAATATTTTGTAAAACAAAAAATAAATGTGTCACAATTGACACAATCAACAACATCCTTAGTTATGATAAACAAGTTTTGGAGGAAACATTGCTGGGTTGATGATATGAATCATAGGAGGATTGACAAATTGTTGACACCTTTTCCATAGTGTTGGAGCGGGTTGAGGAGCGTGAAAGAATCGCTGATATGCGGTCTTGAGATTTGTGGCCCTTGTATAGTCCAACCTAGGGCAGAACAAGGTCTTTATCAACCCTAACAGTTGGAACTCCATTCTGAGATATTTAACCACCTTTTTACCTTTAAGGGTGGAAATATTCTCATGGGAGGAGTATGCCCTTCTCTTGGCCTCCACTAACACCAGGTTGTATTGTGTCCATGGGATTGGCATTCCCACAAGATCCCAACATCTAGGAAATCTAGATTTTACTCTTTCATCAAGCTCATCATGGAAAACATCCACATCTTTATGTACCACCCTTAGGCATTCCTCAAATTTGACTCTGGCCTCCTCCTTATGAACAAATTTAGATATCTCCATGATAGCAGACACTCTATCTACTACATCAATAGGCTTCAACTCACCGAGTAGCCTTTCATTCACAAACTGAATGAATTTTTTGGCAATTTGGGAGTTCATTTCCCCATATTCCTTAGCAACAAGGATGAAAAACTCATAATCCTTAATCACAATCTTTTGTTCATCCATCAGAGTTATGTACTCCCAATTGATTTTCATTTTTGATATGATTTCATCCCAGACAAGTTGCTTGGCCTATAGGACATACTTGTTTTCTTTCATCTTGCCTTTCAGCTCAGTAATATCCTGGTTTGCTTCTTGTAAGTTTTTACCAATTATGTTTGTGTTGGTCCTGGTTGTCTCAAGTTGTTTTTCTTTTTGTTCTAGGTTTCTTTGGGCAGTGTCCAAATCCTTCTACACTTTCTTAAGCTCCCTTTCCAAAAGATGGAGTTTAGTGAGGGTCTTGGTGAGCTTCTCTATGGGATTTTGGGGATTTTCAGGCACCATCACTATGTTGGCATTATGATATAGGTATGATACAGGTGTTGTCCTTGATGGCAACTCACTCATATGACAAGATTATAGTACAACAAGTAAATAGCAAAGAATTAATGATCAGAGAGGTATACACAGGTTCACTGTGACAAAGGAGCGTATACACGCAAGTTCACCATAGACCAAGTCGCGTATACATACACATGCACTTTCACAGAAGGGAAAGCGCGTACATGTTGGAAAACTAAGTTTTGGTCCGTGGTATTTGGTCCATGGTATTTTGGTCCTAAGTGGTATTGGTCCATGGTATTTGGTCCGAAGTATTGACCCCAGGTATTGGGTCCAAGGTATTGGTCCTATGTGGTTTTGGACCATGGTATTGAGAGAGGCCTAAACCTATATAAGGAGAAGGAGATCATTAGGCCAAAGCGCAAGTGTGCAAGTGATGAATATTTGATGAAGTGTGAGATCTAGTATGCTAGTTATGGGTTTGTGATGCTTTGCTTGATCTAAACCAAGGATGCATCTATGTGGTTGATGAAGGTTGATGGACCGGGATCATGAAGACTAAAATGAATTATCATGATATGGTATGATCATGAATAGATCTGAATATTGACGCATGTCTTATCCTTTATATCTTATGTTCTGGGTATATCTGAAGTTGAAAATTGCAGCGAAGGTATAAGTAATTATTTTCAGATCTGTATGTTGGTTCCCTTTGGTGAAAGAGCATATACACGCTAGTTCGGCACAACCAAGTAGCGTATACATTATGAGATTTGATATTTGAGGTTGTTGTTGGTTCTAGTGGTTGTTGCAGAGTTCTGTGTTCTGCTGTGTGTTCTGGTGACTGTAGAGTTTCAGTGATTCAGTTTTGATTGGTGCAAAGGAGATTGGTTGATATAGATATACTTGATGTTTGATTGATGGATCCAGTCTAAAAATTTATGAAACATGGTCCTTGGAAGAAAAGATAAGGTTGTATCCTTTTGTAGGTCGGCGCCTACGTACTAGTAAATATATATTGACTAGTACAATAGCTATGGGGTTGTAGCTCTCTTCTAGTAGAAGCTGGAGAACGGGAGAAGGTTGTAGCCTTCTGCAGGTGGGTGCCTGTGTACTGGTATGAGTCTGCATCAGTACAAAATATTGTAAAAATAAGTTTCTTATTAGAAGAAAGATAGAGATGATTGCAGTAGGTGGTTTTCACCCACATTGGGTTTCCACCTTATATCTTGTGTTCATGAGTGTGACTGTCTGTTTTGGTTTTACTGCTCCTGGTTACTGTTTATATGGTTCTAATGCATAGATTAAAGATCAACATATGAAGAATTAACTAAATTATAAGTTTACAGGGTATACGCTGGTTTCCTTATATACAGTTACGTATACACGCAAGTTTCATTAACTGAAGTAGTGTATATGAATCAGAATATGGAAATGAAATATTATTGACTTGCTAATACTGATTCACCCCCCCTCTCAATATTATTTCCAACACACTACACAAATGTTCATGTATATCCTATGTTAAAGTTTTGTTTCCTTCTGCTTGAGGGCCATGATCTCATTTTTTCTTTTGATTAGTTTTTTGGCTAGGATCTCTTTCTCTTCTTCCACCTGTGAAAGCTCATTAGATTTCACATGTTCACTACCTGGAATCTTTAATTTTATCCTTATCTCCTGTATTTCTGCTTGTGAACATTGGAGGAGGGCTTCAAATGTAGATTTATCTTCTAGACTAACCCCAACTTCATAATCAGCTCTTTGAAGCTCTCATTCTGCATGTGTATAAATCTAGAGTTAGCTCTCTCCTGTTTCAACCTTGTTGCTGCCTTCTCTAGTAGCTTCTCAACCTTGTTGATCATCATTTCATTTCTATTTAGCTCATTGTGTGAAATTTCCCCAACTTCTTCTGTACGACATTATGTATGGCGTTGAAAGTTCCAGAAAGCCATGTGTCAGACACTCCAGGCCCAAAAAGTGCTCATCTTTCTTGAACATTCAATGTCATATGGTACGGTTATTGAGAATTTTGTATGACATTGAATGTTCCAATAGACACTTCTGAGACGTTGATGAAATATATTGGCTCTTTTCATAGTTATTTTTGTCATTCATTGTTATTATTTGAACCTAAGTCTCTTGATGGAGTTAGTGTGAAGGTTGTACATATTGAAAGAAAGGATAAGCATGAACAAGATGAATGCCCAAAGAGGGCAGTAGCAACTAAGAGAAAAGTAGCAAAGCCTTCTTGTACTCATTGTGAGAAAGAAGGCATGATGTGGAGAATTGTTGGAAATTGCATCCAAAATTGAGACCTAAGAGGAACGATAGAAAAGGGAAGCAGAAGATAGTTGCAACCGTGCAACAAGACCAAGAATCTCAATCCAAAGATGATGAGAAGATCACAACTGTGGGATTTGTAGGTGGTGGACCAATTGACCTGGGATTAGACTCAGGTGACAAAATGAAGATCAGATCTTTGCGGATTGCAGGAATTGGACCCATCGACTTGGGCTTCGACTCGGGTGATGTGACAAAGATTTCAACAAATGTTGTACCAAAGATTAAAAGGAAACCCAATGCAGCATGGATCCAAGAACTCAAAGAAATTAACCAAATAATTCAAATGGAGAATGCGTAAATAAGGAGACTCTTATAAGAAGTAGAGAAGGAGAAACAAAGGTTGCAACATTAGTTACAAGCCAAGGAGGAGGCCTTAGAAAAGTTGTATCATAACAAGGCCGAGGTAAAATGTGATTCTTCAATTTCATGTACTTTTTATGATGATGAATTTATTGCTTTTGAGAGACATGCTACAAGAATTTGATCAAAAATGTTGAAGAAAATGGGGTATCAAGGAAAGGGCCTCCGCTTTAATCGCCAAGGAATCGTGAACCCCATCAAAGTGGAAGAATTGCCTCATTATGCATGACTTGGACATGTCAGAAAGGAAGTTGGGGAATGCTCCAAGACATCCAGTGACCAACCATCAATAGGAGATGAGAGAACTTCATCACATTCCAATGATGGCGAGGGTTCCATGAGCACTTATTAGAGGTGCACCAGGAGAAAGTGTTCCAAGATGATCCAGAAAGTTTGGAGGAAAAAGAATCATTGTAGTTACTGCAATGAGGATGGACACCAGAAATTCATGTGTCAGACACTCCAAGCCCAGAAAGCACCCATGAAGAAACTAGCTGGTGAAGATGTTCAACAAACAAATCCACCACATTCATGGTGGTCTACTTTATTGAGTAAGAGATGGTTTTGTTATGTGTAGTAGCTTTCCATGGCCATAGTTTGTAAATCATGTGTTGCAAATAATTGTAAAAGTGAGGATGTTTTTTCCATCGCTTACTAAACTAACAATGATGTTTTTGGAATTTTGGGAGTAGTTGGGGTATTGGTTTCTATTATGTAAAACTTGACCAAAGTGTGTGTTATAAGCTCTTGGCAAGTATGGGTTTGTTTGAGTCTTGTGTGGTTTTATATTTGATTGAAGAGAATGTACCATATTTTCATCCAATGCAGATGTTGAAAGTGTGGTTTGATGAGGATGCAGGTAGTGTGTAGGATGTGGTCATGCTTTTGGAGGACCAAAAGCTCCTTAGTGGGGAGAAATGATCTAGGAGGATCTAGAACTACAAGTGACCTACAAAATAAGATCAAAGTTATCATATGTGAGTGAAAATAGGACCACATCATATTACTCATCACCCTAATTTCAATGGTGCAAACGAAACTCAAATCTGAGTTGTATGGTCGAGTTATGGTTGTTCAAAGTTTTGGTCAAAGTTGGACAGGTGGAAGGATTAATGAGGCAACAAATTGACGGAGACCCGACACACGGAATCCATCCACCGGAATAGGAGAATTTTTCGAATGGTTAAAATTCCCAATAACCCTTATTTTCATCAAAATTGAAAATGACTAAGTGTTTATTAAAAAAAACAAAAAAAAATATAAATTAGGGGTGGCAGGTTGCCACCCCCGCCAAAGGTTAATATATTGTAAAATATTGCAAAACCAAAAAATGGGTCGGCGGGTCACCACCTTTGTCGAACCCCACCACATATTGCATATTATATTGTATTGGGCAGGCCGCTCGTCGGCAGACCCAAACCCACCTCCAATAAATGCCACTTGTCACATTTAGGAGGTGGCAGGGCTTGAACCCACTTGGCCCTTCTGGCTAGCCCGCCTCCCAGGTGCGTCCACATAACTAAATATGTAACAACAAAAAAAACAATATGTTAAATTTACCACCAGTGAAAACAAATATGGTCCAAGGTGGGGGGGTCGGTGGGGTTGTAAGCCCCGACCTCCCAACCGTTATTCATAGCATTTCACCAACGGACCAAACATACCACATGGTAAAGTCCACCAAGCACCAATTACTTAAACCCCATTCATTTGCATATCGGGAAGCGAAGCAGAGGCGGAAGTCAGAACCTAAAGCTATGGAACCACGATCCGGGTGGAACCAAGAGCAGGCCTAGGGTTGGAACCCTGAGCGGGGCATCAACAAAGATTCCTTGAAGATTCCCTAGAAGACATGAGATGACATTGTTAGTATTGCACAAGTCTGTAGTCAATTTTTCACATTTTCACATCAAGAATTTAGTGGTGTCATTCATTTCTCCAACTAAGCTCACCATTTTAAAGCCATCCTCCGGATTAGAGGTGTAAGGGTCATTTTTATAAAGTTTCTTGAAATTGATTTTTTTGATTCCACTTAATAACAAAAGGCCTCCCCATTGTTGAGTAGGGCCCAAAGATGTAGCCCACATTAGGTGAACTCCATAATCAAATAGATGTGTTTTTGATCTCATGGTTTCTTGTGTTTTTCTGCTTCTTTCTCATGTGGTTTAATTTACTTGGTTAACATGCTCTGTTATCTGTAATTCTAAATGCATCCTTGAAGTTAAAAGATCTGCATCAAGAAACTTCTTAGCCTTGCTCATGGTCATTGCATTTCTATTTAGCTCACTATATGACATTTTCCCAACTTGCCTGTGCAATTTAATATTATCTGGAGGTGGGATATTGGCCAAGTCTAATGAAATGTCCAGAGCCTTGAATTGAGAGCCCGAAGGAAGCATCTGTGCTAGTGGGTGTTGTAGGGATAACTTCATTAAATCATTTGATTCCTCTCTAAGTCCATGGAAGCTATAATTCTGGTCTGATAGGGGACTAAGTGAGATGTCATTTGTTGTTGCATTTCTCTCCTTACCTTCTAGTTTCTTTCTTCAATGGCTTTTCCAATAGGCCACCTTTGTTCAATAATAGTAGCACTTCATTTGGAACTTAAAAAAACTACATCTGAAGAGGATGACGCAACATTATGTAATGGGTCTTCCAAGGTCGTCTGGAAGCCTGGTTGATCTGGTTTGGTCTCTACCAGCATGGAATCAATTTCTTCTTCCTCTATATCTTAGGTTTTTTCCTTTTTACTAGGGTGTACATCTTCCATATCGACATCATCAGCTTGCTAAACAATCATTTTTTGTGCCTTGCCCTTCAATGCTTGAGTCTTAAACTCCATCTTTGTATTAAAAGGCCACGAATCAAGGTTACCTTTCCATTCGATCTCATGCCTATCCTCATGTTCCCAAGTCGAAGCCTTTATGCTCTCTCTTATATTGGAAACGACACCATGAGGATCATAATGCCAGACTTCCTCTAGGTCAAAATTCACATGCCTAAGTAATTCCTCAACTGCCCTGTGGTCCTTCCTAGAATTGACAATAAAAGGTCCCACAGACTCGCCCAATTTAAACATATATCCCTTCTTAACAAGGGCACAATGCACTTGGTATACATTACGGCTTTTTTTGATGAATTCAAGCGACAAAATCATCATGGGCATAAACAAAAGCAAGTAGTAAGGAGGAAGCTCATACCCATAAACTCTGATTTCTGTGAAGTCCTCAAACAGGTACCAGTCCCCCACCCTAGCATCCTTTCTAAGTTGGAGGATTGATTTTTATTGAGGGAGAAATCCGGGAGGGGAAACACCTTGAATTATTTTGTAGGAAATGGCCATGTAAGAAGATATAAACTGGGAATAACCCTCAGGATCTTGTCTTTTCCTAGCAGTAATGTCCTAGTCGAAAACAAACTTCCTCTGTTTTTTGCAAGCCACCAAACTTATACCCATGCACTCGAATTAATCCACATGAATGTACACAAACGAAACAAATAGCAAGGAGTAATACCTAAAATAGGAGGTGGTGGGGAAATGGTGTAGCTGGAATCTTATGGCCTCATCTAGGTAAGTAGGGATGTCAAACAGATGGTCAAGTTGCACCATTTGCCTTAGAAACCCTAGAGAGGCTTTAGAAGCTATATTTTCATCATCATCCCCAAACAAATGACCAATTAGGGATAGGATGGGATGAATAGGTTCTACAAAGAGGGTTATAGGGAAACTATCAGCAATAGGTAGAGATTATAGACTAAGAGCAAGAACCATTTGCAGAAATAATTGTTGCTCATTAGTTGGAAGGGTAGTGTAATGGTAGACCAATGTGGTTTCTGTGAATTGATAGGGTCCAGTGGAGCTTGGGTAAACTAGGGCCTTTGAATTAGTTCTGGGGTCACCTCAAGGATTTTGACCCCGGTTGAGGAGACAAAACTATTTTTCTCATCTATATAAGTTGTTGCAATCCAGGAGACAAAATATAGAAAATGGTGCATTGAGGGTGCAATCTGGTAGTACAGGCCTGAGTCAACCACCTGAAATGGGTCTTCCTCTATGATGTGGTTACCATACAAGTTGAATTGTAGGTATGCGAGGTGGTAAGCACTACAGGGGTCCGAAATTTACACATGGGTGTCCAGGAGGTGCTCAACACTGGAGGAGTGTCTAGACTCGCGGGTTTTAAAGGGCCTAAGGGTCGCCTTCTTCATTTTCAAATGAATAATCAAATGAATTTGTAGGTCAAAGGGACTAACTAGCTACATGTTTTCCATGGAGGCGAAAACCAATGTTGGAGGGTGTATTCTGGATTGGTTGAATGGTTGGATGACATTTGAAGAGCATACAGAAGGTGGGAGGCATTTGCACAAGGAAGGAGTTTGAAACTTTGAAAAATTCTAAGCGGAATGGTTTTTATAGGCGGAGGATTTCCAATGGTCAGCTGATGTGGGGGTGACATCATGGGAGGATGTGTGGCATAAGGGAATTGGGTGGTGACAGGAAATAGGTAGTGTTAACACCCAAGTTGTTCCCTATGACTCCCAAGGGAATACGGCCGGGGTAACCACTAACCAAATCTTTGGATCACTGTTTCTAGCCAAACTGTGATCAGAGAGGGCTCTCTCTTTATGATTTGTAACTGTTTATGATAGGGTTTTAGGCTAGCTATTATGCACTGGTTTTGTTTGTGTTTTGGTTGATGAAATTCCTTTTAGATTTTAGTGATGTGGTTTTCAGAGGGTTTGAGTACCATTGGGCAATGGAGTCTGTGGCTATATGTGTTCGAAACTTTGAGATGAAAGATGGAACTTACAGGGCCAGTTGAGTGTTTAATAAAACAGATTTTTGATTAAATGACTGGAAACAGGTAACACAAACAGTGAAAGCATTTAAGAATTTTCACTTGTTATCTATATGTTCCCAATAGACAGCTTTAAGAGGAGAAAACAGAGGTCTTAGGGGCAAAAATTGAATCCCTGAGAATGACTGTCACAGTAAAAGACACAGTTTTGAAATGCAGCAATTAAGAATTACAATTCTGTCACTGTATCTGAGGAAAACATGTATAATAGCTCAGTTTGAGTCCAGGGTAAACATGGTTAAATCCTGGGACTATCCTTTCACCTTGCTATCAAGTGTAAAACATTTGAACAACAAAAGAGAACAAAAGACTCGAAAACATATAACAAAGAGATTTGAGAATACTTGCTGTTTTATGCAACACCCTGGAATCCTGTAACATTCATCTTTCACCACAATACATCAAAGAACACCAAGCCTTGGAAATTCCATTCTTCCTTTGTATTACTTCTCTGAAAATATTACAACGAGCTAGAGCTCTTCAAAAGAAAATAACAACAACCACTTCAACTGCTATGAAGGGTGAATATATACTTGCGGTCATTTACAAAATATCTGAGTCCTGAGTTATCTCAGATTTTACTTTCTTACCAACTACTTAAGATATTATGGCCAAAATTTAATGCAGCATTGATTACAGAGTACAGGCATTTTAATGCTCTGTCAGAAGATATTTTAGCCTTTGGAGACAGCTAAGTCGGTCGAGATATTCTGAGTAAATGCTGGAAAATCTGTCTTTAATGCTTTGTACGCTGTGTCTTGGACTTGTCACCTGTGATTGTGACTGTTGCTTGTGGTGAGTCAATGGTCCTGCTGAGTTGGCTCAGCCTCTGCCTCTTCCCTGTAGATATCTTTCCTCAAAACTGTGCCTGCGCATGTATGCTTATTTACCTGTAGAAATGGCGCTACTGATTCTGGCCTGACAGAACTGTTTGTGTTAAATTTCTCCAGGCATCCTGTGTGGGCAGTTGGTGTGCTAGGATTGCACCCAGAGTTTCATCTGCTTCTGTGAATTTGAAGAAGTTAGGTGGTGTATCAAACAGATGGTCAACTTCATTCATTAGGAAAAACAGGTTCTCCACCCTGTCATACATACTCTGCCCTGTGGCTGGCCCTGGCTCTGCTGAAGTGCTGGGTGGTTGTGCAATCTCTGCCACTGCATGGGCATCAATCCTCTTATTGTAATTGTCCAGGGTGAGCAGTCTTCCTACACTGCTTAAGATGCTGGGGAGGCCTCTGTTCTGTAGTGTCACGAATTTTTCCAGGAATCTATTGATTTCAGTCTGCATATCCTGGGTCCTCCTCTCCAATGTTCCAACCAAGTTCCTCAATGTAATGACTCTCTTTGCTACAGCAATTGTTTCTGTCCTGTTAGTGATTCCCATGACAGCTAATTGAGAGCTAGTCTTATAGTTCAGAGTATTGATTATCCTAGTAGCAGCTTCTGGCATGTGTCCAAGGCTTGCCCTGGCTCTCTGTATTTCTCTGTTTGCTTTAGTGATGAGCACCATTTGCTCATCCATGGTCTCAATATATTGCCACTGTTTGGCAATGGACCGCCCAATGTTGCTCCATAGCACTGCTTTCATTTCAGCTGTCACCTTTTCTAGTGCAAGCTCCTTCTCTAGTTCAGCAATTCTCCTCTTAAGAGCTTTTACCTCTCTGTCCTTGGCTGCCTCATTCTGTTTGCTCTTGTCAAACCTTTCATTTACCTTAGTCAAGGTTTTCTTAAGTTCATCCAGCTCTTTCATTTGAGATTCCATGGCTTGGATCTCAGCTTGCAGCTTTTGCATGTCTAAGCTAGCAGCCTGTTCTGATGTTGTAGTTGTTGCTGCTGTGGATGGTGCTGTAGTTGGTGCTGTAGCTTCTGTTTGCTGAGGAGGAGGAGTAATCTTTGGAGGGGTTTCCTCAAGATTTATTATGACAGGAGGAGGCTGGGAGGGTTGGCCCTCTTCTCTTTGCTTCAGGGTTTCTTGCAGTGCTGCCTTTGCAGCTTCAGTTTGTCCTAGCTGGTCCTGAGTCCTAACCAGCTCTTTGTATAAGGACACCAGCAGATCTGTAGCATCCTTTTCTTGCCTTTGCTGGGCAACTTCATCTGTTTGTGGATGGATGGTGGCCGGGAGTTTGATTTTCTTTCTTAGGGCTGCCATGTCTGCATCCCTTATCTTCAGAAGTTCTTGGATGCCTTTGACATCTTTAGGATCATGCCCTATCTCTATAATTACCTCTTCCAAGGACTTGATCCTATTGTCCTTGGCTTGTGATGATGCTCTTTCTAACTCCAGCTGAGAAGCTGTGTTGTCCAGGTTGCTCTTTAGTTTATAATTCTCCAATGTCTCATCTGCCAAGGAGGCATACACCATTTCACCAGTCTGCTTATGTAGTTCAATCTTGTCCATGGGGTGTATGTCTTTGGCAAGAACCTCCATGTTGGTTCTTAGATAGTCCGAGGTGGACTGAGGCTGCAAATTTGTAGGCATGAAGTGGCTCATTATCATTTTGCCTTCGCTCACATCGAAAGCAGACATGAGTCTCTGCTGGTTGCTAGGAGCTAGGTTTAGCAAGTGATCATACAGCTGCACTTTTATTGGATCACTCCTCCTCTTGATGTCAATGAATTGCTGTTTTATACTTGACTGCCCCTTTCTAGTTTGACCGGAGGAGCTGACCTCTCCTCCCATAGTCATGTCATGTCCTCGCTGGGATGAGCTGGCCGAAAGTTCTCCACTGGGTGGGCCCATGCCCATGGCTTGCCTTACTGCTATGTCCTCCTCTTGGGAGTCATTCAGTCTTTGTCTCTTCTCTCCCCTGATGAAGGATGAGGTGTGGGGGGTCTCTCTCTCCCTTTTCCTGGTCACATCCTCCTTCTGTGGTGTTTGGAGGACTGAGGTGTCTATATTGGTATCTGTCCTGGGAGGCACCTTTGTTTGGGGCTGCTGCTCAGTGTTACCAGGTTGATTTGTCCCCTTTTCCTGCTGCAAGGGTTGTTCACTGGACTGTGCTTTTTCTTGTTGCTGCCCCAGTTCTTGCTGTTCCATTTCTTCTTGCTGCTGTAGCAAGGTGTCAACTTGTTCCTCTGTCAATACAGGTGGCTGTTCCACCTGTTTCCCTTTGTCTTTGCTTGCTGCCTGGGATCTCTTCTCAGTGGTTTGCTGCTGTGCTACTGAAGATCTAGCAGCTGTCCCAATTTGCTTTCTGTAGGAGGAGGGCACCTGTCCACAAGTTTCCAAGTCAGTTTCTTTTTGCACATTCCTAGCTTCTTTCTCAAGCAGTTCTACCTCAATGAGTTGTTCTATTAGTGTACCCTCTTCCCAATCTAGTGCATTGGCATACTTTTCTATTTCGGGTTGTCTTTTATGTGCATAGTTGCCCAGTCTGTATCTAATTCTCCTGAGGGAGATAGTATGATTGGGGTCATAAGGAATCCACTCAAAACTGGTCTGCAATCTGAGGCCTTCCAGGATGCTGTGTGCCTCTTTCCATCCTTCCTCTTTCTTGTTATACAGGAAGGAACCTAGCTGGCTTCTTACCTTCAGTTGTGACTTCTTGTTTCTACTCTGAAAATGAAGGTAATCTGAGTTCCCAAACTGCCTGAAATACTCCAAGGCAAAAAGCCTCATGGGGACATACCTTGGCAACCTAAATGGGTTCATTTCACAGCCATATATCCTAATGACTGTGTGGTTCTGGTAGAAGTACCAGTTGCCAATATTGTAGGATTTGTTCAGATGTAGAATCCTCCTCATTTCATCGGTTAATCTGGGAGGAGGAGTACCTTGCAGAACTGTTAGGGCCGGATGAACAAATAAATCAATGAACTCACAGTATGTATAGGGTGATACTGAGGTAAAATGAAACACAGAGGTCCAGAAAACAACTGATCTTGGGCTTCCTTGGGCATTGAGTGGCCTCAAAGGAACTGAGAAGGTAGCTGGCTGATAGAAAAGGAATAAATGATATATATAGGAGGAGTACCTGAACAGTCTCTCCCTTTTCAGATTCATGAACTGATCATGGATTTTCTCTGCTATGTAGGTTGCATAATCATACTGCACAGCTGGAGGCTTACCAGGGGCAAACATGGACAGCATTGCCATTATACTTTCATCTACATCTTCCAGCCCCCTGAACCCTAGGACATAGCCAATTAGATCCACCAGCATTCTGCCCAACTCATTCAGATAATGGTACCCAATAGGAGGGGTTCTGACTGTTTCTGAACTTGGTGTGACAAACAGTTGGTTAATCTTGACAATCTGGTCACTGGACAGCTTGATCCCTGTGTTAATCAGATTCTGCATGGACAGAGGGGTCAATTTCTTGGCTGTATTGAAGTGCAGCATCTGGTTTATGCTCTCTGGGGTGATCTGGAACAGGACTAGGCCTGTGGGGCTCATGACTGCCCTTTGGCTGGGGTCATAGCATTCCTGACAGCTATAAATAAGCTCTGGCATTGGATTGACTTGGGGAAGGTTGTATATGGGCAAGTTTGACTCCCAAATCCCCAAGATATCTGCCCCACTGAGGTGTTGGGCTCTTAGTTCATTCAACATTAGCACATTATACTTGGTTCCCATGGGGAACCAATCCAGCATTTGGTAGTCCATGTCCCCCAGGGCTTTCCATGCTAGTTCTTGGTGAGGTGCATTGATGGGCTTAATATTTAGTGCAATAGGGGTCTCCATAGCTCTCCAAGTTGCAAGAATTGTAAATAGACAGGTGGAATGGTGAAAACACAGTCTGGAGGCAGTCTTCTATGGAAACAGTTGAGGTTTTGAGTATTCAAGGGGAATTCTCTCAGTAGCAATTGAAATACTACTGGAGTCTAGTGACAGAACCTCTCTGTGGTGTAACTGAACTCTCTAACCGGGTGAATTATGTCTATTAGCAATTCTGCCGGGAAAACGCAGAATTACAGAGGTTTAATGGGAATTGCAGGTTTCTAGAGCTCTGCCGGTGTTTCTTGGCCCTCACAATGACAATGGTGGATGAGTGAAGGGAAATGAACGGTGTAAATATCGTTTTTATGGTTCTATTATCCCTCTGAGCAAATTTGAGCTTAATGAAGGTCGTATGGAGGGCGAAATGGTCTAAATACCTGTAATTCGACGAGCAGAGGTTGAAACACAGGTGCACAGTTGCTTTTTGAGGAGGTCGCCCGGGCTAATCGACTGGTTGGCGAAAATTCGAGTTCAAACGGTCGTGCAGAGCGTTCAGCAGAAATTACAGTAAAAATGGTAAAAACACGGGTAAAATTGGTAATTATGGGTTATTTTACCAAATTGGCGCTTTTTTCTGCTGACGTCAGCATGACGTCATTGGTGGGTCATGGTGAGGTGACGTCAGCTGACGTCATCGGGCGACGTGGCAGTGGGTGACTGGTCAAAGGGGCGGCGAGGTGGCAGCCCAGTTAGCGGTGAGGTGGGCCAATAAGAGGGGCAGGTACGAGCAAGGACGTGGCGGCGAGTCAGCGACGGGTAGGTGGCGGTCAAACGGCAGCGGTCACGGTTAAGGCCTTAACCGTCGCGGTTTCTCGGGGCGGTTTAGGTACGGCGCAGGGGCTGTCAGAGCGGGCTCCGAGATGGTTCATTGCTCGACGCGTGGAGGAGGCGTGACAAGGCGCAACGTCACTTTCCCGGAAGTTAACGTGCCGCCACAGTATGCGCTCCGATATTGCTGTGGGCCGTCGGATCTGATGGGCTTGATCCGACGGCTGGCGGAGGGGAAACATGCGCGTTTAATATTGCGGGCGGAAAAATCAAAATTTGTGGGTTTTTGTGGGTTTTTTCAATGTTTTGGCTCAACCACAATGCGGTAGGATTGGGAAACGTGCCAGAGGCGGGCATTAACCTTTGCAAAGGTTTTATGGGCAAAATGGGTTTGGAAAGGGGGTTTTAGCAATGCAGAGGTGATTTGAGGGCAAATTGACTTGCAGCAAAGGGGAAGTAGGGTGGAATAGGTTCACCAAAGTGGCCAGATGCCATTTGGTCCCTTTTGAAAAATACACGGCTATTATGCCTAGGGGAGGGAATATACATAAGATTTGGGGTTTTATACACCTTAGTGTTAATAATATTAGGGGTGGGGTAAGATAAGGGAGGTTATATAGTAGAATTAGGAGTTAATATGAATGAAGGAGGGGAATTTAGAAAGGGGGTGTTAGTGATGGAGTAGAGAGGGAAAGAGAAGAAGTTAGTGATGCTCTTTGCTGTAATTTCATGGAATTCACCACTTTGTTTGCTGATAGATTAATTGCCTTGGCAAGAGACCTATTGATACTTGTGTAATGGTGATCATATTCTTTCTGCAACCACAACTGCCTACCCAACTATTTTGCCTAGCATTTTTTGTTTCTTCTTGGAGGGGCACTTGAACTTGCAACCCTCAATTGCCTTTTCTTTTCTTTGGCTTTTTTCCTTTTCTCTCTATCTACTTCTACCCTTATGTCTTCCAAGGTCCCAGATTAAACTTTTGGGAACCTTTGCTTCTCTACCTGAACTACTTGTCTGCCAAGATTAAGCTGTTTGGACAGACCTCTTTCTCTATTCTACAACTCAAAATTGAAACATGGCATGATCCAGATTAGACTGTTGAATCATCCACAAAAATTGAAATAAGGTCCTCAATACTTGAAACACTTTACCCAGCTCTTGCTTTCTAGGAAATATGGGATCTTTGGGATACCAGAGCAGAGCATATTTGGCTTTTCTCTTGCCAATCATGAAATATGAAACCTATTACTATAGGTATCCAACAGTGGCTCCACATGGGGATGGTTTTTCTTTTGAAAGACCAAGAACAGCAGGTCAGATTGCCTTGTTGCTTGACTGCCCATCTTTGTCTTTAAAATCTGCTGCATATAATCTGTCAAAATAGTGTGCTTCTTTCTTGGAGAACCTCTGATTCTATCTGCCTGTTGCTGCTAGGTGCAGCATTTGGGAAAACCTCTTTATACAATTTAAATCAAAAAAGAATATGTACAATTGCATATATACAATGAACCTCTGAATTTCTATCATAGTGAACAGTCAAAATAGTGCTTCAGCATCCTGCCATTGACAGGACCTTCATCCAGTTCAGTTACAGTCAAGCTTTTTAGGAAGTAGGTGTTATTACCTTGTACTGCTTGGACAGCAAATGGTCCTTTCCATAAAGAATCAAACTTCCCATGTTTTCCTTTCTCTTCTCTTCTTGCATCCCACTTTAAAACTTTGTCCCCTACATTGAAATCTTCAGCTTTAGTTCTTCTGTCAAAGGCCTTTTTCAGTTTCTCTTGTAGTATCTGCACTCTGCTGAAAACTTGTTCTCTGGTCTGCTGTAGACAAATTATCTGGTTAATCCTTCTTTGCATGTCATTTGGCTCTGCTTGGCTTTCTTGTAGAAGTTTCATAACTGGCACTCCTAGTGATGAAGGAAATCTGGCCTCTAATCCATAGACTAACTCATATGGGCTGGTCCCAATTGATCTTTTGGTGGTTAATCTGTCTGCCCATAAAGCATTTACTAGTTTCTTATGCCAGTTCTTTTTGTTCTCTTCCAGCACTTTCTTTATGATGTTTATCAGGCTTTTGTTTGATGATTCAGCAAGACCATTTCCTTGAGGATAGTAAGCTGTAGAATGGCCCAAAGTAATGTGAAATTTATGGCAAAAGTTTACCATCTTCTTGGATCTGAAGGCAGCAGCATTGTCTGTTATTATCTTGTCTGGGCAGCCAAATCTAGCCAGTATATTGTTCTCCAAAAATTGAATGATTACTGAATCATTTGCTTGTCTGCATGGGGCAGCTTCAATCCACTTGGTGAAGTAGTCTGTTGCTGTTAGAATCCATCTGTGTTGTCCTGAAGATGAGGGGTGAATTTCTCCAATGAAATCCAAGCCCCATTGTTGAAAAGGTCTCTTGGTTGCAATGGGCCTCAAAGGAAGTGGCAGCAACTGTCTTTTGCCTTCAAACAGTTGGCACTTGTGGCATGATGTTGTGAATTTCTTCATATCAGAGAACATAGTGGGCCAGTAATAACCAGCCCTTAATATCTTGTCCACAGTGGACTTCCAGTACAAATGTCCACCACAGTCTCCAGCATGGAATTCTTGCATGATATTGTCAGTTTCACTCTCAAGAAGACAGTGCAGCAAAATACCTTCATGGTTTTTCCAGAGTAGATTCTCATCTATCACACAAAATTTAGATGTTTTCATTTTTAGGAACCTAGACTTAGTTCTGGACAGTCCTGGGGGAGCACACAGGTTTTGTAACACATAACAGATATCAGAGTACCATGGAGATTGTTCAAAGGCTACATTGATCTTTGGAGTCGCCAGCTCTGTTTCACTGTCCAGTTGGTTGATATCTAAGGCTTGGAAATTTGCTTCTGTCATTAACTTGGCCAAACCTTGCCCTTTTATCAGCTTTGTAGGCTTTATTTCAATGTCAAATTCAAGTATGTTTGCAATCCATTTTCCTCTCCTTCCCTCTAAGTTTTCTTGTGTGAGAATGTCTTTGACAATAGGACTTGGTACATAAGCTACAACATGGGAGTAAAGGATGTAAATCCTAAAGTCTTTGATGGCTTTGATCAAGGCATAGGCTTGTTTCTCCATTATTTGGTACTTTAGGGGGGCATCTCTAAGAGCTCTGCTGAAAAAAGCAATGGGCTTTTCATTCCCTTGGTCATCTTTCTGTAATAAAACAGCAGCAATAGTGTGTTGGGAGGCAAAGGAGAAAATGATGAAGTCTCTGTCAAACTGAGGGTTAGTTAACACTGGGGTTTGAGTCAAGGCCAATTTTATACTTTCAAAAGCTTGTTTTGCTTCAACAGTCCATTTGACCTTTGAATCTTTCTTTAGCATATTGTTTAGTAATCTGATTAACTCTGCTAAATTTGGGATAAACCTTCTCAAAAAGTTGATTTTTCCCAAGAATCCTTGCAGCTCCTTGACATTCCTTGGGTGAGGCATTTGTAGGATAGCTTGTATCCTATCTGGATCAATTCTTATGCCATCTTTCGAAATGATGTGTCCTAGAAGTTTCCCTTCTTCTAAGCCAAATAAAGACTTCTTGGGGTTTAAGGAAATACCATATTTCCTGCATGTTATGAAGATTTGTCTCAGATGTTTCAAGTGTTCTTGGTCAGATTTTGAAAAGGGTGTAAGATCATCTAAGTAAATGACCAAGAAATCATGAATTTCCTTTGCAAAAGCAATGTCCATTGCTCTCTGAAATGTTGCCCCTGCATTTTTCAATCCAAAGGGCATCTTCACATACTTGAAAGTACCCCATGGGGTAGTAAATGCAGTCTTGTCTTGATCATCAGGGTGTACCAGGATTTGATTGAAACCTGAGAAGCCATCCAACAATGATATTCTTGAGGCTCCTACTACTCTTTGAAGGATGTGGTCCATTTTGGGTAAGGGGTAGTTGTCTTTGAGTGACACTAGGTTCAAATTCCTTAAGTCTACACAAAGTCTAATCTCACCAGTTTTCTTTCTTGTAGGGACCAAATTTGAAATCCACTCAGAAAACCTGATTGGTGCTATGATACCAGCTTTGAACATTTTTTGTAATTCCTTTTCAATGGAAGGAAGAAGCACAGGATTGATTCTTCTCAATTTCTGTTTGAATGGTTTTTGATTAGGCTTGAGGGGAATGGTGTGCTGGATAACAGAGGTATCATAAGACTTCAAGTCTTCATAACCCCAGGCAAAGACATCTTGGAACTCTTTAAAGAGATCAACATATTTGGGTTTTTGGTCAGGGGGCAAAGCAGCAGATAGCTTTATTATTTTAGGCTTGTCAGTGGTACCAATGTTACATTCTTCAATTGTTGCATCTAATGGCTGCATCTTTGGTTTTCTGGGGACATCATTTGAGTCAAAAATATCCTCTAGTGGGGTAAGGCCTGCTGGAAGAAGATTGTCTTTGAGTTGTATGATTTCATCTTCAGCGTTGCTCAGCTCTTCACAGTCAATTTGGTGAATTTGCTGAATGTTTTCTTTGTTGAAAATGGTTGGACTGAGTAATTGTTTGGCTGTTCTAGGTGACATTGGGTGGGCAGACTGTTGAAACTGTAATTGTGATTGACTTGCTCCATCAACTATTTGAGATTGACTTGCTGTCTCAAGGTCAATATTTAATCCTGTAAACTCTTGTTGCAAGGTTAAAAAGTTGTTTATTTGCCTATCATTCTCAAATACTTGCCACTCTTTGACATTGTTTGGAATAGAAGGCCTATATTTGACCTCTGCTGTGAAACAATTGTTGGGTTGTAGTGGGAATTTGAAGGTGCTGGCAAATGTTGCCAAGCTGTGAGCATGGAGATTGTGGCCCCTTGGAATCTTTGTGATAACAAACTCGGAGAAAGTTTCTAGTATTTCAATTACAGCAGACCTATAGGACCTTAATCTTTTGTCATTGGTGACAAAATCCCCTTTTACTTGTTGAATTACTAGATCAGAGTCCCCCATGATTGAGAGGCTATGTGCTTGTAATGATTTTGCAATCTTGAGGCCTAGTAGCAGAGCTTCATATTCTGCCATGTTGTTAGTGCATTTAAAGTTCAATCTATAAGCCCGGCCTTGTGCACAGGCTTTCTCTTTGTTATGTATCCATACTCCAGCTCCTGCCCCTAACTTGTTAACTGAGCCATCAAACTCTAGGACCCACAGACTATCTTGCTGGTCAGGAGATCTTAAATTCTTTTCATGGGATGGCCATGTGAGCATGAGTTGAGGTTTCTTTTCCCATTTGTCTCCTAGGATAATTTCATCATTTGTTTGACAATTTTTGACAACTAAAGGAGGGTGAATGGGTGCTGTTGGGCTGATTAAAATTTGGCAGGTGCCACTTGTTTGATCGATGTTTTGTTCTTGTATGGGTGTTTCGGTCTTAATGTCATTGTTTAAGGAGCTTGTGCTGTCATTGAAGAGGATGAAGGAGTCTATGTCCGAATGGACAGCATATATTGGAAAATTTTGAGGCTTTTCTTCACTGCTGACCATATATTTCATGAGTGTTTCCCTATAAAGTCTCTTGGGTTGTCCAAAGACAGAGATGGTTGCATATGACATGTCTAATTGCAGGGAGCCTTGGAGCTTGGCTCCCCATGATCTTGATAGGAGCATCCCATATTTGGGTGGGATATCAGCAACAACAACATCCATTAAAATGGTTTTGTTGGGAAATTGAACCAAGGACACACATAAATCTTTTATTAGGCCCAAGCATTTGACTTGACTAGAATCAAAAGAAAACAGGTCTTTGTATGGTCTTGTTATATCCAAGTTTAATCTTTCCATGACTGCTTTTGGCATAAGGTTGTGAGATGCACCTGAGTCAAACATTGCATTATGCAGTATTTTATCATGAACATGCAAGCTGACATAAAAAGGTAAAACCCCTGTGACTACTGTTTTTCCATCTACCTCTGGGCCAAACAGTAATTCTGGAGTGTCATCTAGCACATTTACATCATCTTTGTTGTTGGTGAGCTGAAGGGATTTTTTGATCTGTTGCTTATATATGTCATGCTTGGCTAGCTCTGAAAGGGGAATTGCTATCTTTAACTTGCCAATCTCTGTTCCTAGGTCAAAGGGTTTATCCACTTGAATTTTAGAGTCACGGATAGCAGTCCTTTCCTGTTCATTGAATCTTCTTGTTGGATTTCATCTTGATTTTGGAACCTGCCCCTCATGCCCATGTCTTGAGGGGTAATGTTCGGATTTGGGTGAGAGGATGAGGTTGCCGTGGGCTGTTGTGGTGTGGACAGTAATTCAGTGACCTCCTCAACCACTACTTCTTTTGTAGGTAAGTTTGTTTTGTCATTAGGTTCAGTGACTAAGGTTTCTTTAGATTGCTGTTTCTCCTTTACCTTTTCAGGCTGATTTGCATTTACAGTCCGACTTCTTAGTTTGTATTGTTTATGGACTTCATAGACAGCAGTATCATACCCTTGTTTAAAGTCAAAGGATTCTCCTGATTGTGTTTGGAATGTTTTGCTTTCATCTTCCTCATGGTCTTCTTGTGTTAAGAAAACATGGCTTTTACCATCCAGACCTATTAAGTTGATCTCAGGATCTTCATTGAGCTGATTAGCTGAGGAAGTTTCTGCATAATTTTCTTGAAAAGGGGGTCTGATATCTTGGTCAGCACCTGTTTTTCCTATATTGGGGTTCTGTGTTCTCCTAAAATTTGGGTTTCTAGGAGAATTGTTTTGTGGTGCCTCCCATGATGACTTCCTTTCTACTGATTCCACTCTCTCACCTAGTCTTTTCATGCTGTTTAGTATTGCATCCAACTTTTGATCAAAGCCTGAGGGCTCTTCTTTGAAACCAACCTTCTTTTCCAGCTTTGCCCTGTTTCTTTTGGCAATTAGGTTGGCCTCTACAGTGACTGCAACTCTTTGGGCTTCTGCAAGGGTTGGAGGGTCTCTTTCTCTCAACTGATAGGCCATATCAGAATCAAAACCATCAGGGAAGTTATAAAGGGCCAAATCAGGAGGGGGCCTTAAGTTCTGGGGGATAGCATTGTATATGTTGTTAAACCTAGCACAATACTCCAAAACCGTTTCTTGGGGACCTCTTCTAATAGTGTTATATTCACCAAGTATATGGTGTGGATCTCTCTTTTTCTCCCATCTGTTGGTAAATTCCTGGTATAGAACTTCAGGGGTTGCAATGGAATTTGCATTTAAGGATCTAAACCAAGTTCTGACATCCCCAGTTAAGCTTTGGACAAAAATTCTCATCCTAACACTGTCATCATCTATTTCAAAGGTCTCAAAGTGATCTTGCATCTTCTTAGCATGCTGGGTAGCTGTCAAAGGGCCCTGGGAGTCAAAAATGAGAGTCTAGTTTGGTAGTCTTGGGGTAGAGCTGGAGCATTGGCTGGTATCTGCAGAGGTGCATATCTGTTAGCCATGTTTATGGGATTTATAGGGTTAATAGGAACAAATGGGACAGCTGGGATCACAGGTATAACAGGGGTAACAAGAGGGAAACTGGTCGAAAGAGTATGTGCAGATGGTGAAGATGGGAGAGGAGGGCTTGGAGGTGTTGATGATGAACTAGGGGAATTAGGTGTGGAACGGAAAAGGACTTTACAAGGAGTTGGAATGAGGATAGGTTGGTCTAAACTTATATCTGAATCAGCAGGCTTCTCCTGCTTTTGCCGTCTCCTTATGTTCTTTGGTATGATATTTGGATTATCAACAATGATGGGTTGATCAGGGTCAGGGTTTGCCCTAGTGTGCCTTGGGTTTCTTTTGGGAGCCAGCTTCTAAGTATTCTTTTAGAACTTTATACAGAAAGTTTTGTATGTACAAGGACTAGGTAAGAATTCTGGAATGACTATATAGGTCTCAAAGCTAGGATGAAGTTTCCCTAGTTAGCTCTTCCCTAAAGCTGTCCCTGTGTTTACAGAAACAGTCCTAAGGCCTCTTGGCTAGTTTCAGGCTTGATGGTAGCTCTTGAAAATAGATAGTAATTGAAGAAATCTTAAGTCCCCAGCGGAGTCGCCATTTATGTTAACACCCAGGTTGTTCCCTATGACTCCCAAGGGAATACGGCCGGGGTAACCACTAACCAATCTTTGGATCACTGTTTCTAGCCAAACTGTGATCAGAGAGGGCTCTCTCTTTATGATTTGTAACTGTTTATGATAGGGTTTTAGGCTAGCTATTATGCACTGGTTTTGTTTGTGTTTTGGTTGATGAAATTCCTTTTAGATTTTAGTGATGTGGTTTTCAGAGGGTTTGAGTACCATTGGGCAATGGAGTCTGTGGCTATATGTGTTCGAAACTTTGAGATGAAAGATGGAACTTACAGGGCCAGTTGAGTGTTTAATAAAACAGATTTTTGATTAAATGACTGGAAACAGGTAACACAAACAGTGAAAGCATTTAAGAATTTTCACTTGTTATCTATATGTTCCCAACAGACAGCTTTAAGAGGAGAAAACAGAGGTCTTAGGGGCAAAAATTGAATCCCTGAGAATGACTGTCACAGTAAAAGACACAGTTTTGAAATGCAGCAATTAAGAATTACAATTCTGTCACTGTATCTGAGGAAAACATGTATAATAGCTCAGTTTGAGTCCAGGGTAAACATGGTTAAATCCTGGGACTATCCTTTCACCTTGCTATCAAGTGTAAAACATTTGAACAACAAAAGAGAACAAAAGACTCGAAAACATATAACAAAGAGATTTGAGAATACTTGCTGTTTTATGCAACACCCTGGAATCCTGTAACATTCATCTTTCACCACAATACATCAAAGAACACCAAGCCTTGGAAATTCCATTCTTCCTTTGTATTACTTCTCTGAAAATATTACAACGAGCTAGAGCTCTTCAAAAGAAAATAACAACAACCACTTCAACTGCTGTGAAGGGTGAATATATACTTGCGGTCATTTACAAAATATCTGAGTCCTGAGTTATCTCAGATTTTACTTTCTTACCAACTACTTAAGATATTATGGCCAAAATTTAATGCAGCATTGATTACAGAGTACAGGCATTTTAATGCTCTGTCAGAAGATATTTTAGCCTTTGGAGACAGCTAAGTCGGTCGAGATATTCTGAGTAAATGCTGGAAAATCTGTCTTTAATGCTTTGTACGCTATGTCTTGGACTTGTCACCTGTGATTGTGACTGTTGCTTGTGGTGAGTCAATGGTCCTGCTGAGTTGGCTCAGCCTCTGCCTCTTCCCTGTAGATATCTTTCCTCAAAACTGTGCCTGCGCATGTATGCTTATTTACCTGTAGAAATGGAGCTACTGATTCTGGCCTGACAGAACTGTTTGTGTTAAATTTCTCCAGGCATCCTGTGTGGGCAGTTGGTGTGCTAGGATTGCACCCAGAGTTTCATCTGCTTCTGTGAATTTGAAGAAGTTAGGTGGTGTATCAAACAGATGGTCAACTTCATTCATGAGGAAAAACAGGTTCTCCACCCTGTCATACATACTCTGCCCTGTGGCTGGCCCTGGCTCTGCTGAAGTGCTGGGTGGTTGTGCAATCTCTGCCACTGCATGGGCATCAATCCTCTTATTGTAATTGTCCAGGGTGAGCAGTCTTCCTACACTGCTTAAGATGCTGGGGAGGCCTCTGTTCTGTAGTGTCACGAATTTTTCCAGGAATCTATTGATTTCAGTCTGCATATCCTGGGTCTTCCTCTCCAATGTTCCAACCAAGTTCCTCAATGTAATGACTCTCTTTGCTACAGCAATTGTTTCTGTCCTGTTAGTGATTCCCATGACAGCTAATTGAGAGCTAGTCATATAGTTCAGAGTGTTGATTATCCTAGTAGCAGCTTCTGGCATGTGTCCAAGGCTTGCCCTGGCTCTCTGTATTTCTCTGTTTGCTTTAGTGATGAGCACCATTTGCTCATCCATGGTCTCAATATATTGCCACTGTTTGGCAATGGACCGCCCAATGTTGCTCCATAGCACTGCTTTCATTTCAGCTGTCACCTTTTCTAGTGCAAGTTCCTTCTCAAGTTCAGCAATTCTCCTCTTAAGAGCTTTTACCTCTCTGTCCTTGGCTGCCTCATTCTGTTTGCTCTTGTCGAACCTTTCATTTACCTTAGTCAAGGTTTTCTTAAGTTCATCCAGCTCTTTCATTTGAGATTCCATGGCTTGGATCTCAGCTTGCAGCTTTTGCATGTCTAAGCTAGCAGCCTGTTCTGATGTTGTAGTTGTTGCTGCTGTGGATGGTGCTGTAGTTGGTGCTGTAGCTTCTGTTTGCTGAGGAGGAGGAGTAATCTTTGGAGGGGTTTCCTCAAGATTTATTATGACAGGAGGAGGCTGGGAGGGTTGGCCCTCTTCTCTTTGCTTCAGGGTTTCTTGCAGTGCTGCCTTTGCAGCTTCAGTTTGTCCTAGCTGGTCCTGAGTCCTAACCAGCTCTTTGTATAAGGACACCAGCAGATCTGTAGCATCCTTTTCTTGCCTTTGCTGGGCAACTTCATCTGTTTGTGGATGGATGGTGGCCGGGAGTTTGATTTTCTTTCTTAGGGCTGCCATGTCTGCATCCCTTATCTTCAGAAGTTCTTGGATGCCTTTGACATCTTTAGGATCATGCCCTATCTCTATAATTACCTCTTCCAAGGACTTGATCCTATTGTCCTTGGCTTGTGATGATGCTCTTTCTAACTCCAGCTGAGAAGCTGTGTTGTCCAGGCTGCTCTTTAGTTTATAATTCTCCAATGTCTCATCTGCCAGGGAGGCATACACCATTTCACCAGTCTGCTTATGTAGTTCAATCTTGTCCATGGGGTGTATGTCTTTGGCAAGAACCTCCATGTTGGTTCTTAGATAGTCCGAGGTGGACTGAGGCTGCAAAGTTGTAGGCATGAAGTGGCTCATTATCATTTTGCCTTCGCTCACATCGAAAGCAGACATGAGTCTCTGCTGGTTGCTAGGAGCTAGGTTTAGCAAGTGATCATACAGCTGCACTTTTATTGGATCACTCCTCCTCTTGATGTCAATGAATTGCTGTTTTATACTTGACTGCCCCTTTCTAGTTTGACCGGAGGAGCTGACCTCTCCTCCCATAGTCATGTCATGTCCTCGCTGGGATGAGCTGGCCGAAAGTTCTCCACTGGGTGGGCCCATGCCCATGGCTTGCCTTACTGCTATGTCCTCCTCTTGGGAGTCATTCAGTCTTTGTCTCTTCTCTC